>CAWUFW010002735.1:0-1200000 GCA_963921515.1 Calotriton arnoldi | reverse complement strand
CTGGCTATCCTTGAGCCCCACAGGATAGGGAGAACTGGCATGGCAACCACCAACATGTACTCAACAACTCCTTTGTCTGAAGAACAAAGTGCTCTGAAATAGCTACACAATGCCAGGTGTTTTGGTGCAATAGAAACCCTCTAAAACAAATATATTTGTGGTATACTACATTACAACATATGGAGAATTACAGACCGGATTGTACAGTTGTAGAAGGCCCCACAATTCACCTAAAACTAAACAGAAGAAACCACATGCAACTGGCCAACTGGCCTTCCCACTTTGGATAACTTGTGGACTCAGATAAGATTTAAATGAAGGGCAGGGAGAAAGGGTGTGCACATAACGTTACAGGGAGGCAGATTTAAGCAATTACTGTATAAAAGGGATAATAATGTGTCTTGCAATGCAGGGTTCTGTGGTGGAATGGACAACTGGAGGGTGGGGAGTGGCAACCAATCTCAACAGGGCACAGCTCCCTCCGAGAAGCACAGCTGTGTTTAACTGATTGCTTGCAAAGAGTTTTAACTCACTATGACAATATTGAAAGGTGCAATTTTCCATACTGCTGAACACGTTCGAATTATAAGTGCAGAGGAAAGCGTTTTTCTCCCTGCGCAGCTACAATAAAACCCAAAGAAAAGAACGCTTTTAATTTTCCTGACAGCCTGTCATTAATTACGTTTTTCGCTCACTTGAGCCTTGGTATCGAGGGCATCGCCAGGACTGTAATTTATAGCTTTCAATTGCAAGATTGTTATCCCCTTGTCGGGAATCAACTTTATTGGACTGGAAATCTCACCCCTTTACTATTTATTAATATAGTTTTAAGGGAATTCTCCGATTTTTGGTCGGTTAAGGGCTCACTTGGGCTGAAAAGCGTTGCACTCGTTGGCCAAAGCCGTCCCGCAGGGACTGCAGCCAGACAGACTTACTCAAGCTTCACTCGAACACAGAAATGAAAATCAATAAACAATTTGAACTTCTCAGAAGAGAATTTTTCTACTCTAATGAATATACAAGCTTGGTTACAGCTTAATTTAAAGATTGAATTTACTGTGTGTGTTTTCCCTGCACCATAAGCATGACAAACACACGCTTCAAACGACATGTCCCACAGGGGGACTTATTGTAAAAGAAAAAAAACATTCAATGGAGAGGTAACTTCAAAATAAGATTTTATAAAATGTGGAGCCCGCCGAAATGAGCATGTCTGCAGACACCCGTGCTGATTCTCATCAGGCATCGCAATGTTTCACAGCCTAAGCACTTTTCCATTTACTCGAGAGGCAAATTCGCTGTTTGTATAACACCTGACAGCTTTCTAAATTAGTACCCTCCACCATGTCTTAGTATCTTAATTTCAGTCTTTGATCTCTTAATATTGACGCAGAAATGGCCTGCTTCTACCTACCACCAAACACTATTATTTGCAGCAAACTTCAACAGATATGAGCAATCCATCTCTTTCAAACGAAAACTAGAATGACACAAATATCCTTCTGGAGAATATAGCATTTGCATCCGTTTTTGGTACCCTCCTTGGCCTTTTAGGGCACCATAATATTCAGATGATAATGTTCTAAAGTGCTGACTGATGAATTGTCTTCTATTCATGCAACGCTATGCAAAAACTCTGAACGATGCGAACCCAAAGTATTGTCATACCAGTTAAACACCGCTCCTAATGAGCAAGCAAGCCTGCACATCTTATAAGAGAAAGCTTTTGGGGAGCTCTGAGCTCCAAGAACATTTTGTAACAAATTTAGGATACATTGTCCATTTTACAGTACAATTTTCCACCTACAGTGTTTGGAAAGCCATAGGGTGCATAGTGTGTTCTAATAGGAAGCTAATGAAATATTCCAGTATTTCAGAATTTGGAAAGGAAAGGAAAGCACCGCCATGCAGGCTGTTGCTTGTGGCCAACTTTTTTGTTGTGCATTTCTGTTGGTGCACTGGGAATAATACTCTCCAGCTTTTTTATTTTCCTGGAGTCACCAGGACATCAACCTCATGATCCTTGGAGATCTTTCTGCCTTTGGAGTTCAAGTGAAAAGGGGTCCAACCTCCTTAGGTCCTTCTTATAGGTCACAGATGCCAAGTTCAGCAAGTTCAGTTCACTTGGCATTATCTCGTAAGTCCAGCAATATGCTGATGGGGTTCCTTGGGGTGCCAAATTTATGCCTGTACTAGCTACTGGGTGGGGTGACTTCTGATACTCCCTAACCAATGGGGTAGAAGTTCCCAGAGGCAACTCTACCAACTTTTTTTAGTAGTTTTTGTTTGCCTTGCTGCAAACAAGAACAAAATGCCATGTGTTTTGGCATTTTCAAGATTGCGAAAGCCTTTGGCCACACTAAACTTGGGCTCTGAAGGCTGGGGTTGGGTTTGGGACTGTAAGGAAAATCACCAATGTCCTCCCACATATAACACTAAGGGGTATATTCACAAGAACGTGTGATAACTACCGCAAGAGTAGCGTAACGCAACTTTCAATATCGCAGCCCATCGCAGGAAAATATCCACGTGTCAACGTGGAATTCACAACAAGGCGGTACCATGCGATAGCCACCAGATAACGCGTCAAATGTCAGTGTCAAAATCAACGCCACGCCGAAAAAATGCGAAACGCGAATGTGAGAAATCATGCGATGAGGCCAATCGCGGTACAGAAATCAGCGAACACCAGCCACAGGCCTGTAAATCCCACGCGGCCGGCAGGAAAAAGCACCATAAAAGAAAGAAAAAAAAAGAGCCCAAAAACAATTCAAACTGTGTAGCAACATGGATGCACCCGGACCGAGTGCAGAGGACAAGCCAAACACCACAAGTCCTACGGAGGACCAGCCAGGAACCCCGCCTTCGGGGAAGGGCAAGGACAAGAGGAAGAGGAAGACCTGGTACAGTCTGCAGGAAGACCAGATCATCGTCACGGGGGTGACCGAACACCATCAACAACTGTTCGGCACCTCCACTGGCAACCCAAACTGAAATATGGCAGGCCATCCTCACCAAGGTCAATGCAGTCGGAGTGTCCAGGAGGTCACTGGAGGAGGTCAAGAGGCGCTGGCATGATCTGAAAAGGCAGACCAAACATGAGCCCGCCGCCAACAGGGAGGCAGCAACGGCGACTGGAGGTGGGAGTCCTGTGACACAGGAGGAGCTGGAGCAAATGGTGGCCACAGTCAGCAGTGAGGAGACGGTGGCAGGATTGGGGGGGCTGGACACAGCACGATACGACCTGACCCAACAGCAACAGGGTGAGTAACCACTAGGGACGGGGGGATAGGGGGAGATGGGCACAATGGCACACATGCACAATTACGTGCAGCACACAGCTGTCAGGACTCACGGGAGGTTTCCTCCTTCTAACTGTATGCTGGCTACCATTTTCCCCCTACAAACTTACCAAAAGTCAGATAATCCCTCAAGCTGGAGTGCTTGTTGGCACCGATGGAACTCCAAGATGGCTGCCAACATGCACATACTGCGACAGCACACCACTGTTAGCAGTCTAGTCTTTTAGGCTTCATGACATCAGGTGAAGTGTGCTTCAACATTCCACTGTGCACTTCACTGAAGAAATAATTTGAAGAGCACCTGTTTTCCCAGCGTCGTGGAAGTCAGTTAGGGTAGTTGCGATAAAATCGGGGTTAGCTTCGTCGGAACTACATTCCCTCACTAATCAGGTTAGTGTTAAACTTGTAGCTAATATAAAACATTCTGTGAGAAAAGGTTATTGTGTCAGAGGTAAATTTCTATTTAAAGAGAAAAAAAGGAAACAAGTCAGAATATATTTTCCTTCATTTGAAAACTGGAAATACTTTTTTAGTAATTGCTTTCCTTAGCTGAGAAGATTAAATAAAAAGCTTTTGAATCAGCTGTCTTTTTCAGCTGTTCCAGAATCTGTCAGACGCAGGCGTGACCTTTCAACACGCAGTGTCTTCTTAGACTGAAACTTGTTCACTCTTCTGAGAATTAATTAAAAGGTGAAGTCAGGGTCAAAGGCCCGGCATGTTTCTTTCTCATGCCATGTGTTAAAGAACTCCAGTAATGTTCTCCTCACGTATGGCAGTGCTTCCAGCAAACATTAAAAACCAAAGGCCTGAATAAAAGGAACGCTTCCTTTTAACATTTAACCTAAGTTCTGAAGCATTGTTTAA
The DNA here is from genome assembly GCA_963921515.1 of Calotriton arnoldi. NCBI lineage: Eukaryota > Metazoa > Chordata > Amphibia > Caudata > Salamandridae > Calotriton > Calotriton arnoldi. The sequence goes on along the minus strand of CAWUFW010002735.1, from coordinate 1,195,834 downwards.
AAAACTAATTAAAGACAGAAAACCAGTCATCCTACTACAGAAACCCCAGTTCAAGGCCCACTCCAGTCTCTTAACAGTGAGTTAATAGAAAGAAAGAGAAACCCAAATAATACATAAATTAGGAATACAGAAATAAATACTTACCTTATCTTTCTTACATTAAGGAATAGCAGGATCAAGTGCAGATTGTACCTGAGAACGAAAAGGAAAGAGATCTGAGTGAAGACTTCTCATACAACCTAGCAAACAATACATGAGAAGTAGAAGAGAAGTAAGCTTCAGTAAACATTCTGGTAAGATAAGTTATTTATACACCATAGAAAAAACAGTAAGTTAAAAGGCACAATAAATAAAGGTTTTTACATGTTAATGTTGCAGTCCAGTAAGAAGAAGAAGACGTAGCTGAACAGGCAGAATATTGGAGCAGTCTCTTCTCTGTCCCCAACCCCTTTTCCCCCTTAGAACTTACCTGCAATGGAATACTAAAAGACCTAGCAGGGTTGGTTCTGAGAAGGGTATTGGGACCTAGCGTCATTCTGCTCCTGTGTGGTTCAGACAGCAAAAGGGATTTAGACCCTGACAGAGTGAAGTGCCCACGTTGGTACAAGCACCTGAGCAGAATGGCAGAAGGACTTGATTTAAAAAATTTGGGCGAGATTTTGAGTAATATACAAAGGGACTTGGAGGCAGTCAGAGAGGAAAATAAAATACTAAGACAGGAGATAATAACCTTTAAAACGGGAACACCAGCTTTGGGATCTAGGCCAAGCACCGCATCCTTTGAAACCCAGAGTCCTAACATCAGCACTTCATCCTTTGCCCCCACACAAGTAATCCACTCATTATCCCCAGTAATTCCTCTTGCCCCTCCAGAGCGATTTAATGGAGACCCGCAGAAAGCGCAAATTTTTTTGACCCAATGCTCTCTGCATTTTATGTGCCGTCCAACGATCTTCCCCGATGCTCAATCCCGAGTGGCGTTTATCTTGTCCTACCTTAGTGGGGACGCCGCCTCATGGTCCATGCCACTAGTAACCAAGGATGACCCAATTTTGTACAGTTTAGATGACTTCAAGAAGGAATTTCTCCGAATTTTTGATAGAAGAACAGCATCTCAAGCTTCAGACAACGAACTGTTGGAATTAAAGCAAGGAAACCGAGAACTCGTGTCTTACCTAGCCCAATTTAATAAACTAGTGGTCGAGACCAACTGGCCCGAGGATAAAAGAGCAGCAGTATTCTATAGAGGATTGCGAGAGGAATTGAAGGACGCTCTATCTCAAATCCCTAATCGACCCACCGACATCTCTGCCTTAGTGGATTTAACCTTAGAGATCGATTATCGGCAAAGTGAGCGGAAAGGAGAACGGCGGAAGGAGCTTAGACCAAGTGTTCCTCGTTTTGACCGTGTCAAAACAGAATCCACACGGACAGTAGAGAGTTCTTCGGGAATTGAACCCATGCAAATCGGTGTAGTCAGAGGTCCACTCTCTAAAGAAGAAAAAGAAAAGAGAAGGCTGAACAAACTGTGCCTATATTGTGGAAGAAGTGGACATTTTGTCAAGAATTGCTTAAAAAGACCAAAGTTGCCTGCTAAGGAGAAGGAAAACTAGAGGCACCACAGGTAAGGGGAGTTGGACCTGTGGATGCGAATGGAAAAACGACTCCAACAAATCACCAATTGGCAAACACACTACAAGTCTCCTCTCCCCATTTGGTTATGACTGTGACCTTAAGGTTTAGAGATGTGGTTTTGACAGGAATCATCGTCATGGTAGATTCTGGGGCAACAGGTAATTTCTCCGACCACAAATTTGCTAGCCTGATCGGTTTACAAGCTATCAAGAAGGAGAAAAGTGAGAAGGTCAGAGCGGTGGATGGTACGGATTTAACTTCAGGGCCCATAACCAGTCATACTGAATTGGTACACATGACTACTGTCGAAGGACACCAAGAGACCTTGCAATTTAATTCTAATAGACGCCCCCAATTTCAACTGATTCTAGGTCTACCATGGCTAACGGAACACAACCCGTTAATTGATTGGGGAGCCCAAACTATTCAATTAAATTCAGACTACTGCACCAAAAATTGTTTCGACGACCAGACACATTCTTCTGTAATCTGCGCTGCCACCCAATTGTGTGAAGGTGGAGGTTCGGTATGTGCGATCCAAACTACCATGATACCAGATGAATACCAAGACTTTGCAGACGTCTTTGATGAGAAAAAGGCAGAGACGTTACCCCCCACAGGCCCTATGACTGCAAAATTGATCTAGAACCAGGGGCTAATCTACCATGCAGCAGAGTTTACGCATTAACGGAGAAGGAAAACATCCATTTGAAGGAATACCTAGCTAAGAATCTGGAGAACGGATTTATCCGACCGTCGCAGTCCCCTGTCTCTTCCCCACTTTTTTTCGTGCCGAAAAAGGGGAGATCTCAGGACTTGTATTGACTTTAGAGCGATTAACAGGATAACTGTGAAGAATCGTTATCCATTGCCTCTCATTTCAGTACTAATTGATCAAGTGAAGGAAGCAAAGATATACACTCGCCTAGACCTACGAGGAGCGTACCACTTGATTAGACTCCGGGAAGGCGACGAGTGGAAGACTGCGTTCAGGACCAAATTTGGCCTTTATGAGTATCTTGTGATGCCATATGGTCTCTGTAACGCACCAGCGGCCTTCCAGTACTTTATCAATGATGTTTTAAGTGAATTCATTGACCGATGCGCTATAGTATACATAGATGACATCCTGATTTATTCCAACACGGTTGAAGAACATCACAACCAGGTCAGAGCAGTTTTACAACGTCTACGAGAGAACTCTCTATACGTTAAATTGGAGAAATGCCTCTTCAACACAGATACAGTAGAATTCCTAGGTTTTGTGTTATCACCTGCAGGAGTTCGAATGGATGAGCAAAAAGTGAAGGCGATAACAGACTGGAAATCTCCTACCAGTATCAAAGAGGTTCAAAGCTTTATCGGATTCTCTAATTTTTACAGACGATTCATTAATGGATTCTCCAATAAGATACTTCCGCTGACTCGTCTTCTGAAGAAAGGAGTTCCGTTCCAATGGTCAGAAGAAGCAGAAGAAGCTTTTCAGTTGATGAAGGACAGTTTCACCACAGCACCGGTGCTGCTTCATGCAGATCCCTCTGAGCCTTTTTATTTGGAGACAGACGCATCGGACCTAGCCATCGGGGGAATACTTTCTCAGAGGCACAAGGACACGGGACAGTTACACCCGGTGGCATATCGGTCCCGCAAACTCAACCCTGCGGAATGCAACTATACGATTACAGAAAAAGAACTCTTGGCAATCAAAGATGCCTTCAAAGATTGGAGGCATTACTTAATGGGGGCAAAACACACTGTAACGGTGTTTACGGACCACCGCAACCTAAAATTTTTGCGATCTGCTCGAACTCTCACACCACGTCAGCTGCGTTGGTCTCTTTACTTCGCGGACTTTGATTTTGTTATCACTTTTCGTCCCGGATCCAAGAATGGAAAGGCTGATGTCCTCTCTAGACTCGACACAGAAAATCAAACTTCAGTCATTGAAAACCAGCAAATCATACCTGATGGAAAATTCATTGGAACTATCTCCTTAGAACCTTTTGAACATCACGTTCGAAATTTGATGACCGACCTTGAAATGGAGAACTGGGCCACAGAAGATCCACAACGTTTCATTCGCAATGGCCTCCCTATTTAGGTACCACCCTGTATTTACCCACCAAGGAGCTTCAGCTGAAGGCAATGCAGGAATGTCACGACAACCCTCTGGCTGGCCACAAAGGTGTTGTGAAAACCGAAGAATTACTCAAACGTCGTTTCTGGTGGCCATACATGTGCCGAGACGTCCGTCAATATGTGTTAGGCTGTGAAATTTGTGCACGGGGAAAATCGGACAGACAAGCTCCTAAAGGTCTCCTACAACCCATGCCAACCCCCCATATCCTTGGCACACAGTCTCCTTAGATTTGATTGTTGATCTACCTTCTTCCCATGGGTATGATACCATTCTTGTAGTTGTCGACACTTTTAGTAAGATGGCACATTATATACCCTTCAAAGGTACACCCACTGCTAAACAATTGTCCCAACTTTTCAATCAACATGTTATTCGCCTTCATGGGATTCCTAGGGTCCTCGTTTCAGACAGGGGCTCTCAGTTCCTATCACGATTTTGGAAGGCTTACATCAAAGGCCTTAATATTGACCATCGTTATTCCACCAGTTTTCACCCAGAAACTGATGGTCAGACTGAACGCATTAACCAAGACCTAGAACAACACCTCAGACTTTATTTGTTAGATGAGGAGGGTGACTGGCCTGACCACTTATGGACTGCGGAGTATGCTCACAATAATGCTCTAAATGTATCCACTGGCCACTCCCCTTTCTTTATAAACTCAGGCAGACATCCCAATTCTCATGCTAATTTTGATGATATTAATGTTCCTGCTGTTCAAGATATTGCCCGACAGTTAACTAAAATTCATCACTCAGTAACCCAGAATTTGTCAATCGCGAAGGATCGTTACAAACACTTCGCTGACCGAAAACGTAAAAAAGAACCTGAGCTTCATGTAGGAGACTTAGTCTGGTTGAGTACAAAAATCTCAGACTCAAAGGTCCCCGTAAATTTCAGCCTCGTTTTATGGGTCCTTATCCAATTGAGAAGGTCATAAATCCAGTCACTTATCAACTATCTCTTCCTGGTTCTACCAAAATTCATCCAGTATTTCATGTTTCTCTCCTTAAACCAATTCAACCGGGGTTGCGTAGGGTTTCCCCTCCTGATCCTCTGATGGTTAATGGTGAGGCGGAGTACGAAGTTAAACGAATTTTGGATTCAAAACTCATCCGCAATGAAATTTTCTACCTCATTGATTGGCAAGGTTATGGACCTGATGAACGTTCCTGGGAAAAGAGTACTAATGTCCATGCCCCCGTTTAATTAGAGCCTTTCATGCCAAATTCCCTTCCAAACCACGACCGGAGGAAACCCCGTTGGGAGGGGGTACTGTCAGGACTCACGGGAGGTTTCCTCCTTCTAACTGTATGCTGGCTACCATTTTCCCCCTACAAACTTACCAAAAGTCAGATAATCCCTCAAGCTGGAGTGCTTGTTGGCACCGATGGAACTCCAAGATGGCTGCCAACATGCACATACTGCGACAGCACACCACTGTTAGCAGTCTAGTCTTTTAGGCTTCATGACATCAGGTGAAGTGTGCTTCAACATTCCACTGTGCACTTCACTGAAGAAATAATTTGAAGAGCACCTGTTTTCCCAGCGTCGTGGAAGTCAGTTAGGGTAGTTGCGATAAAATCGGGGTTAGCTTCGTCGGAACTACATTCCCTCACTAATCAGGTTAGTGTTAAACTTGTAGCTAATATAAAACATTCTGTGAGAAAAGGTTATTGTGTCAGAGGTAAATTTCTATTTAAAGAGAAAAAAAGGAAACAAGTCAGAATATATTTTCCTTCATTTGAAAACTGGAAATACTTTTTTAGTAATTGCTTTCCTTAGCTGAGAAGATTAAATAAAAAGCTTTTTGAATCAGCTGTCTTTTTCAGCTGTTCCAGAATCTGTCAGACGCAGGCGTGACCTTTCAACACGCAGTGTCTTCTTAGACTGAAACTTGTTCACTCTTCTGAGAATTAATTAAAAGGTGAAGTCAGGGTCAAAGGCCCGGCATGTTTCTTTCTCATGCCATGTGTTAGAGAACTCCAGTAATGTTCTCCTCACGTATGGCAGTGCTTCCAGCAAACATTAAAAACCAAAGGCCTGAATAAAAGGAACGCTTCCTTTTAACATTTAACCTAAGTTCTGAAGCATTGTTTAAAAAACTAATTAAAGACAGAAAACCAGTCATCCTACTACAGAAACCCCAGTTCAAGGCCCACTCCAGTCTCTTAACAGTGAGTTAATAGAAAGAAAGAGAAACCCAAATAATACATAAATTAGGAATACAGAAATAAATACTTACCTTATCTTTCTTACATTAAGGAATAGCAGGATCAAGTGCAGATTGTACCTGAGAACGAAAAGGAAAGAGATCTGAGTGAAGACTTCTCATACAACCTAGCAAACAATACATGAGAAGTAGAAGAGAAGTAAGCTTCAGTAAACATTCTGGTAAGATAAGTTATTTATACACCATAGAAAAAACAGTAAGTTAAAAGGCACAATAAATAAAGGTTTTTACATGTTAATGTTGCAGTCCAGTAAGAAGAAGAAGACGTAGCTGAACAGGCAGAATATTGGAGCAGTCTCTTCTCTGTCCCCAACCCCTTTTCCCCCTTAGAACTTACCTGCAATGGAATACTAAAAGACCTAGCAGGGTTGGTTCTGAGAAGGGTATTGGGACCTAGCGTCATTCTGCTCCTGTGTGGTTCAGACAGCAAAAGGGATTTAGACCCTGACAACAGCACACCCACAATGACCATGGAACATGTCCCTGAATGCCTTGGCACACTGCAGCACACATAGAAACGCCAAGTAGGCCCCCATCCACAATGTGCACAGAGGGACCCCCCCATCACCAATATCACAACTGACCCATGCACATGTGCTGAATCCAGCAAAGCAGCTGCTCCGTGACCCACACTGACTATGCAAGTAACACTGCATGTCCGATAGCACGGCAGCTGCCCCAAAAAAATGACATGGCCCATGAAGCGACATGGAGGTAGCCAAGTGCGGATCACATCCGTAAAGGAGCAGGTCACACTCCGACATGTCCACGTGCACCCACAACCCATGCCTCACAATACACGCAGCAGACGAACAATGCACCAGGCCACAAAAACAGTTCGCGAGCACACATGACCCAAGTCAAAAGCAAATCAGGCCCCGAAAAGCACACAATTCAAAGGCACCCCGCCTCAAAGGGAGAAGGCTACACGAAATCAGAGCTGCAGGGGCAACTCACCCACAATGCAGCACACACACATAGCAATCACAGAACATCAGCAATGAAGGCAATGTGGTACAAAGTGCAACACCAGCACCACATGACAGAGCTCACAACAGGTTCCGCTCGTGCGTAGTAACTGTCCACCCACATCTGGCATTGCCTGACACTGTGTGATGATAATGTACGGGCACTACCACACATCCGTCATGTAGTCGAAAAACACACTGACTGCCATCAAATAGCCAGCACCCCCCAAACAGTCACAATGTACATTGGCATGCAGTCTGAATGTATACATCTGCAAATCACCACCATACATGTGAAACTCTGTTAACCTGCATCTCCCCTTTACATTGCAGAGGGACAAACAACACCCCCTGCAGAGCACACCACACATCCCACCATTGATGATGAAGAGGACAACCTGCAAAAATGTCAAGACACCCTCCAACGCGTGTTGGACAGCCTCTGCACCCCACCCCCAGGAGCAGGCTAGGCCAGCTGCCTCGAGGTGACCCCACCACCTGCACAGACCACACAGCAGGAAACACACACCACCACGGCTGTCTCCCAGGACCACCCCGACCAATACATGGAATTCCAACGGCATGTGTTGGGTTGCCAGGTGGAGTTGGCTCATCAGCTGCGGGTGGGTTTCGAGCTTGTGGCAGCCAAACTCGATGCCATACGTGGGTGTCTGAGTCCCATCAGGGACCACGTACAGTCCCTATCGGATACCCCCTGTACGCACCATGCTCCGCCGCAGACCTTGGCTAACCTCGCTGGTGCCATGAGTCTAATACAAGCACTGTCTGGTCAGACAGGCACCAGCCATGACAGCACAGAGTTGGCACAGATGCGGAGGGCAATGGACACCATGGAGCAGATGCAGGCTGGACACCAGCGAGCAGTGGCTGGGAACAGCAACGCCCTGCAGTACTTCAACTTGCCATTGCTGCCACTGAGCCCTTCCCAGATGACTGCAGCGGGAACATCGACACACACAGCTCCGACCCCTGATGTGTCCGTGTTACACTGTGATGCTGCCCCATCACCTATGCAGTCTGATGTGTCAGGGGCACACAGCGATGCAGCCATCACCCTGCCACACACACCGGACACAGAACCCGTATCAGGGGAGTGAGAAGGGGATGGGAACTACTGCGTGAGGGAGGAGGCAGTAGCATCCATCACCGCCATATGGCCTGTCCCTGCCTGGTCATGACCTATGCATCATGCCCTGGGAAATATCTCCTACTGACCTCCGGAACACCCTGCGACATTCACCCGGACCCCAACACAGACTGCCATTTCTGCACCGCTGGCCAATCACACAGCAATCCTGCTGCGGACTGCACTCACCCTCATCCCAATCACTGTGCAATCCCCAAAGGACTCTGGTTGGCCCACCACTGGGCTTCCATGTGATGTGGGCATGGATGGCCAGGTACAGCTCCAGCTCCGTCAATCACCTGAATGTGAATAAAACATCCTTAATCACACAGATGTGTCATCACTATGTTCACTCACGTATGGAAGTATGGCTGGATGTGGGGATGATGATTGCACATGAAGGTACACCCTGGTAACTGACATCTATGCGCATTTCTTTCCCTGAGACACATGGCCAATTGGATGATTGTGAAGGTGAGTACTAGCTGTGTCCCCATTGCACATCAACAGCAATCTCACAACACCCCAAAGTAGGCACACGTCCATGTGTTGAATAGGGCCGTGTGTAGGAGTGACCAAAACGGTGGCAGGCCAGGAGTGGTATCCCACACCACGTGTGACAGCAGAACTTCACGTCGCAGACCGACTTACACACATCTATGTGGACACAATCTGTTGTGATGTATGACATTGCTCCACATGGTCAGAGGTTGGACACCATACACACATAGCTGGAGTCATGTAAGTGCACATGTCGTCCAGCACCTATCCGAAAACAATGTCTGGCTCACAGAGGCGGAGCTTGCCAAAGGGACACACCCCCATTGCACATGCGTCAGTCAGTTCCTCCCTGTGTTGTGACGAGGCTCATTGTGGCACACGAGTGGACAATCTAAACAACACACCTCACAGTTAGACACCAGTGGAGTGGCATGGGCTTTATTGACATGTGCGTGTCAGTACGGATGAGGCAACGCCACAACAGGCAGGGACATGCTTAAGACACTTACACGCAGCATGGGTACATGTCGAGGTTCAGTTGATGGTGGGGCTGAAATGGACAACATTCATCACGGATGGCAACGCTCACAGCCCACCTTGCCTTGCTGGATGAGTCATGTGTTGTTTGGCGTCTGCACATTGCCCCGTGTGAGGGGGCACGACTCAATGCATGTGGGGTCTGCATGGTGCTCTGCCTCCGGAGTGCGCCGATTGTCTGCTCTGCCGACAGTGATCAGGTGTGAGGGTCCGACAGGTTCACATGTCGTGCTACATTGCCATGTGTGTGCTCTCACCCAGCAGTGTGTCTGAATTGGCAACGTTGCTAGACGACGCTGTGTTGCTCCGACCATGGACCTGCGTCGCCTTGCACAGGTGTGTGTACACACGTGTTATTCCACGCACATGCATCCAGAGCCCGACCGAAGGCAGACGTGTCCTCTGTTGTGGTGGGATATGTGAGCAATCCCCACAATGCAACAAGTTGTTGGGCCATGTGCTGTGGTGGCAATCGGATGTGGCTGCAGGAACGTAGTTACTCGTCCATGAATGCCCGTGCAGCTTCATGTGCAATGTGTTCCAATAGTACGTCGTTGTCGTCTTCAAGGAACACCAGGGTGAGCCAATCCATTAGGTGGTCCGGGCAGGTGTGCTCAGCCCACGCCATCTCACCGATCCGCAACACAGCCCAATAGGGGAGCGCCTCGATGTGGTCACTGCACACGAGAAATTGTGCAATCTCCCATGCACAACTACCAATACATACGCAGTATGTCAAAGCATCCCATGCACGGCTGTCTCTGTTACACTCCTGTTCGAGATCCAACAGGGGGCGCAGACACAAGTCATAGTCCAATTCATCAACAGTTGTGTTGGATAGGCAGACATCCATGGGACACTCGAATGTGCATGTTTGGCAGTGGAACCAGGGCTGGACGCAGGTGACGTGGGCAATGCGGAAGCTGAACCTGTAACTGATCCGCAGCACTGCCAGTGGCAGTGCGCCCAGTAAATGCAGCATACGTGCACGGTACTGTTCTACGTGATGGGGGTTGTGCATGTGCCCGGTATGGCCTGCCATTGCGTTGGTGCGTCTCGTGAACAGGCACTCTCCTGGACTGCGGCAGTTGTGTGAAGGATATGCCACAGCTCTGAGCAATGATTCGTATGTGTGTGCAACGTTGTGGGTTATGGGTTGCTGTTTCCGTGAGTGTCAAGGGCATCCCATGCGGGGGTACCACAGGCAGGGGCTTCTATGTGTGGGCTGTGGATGAGTCGGATGGTTCATTTGCGGAATGCGTGGTGTGGGAGTCGTCCCCATCTGCCATTGCATCTCTATCAGGGTGTTCCAGGCGCGTTCTGGACCAAGGTCAGAGGTGCAGGTGTCCTCCCGCATTCTGCATTGGGACAATGGTGCTTTCATCCCTGATGTTTGTCTGACTACTACTTTCGTTTTCGGAATGTGATGTGGCTTTGGCACTGAGATTGGGATACGGCCTTGGGCTCATGGTGTACGGATGGCGATGCACACACACATGTTGGCTTGTGGAGCCAGGTGCCCGAGCGGCCTTGCGCTGCTTGTGCTATCTCACTCCGTCTCTCTCCCTCGCTCTCTCCCTCTCTTTCCTTTGTTGGGCGCATGGCACACCTTCTTCTCTTGGATTTGGTCTTCCAGGCTACGGATTGTCCAGTGAGGAGCAGCTAGGACTCATCCTAAGGGTTGTTTCTGCTTTTGTTTGTATGGTGTTTTGTGTTGGTGATTGCATTGCTGTATGACTGATTCTCCATTTTCTGGCCACGCATGTATGTTTATTTTCCTGCTTGTGCGACATCAGGCAAAATGTTTGTTTTGGGATTTGTGGTGTTGGTGTGCAATTTCTTAGTCCGTTTTGGGGGTGGTCCCGGGGGGGGGTGTTGCGGGCCTGGGGGTGGTGGGTGTTGTGACCCTCTTGGGTGTCCGGGCTGCATGATGAGTGGCTCCATGGCATCTTTTGCCCTTGGGATGTGGCCCTGGGCTGTGCTCCCTTTTGTGGTGCTGGCTGCCGTCCGACTTTACACCAGGTCAGAGCAGGTGTAGATTTCCTGGTGCTAACGCACCTTATCGCCTGTTTTGTGTTTTTATCGCGGATGTGGCTGGTCGTTGTGAATGTTGAGGTGTTCTGTTGTCTCTGCTTTTGTCACGGGAACGCCTACTCTGCATCTCATTAGCGATATTTGCGGGGGTCCTCTGTGGCGATGTTTTTTGCGGCTGCTATCGTGGGTAAACTGGTGCTGTGGGCTGTTAACACCGGCTTGTGAATGGGGGTAAATTTATCACGACTTTGGCTGCGATAAAGTGCTGTTAATTCGGCGATAGCTCCTTGTGAATATGCCCCTAAATTCAGTGTGAAGCAGGCACTGTACTCTCAACAAATCCAGAGACAGAAGACTGGTAGGACAAAAGCAGGGTCCTTCAGCAACAAGCTTTGGGATACACAAGAATTGTGTTGCCATCCTGTTTGCTCTCTTTGAAGGGAGCAAAACTTTTACATGTGTTTCAGACAGGCCTGTTATACAGGAGTTGACACTCTGATATCAACAGAATGCCCACAGCCCCTACCCTGCATATTCTATTGAGCGCAGAGGAGACACATCTACCCATTTAGGTCAGCATACTGTTTGCTCCTGGGAGGCATTTCATACTTCTTTCACACCTATTCTTGGGTTTGAGCACAGGCTAGAAATTGCCAGAGGCTTATGCTAATTAGCCTTCTAACAGTTCAGGCAGATAAAGCGTAACTTACTAAAAGCTATGTTCATTAATATTTATGAGAATTCCTACTTCACCATTGAATTGGATGTTTAATAACTTTTAAAAATAGTGGTTTAGCTATTTTTCTAGTTTGTCCTATTCCAGAGATAGCAATATTAGTATTTTAATGCGTACTCTGGTTTTCTGCGTAGGACAGAGAAAAGAGCATTTAGGTCCTTGTCACTGTAGTAACATGATAACATTAATTTTCTACGTGTCCCACTTTTAAATACCAAGCACCTGCCCTTGTGAGCTACAAGGCTTATATAGGCTGACTTGCTAATATTTAAAGGGAGTTTTTTTTTACCTGCTAAAATGGTTTATATTTACAGGTCACACTGCAGGTTTTACATTGCAGCTGTCAGTCTACAACGGTAGGCCTGAAGCCATGTTTTCTTTTGTCAGACTAGTGGATGGTACAATAAGTGCTGCGGTCCACAAGTGACATTTAACTGTTCAGGCCATGGCTGAATTTCCATACCATATATTATGGCCTTATAGAAAGTTAAATACGCCAGAGAGGGATTAACCAATTTCTACATGTTTTAAGGGTCAGAGCACATATACCGGGCACTGGATAGCAGTGCTCTAGTATGCAGAGTCTAAAACCAGCAATAAAACTCAGCAAAATAATGGTGGTGACCACGCAAAAAGGGCATTTTCTCACACAATCTTTGAAATGTACATCACCATCTCTATTCAAAATATCACCCCCTAATGTATTCTAGAACCTACTTGCTAAATTTCTACACACTTGGCAATTTCATATTCATCCAGCCAAATGCCCCATGACTCCAGGTGGATAAACGGTCACTAAATATTGTCCCTTCCTTATCGAGTCTCCACCTTTGAAATACAGAAAGTAAAATGACTGAACACAGTGGCACCTGTAGTGAACAGTTTGAGATGGCTGACTCCTCTATTAAAATGTTCTGGTTACTAAGATTTCTACTGAAGAATCCAGAATCAAATTCAGTTGGGCACTATGGTGTAATTTGGGGGCTTAAACTATGAAACACCCTTATCAACGTTTGAAATCAAGGTGGAAGAAAGATACAGAGCGGGCAAATCGAACATGGTATATGAAGGCACTCAAAGTATATGAAAAAGCAATCAAGTCATTCAAAACAATTTATTAGACTTATGCAATCTCTGAAGCAGCTAACAAGATAATGGCTTCTTCTACTAGTTTCATCCAGCACTACACCATCACAGTGTTATCCCTCAATAACCCCCATGAGACTGTTCTATGCTCTCACTTTACTAACAAAATGTAAATTAATAAAGCAGGCAACCATGACTACTAAGTGACCAGACATTGCTGCTTCTCTTTCTCTTTCAGATCCTTTAATTAAATATTTCAGTTTACATCACTGTAAGAAATTGGGTTGCTGGTTGAGGGGTAGAGGGTAAAACACTACTCAAGCAGAAACCACAATCCTTGTCAGAGTGAAGTCACAAGTAACCCCTAAATTAACCTGTGCTCAACCCCTAGGTAGCTTGGCATAGAGCAGACAGGCTTAACGTAGAGGCAATGTGTAAAGTATTTGTGCAATTCTTCAAACAAATAAACAGTGAAAACACACCACAAGGGTATCTCACTCCAGTTTAGACAAATAGAGTAATATTTAATAAATAAAACAAGACCAAAACTACAATAATCCAATAAGCAGAACCTGAGATATGCAATTTTAAAGATTTCAGTAAAAAAAGTGCCAAAAAGCACAAAGTGCCAACAGTGCATATCTGGTTGCACCACACTGGGACAAAGTCACAAGTTCAAGCTGACTGAGATGGATTGTGGGCCAGCTACAGAGACCCAGTTAGGCCCGCTGAACAGAGCTTCTTAAATCCTGTTTTGCAGAGCGTTGCGAGGTCCCTCACCTAGGATGCATCACACAGCTGAGGCGATGCATCAGTTCTGAGGAACTATGATGCCAGAACCTGTATCATCATTCGCACACGTGGCGGTTCTGATGTGGACTGCAAGGTCGATGCGGAGTCCTTTGCATCAGAAGAACCCCCGCAGCAGAGTCAATAAGTCGGTTCCGAAGGCAATGCTTCGAACAACAAAGGTGATGCACTGGTTCTGCTGATTATGCGCCATATCGCAGAGGAGATGCTTCAGTTCTGCTGGATCCACAGATGGGCTGGCAGAGCACCTTCAGGTCCACTTTCAAGGGTCCAGGACTGGGGTGGCACCACTTGGCAGGGTAGAACTCACAGGGGCACAGTCCAGGTGCTGGTGTCAAGGTTGTTGCAGCCTTCTGTCTCTGAGGTTCATCAGGATGCCAGCCAACTAGCCTTTGGAGTCACATTGGGGTCCTGGGTTCAACAGATGCGGGTCCAGTACTTCTTACCCAGGCAAGCGGGAAGCAGGTCAGCACATTAGGGCAGCAGTTTCTTCTGGGCAGCAGTCCTACAGAGTGGCAGTCCTCTTAGCAGCACAGCAGCCCTTCTTCATGGCAGAAGAAGGACTGCCTGGAAAAGTATCCACAGATCCTGAAGTATACTGAAGAGGTGGTGTCAGAGGTCCAATATTTATACCTGACTAGCTATTATGTGTGGCTGTCTAGGAAAAATACACAAAGCCCAACTGTCAGCTACACCCAGTCATGTAATCTAGAGACAGGCAACAGGCAACAGATCCCAAATGGCTAAGGCAGTAAAATGCCAACTTTCTAAAAGTTCCTAACCGCATCAGAATTGGGCCCTCGGTCGGGAAGACAAGTTCCCGATCCGATTTGGAAGGAGCAAATGCCGTTAGGAGGCCTTCCTAACCGCATCAGAATCAGGCCCTCGGTCGGGAAGCTTTTCCAACCCGCATCAGAATCGGCCCCTAAGAAGTGTAAAAAAATAAAAATCATGACAGTAGGCCTTTTCCATCCATGCACCCAGGATCTAAAATAATATCTCATTTCTCTAGGGGAGCTTGTGCAAACGCCGGTTTACGGCCGTAGCACGAGCTCCCATAGGGAAATGTGAGTATGCAACCGCATCATGTGCGGTCACATGGTAATTAGGCGGTTGGGACCGCCGACCGAGGTCGGTCGGTCACAATTCCACGATGATGTCGGTCGGAGGCAACTCCGACTGATATCATAATCGGCCCCATAATGTCAAATTAACTGCTGACCAATATAACCAAAGGCTAGTTCACAGGATTTTAGGTGGTTAAAAGCCAGGCTTTATTTTCATTTAAGTGATGTGACATTAGTTGGCATTGTGGTCTATGAAACTGACCTATTCGTCCTATATAGGATTTGATGGAAAAATGTGTTTGAGTCTCTTGTCCAATCCATGTTTACAAATGAATTGCAGCCTTTTTCTCTCTATTTAGGCTATATGAGGACATCTAATTGCTGCCTCTTGTGCAGCAGCTTCTGGTTTTCATGGAATGTTTGAGAGGATATATGTTGCCTGTCATCTCAATTCCATAGCTGTTGGCTTTTACTGAAATAATCAGTGAATATTCAGCAACGTAATCAGCTGTGTCATTTGTGATGTGAAATGTGAAGTTGCCAGTGATTTACTGTACCAATCGTTTACGTTCTCATTTCTAAACCATCAGTAGTGTTTTGTGGCACCATACATTTCAGAGGATGTTTAAAAATATGATAACGGTTTACAAACTGAAAACCAGGGTTCATGATCTGTGAACGTAAAATATACCATCTAACAGAACAAATTTAATTTTCTTCCCCTCTGGGCAGCTACCCCCTAATCAATCCAGGGGTTGGGTTCTAATCTCTTTGCACTCACACAGCTACAGCTAAAAAAAAATAAAAGCAGGAATTGCAAATTATAAACCTGTTCACAAACTACGCACCAGCTTAGGAAAAGCTAATAGGTCTAGCCTTAGAACTGGGCGCCAACCTATTGGCTTTGCCAATGCTTTTTCTTACAAATGGATGCTGAGCAATCGCAAACATGCATTGCAGCTGTCCCTTAATGTTTTTTCGTATCTTTTCTCAAAAACCATTATAGTATGGCTGCCATTTCATGCATACTTGTGCAAGATGGTCGTTATGCACGCATGTGCATGAGTATCTTGAAATGATTTGAAATCATTAAAAAATGGCCACCTGCCAATGTATTAGCAGCGCGCGGTTGTTGAAAAATAGGGAAAAACAGATGGGCATGAGGGTGTTGAGGGGCGGAATTAGAAATAGAGAAGGGGCTGGAAATGGGAGAACAGGTGGAGCAAAGAAAGGATGAGAAAATAGTCCCTCATACACTACCACGCAATGACCTGACGAACAGCAGTGGAAGGATCCAACTCATGTAATTAAATCAAGGTGCATTGGCTTCTTCCTTTGGTAGGACAAACCAAGAATTTGAGGAACGGCATCAAGTCAAGAGCAGGGAACTGAGTCTGACAAGATAGCCATCCAATCATAATCATAGCCAAGGGGGGACACACAAAACCCACTCTAAGTGCCTACAATAGGTAAATTGGGATTCTTTTAATGGTTTACAAACCCAACTGTTATTCTAGGAGTGATTAAAAAACACTGGGACCAAAATCTTCCTGGATTTTTTATGTTGGACCAAGCATGATCTTGGGGCTAATCTGTCAAAGGTTTTTGCTGTGTAGTTGAACAGAAATCAGTATTTGAATTGGAAAAAGGTTTTGAACGGTCACTCTTAAAATTACATCAAACTTTACCAAATTATTGCAAGACATAATGCAATTTTTTTTAAATAGATCAATCTTATATTGATCAATCAATCAATCAATCAGGGAATTGTGAAGCACGCTACTCACCAGTGAGGGTCTCAAGGCGCTGGGGGGAGCAGCTCCGGTCAGTTGAAGAGCCAGGTCTTGAGGGTCTTCCTGAAGATGTGCAGAGTGGGTGCCTGTCTGATGTTGATCGGGAGCTCGTTCCAGGTCTTTGCTGCGATGTAGGGGAAGGCTCTTCCACCTCTGCAGATGTGCGGGGTTTCGGCAAGGGTGAGGTCGGCGGATCAGAGGTTTCTCCTGGGTACGTGGATGGAGATTCTTTCGTTGAGATTTTGGGGTCCGATGTTGTGGAGGCATTTGTATGCGTGGTTGAGTATCCTGATCAAAATGTTTTTTACACTGAACGAACCAGCTCAGCCGTCACTCCAGTACTGCTATCTCTGACACACTGAAAAAAAAATATGAAGTCAGATATACTGCTTTAAGGGGAGAGGGTTAAGAAGGCCTTGCATAACCTCTTTAGGAATGACCAGGGATCAGGTTTGTTCTAGTCCATCTCAGGAAAATTGCTTAATGCTCAGCAGCACCTATTTATGTGGACACTGCAAACAGTAGCTGCCAAGTAGCTAGTAGCTCCATAAAGATCATGTTCAGTGGAGTGAGTTTCTGTGAGACAGATTGCATGATGGAATTGATGGAAGTATATATTTAACATGAATGAACATCCCAACAGACTATAGAACATATCACCAGACAGCAAATTTGAGAGGGATGCAAAGCTGCTCACATATGATGATTCGGCATACAAATGAGTACCTAGATCAATATAATGATTTCCGGTGCTGTCAGTGATAGTGAATCATAGTGAATCATAGTGAATCATAGGACGAGTTTTAGAAACCACTTGATTATAGATAGAATTAAATGACTAGCAGAGCGGTTTCATTTCAAGTATCAAAATTGCAAATAAGAAATTCAGCTCAAAGATTAAGCGATATATTGATCTAAGCCAAGCTCATACAAAAGACAAAACAAATGAAAAAGTTATGAAAGGAAATAAGGGAAATAGATTTAACCATTTATGTAGTAAGTGCTATTATTCATGTTTAGTGGGACTGGAGGCAAAATTGATGTGATTTGCAAGTGCAAGTGAATGAATGCGGTCTAGAAGTTCAACTCAGCCAATTAAGTTATTTTTGGACTTTGTCACTTATATAAAAAAACATCACCAGTGGATGAGGAGCTAAAGCTTAACATTGCTAGGGCCTCATGGGGTCAAGAGAAATGGTCTGGTGGCCACAGTAAATAAAAGAACATTCTAAGGGTGGTGGACAGTGTCTCTGGATAACCAATGATAAGTGCAAGCTTAGCATCTCCCTGAGTGACTTCTTTTGCTTGGTTCTCCCACTGTAGTACTTGCAACCGCTACTCTTAACTAGACCACACCAACTCAAGTCCTATATCTTTGCTGAAGGCTCCAACCATCCTACTCTTTATCATCACTCAGAAATCTCTCAATAATTGTCTACAAATACATATTAATCAATCTCAGTTGCAGTGAATGTGTGAGTATAACATAAGAATATTAAGCGGGTGAAATATCATGATACAAAATCAAATGTTAAGTACCAAAATATTGTGTTGGTAGGTACATATAGATGAGTATAAGAAATATATCTTCAAGTAATGTGGATGTGGATTTAGTAATAGTAAATATATACTTACATAAGCAGTGTCCCAGTGTGCAGAGTCCAAAAACCAGCAATAAATGGAGGGAAACAGGCAAAAAGGAGCATTTTCTTACATAATCTTCATGCTCAACTACCCCTTATCTCTCCTCATTGTACTTACCTCCCAAAAAGAGACAGTCAAGAGAAAAGAAAAGATAACAATGTTTCAGTATAATGTAGAGGACTTTTATGGATGGGAATTGTAGAGATAACTATATCTGATGGTAAGATGCGTCATCTCCATATTTAAATATCCAGTATCACAATAATTAAGTTGTTCTATGATGAGATAATAGTCCCTAAATTAATCAACGGCATCAATTTCAGCACAAGAGGCCACCAGATTGAGAATATTAAACTGAAGGCTGGCCTTCTGCTGCAATCTATTTAATATTTAATACATACATGTTGCTTATAGAACACTGCGAAAAATCTATGTTAATAAAGAGATAATATCAGTAGAATAGAAAAAAGGGGAGCAGTTCACAAATCCTCCCTGTGTACAGTCCTTTCAGTGTTGTCGATTTGTGAATCGGCCATTTTATGCTCTTTGCTATTGTTCACAATAGGATGTGGCAGAAATTTCAATTAGGGGTTGAATTTATGGAAAATTGAGAGATGTGGTCAAGCTTGCTGTGACCCTCTCCGGATTCTAACCTCGATCGCCCTGATCAATAGATCTGGGTCAAAGGTGCTGTGGTTGGATCAGAGCCGTATTCCCCAATTCACCTTGTCATTTTCTGCTCGGATTTGGTTAAGCCTTGTGAAGCTGTTAGTGAGTCTTCGTAACATCTGGTGGCGTGCATCGGAGCCCGCTAAGTGTTCAGGTGCAGCGCGTTGTTGAGACAGCCAATCGTTTGCATTTTAGGCCAGCAAACTATCTATTGGGCCAAAAGTACCAGTCTGGCCTTTAATCGCTGAATTATCTTTCCAGCTGTTTCCATTTTTTTTAAAGCACCTGTTTTTTTGGCTTTTACTTAGTCCAGAATCCATGCAGCAGCATTTCTGCCCAAGTGTCAGTAGAATGCGAGCAGGGTTCCATGGCAGTGCGTTATCTTCGCTGTCCATCCGGCCCCGATTGAATATAGATTTATGTCGGCAAGTGAATCCGTCTTTAAAGCTTAGGCACTCTGTACACACTTCTTGAAAAAAAATGCATTAATTGTGTTTGCGTGTACTGTAATACAAGTAACTGCAAAGAATGAATGTCTCTCTACTCCTGCGTTGCAATGATCATTGCAAAAGCTCAGTCGCAGCAAGCAGAATTGAAAAGATATGAAGTGGCTGCCAACCAATGCTGTAGAAACAAGTTTTCTGCCAAAAGAAACTAGTTTGCTTCATACGATTTTAGAAATGATGCATTGCCTCAAATCCACTCCTTTTCTCATCCTCCTGAACTGAAGGTCATTGATTGGCTAGATCTGTGCTCATTCTTGTATCATTGTTTTCGTGAGTGTGCAAAGGCAGACTGGCATTGCTTATGTTACACCCTGTGGTGTAACGCAAAATGTGGGGGCTCCTCTGCAGAATATGACTACCACATCTCACAGTTATTCACCGACCTGGAGCTGAAGAGGGGGCCCTTGAATCGTGGGCTTGCTTGGGTGGGCCGTCCTCCGCCACAGGGGCTGCAGGGGCGTGTGGTATGCCACAGGTTACGCTAGTGCTTCCTATGGCGTATCAAATCCTTCATATATACTACAAATCTGTGAAACAGCAAACCATGTGATACTTTGCAATACTTCTTTACGAAAATGGCACAGTGAATTCCCTTCGAAGATGCAGTCTGTTCCACAGTCCTGGTTATAGTTGCACTCCTTCCAGTTGAAGGGCACTGTAAAACCCAAAAGGGATCACTGACAGAATATCGACAACAGAAATGTCGACCTACAAAAATATCCTGACAAAAATATCGTTGTGAAAAATATTGACCTCCTATCTACATAATGGTAAGTACTAAAATATCGAGAAAAAAATATTGTTGTTAAAAATATCGTTGTTAAAAATATAGTTTTTTTTTAAATGTTTAAAAAATAATGTAAAATAAATTAAATAATACATTTAATTAAAAAAAACAGAATTATTTAAAAAAAAAAAAATTATAAGTAATAAATATAATGTAAAAATAAATTAAACATACATATATATAACATATAATATATATATGTGCTTAATAATATTAATAATTAATTATTTTAATACATATATATACATATATATACATACACCTGTAAATTAAAAATAAAAATAAAATATATATACCATAAATTAAAATATTAAAATATTTTTATTTTTTTTAAACTACATTTTACACTACATTGACTGCAACTGTAGGTAAAATGTTGGATAGCGGAGGGGATAACATTACTATTCCCACTCCAGGGAGTGCAACAGTAGGTAAAGAGTTGGATAGCGGAGGGGAATAATTTACTATTCCCACTCCAGTAAGTACAACAGTAGGGAAAGTGTTGGATAGCGGAGGGGAATAATTTACTATTCCCACTCCAGGGAGTGCAACAGTAGGGAAAGTGTTGGATAGCGGAGGGGAATAATTTACTATTCCCACTCCAGGGAGTGCAACAGTAGGGTAAGTGTTGGATAGCGGAGGGGAATAATTTACTATTCCCACTCCAGCAAGTACAACAGTAGGTAAAGTTTTGGATAGCGGAGAGGAATAATATACTATTCCCACTCCAGGGAGTGCAACAGTAGGGAAAGTGTTGGATAGCGTAGGGGATAAAATTACTAGTCCCACTCCAGCGAGTGCAACAGTAGGGACAGTGTTGGATAGCAAAGGAGTAAAAATGACTATTCCCACTCCAGGGACTGCAACAATAGGGAAAGTGTTGGATAGCGGAGGGGAATAATTTACTATTCCCACTCCAACCAGTGCAACAGTAGGGAAAGTGTTGGATATCGGAGGGGAATAATTTACTATTCCCACTCCAGGGAGTGCAACAGTAGGGAAAGTGTTGGATAGTGGAGGGGAATAATTTACTATTCCCACTCCAGCAAGTACAACAGTAGGGAAAGTGTTGGATAGCGGAGAGGAATAATTTACTATTCCCACTCCAGGGAGTGCAACAGTAGGGAAAGTGTTGGACAGCGTAGGGGTAAAAATTACTATTCCCACTCCAGGGATAGCAACAGTAGGGAAAGTGTTGGATAGCGTAGGGGTAAAAATTACTATTCCCACTCCAGGGAGTGCAACAGTAGGGAAAGTGTTGGATACTCCCCTATAAACCCACAACCCACTCCTTAAAAAATGACACAATTAACATAATTAACAATTAATTATTATTAATTAACAACTAAATTAATAACTAATTAATAATAAATAAATTACCACAATTAACAATATAAAATATTAAATACATAAATATTAATTAATAGAAAATATTAATTAATTAATTATAATTAAATTACTTCCCACCCTATTCCCCTATAAACCCACAACCCGCCCCTAAAAGAATGACACAATTAACATAATTAACAATTAATTAATAATTATTAACAACCAATTAATAAATAATTAACAATAAACTAATTTTCACAATTAACAATATAAAATATTAAATACATAAATATTAATTAATAAGAAATATTAATTAATTAATTATAATTAAATTACTTCCCACACTATTCCCCTATAAACCTACAACCCGCTACGGAATTAAAACGCAAAATATACTTACAAAAATTATAATAACTTCTAAAAATTTAACACATATATTAGAAAACAAATGCAATACTTACATAAAAAAATAGAACACATACATTTAAAATACACACTAAAATACATAACACTAACTAAAACAACGATATTTTTAACGATATTTTTGCAAACGATATTAATGACTTTGATATTTTTAAAAACGATATTACTTACCTTCAACTCGATATTCTTGACAACGATATTCTGACAGTCAATATTTTTGTATTACGATATTTTGCACTCGATATTAGTGCAAGTCGACATTTCCAACTCAATATTATGTCTGTTTACCATGTACGTATGTGTATGGTATTTCTATAGTCAAGCCTAGCCAAAAGGCAGTGGAGTGCTACATAGGTTCAAAGGCATGAATAAAGTCAACAAGTGATAGAAGAAGTAGCCAGGTAGTGGATGGTTAATGCATTGCAGTGGTGTAGCAAGCGGGGGCAGTCCGCCCAAGGCGGCACGAGTTTTGAGGGCTCCCCCCGCTCTTACCTGTGGCTGCGGCCATCGCCCCCAGGGCTCTTAACTGCGGCTGTCACTGGAATTGCCAGCACCCCCCTTCTTACATGCCACAGATGGCAAGCACAGGGACCACCACAGCAGCACATGGTCTAGCTATGTGCTATAACCTAATTATAGTTGGTTGGTGCATCTTCCTCATTCTTGTTCTGTCCCTTGATGCTCAGTCTATAATGATGTCATTTGGAATGTTGAGTGTGTGGGACTTGAGGAATGTCAGTTGGAAGAGATGGACTGAGCAGCAAGGAGGCTGCTCCTGGTGGGGCATTACATGGACTTTACCACCTTCCAGTTACCTTTATCTGAAGCTCTTACTTTATGAATAAACCTACAACTTGTTTCTACGTGACCTGTCTACGAGACATTCTTGCATTTTAACACTGGTGACGATTTGGAAGAACCTACGTGTATATTACTTCAATGGATTATGAACCATGAAACTTAAAGGATTTACAGGTATAAGGAACTTCAAGAGAACTTACAAGCTGCGTATTTTGAGGAAGCTGGCACTCATGAGCCCCACCAGTGACCACACCATCGGTCGCCCTAACATGTAAGTGCCAGTTCCTCTTGGATTTTCTTTTTCTGTACAAGAATCTCTTGTTCTCTCCACGTTAAAGAGAACTTACATGTTGAGGAAGGATGGATGTGAATACCCTTTGACCTTCTTCTGCTGGTCTTCATGCAACTACTGTGGAGATCGCTGCCATCCTACTGCCTTGGAGGAGTTGCTCTTGCCCAGCTGTTCTTTCTACCGTCGTGGGACAAGCTGCTAATTGACCTCCTACTGCCGGTATTCGTGTAGCTACTGTGGAGATTGCTGCCACCCTGCTGCCTTAGAAATTTTACTCCTGCCCTGCTGGCCTTACTACAGTCGTGAATCATAAAGCAAAGTTTTACAGTCTTCAAACTGAGAAGACAACAGCCATTGAAGAGAACTGTCATTTTAAGTGGGCATAGATCGGCAGTGAATACATTACTGTGCGGTGCATCGTGACAGTCTGAACATCTTGCGGTGAGCAACTTTTATGTAACTTGTGAGGAAATCGGCAGTTACTGTGTTTGTTTGGATTTACAGAGAGCTGCACGCAGCGCAAGCCTTTGCATGTGCAGCACAAAGCAGTGTGTACTTAAGTGACTGCCATCTATTGAAGCTGCCTGTATACCCTGCCTGGCTCTGCTGAAGAGGTTTTATTTCTCTTTGTTGTGAACCACGATGTCTGAGATGAGACAGTTTACATCTATTATTGTTTGGGGCCCTTTGAGCCCTTCTGCCAGCAGTGCCAGTTGATCCGGTTTTTTTTTTTTTAAACGGAGGCACGAACCATTGTCTGCACGTGCACCCTTACCTGCCTCCTGCAGTCTTCCACGAGTTCTCTGTGACAATATCCTTCTTCGCGTCACAGCCAGCTGCTGCACAACGTTGAGCTGCACGCATATACCGCAAGCCATCCGGCACGGGCGTGACAATGTGCCGCCATCTTGTGCTTGGTAGTAGCACCGGAACACATCTCGTAGTGTTCTGTGTATAATGCTTCTGCGATACTACACTTTGTTGCCAACCGAACTGTTTTCTCTCGCAACACCTTTTCAATAGAGTTTGCAGCTTACAAGTGATGACCTGTGACGTCGTGGGATCAAAGTGAGATCTTCAACTCTCATGTCTTCAACTTTCATGTGGATTTTGGAGGTACTGTTTTGAGTTTAAATTATCTTGTCCTTGGTACAGCCCCTGAGGTCCTTCACATGCTGGCTTCTTAAGCCAACTCGAGCGAGACGTCGCTCACTGGTGGCATTATAAGGCTTTCAGTTGTTCATGATGGCACTCGCTTACTATTTTGCTTATTCCTGATGGGCTCAAGACCTCGGGTGAGAGACCGCTCACCGGAGCTCGAGACTTTCTTTTCTTTATATTGCTGGCCATTATAATGCATGTCTCGTTTTAGTGTCTGTGCCCTTAAGCTCGTTTGTTATTAGGAAGGTGTTGTGTCCCCATTATGTGTAGGTTGTGGGGCGGGAAGTGCTCTAGTTTTGAGTTTCATAGGGAGGTGTGTTTCCCCTATCACAATATTCAGTGCGTCATTGGGAGGTGTATTCCCCTATAGGGAGGTGTTTTTCCCTATTACAGAGTCTTTGAGTTTCATAGGGAGGTATTTTCCCCTATTACAATGTTCAGTGTGCATTGGGAGGTGTATTCCCCCATAGGGAGGTGTTTTTCCCCTATTACGGTGTTTTGAGTTTCATGGGGAGGTGTGTTTCCCCTATCACAATATTCAGTGCGTCATTGGGAGGTGTAATCCCCTATAGGGAGGTGTTTTTCCCTATTACAGAGTCTTTGAGTTTCATAGGGAGGTATTTTCCCCTGTTACAATGTTCAGTGTGCATTGGGAGGTGTATTCCCCCATAAGGAGGTGTTTTTCCCCTATTACGGTGTTTTGAGTTTCATAGGGAGGTGTGTTTCTCCTATCACAATATTCAGTGCGTCATTGGGAGGTGTATTCCCCTATAGGGAGGTGTTTTTCCCTATTACAGAGCTTTTGAGTTTCATAGGGAGGTATTTTCCCCTATTACAATGTTCAGTGTGCATTGGGAGGTGTATTCCCCCATAGGGAGGTGTTTTTCCCCTATTACGGTGTTTTGAGTTTCATAGGGAGGTGTGTTTCCCCTATCACAATATTCAGTGCGTCATTGGGAGGTGTATTCCCCTATAGGGAGGTGTTTTTCCCTATTACAGAGCTTTTGAGTTTCGTAGGGAGGTATTTTCCCCTATTACAGTGTTCAGTTACATTGGGAGGTGTATTCCCACTATAGGGAAGTGTTTTTTCCCCTATTACGGTGTTTTGAGTGTCATTGGGAGTGAGTTCGTGGGTAGTGAGTACCCAACTATTGAGTTTCCCTAAGGGTGGGTGATGGGGCATTCATTCATTTGCTTTAGATATTTTTCTTGCATTCATTTGCTTACTTGCATTTGCATATGGTGTTTTTTTCATGCATTCATTTATCTAATGAATTTTCCGGATTGAGTATTTTCTGATTGCATTATGTACATTCAACTACTACTTAATGTATTTTCTTTCTAATTCGTTTAAGATGTTTATTCTTGTTTACGTAGCAATGTAATTTTGTTCTTTGTGCCTTAATGCATTTATATATCTTTGCCATTTGTTGGCAGTATTCGTGTTTAGTTTCCCTAAGGAAGGGAGATGTGCTATAACCTAATTATAGTTGGTTGGTGCATCTTCCTTATTCTTGTTCTGTCCCTTGCTGCTCAGTCTATAATGATGTCATTTGGAATGTTGAGTGTGTGGGACTTGAGGAGATGTCAGTTGGAAGAGATGGGCTGAGCAGCAAGGAGGCTGCTCCTGGTGGGGCATTACATGGGCTTTACCACCTTCCAGTTACCTTTATCTGAAGCTCTTACTTTATGAATAAACCTACAACTTGTTTCTACGTGACCTGTCTACGAGACATTCTTGAATTTTAACACTATGCTACTGATGCACTGTGATATTGTGTTGTAAAAGATGTGGTTCTTCAACTCTTTCCCATATTGGAGCAGCATTGGAGCCATGGAAAAGGCCTTGTTTATTTCTTTTTTACACATAGGGTCTGATTAAGAGTTTAGGTGTTATTTAACGCACCTGATAAATAAGGATACCAGAAAGTTTGTTATTTTTCGGGTGCAGGTGCAATAAATAACACCTATTATGAGTTTGTTTGGAACAACATGCAGATTTTGGTGTTTAAAAAACCAAATATCTGCATGATACAGTAAATACTGTCTGCTTTTACCCTATCAAAGTCTGGTAGGTTTGACCTGCCAAAATGTTAGTTAAATACCTTCAAACTCGTAATTCTAGTCCATGCATAAACAAGAGTTTACGCATGGGTCAGAATTAACTGAACCACTCTAATCAGGCCCGTAGTCTGCAGTCTGATGGTCTCCTGGCTGTGGGTACTGAGAACCACAAGAGATCGGGAACTTGTCTGCAAGATAATGGGTAGTGCTCGTTGAAGTGGTTCTAACAATGGCAGGGAGCAAACAAAAGCCAACAGCATGTCATTTCAGGAATATTGAGGTAGAAGTACACGTACACAATATGTGTGCCTTTTTACTTGGATTTTGTACCTCCAGGGGGTATTGGCTGGGATGGGTGTGTGTCTTTATTGTTGCTAGAAACTACTGTGTCACTCTCTAATGCTGACACCCACATCTCTGCCTAAGTACACGGTTTAGTGTGAGTGTTTGAATAAAAACTATCTCCTCCCTTACTACTAAGCATACTGCTGCTAGAATGTTTTTCAGGGTTTATATTTAGTGCTTTAATAATGACAATTAATATGCATTTTCATGTTTGACTCTGCATATGTAGGTTGAATCAATATGAATACAGTTTAAACGAATTTTATATGATGCATAGAACTGGTTTTATTAATGTATTATAGTCATGCCACACTTTTCTGTTAAACAAACACCATCTTGGACAAGATGGATGTTATCTCTGTCATTCACACTGTCTTTTCCCCCTGTATGCAATCTCTCTTCACAGGCTTCGCAGCGCATAAACAGACTGATGTGTGATGGTTTAATTCCACTGTTATGATTACATTTCACCTGTTCCCTATGATTTGAAACATTATCAAAGTCTCTTCCTCTGTCTTCCTTTTGGAATACTAGTCCATTCATTTGCTAAAAGTTCCATTGTTTAAATGTTTTATATTAGTTAGAAAAACTCTGGATGGAGCTTGTGTGTTAAGGTAATGGTGTGCATTTTGCCCTGTATTCGGATTTGTCAAAGAGATTATTTTTTTCACTCAGACCATGATGATTTTGCAGTTTTACTATTTTGTTATGCGAGAATTGTATATCAGAATCCGAGGTTTTGGGGGTGAGCCAGAAGACTTTCCTGTTCTACTAGGTATGCTGTACAACCTATTTTTGATTTTACTGCTCATTTGGTACCTAAAATTATTCTGATTCTGCCTACTTTGTATGAGTTTGCATCTCAGAGCTTTTATGTCATTATTTCTGTACAGCTATCTTTAGAATTTTGCAATAAAACACTTTAACTTTTTACTGATCTAGAACTCAATTACTGAGGGGGTGCATTATTATTTGAACTGATTGACTTAGCTAATTGATGTTTAAGGGGTGTACTAATTCACAATTCAACCTGTTGGAGAACAGTATGAGGTAAAAATTTCGGGGTGTCAAAATTGTAGGGTGCCCACATTTTGGGGTACGGTTTTGCTCCCACACTGCGAAGATCATTCATATTTAGAATATGGTGTGAAAATATAACTGAAGCTTCTGGAACGATCCTTATCATCACCCTTCTTGTGGTTTCTATTATGAAGGGGTAGTTTATGAAATCCTTGTATCTACCACATTAGATATATTCCTGAGTGGTGGCCCATTCCTACATTTGTTCATTAAAGCCGAAGCTTAGACCACTGCTGCCACTATTAGTATAGCCACTCATTCCCAGGACATCCTTAATTCATCTGTCTTTCTCACTGTCACTGTAACTATAAAAGTCATTAAGGGCCTGATTTAGATGATCTTGGCATTAATGGTCCCGCCTTCTATTTCCCATCAGATTTCCCGTCCATTGACTTGGCGGTCCACCTGCCTGATTTAGATGTTGGCGATCCCATAGAGGAAAGACCACAAGGCAAACGGCCATCACCGCCATGAATCACCGCCCGTGTCGACGGCACCTTACACAAAAGCGGCTGGTGGTGGGACTGCAGCCCCTTTACCGCTAAGCCAATCACGATGTGCCTTCCTGCCAACCTAACTGTGGCAGGTAAGCCGCCACACCTGAGTTGACGGATTAGAAGGGATATAAGCACAAAACCTACCTTTTCACTTTTTTTCCCCTTTCCTGCTGACATGAATCTGATCGTAGAAGTCCTTTTGTTACTCCTGCTCCTGAACCAAGAGGAAAATCAACCCTGTTGTCCTATAGAAGGTAAGTCACTGTTTAACCTGTCATCCTTGCAATTGTAGCTGTACATTAGCACTGGACTCGAGCATGTTTAAGAAAAACTTGCAAGCAATACTACAATGATGTGCAATGCATATGTCTGTAATGTCATACTTAGAAAAATGTGTAAAAACCCACCTCGAGATATTAGTAACACCCACCAATCTGGTACTAACTGCCGTCATGGCAATGGACACCTACATAAAAAGTCACAGCAATCACAAATAGAAATGTGTCCATACAGGTGTGTGCAAAACCTTTCTCTAAACTACCTGCTCATAGACATAAACAGTATACCAATAGGAACTACTCAAATCCAAGAGACTTTTGGAATTCCACTACAAAATGCTACAAGTGGGTGTACAAAGAATGTACAAACAATCTGACCTCTAAACTGCAAGCATGTCAGAGATGTAAGAAGGTCACATGTCCCCTCGGTCTGGGCAATTAATGACAATCATTAGATGTCTTTTAACTGTAAAGTGCCAGGCTCCCTGTGTAATGCATCTGTACATATTATGGACACATCATGTTAAAATGAACACACATGCATTCTCCAATCACAATATCAGAAATAGATATACATTTTATGTAAGTGTCCAGTAACATGATGAATGCTTGCACCAAAAATAACATGTCCATTATAAATGTACAACACTAATGTCTGCCTTTAAAAAAAATATTTAAAATATTCAAGCTGTGCTTGCCAATGTCACAAATGAGAGTAAGAGCATGGCACACACATTAGCAGAAATAACATCCTCAGCAAACAATCAGTAACAATCCAAAAATAAGGGCAGGACAAAGATATTCTTAAATCAGAATATTTTTATCGGTATGAGATAACTCTCTCATATATCAACACCAAAAATAACATCAAAGGCACTGGGCCAGAAAATCCGAAGTCTGGGCTGCATACACATAACTTGCCTACTGTTTACACTGCCAAAGTAAACCTCCTCTGGAAGGGGCTTCTATGGGGCAGAGAGCAGGCAACTTAATGATCTTACTTGGGTGGGGGTCCTTAGGTTTGGAAGGGGTAGGTTTGTCAGGAGTGGGTTTGTCTTTGTAAGGTGTGGGTTTGTCTTTGGGAGGGGGGGGCTGGGATAAGGAAGGGATCAGGGCCAGGCCAAACATAACATACTCCTTTGGAAAATGGGTAGGGTGTTCAGGAGGGGTTGGGGCTTCAGTTGAGGGAGTGGCAGGATCTGTTGTGCATATGTCTGTTGATGGTGTGGGTGCCTGAGCCTCTGGTGTATGTTCTGGTTTGTGTTTTGTACTGGGTGTCTGTTGTGTGGGTGAGTGTGGGTATTTGTGTACAGTAGGTGTGTGTGTGGATGTGTCTGCTGTGGAGGTGCTGTGTGTGTTTGTGGTGCCTGTGGATGTGCTAGTGCATGTGTGTGTTGTGTTGGGTGTGGTGTCTGCAGGTGTACAGGTGGTGGGTGTTTGTGTTGAGTGTGGTGTCTGCGGGTATGCTGGTGGTGGGTGTGGGTGTTTGTGTTATGTTAGGTGTGGTGTCTGCATGTGTGCTGGTGGTGGGTGTGGGTGTTTGTGTTGTGTTGGGTGTGGTGTCTGCAGGTGTTCTGGTGGTGGGTGTGGGTGTTTGTGTTGTGTTGGGTGTGGTGTCTGTGGGTGTGCTTGTGGTTGTGGTGGTGGGGGTGTGGTGTCTGCATGTGTGTGTGTGTGTGAGTTTCTTGCTGTGTTTATTTGAGGATGTGCTGCTTCTGAGTGTCTGAATGGGTGCATGGCCAAACATAACATCCTCCTTTGGAAAATGGGTAGGGTGTTCGGGAGGGGTTTGGGCTTGAGTTGAGGGAGTGGCAGGATCTGTTGTGCATATGTCTGTTGATGGTGTGGGTGCCTGAGGATCTGGTGTATGTTCTGGTTTGTGTTTTGTACTGGGTGTCTGTTGTGTGGTTATTTGTGTCCAGTAGGTGTGTGAGTGTGTGGATGTGTCTGCTGTGGAGGTGCTGTGTGTGTTTGTGGTGCCTGTGGATGTGCTGGTGCATGTGTGCATTGGGTTGGGTGTGGTGTCTGTGGGTGTACGGGTGGTGGGTGTGGGTGTTTGTGTTGTGTTGGGTCTGGTGTCTGTGGGTGTGCTGGTGGTGGGTGTGGGTGTATGTGTTATTTTAGGTGTGGTGCCTGCAAGTGTGCTGGTGGTGGGTGTGGATGTTTGTGTTGTGTTGGGTGTGGTGTCTGCAGGTGTGCTGGTTGAGGGTGTTTGTGTTGTGTTAGGTGTGATGTCTGGGTGTACTTGTTGTTGTGGTGGTGGGTGTGTTGTGTTTGCATGTGTCTGTGTTTCTTGCTGTGTTTATGTGAGGATGTGCTGCTTCTGTGTGTCTGAGTGGGTGCGTGGAAAGGTGTATGTGTGCTCTGGATAGGGCTGGGAAGAGGGATTTGGGATGGGGAGGGGGTGGGAGTTGGGGCACAAAGGTTTGAGTGGGTGGGAGTCTGCGGTCAGTGTGGAGGCCAGACCCTGGAATAACCCCTTTAGGCCAGACATGGGATTATGGATGCTATCCAGGTAAACCAGCATTTGGGTCATCTGACCACTAAGCCCCTGGATGGCATTAAGTACTGCGGTCTTGCCTACAGCGATAGGCCACAATAGATCAATAGCCTCCTCATTGAGCGCAGCCTGGGAGACAGGGGTGGAGGGTGGTGCCTTCATCAAAGGTGACACCACCCTTATTAGTGGAGCAGCTATGGCCAAGTGGGGGGAGAAGGAGGGAGGGCAGAGATGGAATAGTGGGTGGCCAGCAACAATGCAGGTGGAACTGTAGCAGTACGGTCTGCCACCACTAGGGACTGGTCATCTGTGGAGGCCTCCGAAGATGATGTTGAGACGCTTGTGACCTCCGTGCCAGTCCCCTCACCCTCCGTGGCACTAAGTCCCTCTCTGTCAGTGGTGTCTGCACCAGGACCACAGTGCCCAGCTTCTTCCCCACCAACGTGGCCGCTGTCACCTTTGCCTTGCCCAGATGATGCTGTAAAGACAGACAGAACAGTTTGAGTGTATCTGGGTAAAGAGATTTAAACATGAACTTTGCTCTCAAAGCATTTGCCAATTCTACATAGTAAATGAGCTTCAAGGCACTCAAACGTCTCTTCTTAATCATCAGTATCTCATGCCTGTAGGGAATAATTCCACAAACCATTTTATCACAGTCTAAAAAATCCCCATGTTAGCTTCCATATCATGTATGCCTTTTGTCTCTTAACAACTTTTATTTATCTGCATGATAAATGATTTTGACAGCATTATTAAATACATATGGCTGGATAGATTCCTAAACCACTTTAGTACAGAGCACAAAAATGTCCAGGCTGTGGCACACAATCTTGCCTCTTTGGGAGGCCTGGCCAAGCTGGACTTCTGCTGACTTACTGGTTCAGCATCAGAGGTCCTCCCACCTCTTCCTGTAATGCAGACTGCGCCACTTTAAGACCCCTAGGGTCTGAACCTTCTTCACCATAGCCTTCCTCAAATTCCACTTCTGATGGGCATTGACCTGTACGGATGAGAAAAAATACAACAAAAAAAGTTTTAAGTGATTTTGTTTGTCTGTAGTGCAGTTACACAGTTTTTTGCCATCTCTCACATGCATTCCAAGAACAATCAGTACAGACTATTTACAAACATTTCAAAGTTTCTAAGAAACACTAATATGCAGTGATCTGTGGAGTAGCCTCAACACTTTCTTTCCCCTCATGTTACCAATCCAACACACAAACATCATCTAAGCCAGGGATAGGAAACTTTTCATTAAGTGAGACCCACTCCAGATTACTCTAACTCACTGTTACCTTCTAAAGGCTAAAGAACCTGAATGTCATTTGCGCATAACCACACTCACAGCTATGTTTTCTTCATGCCTAACCTTTTAAGAGTCAGATACTATGGTGTACACCACATACAGTGACTAAGGGCAGTATGTGAGGGCTGCCATGTGTCTATGAGAGTATGGTTTTGGGTGATGTATGAACAAGTGTGTGTTGTAATGGGACATACTTGTCTGGTTGATTTAGAGGGTGGGTCATTTAGACTGGCAGCACAGGAAATGCCTTTTCTCATATGTAGCTCACAACAACACGCATGTCAATACTGATGATTAATCAAACTTCATTCCATGAGATCACACGTGACACTCATTGTGAACGAAAAACATTTCTTTTTTCGTTTCAATAAAAATTGCAAAGTCGATTTTTTTTAAATCTCAATGGTTAACACAAAAGTACATTAAACCAATTTTTTTACTTAGATCACACATGTTAGAACACATACATTGCATATATTGCATATACTATTCATCACACTTATTGGACGACACAAGACATGACCTGGACAACAAATTATACAATTCTAAAATGAACAAGCTCAAGTTCCAAAGTTCAAAGACGTGAAAAATACAAAAGTAAAACAGAAAAAAAGAAGAAGAGGCCCAAATTGGTTGCAAATTATTTGGAAAACAGTTTTTTTTAACAACCTTGGTCTGGGCAGTGACCAAACAGTGTACTATTCAGGATACCCAGGCAATTTCATCAGTCTTTTACAAAAATTCTTTTCAAAATGCAAAAGAGGGTTAACCTGATAGTATATTTTTATACACTTGTATGGTCATATTGTGGTCAACGTGTTTCGAACCCCAAAAAGGATTTGGTAGGGTTCTCCTCAGGACCTAGAACTCAAAAGAGCTGAAATGAAAAGAAAAAGAAAAAAGTGCTCGTATTATCACTTGCACCACAACTTTTATACAAGCCACACCTTCCCTATGGGTCTAGCATTGTGGAAATGACCTTGGTTTGAGATCAACCGATCTCTGCCGTGGGGTCAATCCTATCTTTGTCCTATTAGTCCTATTTCAAAAACTGTGAACAAAGCGAAAAAGAAGACAAGAAAAAGAGAGGAAGAAAAGTCAGTCCTGTTTTTAGGCACGTTCTGTTGGTGTGAGGTCCTTGCTTTACTCGATGTTTTGTTTGGCACGTGGTTTAATTAAATGGGGAACACTTACTTCTGGTGTCCGGGATGGTATGGTGTGGTTGGACGGTGTGTGATCTTTGTCCTTGATTAATCTGAAGAAGAAAAGAACAATTTTTTTGGGAAAGAGTCTCCCGTTGTGTGATTGTTGGAAACTGGGCGCGATTTAATGAAAGGAGAACTCACTTGGTTTTAGGATGATGGCGCTTAAGTGCGAGGACGCTGGTAAATTTTGAAAGGCTGAAAGAAAAAAGGTGGCAAGGAAAAAGATTATTTAGTGAATCCACTCTGTCCGTTAGTGTTCGTTGTGTTGGAGGCGTGTATTCCCAAAATACCTTATGATTTGAGCCATTTTTCTGGGCAGGCGCGAGATTCGATCTCGGGAAGTCCCTGGACGGAGGAACAAATGAAACCTTTAAATTGTGCACAATGGCTCTTTGCAATACACTGTGTCAGTATCTGGAGGCATGTCACAGTCAACTGGTGTGCTGCAAGAAGTCCTTGCTTCAATGATGAGACACATCATCAGCTTGATCCAGTTTCCAAGAGCTCAGTATTTGACCAATTTGAAGTGAGAATGATTTGGGTGACCTACCACATGTTGTTAGAGCAACTGATGGCACACATATTGCCTTGGTGCCACCACGCGCCAGGGTAGAGGTCTACCGCACCCGGAAGAATTTCCATTCCATCAATGTGAAAGTTGTCTGCTTACCGGATTTATACATCTTAAGTGTGTTGGCCCACTTTCCTGGGTCAGCACGTGATTCCTTTGTACTACGGAACAGCTCAATACCCCTGCAAATTTCACAACATGGACCTGAGAGGGCTTGGCATGTTGGAAAGTACAATATGGCTTGAGGATCATTTGCTTTAGTCCTAGTTTAGGAATATACAATGGTGTGATATGATATCAATCTATCAATGTATTGCTTCAATGTAGGAGACTCAGTGCATCCTAACTGACCATGGTTGTTGGCAGTGCTGAGGAATCCAACAACGCCAGGGGAAGTCTGCTTCAATGAGGCCC
Source organism: Calotriton arnoldi (assembly GCA_963921515.1). Classification (NCBI taxonomy): domain Eukaryota; kingdom Metazoa; phylum Chordata; class Amphibia; order Caudata; family Salamandridae; genus Calotriton; species Calotriton arnoldi. The sequence goes on along the minus strand of CAWUFW010002735.1, from coordinate 1,161,272 downwards.
ATGGAAGAACAGGGAGGCCAGTGGAGCGGGCTTTTGGACTCCTGAAGGCCAGATTTAAGTGTCTGTACAAGACCGATGGAGGACCCCTCTGCTCACTAAAAGGTGTGCCAAATCACAGTTGTCTGCTGCATGCTGCACAGCATTGCCCTGCTGCGGAACATCCCAATAATTGCAGAGGATGGAGACCACGAAGAGCCACTGGGTGAGGGTGTTGAAATGCCCAATGAAGATCAATCAATCAATCAGGGGTTTGTTAAAGCGCGACTACTCACCCGTAAGGGTCTCAAGGCGCTAGGGGTGGGGGGGTGCAGGTTCCATTCCATCAAGGAGGGGGTCTGTCGAAGAGCCAGCTTTTGAGGTTTCTTGCGAAGATGGGGAGCGATGTTGTCTGTCTGAGGTGGAGCGGAAGGGCGTTCGATGCTTTGGCCGTGAGGAAGGAGAAAGAGCGGCCTCCCGATCTGGTCTTTCTGGTGCGGGGGACCACGGTGTAGGAGAGCTGGGCTGATCGTAGGGTCCTTTGGGGTGCGTGGAATTTGAGTCGGCTGTTCAGGTATGCTGGTCCGGTGCCGTGGAGAGCCTTGTGTGCGTGGGTGAGCATCTTGAAGGTGATTCTCGCCTCGACGGGGAGCCAGTGTAGTGTGCGCAGGTGCTGGGAGATGTGGCAGTGTTTTGGCAGGCTGAGGACCAGTCTTGCGGCGGCGTTCTGGATGTTCTGTAGCTTGCGGGTGAGGTTTTTGTTTATTCTGGCGTAGAGTGCGTTGCCGTAGTCGAGTCTGCTGGTGACCAGGGCGTGAGTGACGGTCTTTCGGTGTTCAAGGGGGATCCATTTGAAGGTCTTACGAAGGAGGCGGAGGGTGTGGAAGCAGGAAGACGAGGCAGAGTTGATCTGACAGTCCATTTTGAGCTCGGAGTCCAGGATGATTCCCAGGTTGCGTGCGTGGCCCGTGGGGGTTGGTGGGTTTCTGAGGGCGGGGGGCCACCAGGTGTCGCTCCAGGCATCAGGGTTTGGGCCCATGATGAGTACTTCTGTTTTGTTGGTGTTTAGTTCTAGGCAGCTGTTTTTCATCCATTTGGCTACGGCTTCCATGCCTTTTCGAAAGTTGTGTCTGGCGGTGTTGGGCTCATTGGATAGGGAGAGGATGAGCTGGGTGTCGTCTGCGTATGACACGATGCTGAGTCCGTAGGTTCTGACGATGGTGGCGAGTGGAGCCATGTAGACATTGAAGAGCGTCGGGCTGAGGGAGGAGCCCTGGGGGACTCCGCAGGTGGTAGGTGTGGGGTCCGAGAGGAAAGGGGGGAGTCTGACCCGCTGCGTCCTGCCGGAGAGGAAGGAGCGGATCCAGTCGAGGGCGTTGTCCTGGATTCCTGCGTCGTAGAGTCTGCGTATTAGGGTGCGGTGGGAGACTGTGTCGAACGCCGCTGATAGGTCGAGGAGGATGAGGGCTACTGTTTCTCCTTTGTCCAGTAGGGTGCGGATGTCATCTGTTGCGGTGAGGAGGGCGGTTTCCGTACTGTGGTTTTTTCTGAAGCCGGATTGGGAGGAGTCGAGGATGTTGTGTTCTTCAATGAATGTGGCGAGTTGGCTGTTGATGGCTTTCTCGATGACTTTCGCTGGGAACGGGAGCAGGGAGATGGGTCTGTAGTTTTTGAGGTCGGTAGGGTCCGCTGAGGGTTTCTTTAGGAGGGGGTTGATCTCCGTGTTTCCAGTCGTCGGGGAACGAGGTTGATGGTGTGGCGGAGCATGGGTGCGATGGTGTCGGCGGCTCTGTTGAAGATGTGGTGGGGGAAGGGGTCCATGGGGGCCCCTGAGTGGATTGACTTCATTGTCTTCAGTGTGTCTTCGGTGGTGAGGGCTGTCCAGTCGTCAATCGCTGGTTTCCGGGTGTCGGGGGTGGTTGGTGAGGGTTCAGTGTGTTGGTTGTCTTCGTCGAAGTTGTCGTAGATGCTCTTGATTTTGTGGTGGAAAAAGGTGCTGAGTTTGTCGCAGAGGTCTTATGCGGGAGGGATGTCGGTAGACTCGCTGGTGGGTTGGGCGAACTCCTTGATGATGCTGAAGAGTTCCTTGCTGTTGTGCGCGTGGGTGGAGATTCTGTCTTCAATCGCTTTTTTCCTCGTTTCTCTGAGTTGATGGTGGGCGTAGGTGGCGGCTCTGAAGTTGTTGTGGGCTTCTGTGGATTTGGTGTTCCTCCAGGCCTTTTCGAGGCGGCGGCATGTGCGTCTGGACTCTCAAAGTTCGGTGGTAAACCATCTGGCTTTCTTGGCGCGGGTATTGTTGTTTTTCTTGAGGGGGGCTATGGTGTTGGTGCTGTCCGAGATCCATCTATGCAGGGTTCGGGCTGCGGTGTTGGGGTAGTCGTTTTCCGCGATGGTTGGGGTGGAGTTGTTGAGTGAGGAGGTGAGCTGGTCGTCGGTGATTTTGGTCCAGTTTCTTCATGGAAGCAGGTGCCTGTGGATGGTGGGTGTTCTGAAGGTGAAGTGGACGCAACGATGGTCGGTCCATGGGAGTTCGGTGGTGTGGCTGAAGGTAATGGAGTTTCCTCTAGTGAAGAGGGGGTCGAGGGTGTGTCCTGCTGAGTGCGTGGGCTCGGTCATGATCTGGCGGAGTCCAATGTTGTGGAGGTTGTCCAGGAGGGATGTGGTGTTGGGGTCCAGTTGGTTGTCGAGGTGGAAGTTGAGGTCTCCCAGCAGGGTGTAGTTGGTGGATGCGATGGCCTGCGGGGAGATACTGTCCGTGATGGAGTTGGCGAAGGGTCCGCGGGGTCCAGGGGGTCGGTAGAGGAGGGTTCCTCGGAGGGTGGCGGTGGGGCTGGCCAGTATCTTGAAGTGAAGGTGTTCCATCAGTTCTGTGGGCTCGTTGGGGAGTGTGCTCAGGCAGAGGCTGGATTTGTGGACGATGGCGATTCCTCCTCCTGGGCGGGTGGGGCGGTCCTTCCTGGAGATCTTGTATCCTTGGGGGATGGCGATGGCGATGTCCGGTCCCGAGGTCGTGTTGGTCCAGGTTTCGGTGAACAACGCTACGTCCGGGGTGGTGCTGTCGAGGAGGTCCCAGATTTCTGTGGCGTGTTTGTGGAGGGATCGGACGTTGAGGAGGATGCATTGCAGGGTCTTCGGTTCGGTTGTGTTCTTGTGGGCGGGTTGTGCTGGATCCGTGTTCTTGGCAGTGCTGCAGGTGTGCCGGCAGCGGTGACTGCTGAAGGGTCCTTGGGTGTCAGCTGGTGATGCTAGCTTGCAGTTGTTGTTGCGGCCTGGGTTGAGTGCGTGGAGTGCTGCTGGTCATAGCGTTGTCGGGGCGGAGGTCCAGGGTTCCTGGCGCTGGTCACGGTCGGGTCGCGGACGGGCGCAGACAGGCTTGCCTTTGACGCGCCTTCCGCGCACCGCACAGTGGCCGCCATTAAGTAGGGGTCGGGGAGGGCTGGACAGCTGGGAGGCGGGAGCGGGGAGGGGAGCTGGATTGGGACGGTCGCGCTGGGGGGGAGGGGCCACGGGGGTAGCAGGGGCGGGGAAAGGTAAAGGGAGGAAATAAGGGATAAAGAAAAAAGGGAAAATACGCATAAATAAGGCACAAAAGAGCAGAGATGCAGAAAAGTGCAGAAAGGTGAAAGATAAAAGAGGGTAGAAAAACGAGTGAAAACGAGTGAAAGAGCAGAGCGAGAGGAAGGGAAAATGAGCAGAAATAATGCACAAAAGAGCAGAGATGCAGAAAAGTGCAGAAAGGTAAAAGATAAAAAAGGGTAGAAAAACGAGTGAAAACGAGTGAAAGAGCAGAGTGAGAGGAAGGAGACAGAGGTCCACTGGAACACCAGGGATGAGGTGCAGGGAAACCTGCGGGTGGAGGAGGGCCTCGATGACCAACACTCGAGAGTGCAGGGGCAGGACTCACTTAATGGTGGAGCTGCGAGGGTGGGAGAGCAATTTCACTGACAATGAGTCAGTGGTCTTGCTCAGTGGTAACGAGGAAGGAATTGATCGATGTCTAGATGTCATTGACCACTTCTTCACCTGAGTATTATGACATCCAATGGCAGAACATAGGGAACATATCAGTATGCAAAAGGAATTTGGTAGGAATGGTCAGTTCAGGAAAGTCCAAGGCAAAGATATTTTTGGAACAGAGTTTCCCTATATTGACTACTGTGTCTGTTGATATAGATTAACGTTTCGTGTTCTAAGTATATGTGTCCTCCTAACTGGTAATTTGAGTTAAATTGTAGATGTGAAATAATTAATTTTCCCCTTCTATTCTGTTTCAGGATCCTTCACCATGTCATCTTCAATTGGACATTTCAAAGTTGTGAGATTTGCATGGATATGTTGCTATTGGAAAGTACAAAGACAACATGGGCAGATCCTGGGATAGACACCTACTTAGGATGGAAAGATCTTGTACAGGGACAACTTGCACAGTGATTGAATGGAAGTTCTTGAGATTGTATCACACCTGTTTTCTGTGGGATGTTGCCACCAAGGCAATATGTGCTGCTTAACTTGCTCTAACCACATGTGTATGTCAGGCCGTAGCATACTGGTCTCCCTTCACATTGTCTAAATCTAGGTGTTCAGTGTAGGAAGCTGTTGATGTGTCTCCTCATATTGAATAAAACATTTCTTAGCACACCACTGATGGTTGTGCACCAGAAAGTGATTTATGTCACAAACATTTTGACATTGTAAAATCTACATCGTTAAACAATTCCACCTGTTCAAATAAGATATCAGTAGACCATCCCTACAATAATTATAGGGGGCGTATACACATAATAAAGATTTTTATTGCATCATAGCACCATTCTCTGGTTGAACTGTTTCTACCTGAATAAGTTTCTAAAAAAGCATGGAGACTGGACAACTTTTGTATCAAACTCAAGACTCTCAACACATCATGGATATAGCAGAATGGAAGCATAAATATGAAGGTTGGACTCTACGAGGCCTTAAGGTGGACATTTGGGCCATTCCACTCAAAAGATCAGGGACAATCAGCCCCATTGCAAACCTACATTTTCAAATATTCTCATGCAAAATGTGTTAGGCAAATTAGGTTCAATGTTTTTGACTTTATTTAGGGTGTGGCAGGTGGTTGATGGCCCGCCAAGTCACTATGCCCTACCTGCTCCTCTTGTGAAGGACCTCTCACCATATTTTGAGATCCCACCTGGTTGACGTGGTTCTCTATGTGTTTGATGGAGTCACTGCTGTAGCAACTTCATTGAAGGCAGAGAAACTTCATTGAGTGGGTGCCACATTTGGTGCATCCACTGAGCAAAGGCTTTTTGTTTTCTGACTACAACTTCCCAAAGCGAGAGTTTGTTTACTGAAAACCATGGTCCCATCACTGAGGGCATTTTCTCCTTGAGTGTGGGGGCCGATTAGCATTTTCTCTGTCGGGAACTGGCATGCCTCACATGACTGTCCTGAGGAGGAAAAGGGGTGATGGTCACTCTACCCTACTAGGGTGGGATGACCATAATGTTGACATAAAGGCCTAGTGATGGACAAGCACCAGATCAAAGGTTTACACCCATGGATATTGTGCCAACATAGATATGGTGCTTCCATGTAGAGCAATGAACCTCAGTTTTGGTGGGTTAGGGCAAGAGCACCAATGATTTTAGTCTGTGTTCCTGCTCTAACAAACTCTAATTGACACTCTTTATAATCTTAGGTAAGCATATTTTGATATCAGAATGTATTTGCGTCGTCAGTAGTTTGGGCTCATGTACATGCTGAAAGACAGTAGCAGGGAGACACAAACCATCTGAGAGTTGTTTAGAAGGTTGGTAAGAAACCACACATGAGTGATCCCAGTGTTACTGGACATATTAACTGAGGAAATTGTTTCGTTTCTTAACAATATTAAATAAAGCAAAGTGTAACACAATATAGCCTTAAAGCCCTTTGTAGCGGGCTATACCGGCCATTGAAGGCTCGCTCGAGCGTAAATAAGGGAGCAGGACTTTAATGGCCGTTATAGCCCAGCTTCGAAGGGGTATAAGGCTATTAAAACATTTTGCCACTAGAGGGCAGAATGTTCTAACAAATAAAACAGAGGCCTCTCGGAGCCCTAGGGGGTTTAAATTCCCTCGGGCTCCGAGAGGCCTTTGTTCACAGCAGCAGCTGTGAACAAAAACAACGTGGAATGTTGCTCTGCGGGCTTTTACTGGCCCGTAGAAGCATGGAGCACTCCATTGTATTCAAAGGAGTGCTCCACATTCCAATGTTCTAATACTGAATACTGTTCTAGCATCATCACATATCCTCGTTGTTAGAAATGGGGGTCTCTAGTTGGCAGAGGTAGGTACCTTTGTCCAAATAGGGGCCCTTGCTTCTAGTCAGGGTAAGGGGGATACACTTCTAAAATAACCCCTGCTCACCCCCTTGGTAGCTTGGCACGAGCAGACAGGCTTATCTCAGAGGCATTGTGTAAAGCATTTGTGAACACATACAGTAATACAGTGAAAACACTACAAATGGACACCACACCAGTTTAGAAAAATAAGGAAATCTTTATCTAAACCAAAACAAGACCAAACAGCAAAACTCTACAATACAGTTATCAAGATATCCTCAAAAATAGGTTATTCACTCAATTAAAGTTTGTAGCAAGAAATAACTCCACCTGGAGTTATTACGACGTCGTGACAGATAAAAATCCCAAAGTACAGCGCCGACTGCGAGGTGTGCGGCGTCGGGCACGGAGTCAAGCAGACCCACAAAGAACAGTACATTGAAAACAATGAAAGCAAAGACGGTGCACGGCGACGGGGACGTGATGCTTCGTTGGCGCCGGGCGGCGTCGGTTCCTTACAAACCCTGGGGAGGTGAAGCCTCGGTTTCTTAATGCGGTGCAGGGGAGGTGAGATGTCAGTTCCTTACTGTGTCGGAGAGGTGGCGGCAAGGTGTCGGTTCCTTACGACAGTGCGGTGTCGATGGATTCAGGAGTCACCCACTTCGAGTATCGGCTCCGCGTTGATGAAGCACCGGCATCAGTGAAGTCGGGACTGCAGTGCGAGTCGGGACGGTGCATTGTGGACGTCACGAGCGGTGTCATCAGCTCCGGTGCAGGCAGCAGCCTCAGTGCGGCTTCGGTGCAGGTTACGGCGTCGCTCGCCAGCGTCAGTGTTGCAATTTCCTTCTGTGGCAGCTGAAACAGCAGTTCCAGATGCAGAAAGACAGAAGAAATGAAGTCTTTGTGTCCTTGAGACTTCAGAACAGGAGGCAAGCTCAATTTCAAGCCCTTGGAGATATTTTCCTCAAGCAGGTGACAAAGCAAACAACAAAGTCCTTTTCTCCTTTCCTTGGCAGCAAGTAGCCGCTGCAGGCCAACCCCAGACAGCAAACAGCATAGGAGCAGTATTCCTCCTCAGCTTCTCCGATTCTTCTCTTTGGCAAAGGTTCTTCTTGATTCCCAGAAGGGATCTAAAAGTCTGGGGTCTGGGCCCCTCTTTTTATACACAAAAATCCTTTGTTCTCTAAAGGCAGAGAGGGTCTGTACCCAGCCAAAACCAGTTCTGTCCTCACTGGTGCAGCTTCCTGGCAGGAGGTGGAGACAGCATTGTTGAAGGCAGACCAGGCCCATTCAGGTGAAAGGAAATCTCCTCCCCCTACTCTAAATGCAGCCCAGGTCTATTCAGCCCAGCCCTGACTCATCAGGCTCTCTGGAGCCACTGCCCCTCTTCAGCCCCTGTCACCCAAAAGCCAGATATACAATACACAAACCTATCAGAGGCACAGTGGATGATTAAGCAAGAAAATACCTACTCTCTAAAAGTGGTATTTTTAAACACAGAATGTAAAAATCAACCTCACTAAAAGATGCATTTTCACATTCTGAGTTCAGGCATACTAAACTTTATTTTACTACCTTGTTCCCAGGGGTAGTTATGTTTCTAAGATGTTATAAACAAACTCCCCATTCTGTCCTATGGGAACAGGTAGCCTTGCAATAGTGAAAAACGAAATGGGCAGTAATTCACTATCAGGACATGCCACACACAACAGGGCATGTCCTACCTTTCACATACACTGCACCCTGCCCACAGGGGTACCTTGGGCCTACCTTAGGGGTGACTGATATGTAAGAAAAGGGAAAGTTAGGGCCTGGCCAGTGGGTGCACTTGCCAAGTCGGCATGGCAGTACTAGACTGCACACAGGCTCTGCAATGGCAGGCCAGAGTTACATTTTACAGGCTGCTCCTGTGGGCGGCACAATCCGTGCTGCAGCCCACTAGTAGCATTAGATTTACAGGCCCTGGGCACACAAAATGCATTGTACTAGGGCCTGACTGGTAAATCAAATATGCCAATCATGGAATCACTAATCCATAACAAACAATTTACATAGGGAGCACTTGAACAGCAGTGGCAAAGTGCCCAAAGCATCTAGACCAGCAAAACGGAGTCCAACACGCAGCAAAAACACAGGAGGCAAAGGCAAAAATGCAGGGGAGACCCACACCAATGGTGCCAGGTCTAACACGTGTCCCCTCCAGCTGAAATGTGGGGAGAACTACCCACCCTCTTGGGAGTTCTCTTCACTAAGGTGGAAAATCTGGACAGACCATCAGCATTGGCGTGTTCTGTACCAGGGCGGTGTTCCACTGTGAAGTCCATCCCCTGCAGGGAAATGGACCACCTCAACAACTTTGGGTTTTCACCCCTCATCTTCATCAACCATCTGAGGGGCCTGTGGTCTGTCTGAACCCGGAAGAGAGTCCCAAACAAGTAGGGCCTCATCTTCTTCAGTGCCCAGACCAGAGTAAATGCCTCATGCTCAATCGCACTCCACCTCTGTCGCCGTGGAAGTAACCTCCTACTAATAAAGGCTACAGGTTGGTCTAGGCCCTCCTCATTTAGCTGTGAGAGCACCGCTCCCACACCATGCTCTGAAGCATCTGTCTGCACAATGAATTCCCTTGAGAAGTAGGGCGCCTAAAGCACGGGCACAGTACACATGGCAGATTTCAGGGCATCAAAAGCCTTCTGGCAGGCCAGTCACCTTCCTGGGCTGCTTCCTGGAAGTCAGCTCTGTCAAGGGGCAACAAGCCAGAATGGTATCAATCTTGGGCTGTAGGGGCGCCACCTGGCCGCTCCCCACCTGGTGACCCAAGTACACCACAGAACCCTGTCCGATCTGGCATTTACTTGCCTTGATCATGAGGCCTACCCTCTGCAGAGCCATCAACACTTCCCAGAGGTGGTGCAGATGTTCCTCCCAAGTGGCACTGAACATTGCAAAGTCATCCAGGTAGGCGGCACTGAAATCCTCCAGCCCAGCCGACACCTGGTTGACCAACCTCTGAAAGGTGACAGGGGTATTCTTCAACCCAAAGGGCATCACCCGGAATTGGTAGTGCCCTCTGGTGTTGAGAATGCTGACCTCTCCTTTGCCCCATCAGTTAAGACAATCTGCCAGAACCCAGATGTTAAGTCAAACGTACTGAAGTACCGGGCAGCTCCCAACCGATCAGTGAGCTTATTAGCTCTGGGAATGGGGTACGCATCAGTCCTGGTGACCGAATTTAGCCCTCGGTAGTCCACACAAAACCGGAGTTCTGGCGTGGCACCGGGTGTGGCAGCTTTTGGAACCAAGACCACTGGGCTGGCCCAAGGGCTCACATCTTGGAGACCTCCTCCTTGATGCAAGCCTTGACCCTGTCAGTCACTCTGTAAATTTTGTGCTTTACAGGAGGACTGTCCCCAGTGTCAACATCATGGACACACCACTGAGTGACACCAGAGGTCAGGGAGAACAGAGCAGCAAACTGTCCCAACAGTTGGCGACAGTCACTCTGCTGTTCAGGAGTCAGGGCGGGGTAGGGTGATACACCGTCCACTGACCCATTGTGCTCCTCTGCAGACAGGAGGTCAGGAAGAGGCTCAGTCTCCTCCTCTATTCCAGCATCTGTTGCTAGGAGCATGCCCGCTTCGAACCTATCCAAGTGGGGCTTAAGGCAGTTCACATGCAGGATCCGCAAAGAGTTCCTAGGAGACTGCAAGTCCACCAAGTAGGTGACTTTACTCTTGCGCTCCACCACCTCAAATGGTCCGGTCCAATTATCCTGGAGCGCAAAAGGCTCCACTGGGGCCATGACCCATACTTTCTGTCCAGGCAGAAACTCGATCAGAGCGGCATTCTGTTCATACCAACGTTTCATCTCCTCCTGGCTGGCTTCCAGATTCGCCTGAGCGAGTTGTCTGAACCGCTTAGTCTGGTTTCTGAAGGCCAGCATGTAGCTCTATACATCCTGGGGAGGTTTACAGGGAGCTTTCCCCCAGCCTTCTTTCACCAGACTTAGAGGTCCTCTTACTGGATGCCCATACAGGAGCTCAATGGTACTGAACCCTAATGACTTCTGCGGTAACTCTCTGTAAGCAAACAAAAGGCATGATAAGAGGACGTCCCACTTACACCTCATGGGTTCACCAAGACCCATAATTATGCCCTTCAGGGTCCGGTTGAATCTCTCAACCAGCCCATTACCTTGGCGGTGGTAAGGAGTGGTGAACTTATAGGTAACACCGCACTCCTGCCACAGAGACTTCATATACTTGGATATGAAGTTGGTACCACGGTCGGACACCACCTCTCTGGGGAACTCCACACGGGAAAAACTCCCCATCAACGCACGACCCACCACAGGGGCTGTCACAGTCCGGAGAGGGAAAGCTTCCGGGTACTGGGTGGCATGGTCCACCAAAACCAGGATAAACCTATTGCCCATGGCTGTCTTGGGATCCAGAGGCCCCACAATGTCAATACCCACCCTCTCAAAGGGGGTGCTGACCACAGGGAAAGGTTGGAGAGGAGCTTTACACTTCCTCCCACTCTTACCACTTGCCTGGCAAGTCTGGCAAGACCTACAATGAGTATCAGAACTCTTACGCATTTGGGGCCAGTAAAAGTGGGTGACAAGCCTTTCAAAGGTCTTGTCTTGCCCCAAATGTCCTGCCAAAGGCACATCATGAGCCAGACCCAGTAGGAAGGCTCTGAAGTGCTGGGGTACCACCAGCACACGGGATGACCCAGGCTCAGCAATCTTAGGCTCGCTATACAGGAGACCATTGTCCCAGTAAATCCAATGCGATCCAGACTGATCACCTGCTGCCTTGGTTTGCAGCCTGTTGCCGCAAACTAACAAGAGAGGGCACTTCTGCTGCTCCTGGCAGAATTCCTCCCTGGAGGGGCCTCCTTCCTGCTGCCAATGGGTCAGCTCAGGCAGGTCCCCCAGTTCAGTTTACTTGTTCCCCTAAAGGCTCCAGGACATCCCTCTCAGGGTCTGCCTCCTCCTGGCATGTGGGAACTTCGGGGGTCGGTTTTACGCACCCCCTGCCTCTTCTCTTTCTGGCAGGCACCTGGGCCACTTTTTCAGGCTCCAGGTCCTCTTGAATGCCCTTACCGGCTGCCATTGACCGAGTGGTCACACACGCCCACTCAGGCAGACCCAACATCTCTAAATGAGACCTCCGCTCCACCTTCGCCCAAGGGAAGCTCTCCACATCATTGCCTAGCAGACCGTCAATAGGCATGGGTGGCCTCACAGCTACTTTCAAAGTACCTGAGCCCCCCCCCACTCAAAGGGAACCTGTGCCACTTTGCAGAGGCACTCTGAATTGTCAGCGTCAACTACTGGGTAGAATGTGTTGGGGACCACCTGCTCTTCAGACACAAGCCGACAACTGACAGCTGTCACACTGGCTCCGGTGTCTCTCAGAGCCTCCACACTATGGCCATTGATGGTCACCCACTGCCTGTACTTTTTAGTGTTATCAGGCAGATGAGCTCTTGGGACCATCTCACTGTCTCCTAAAGAGACCAGGGACATTTCTGTGGGACCCCAGCCCTCTTGGGCACCCGACTCTTCTGCCAAGGCCACACTAGCCATTTCCCGGGGCGGTGCTCCAGTGGGTGCGGTGGTAACCTTTTTGGGTCACCTAGGATCACCTTGGAAGTGGCCCACCTGACCACAACCAAAACATGCCTTGGAACCCCTATGAACAGGCTTACCTGTCGGGATCCATGGCTTCTTTTCAGTGGGAGGCTGGGAACCCTTACATTGGTTCCGTTGGGGATTACTTTGGGGCCCTTTTTGGAACTCCTTCTGTTTACCCTTGTCCCCCCACTCTTCTGCTGGGGACCCTGCCCACCTTTCCCGGAGTCTTCCACATGACCTTTTTGAACCCTGGTGCTGACCCAGCGGTCTGCCTCCACAGCAAGCTTTCTGGGGTCAGTCAACTTACTGTCAATCAAGTGCTGGCGTAGCTCTGGAAAACAATTATCTGATAAGTGCTCCCGTGCAACCAAATCATAGAGCCCCTGCAAATCATTCATCTTGCTACCCTTCACGCAACCATACAGTGCTCTGCAAAAATAGGAGACATACTCCACCCAAGTACTTGACTCAAGCTTCTTGCAGTTTCTAAATTTCTGCCTATACACCTCTGGGGTCAACCCATATCTGGCTATCAAGGCTTCCTTCATTGGGGCATAGGACATCTGATCCTCATTGGGCAAAGCTAGCAATGTCTCCCTTCCTTCACTGATAAAGCGGCGCCACAACCCCGCTCCCCAATCTCTCTCAGGGACTCTGTGGGACCTCATTGCCACTTCATAGGCCTTGAACCACTGACCAATGTCCTCATGCTTCATGAAATCCTTAATAACATCTTTGAGAATGTATACCTACACTGATGGTGTGCTGCCACCATGGGGATTGGGCTCTAAACTCTTTGCCTTTAGATCCAGCTCCCTCAACCCTCTTTCATGCTCTAAGAGCATCTTTCTCTCCTCCAGGGCTAATTTATCCCTCTGAAATGCCAACTCCTTATCCTCCTTCCCCAGCCTGAGCTTCGTGAGCTCCAACTCATGCATCCTGTTTTTCTCCCTGTCCACCAGCTCTTCCCCTTTGAAGAGACACTGCTGGCCCCCCGGGAAGGTACCCTCCCCCCAGGCAGACCCAATAGCCTATTCTACTGCTTCTCCAAATCCTCTCCCTCCACCATAGGCTCCTCAGTATGCTCTCTGGCATTCCTTGACTCCAAACAGGCCCTCAGCGCCTTTTGGTAACCTCCTTTCGGGTGAGGCCTCTTACAGAGATTTTGAACTTTTTGCAGACAGCTTTAAATTGTGGCACAGTGTAGGTATCAACCCTCTCCTTTTTAAATTCAATATCAACAGATGCAAGTGATGCTGGTTTTGACATGATGAAGATTGGCAGCTCTCAGCTGCAAGAAAAAAAAATAGTCCCAAAGAAAAAGTTCCGCCAAATGTATGTGGTTGTGTAATGGTCTGCACTATACCAGTAGTGTACACCAATCACTGTATGTAAGACACAAATGCAAGTCCAGATCCCACTGCTGCCACCAGTGTTAGAAATGGGGGTCTCTAGTTGGCAGAGGTAGGTACCTTTGTCCAAATAGGGGCCCTTGCTTCTAGTCAGGGTAAGGGGGATACACTTCTAAAATAACCCCTGCTCACCCCCTTGGTAGCTTGGCACGAGCAGATAGGCTTATCTCAGCGGCAGTGTGTAAAGCATTTGTGAACACATACAGTAATACAGTGAAAACACTACAAATGGACACCACACCAGTTTAGAAGAATAAGTAATCTTTATCTAAACCAAAACAAGACCAAACAACAAAAATCCACAATACAGTTATCAAGATATCCTCAAAAATAGGTTATTCACTGAATTAAAGAATTAAAGTTTGTAGCAAGAAATAACTCCACCTGGAGTTATTACGATGTCGTGACAGATAAAAATCCCAAAGTACAGCGTTGATCGCGAGGTGCGCGGCGTCGGGCGCGGGGTCAAGCAGACCCACAAAGAACAGTACATTGGAAACGATGAAAGCAAAGACGGTGCACGGCATCGGGGACGTGATGCTTCGTTGGTGCCGGGCGGCGTCGGTTCCTTACGACCCCAGGGGAGGTGAAGCCTCGGTTTCTTGCTGCGGTGCAGGGGAGGTGAGACATCGGTTCCTTACTGTGTCGGGGAGGTGACGTCACGGTGGCGGCGAGGCATCGGTTCCTTACGACGGTGTGGTGTCAATGGATTCAGGAGTCACCCACGTCGAGTATCGGCTCTGCATTGATGAAGCACCGGCGTCGGTGAAGTCGGGGCTGCGGTGCGAGTCAGGACGGTGCGTCATGGAAGTCACGAGCAGTGTCCTCGGCTCCAGTGCAGGCAGCGGCCTTGGTGACGGCTTCAGAGTCGATGCGGCACGGAAGACAGAAGAAATGAAGTCTTTGTGTCCCTGAGACTTCAGAACAGGAGGCAAGCTCAATTGCAAGCCCTTGGAGATCTTTTCCTCAAGCAGGTGACAAAGCAAACAGCAAAGTCCTTTTCTCCTTTCCTTGGCAGCAAGTAGCCACTGCAGGCCAACCCCAGACAGCAAACAGCATAGGGGCAGTATTCCTCCTCAGCTTCTCCGGCTCTTCTCCTTGGCAAAGGTTTCTCTTGATTCCCAGAAGTAATCTAAAAGTCTGGGGTCTGGGCCCCTCTTTTTATACACAAAAATCCTTTGTTCTCTGATGGCAGAGAGGATCTGTACCCAGCCAAAACCAGTTCTGTCCTCACTGGTGCAGCTTCATTGCAGGAGGTGGATACAGCATTGTTGAAGGCAGAGCAGGCCCATTCAGGTGAAAGGAAATCTCCTCCCCTTACTCTAAATGCAGCCTAGGTCTATTCAACCCAGCCCTGACCCGTCAGGCTCTCTGGAGCCACTGCCCCTCTCCAGCCTCTGTCATCCAAAAGCCAGACATGCAATACACAAACCTAGCAGAGGCACACTGGATGGTTAAGCAAGAAAATACCTACTGTCTAAAAGTGGTATTTTCAAACACAGAATGTAAAAATCACCCTCACTAAAAGATGCATTTTAACATTCTGAGTTCAGGCATACTAAACTTGATTTTCCTGCCTTGTTCCCAGGGGCAGTTATGTTTATAAGATGTTATAAACAAACTCCCCATTCTGTCCTATGGGAACAGGTAGACTTGCAATAGTGAAAAACAAAATGGGCAGTAATTCACTATCAGGACATGCCACACACACCAGGGCATGTGCTACCTTTCACATACACTGCACCCTGCCCACATTGGAGACCTTGGGCCTACCTTTGCGGTGACTGATATTTAAGAAAAGGGAAGGTTAGGGCCTGGCAAGTGGGTGCACTTGCCAAGTCGACATGGCAGTACTAGACTGCACACCGGCTCTGCAATGGCATGCGAGAGTTACATTTTACAGGCTGCTTCTGTGGGTGGCACAATCAGTGCTGCAGCCCACTAGCAGCATTTGATTTACAGGCCCTGGGCACACACAGTGCATTGTACTAGGGTCTGACTGGTAAATCAAATATGCCAATCATGGAATCACTAATCCATAACAAACAATTTACAAAGGGAGCACTTGCACTTTGGCACTGAACAGCAGTGGCAAAGTGCCCAAAGCATCTATACCAGCAAAACGGAGTCCAACACGCAGCAAAAACACAGGAGGCAAAGGCAAAAATGCAGGGGAGACCCACGCCAATGGTGCCAGGTCTAACACTCATATAACATGAAGATAGTGATTACAATCCTAAAAGAAAAATTTGACTTGTGTGTGAGTCCATGCACAGAGAATAAACGATAAATACAAAGTGCTCAATTTGCAACAACTGCTACCAATCTGTTTGCAATTTGCACATGCAAAGTTGTGATGCATCTGGGAAAACTGAACTTTGCACCACTTGCATGTTCCCCCTACGTGATTGCAAGGATAGAGATGCACCCATTTCCTAAAGGAGTGAATGTAAGGGTAGCAGAAGTGACATCGTGCACACTTTGTCCCCCAGTCGCATCATAGGTATGATTGCTTGCAAAACCCCGGGCTCCTCAGCATCCTCCTGTTTGTGACGGAATGCGGAAATGTCAAAGTAGTGGAATCTACAAGAAGAAAACGTGGCTCGTGCAAACCTTTTTTGCTATTCTGTTCTGTTAACGAAGGTTAGCTGTTGTTTCCCCTTTCCAACCTTCTATCCACATTCCTAATGCTGTAAATCAGACTTCCATGCTCAAACAGGTTCATTTACAAATGCAAAAGCACGTTTTGACTACAGAAAAGGTAGTTGTTCATTTGTAAATGGATTTACTAATACAGAGGCTTCCTTGTGAGTAAACATAATTATGTGGGTTAGCGGGAGCAACCGGGGCAGTAATGGTTGCAGAATTATTCCTATCACAGGAAAGGAAAAACTCCCTCTAGAATAATGGAAGGAAAATGGAATAGCACCTCCCACCCCTAACCCCCACCCCCACTCTCCACAAAACTATTGGTGGTGGGAGACAGGCGTTTCTACATGTGAAATAAATATTGGCCTATTTTATGCACAAAAAAGGAATTCACAATTTTTTCTAGGATTAGATCTGGAAACCAGCAACTGGCGCAGATTTCTAGGTGCAACCTGAAAAAGTTCAGTGACTTTCTGAAATGGCTAACTCTACACTGATGCAAGGAGTGTTGGATTTCATTTTTAATCCTAAATTAAGTTGTTATAATACAAAGTTTTTACATTCCTTATACAGTGCAGGGAAATGCTAAACCAGGTGGGAAACTGTGGGAATCTATCAACACTAAAACAGTGGTGCATTTTTTTCCTTTTAAATGTATTGGGGCTGTTCCAGGAAAGGCAGTGCTTTACGACCACCCCCGGACTGTCCCCACTCTCTGCAGGCATGTCTCTAAGAAAATCAGAACATGCATGAATAAAACAATCACTCTTACATTTGTAAGGAGCAATATGAATGCGCTTATCTTATAATTTTAACAAACAGGGGCCAGAAGTTGCTTATTCTTTTGCAAATATATGAGTTGGGAGCAAAGTTCTTCCGAGCACATTTGTTAGTATATTCCTGATTCACATAAACATTTGATCAGATATATATCCTTCCCCAGCCTGGCTTCAGTTGCTTTTATCAGGTACATGCCAGGTTGCAGGGAATGTGCATGAGAGACACAGACTTTTTCTGGTGGAAGACTCCCTTTAACTGTCCTGTACAGCTGAGGCTCTGCATGAGCAATGCTGCAAAATGTTATGTTTGTATATTATTGTAGCTGTAAATGTTAAAATAAATCTTTCGGAGGATGTCCCCCTTAGGTCATGTCCTCTGTGATGTGCTTTGAACAGCTATTTATTCGCCAAACCCTGAACCTGCTGAGTTTGAACGTGCACTCAATATAGACACATTTAGCGTTGTAGGAATGGTCAGTGCAGCCCGTGCCATGAATGGCCAAAGTATAGTTTCACAAATGTTGTGGTGCTGAGGCACGGCTTGACAGGTGTAGAAGATGGCCTCCTAGTAGTGAGTGCCACATGGCGCCGCCTTTAAACTGACTTTGACACCACATCCTTGGCTGGAGGAGAGCGCAGAACACATCTCTAAGTTGTGAGTGACTGCAGAGGAGACTGCGGCTTCCCCAGGAATCTTCTCCTATGCTGCTCTTCACCTTTGGACTTCATCGCCACCACCTCTGAGGTAAATGCCTGCTGCAGTGGCCATTTTCTTTGCTTTTGATTGCTATCACAGCACCGGCGGTTTTCTTTGTGATGCCCTCTGATGAGCACCTCACTCCTATCACAGGATGCCTTTCTTTAATAGCCTGCATTAAAACAATATATATTATATCACCACTTTTTGGAGGAATATCATAATATCAAGACAGACACCTCTCATTTTCTGCTGTATATTTCACCACATGCTTCCAGGCTATTTTGCTTGCTATTTTTTATTGACCTTATTTTTTCTTTGAACTTCCTTTGACTGACCTTATTAGCAGTTTATGGGAAGATTGCAGAAACTGAAAAATAAAACCTACTGCACTCTGCCTGTATCCTCATGTCTGAGGTCCAGTTTGGGCTCAATGGCTACAGCCCCTACCCTACCCCTCAAGACACAATATCATCTTCTATGCCACGACCAATTTCAATGTCTTCTTCCTCATCGAAACCTCAGGATACCTCTTCCGCCATTAAGAGGCTTAAGAATGACCCTCCTGCTCCTGATAAGTCAGGCTGCCCTTAGACCACCGCATCTGCCAGGGATCAGAGATCCCTTGCGGTGACTCAGTGGTCATGAGGCCGCAATATGCTTGGCGCCAGCCCTGCTCGCACACTGCCAAAGTCATAATAATGCCCATAGACTTGACCATCACCCTACCACCAACACCTTATTCTCCAAACTAAGAGGTGTCATTTAATTACTTTGGGAATTTACAGACCTTTTCGAGTATTTAAATGCCGCTAAAACCAAGAGACAGTTGTTGAGGTTAGGCAGCAAGATTTTTCTTACTGATGTGTTGCCAGAGTTACAGCTAATAAACGGAAAGATTTCTATGATCTGCATCCATCACTTTGTTCTATTGGAGCCCGATATAGACTGTTTCATCCATGTATCTGCAAAGTAACTTATAAAGACAAGACAACTACGTATGATGATCTCAAGGTCCTTAGGAAATTCCTTTGCACTCAAGCCAACAAAGTCATGGAAACATCTGGACCTTCTCATCGTGCATAGTTCAATTTGGTGGTGTTTCTTGTTAATTGCTTCCTTAGAATACGTTGTTTACTCTACTTGTTCCCTCTTTTTCTGTTTCTTTTCTTTTCAGGCCCTTTAATTACATGTTTTGTCCTTGTTTCAGGCATGTTTGTTTCTAGTCCAATTCAATGTTGACCTGCTTTGCTCCCTAGTTGTGCCGCCTTATTTTATATTGTCAACAACCCATCCCCTCATTTTCCTCTTACTAAGGTATGTTTTTTCAGTCATCATACTTTTGATATGTACTGTTTGTTCTATCTCTATCTTATTTCCCTTCTTTCTTACCTCTCTCCTGCACCCTCTTGGACTTTTTGTTTCTCTTTTCTTATTGTCCTATGGTATCCTATTTTTAGTCCCAGCCCTATCTGTATTTGTTGATATTTTATTTAATTGTTATATTTTTCTATCCTCAAAGACCAAGTAAGTTTCTTAGCTTTTTATTGTTATTATCATTCAAAGTTATCTCATGGAATGTTAAAGGCATAAACAACCATTTAAAGAGGCGGCGAATACTCATTTGCGTTGTTTTATTCCTGACTTGGTTTTATTGCAAAAGAGTCACCTCACTGCAGTTGAAGCATTGAAACTCGAGCATACCTGGGTGGGTACAGTTCTCTTTCACCCGTGAATAATAAGAATAATGGTGTTCTTATTCTTTGCAACAAAAACCTACATTGTACAGTTTTATCTCATGAAAATGATGATGAAGGTAGATGGATTTCCATTTCATTTTTGATTAGCAAGATACATTTTGCAGTACTCAATTGGTATGCTGCTGCGTATAATGACATTATTGTGTGTCCTAATCTAGCAAAAAAATGTACTCATTATGTAGATGATTATTTTATATTGGAAGGTGATTGCAATCAGATTATGGTCCCTTTTTTAGATCACCAAGCATAAGTCAAATTTATCCCTCATAGAATGCACAAACAATTTCATTCTGTTGTTTCTCAAAGAGCTATGATTGACTCTTGGAGACTCAGTAATCACATTGTATGTGAATAATATTTTTATTCCCTAGCACATGGTGCGCTTACTCGATTAGGTCACATAGTTTGCAGTAAACAATTATTTCAAAATGTCATTGGCGGTGTGTCCATTCTGATTTAGGATCTTGCTTTAATCATCGCTAATCTAGACTTAATCTCAGCTAAATCTCATTTGGGCAGATGGAAATTCAATAATTCCTTACTAAAAAACATAGGCCTGATTCACAAAGGAACTCCGCACTCGCAGAGGAGGTCCTGCAGTCGTGGTGGGGGTCCTGCCGTTGTGGAGGGACCTCCGTACTGCAGTTACCAATTGCGGAGGTCCTGCCACGAGTGTGGCCCCCCCCCACCATGACTGCGGGGCCTCCGCCATGAGTGTGAAGGCCCTGTGTGAATAAGGCCCATTGAGGTTCTGTGGAATTTGTGCAGCATTGGTCTGACATATTGATGCCAAGATTACAACAATTATTTTGTTTCTTTACTTCCTCGCTACTACTACTGGTAGATTCCAGGAGGCTATCATTTGCCTCATTCATAAAGAGGGTAAGGATCCAACTTCTTGTAAAAACTATCAACCAATCTCCTTTCTTAATGTTGAATACAAAATATTTGCAAAGCTTTTAGCCTTATGTCCTGATTTGTTTTTACTTCATCTTATTGGTAAGGAGCAGTCAGGTTTTATTAAAGGTAGACTTGGTCAGATAATGCCAGATTATTCTTTAACATCTAAAGTAAAACCTCTAATTTACCCTATCTCCCAGTGGCAATCACCATCGATGCTGAGAAAACCTTTAAAGATTAGGGTGGGATATTATGTTTTAGTCCCTACATTGGCATGGTTTTGGACCCAGAATCATTTCTTTTATTTCATTATTATGTAATTCATGTAGGGCTTCAGTGGTAGTGAATGGGAGGACTTCTGCTTATTTTACACTTCATAGAGGTGTACGTCAATGTTGCCCCCTAACCCTTCTTCTGTTCCTTCTGTCAATGGAGCCATTTCTTTCTCACATTCATAACAATTGCTTAATTTGTGGCTTCTATTCAGGAGATTTTCAATTGAAATTAGCAGCTTACGCAGATGACATTTGTTTGCGTGTCAAATCCAGATTTGTCCATGCTAGCATTACTACAGGCATTCTCTTTCTTCTCGTTTGTCTCTGCTTATAACATTAATACTGACAAAACTGAAATCCTTCCCTTAAACAAGTTTTCTATTAAAATCTCATTTGAACCATCAGGATTTATACTGAATTCTTCCAAAGTAAAATATTTGGGTCTTTGGTTTACTTCTTCTATTAACAAGACAGTCACAATAAATCTTCAGGAAGCATTGTCTAAGTCAGAATCCCTAACTTCTAGTTGGAACCCTCTCTTTTTATCATGGTGGGGTCATTCGGGTTCTATCAAAATGATGATATTAACCAGTATACTTTATACCATTTTGACGATACCGGTTAAAAGTCCCCTCACTTATTTTAAGAAGCTTGATTCTCTCCTTTTGACTTTTAATATGGCAGAAAAAGAAATCTTGAATTTCTTTGAGCAAAATTAAGAAACACAAATGGAAGGGTGGGGCACACTTCCCAGATTTTCGTGAATATCATAAGGCCTTTTGTCTTTGTCAGGTTTCTCATGGTTCCAAAAATCAGCTTCCACTTTTTCCTCACTATAGTTGGACATTGAGCAAATGTTACTTACTCTTTCTCTTTTCCAGAGGTTCTTTCTTTTTCCTCGCACACCTTGAGTCTTACTTTGGAGGTGATCAACCATACCTATTTGTTATTATCATTTCATCTCACCTCGTCCTCTCCTTCTTGCAAAAAATTTGTTAAATTAACTTTTTGGCATAATAATCTCATTAAATTTAAAAACAGGCCTCTGTATGTGAAGTTTTGGAGGGACAAAGGCATTATTTGGGTATCTGACCATTTTAAAGAGACTGGCCCTATAACGTTTCCCCAATTTCAGTCATTATGTTTTTCTTCTCTTACTAATTTATTGTGTTATAAGTTGTTAAGTTGTTATAATGGTTATTCTGTTTGTTGTAAACTTTACTTTTTTTCAATTGATTGAAAAAAACTTTTACATTTAAAAAAATATATATAACTTGTCCAACAATAGTGTGAAAAATTAACAATTACAAAATATCAAGTTACAGAATATAGAAGGCAAGAATGTAATATATTACGTAGATATCGTTTTTCAAAATATATTTTTATATATTATTGTTTGCTTTAATACTGTTGTATAAAACATCCTAATTAATTCAATATATACATATTTTATATATTTTTAGCATTTATTTTAGTATAGTTTGTAAGTTTTAAGGTGTAAATAAAAATATTTTAACATTAATTAGTAATTCATAATTTATTAGAGGATTGTTGGGTTTGTATGGCAATAGGATGCAAAGTTATTAAAATTTTAAAGTATTGTTTTTAATGCAAAAGTGACTGTTTATGTTAATTAAATACTTAATTGATAATTTATTACCTAAACTCATTGTTTGATTAATTTTTATTTAATTTATTTAGGTGCATTTTTTGATTTTCAGTGTATAATTTTTTTTTTTAAAGTTTAGTTACTAATTTATAATTTAGTATCATGTTGCTGGGTTTGTAGGGGAATAGGGTGGGAAGTCATTTTAATTACATTTTGTTTTGGTTAATTTTTTTAGTTAATTACATTTTTATTTCGTGATAATTATTTAGATTATATAATTGATTAATTTGTATTCTAAATTTCGAAGCCTATGTTGTGATTTTTAATGTGTAATTTTTGTATAGTTTTATTAATAAATCTTATTCTAGTAGTGAGTTGTTTGGTTTGTAGGTGAATAGGGTGGGAAGTCATTTAAATTATAAATTATTGTTCTTATTGCAAAGTAATGTTTATGTTCTTTAGATATTTAAATATTTAAATGGGTCGTGATTTTTAATCTGTAATTTACTTTTCTACACTTTAAGTACTAATTTGTAATTTTGTAGTGGGTTGTTTGGTTTGCAGGGGATTAGGCTGGGAATTTCCGTTAAATATTAATTATTTTATATTGTATAGGGGCACCTGTGAGTGGTTGGATGCAGAGCCTAGCAGGTGCAATCCAGAGTTTGCTGCCCACGAGGGATTGGGTGTAGGTCCGAAGATCTGAGCAGTGGGAGGTTGGCCACCTAACTGCAACTGGCCAAATGCATAGGCTTTCCACAAGGAGTTTGGTGCAGGCCTGGTTAGAGGCCAGATCCTGTGGCCAACCCCCCTGCTGTGCAAGGCAGAAGATTGGGTGCAGCAGGTTGGTTGGATGCCCACAGGCAATTGATCGCATTGCTCAACAAACTAGAAGAGGCCAGGCCAGGCCATGCAGCCAATCCATTGTTGTGCATAGTCAAAGGTCATCTGCATCAAGGGTTTTGGTGGCCACAGAGGAGTGAATGCAGGACCTAGCCTGTGATATTCCTTCTGATGCCTAAACCCTATTGACCAAAGGCCCGTCGCCAAACTCTCAGGCGAGAGCCCAACCTCCCACTACATCCAACTGAAGGTCATGCGCAGAGTGGGATTAGGCACCCATTGGTTTTGGAAGCAGGGCCTGGCAGGATTACCGGCCCTGAGGCCATCCCCCACTTGTGCATTGCCTTCAACTATGCACAGCGGGGGTTGTGCATCTGTGGGGGAACTGACACAAGACCTTTGACCAATGGGGTTTATGGTGCAGGGCCTACCAGAGGCCAACTCCTGCAGCCAATCCTTCCTTGCACACAGGGTTGGTTGCAGGTTTCCAAAGGGGATTGTGCTCAACTTAGTATATGATCCATAAAACTACAGAAATTCACTGGGGGATGGGGGGGAGGGGGAAATCGGTGCAGCTAGGCCTTGTGACCAAAACCCCACTGTGCATGAATGAAGGCCATGCACAAACTGGGAATGGGCGCCCACAAGGTTGGAAGCTGTTCCAGGCAGAAGTTCAGGCCTTGCAGCTATCCCCTAATGCACATGGTCTGTGACTAAAAGCAGCAGGTCAGCTGCGTGATCAGGGGGGGTAGGGGCCCAAAGTCTGGCCACAGGATTGGCCCTGTGGCCAATCCTCCTGCTGAAAATGCTTTTATGTTGTCCCATTGGGGGTCTCAGCTCCTCCCTGTGGGTTTGGCACAGGGCCTTTGGCCTACCAACACTGCGCACAGCCAAAGGCCATGTGTATTAGTGTTTGGGTACTCGTGGGGGTTGGGTGAAGGTTCTGGACAGAAGCCACCCCAAAAGCAAACCATCTTCTGGTAACAGCCAAAGTATATGTACAGGAGGGGGGTTGGTCGCAGATTGCGCAGGAGGTTGGGTGTATGCTCAACTTAGCATATGATCAAAACACCACAGAAATTCACTTACCAAACCAAGAGTTATAATTACATTATAGTTAGACATTATAATAAGATGTTAAAGTAAGAAAGTCCTGCACAGGATGCAGCCGGCAGCCTGTGTGGGAGGGTTGAATGCAGGCCCTGCAGCCATATATAGACAAGGCTGTGCCCAGCAGTGGTTGGACAGCCGCAGAAGGGTTGTCACAGGAACTAACCTGGGCCTATGACCAGCAAGAGTATTGGATGTAGGTTTCCCAAGGGGATTGGGTGTATTCTCAAGTTTGAATATGACTAAAAAAACTGAATTTCAATGGAAACGCTATAGTTAAAGTGACTTTTTTTAACATAAGCTGCAATCCTAATACTAAATTGAACCATAACATCAAATTAACCTATGCTTTTTTTCTTTGACTATATTACATAATGGCGTTTGCCACTGTGTAGCTATACGTAGCGCACAGTTTTCATAGGAAGAGTGTCTTTGTTTTGGTAATCATTTTGGCGCCGTTTGATGAATTTTCACAAAACTTTTTTTTTTTTTTAAAGTTCTACCTCAGCTCCTTCCTGTAAAGTTTTGGGGGTGATCTGCCAAGAGAGGGCTGAGAAAAAGGGGGGTCCCAAAACTTGTTTTTTCCATGTAAATTCCCATAGGAATTCTGAGAAGCAGTACAGAAAAAAACAGCTGAACAGAATTAAATTTGGCAGAAAACTAGATATTTACTTAGAAATATGGGTGTTCGATATGTTACGCTCCGCCAGCAGAATTGGCAAAATTTTGGACTCCCTGTGTTAAGCTTTTAGTTTGGAGGTTTCTTTCGTGGCTCGAAAACAGTAAGTTGGCAAGAGCTAGCCAGATTTGGTGTCCCCTAGTGGGGTTTTCTGTCGCCGGGTGAGATTTCTTCAACGTGGGCGGTCGCGACCCTTCAAGGTCAGAAAGCAGCAGGTCTTGTAGAAAATCTACTCGAGCGGCAGTAAAATCAACTTGAGAAGCTGCACCCGCTGGTGCACCGTATGGTGTTGTTTGCGCTGATTTTTAAGCACGGAATGATCTCCCGGTGCTAAATCACAGCACGAGCAGCGCAACGTGCCAATTTTCATCACTTCGCAAAAGTCTTTTTTTGTAACTCTTCGGAATTCCACAGAGTGAAACTCCGCAAGTTACGCCCAGGCCTACTTACAAAGTATGCTTTTTATGATTTGGTGTAAATCTGTTCAGCAGTTTTTGAGACATTAAGGTTCAAAATATAGTAACATTTGGAAGGTTGGAAGGTTGGTCCAGCAGGAGTCCTGTGTTACTCCTGCAGTACAAGAAATTAAAAAATAAAGCATTCTGATTAATTGAGAAGGCTTTTTTTCTATCTGTCCCTTCAGTCCAGATGGACTGCTACCATTTTACAGGACGGAACAACCTGATTGGCTGGCCGCAGCATGAACAAAAATGTTGCACCTCTATTTCAGGACTCGGGGATTCACTTCCTGTGTCCTAAGTTAATAAGAAAAATAAAAGGGAGCAGGGTAGGGGAAGACTGACCCCTAGCCCTTGTGGAGAGGTTTGGGAGAGACCCGCCCTTGGTCCAAAATAAAACAAAATGTGTTGTGGGTCCTGCAGTACTCCCATGGGACCCAGCAAGGTTCCTCATGTGGTACTGCAGGACTCTCATGGGAGCCATGGTAGCATAAGAACAGCCAAGCATCAACAAGCCAGGCTTTTATGGGTTCACAGTGCAGTGGATGATGCTTCACTTGTATTACCACAGAAGTGTCACGGTACAGCAAAAAAAACATTTAAGAAGGAAAAGGGATTGGGTTCCATGGGCGGTTGGCATCTTGTGGGGGGTTGGCTGGCATGGAGGATTGGATGCGGTGCCTCGCCACAAGCCAGGACCTGCAATCAACCCCTACATCACATACAACCGAAAGCTATGCTCAGTGAGGAAGTTGGGAGAATATGATAAAAATTAAATGAAAAAAATCAAAGGTTAACATGACTTTAAAGATAGGTATGGTAATAAGATTTTACTTTACATTAAAAAAGCTAGAAATTCAGTGGAAAAAACAAAGGTTAAAGTGACTTTGTAGTTAGGTCTTGTAATATATCAACTAATGTTTAAAAACAGAAAAAACCTCAAATTTACCAGTTATACTTTACTGACTTAACTATATCTTTCACCTCAATATGCACTGCTTATGACCTCACATATTACATCACTCAAGACATGTTAAAAGGCATCATTGATGGCCTCACCAATAACACCTCAAATTACATCATTGGTGGCATCACTGATAACATTACTGATGACATAATCCAATGGATATTACAGTTTGCTTTACGCTTTTCATAGTGGAAGGTATTCAGCAAGGTACACACAGGCACAATGTTCCAGAAAATGTGCAGATGTAATGGATGTATCCTTTAGCAACAAGCAGAACGTTAAGCATATCTGTGAAATCACCCACATTAAGTAGATATTATTGTCTTTTTCTCCTGGTATTGACAAGCTTATAAAACCTAATAGCTCTGTAGACATAAATTACATCAGAAATTTACTAAACCTTGAATACCGTTCAAAAACAGAGTTTGGCTATTATTTACTTTAATGAGATGTGTCTTTTAAATATCCTCTCTGACACAGAATGTTTAAGTCAATGACTTCACTTCTATATGCTATCCAGTTTTAAGGCATGCAATTCCAGGCCGTATGGGCAATGCTCCATAGTATGTAAGAATATCTTACACATATTCCTGAAATGGGGAGAATGATATACACATTTTAGCAGTGTTTAGAACAAGACTGTGGTTTGAATAATTTACAAGTGTTTTACCTATTCCTTTCTAAAACAAAATATGTCTCAGAATTTTCATTGTACTTTGAAAAAATAAATATCTGCAATTTATATATCTATAACTTATTATTTATAATCGCGCCCCGTACTATGGACAGTGCTGTTTTCAATGATGTCATTTCAGATGTTGCAGTGATATTATCAATGATGTCTTGGAGCATGTCATGAGTGATGTAATAAGGGAGGTAATAAGCAGTGCATGGTGAAGGTGCTGGTTATATTTACTTTAGGGCACAAATTATAGTTACTTAAGATAAATATAACTCGTGAATTTCAGTGTTTTTCAGTTTAAAATGCTATATTTTCATTTAGGTTTTTCAGTGAATTTCTAAGGTTTTTTGAATACCTAACTATAACTGTCACATTAATCTTGGGTTTTTTCTGTAATTTTTAGTTTTTTTTATTGTAAGTTACCTTTAATTGATAAAATGCAAGCCTATTGGTTTTAATAATAAGCATTTCAATAATGCATTTGTACTCAAAAAACATTAAACGTGTCAGTATTTTTTACACTCCTCAGGCCACATTATGTAGCAATAAAACCAACCAAATGGGGCCCCTGCTTTCCCAAGCTGAAAAGTAAAAGCTCCAACTCAGAGATTGCTTAAAAATATTAATGCGAAAAGAACAATTGATGGACGGAATGCTGAACAATATTAAACAGTCACCCCCAGTACAGAGATCTGGGCCTAAATCCATCGTTTATTTTGTTTACCACGCCATTCTAGTGTGGACCCAGCCATATGCAAATCAGTCTTGATCCTGCTCCCCATGGGAACAGTCCAGCCCAACCTGCTAGCCCAGGTCCTCCCTGGCCCAGAAACAAGCATTCTGGGACCGGTTTTGGAGTATCACTCCTCACCAGCCAGACTAGCTTGACTCCAGTGGCATAGTGAGCACAGAATCCACGTCTGGGCATACCCGTTAGTCTTGACCCTGCTCCTCATGGGAACAGTCCAGCCCGAACTGCCAGAGCAGGTCCTCCTTGGCCCGTAAACAAGCATCCAGGGCCAGGTCTCAGGGTATCACCTCATATCAGCCAGGCGAGCTTGACTCCAGTGGCATGGTGAGTATGGGAACCATGTCTGGGCATGGCTGGGTCCAAACTGGGGTGACGGGCAAATAAATGATAGATTTAACCAAGATCTGCGACTAGGGGTGAATGATTGATTTGTTCAGCATTCCGTCCATCATCTGTTCTTTTTGCAAAAATATCAATAACCTTTCCTGGGGTCATATTCTATAGACCCCCGAAAACAGGGTAGTTGTTTTTAAGTATTTGTGGGAGGCTGCTGGACTGCCTGCAGCCACCCACAACACTAAGACATATGCCAGTGGTACCACTGCACAGATTGGGGGCACAACCAGCAGAACAATATATGTGAATTAGCACATGAAGGGAATTATGCCGTGGTGCCTGCTAGGAGCAATAAATAATAAATGAGTGGCTCCGGCTTCACAATGCATTTTGGTACCCTCCCTTTTTTTCGGCCAGATAATTTCTTTTTACCCAATACTGCATAATTGTATTAGTGACAACGCTATAGCCCTAGAGAGTGGTTTGGAGGGGTCTGTCATTATGAACCATGAAATATCATATGTATAAAAACCAATATGTGCCTGTTTGCGTGTCCGTGTGTATATTCACCGGAAAAAAAGCGAATGTTAAAGTAAGGGTATTGTTAGGTGAGAATTCCAGTGACAACATAGCCTTTTAAATAACCCTGGGCGAAGTACTACGCTACGCTCGCGTAGTTTGCGAAGTTTGCGCTACTTCGCACTACGCGAATTGCACGTAGCACAGTGCAAACACGCGTAGCAGTAATTTTTTGCTTGCTCGCGGTCCTCAACGTCAAGTTGGTGACCGCAAGCAAGCAAAATGACATCCCAGCGAGACTTTTTCTCGTTCGCGATCAGCAACATCAAGTTGCCGATCGCGAGCGTGGAAAATAAACCTCCCGGCGAGATTCTCAACGCGGGAGGTCAGGTTTTCATTGCGAGTGGTCGCGTATGCTCGCGACCGCTCGCGATGAGAAACTACCAGTCCGCGTTGAGAAGCTGCCGCTCGAGTAGAAATCTACTCGAGCGGCAGAAAACGACCGCTTGCACTGTGCAAGATGCGGTTTGCACTGATTGCACAGTGCGGACAAGCATTCGGCACTGTGCAATCAGTGCGAACAGCATTTTGCACAGTGCACTACGCAGTTCGCGTAGCTACGCGTAGCTTGCGTAGTGCGAAGTGCACTTCGCGTAGCTACGCGTAGCGATACTACGCGGACTACGCCCAGGGTTACTTTTAAACAACAAACCACTGAA
This sequence comes from Calotriton arnoldi, assembly GCA_963921515.1. Lineage (NCBI taxonomy): Eukaryota > Metazoa > Chordata > Amphibia > Caudata > Salamandridae > Calotriton > Calotriton arnoldi. Next base: position 1,132,197 of record CAWUFW010002735.1, on the reverse strand, counting down.
ATTCATCAGTAATTGTGGCTCTGGCAACTATAACTCATGCCCTAAGGTAACTATAACTTGAAACCCAGCCATGCCCAGTTTTCTCATCAATAATTTCACTGCAAATGTTGCAGTGATATGTCATAGAGATATCATGAGTAATGTAATATGTGGGGTAATTTGCGTTGCATGGCGAAAGTGTGTGTTACAGTTACCTTAGGGCAAGAGTTATAGTCACCAGTGCTAGCTATAACTGGTGAATTTCAGTGGTTTTGAAAGATTAAAAAGTTGCATTGTCACTAAAATTCTCGCCTAACTATAACATTACTTTAGCCTTTGTTTTTTCAGTGAATTTCTAGTGTTTTTTTAACATAAAGCAAAATGTTGTTACTGTACGTAAAGCCAACCCCCGCTGCACACCGCCTTCAAACATGCGTCCAACCCCTTGTAGGCAGTCAACCCCACACGGCACATAGCCTTTGGCCATGCATTGCAGGGGGTTGGCCACAGGGCCTGCGTCCAACCCCCTGCAGGCAGCTAACCCCACACTCATATGGCCTTCAGCCATGCACAGCAGGGGGTTGGCCATAGGGGGTTGGCCACAGGGCTGGTCACACCTCCCTCATAGGCAGCTAACCTCCCTGAGCCAAAAGTGGCCCCAGGGGCACCATCCCCCCGGGGTCACATGACATTAAAATGGGGAGGGGGTAGCTTGATGCCCCTCCTGAGCCTTATTAGGCCCTGGGATCTCATCCCCAGGATCAAACCATAATAAAAGGGAAGGGGGCAGATTTCCCCCCTCCCCAAGCCCTATTAGACCCCGGCAATCCATCCCCCAGGGATGCATGTCATTATAAAGTAGAGGGGTCCACGTGGCCCCCCTCCCCAAGACTTATTAGGCTGCAGGGACCCTATCCCCAGTGCCAGCATCCATAATGAAAGGGGATGGGGTCATGTAGTCCTCCTCCCAGAGCGTTATCATGCCCCAGGACCCCATACCACAGGGCACAATTCCATAATTTAAGGGGAGGAGGACGGCTCATCTCTCCTCCCCAAGCCTTATTAGTACCTGGGGATCCCAACCCCCAAAAAAAGGTTTTGCCCCATCTGAGGCCAGGGGTCACAAAGAAAGTGCCAGGAGTAGCAGGGAGCAAGCTAGAAGTCACGTCTGCAACCCCTGACTACCTCTAAATGACACCCATGCTCACATGCCTTCCCTGTCCTTGCTGCAGACAGGAAAGGCATGTTTGCTCCTATCTGGCAGGAGATTTAAAAATTCTCCCACCAGGCAGAAGCAAACATATGCTTCCCTGCCCGCACTGATGCCAGCAGGGAAACTACTCTGTCTCAGAAGTGGGCTCCCAGGACAGAGTAATAAAGCCGGGCCCAGGGATGGGGTCACCAGGGTCATGTGGGGTATGGGGAGGGGGCCACGTGAACCCAGGGGATGGGATCCCCAGGGCCTTTTTAGGTTTGGGTACGAGGGCAGCTCCGGCTATTGTATAGTACAGTGGTGTGGAGTGCACAAGAGTGGACAGGGGTAATAATGAATCAAGTATAGTGTTATAAATTGGAGTGGCGTATTGTACAGTAAAGTGGAGTGGTGGGTTGTAGAGTGCTGTAGAGTGGAGTAGAGAGTTGTAAAGGGGAGTGTAGGGGCATTGAATGGAGTAGAGGGTTGTACAGTATACTGTAAGGGTGTAGAGTGGAGTACAATGTTGTCTAGTGACCCAGATTATAGTAGAGTATTGTACAGTGGAGTAGAGTGTGGTAGAGTGGAGCAGTGTAGAGTGAAGTGTTGTACAGTGCCATAGAGTGGGCTAAAGTGTTGTGCCGTGGAGTGGCATAGTGTAGAATGAAGTACTGTGTTGTATAGTAGAGTAGCGTGTAGTGGAATAGGTGTAGCGTGGTGTAGAATACATTGGAGTAAACTTTTGTAGAGTGGAGTAGTGTATGGCACAGTGGAGTAGACTGGCATGTTGTAGAGTGTCAGAAAATGTCATAGAGTGGAGTAGAGTAGAGTGCCACAGAGTGGATCACAATGTTGTACAGTGGAGTGGCGTAGAGTAGAGTGCAGTACAGTATGGTGGAGTGGAAAGTTATAGACTGTCGTAGAGTTGAGTGGCATAGAGTAGCGTACAGTGGAGTTGCGTAGAATGCAGTAGTGGAGTACAGTTGAGTACAGTTGAGTAGTGTATTATAGAGTAGAGTGTAGTAAACTGAGGAGCAGTGGTGTAGAGGGAGCTGCGTAGAGTGGCGTAGAGTGGAGTTGAGTGTTGTAAAATGGTATAGAGTAAAGTAGTGTTGTACACAGGCACTGACTGAAGTACATTGTGGTACGATGTAGTGCTATAGAGTATAGTGTGGTAGAGTGAGGGGGAGCAGACTGTTGTTGAGTGGAGTATAGTGTTGTTGAGCAGAGTACAGTGAAGTAGAGTGGAGCGGCGTAGAGTGGGGTAGCGTAGAGTGGAGTTACGTACAGTGTAATAGTGTAGAGTAGAGTGGCCTGGAGTGGACTGACATTGACTGGAGTAAAGTTTATTGGTGTACAGTGGAACACCGTACAATGGAGTGCTGTAGAGGTGAGTGGTGTACAGTGGAGTGGGGTAGAGTGGAGTGGTGTATGATGGAATACGTACACTGGAGTGACGTGAAGGGAAGTGGCATAGAGTGGAGAGGGATAGAGTGAAGTGGTGTACAGTGGAGTGGAAAACAGGGGAGTATCATAGAGTGGAGTGACGTACCGTGTTATAGCTTACAGTAGATTAGTGTACACTGAAATAGCATACAGTGGAGTAGAGTGGAGTGGCATATAGTGAAGTGGCATACACTGGAGTGGCGTAGAGTGGGGGCGTAGACTAGAACAGCATACAGTGAAGTGGCATAGAGTGGCGTAGAGTGGAGTGGGGTACAGTGGAGTAGCGCACCGGGAAATAGTGTAGAATGGAGTGGCGTATAGTGGAATTGGGTAGAGTGGAGTGGCATAGAGTTCAATAGCATAGAGTTGAGTAGCGCAGAGTGGAGTTGCAAACAAAGGAATAGTGTATAGTGGACTGACTTAGAGTGTTGTGGGTTACAGTGGAGTGGTCTAGACTGGAGTGGCGTAGAGTGGATGGGGTGGAGTTGACTGGCATACAGAGGATTAGCACAGAATGTAGTAGCATATAGAGGAGTGGCGTAGCGTGCAGTAGCGTAGAGTGGAGTGGCCCAGAGTGGAGTGTCATAGAGTAGAGTGGCATAGAGTGGAGTGTAGTACTTGAAGCAGACATAGTGTGAAAGTGGGTGGACGATTGTAGATGTAATGTGACAGGAATATAGATTATGAGGTGTAAATGTTAAATTTTGCAGTATATGTAAATAGTGTAAGCAATGTTAAAGTTATAAGTGTTAAAATACTTAGTTATATATTGTGCCATGGTATACCGCGGTACATGCTTATAAGAAGGCAGTATCTGATTGGGTAATGGATGTCTTTACAAAACGTAAAAGGCAGCCATGTCATTTTCGGAACACTTTCACTGCATTCTGGGTTAGGGCCTTAGATATAGTAGTAGTTTTTATTGTTGCTCCCTACCTATTACCACTTTGTTAAAGTGGTAATAGGTAGAGAAATGTATTTATATTTTTATGTATATTTTTACAGCAATTTTGGGAGAACCGTGTTTTTAAAAAAAGCTTTGTTAGTAGTGTGGTAATTTTTTGATATAACCCTGGTACTCCGTAGACTTTTTTGTAATGGATTAAACAGGTAAAAAATTGAAAATACACTGTAGTACTTTATATTTGTAAAATATAATGTAGTACAATGCATTTTTGATTTTTTCTTTAAGTACCACAGTACTTCTTCCATACACTTTTTAAAAAATATATAGAACGTTATAAATAATTGACCCTACCTGTTATCAGTTTAATAAAGTGGTAATCGGCAGGGAAAAAATATAAAGGCTAAAACTTACCAATATCTAAGGGCATAACACAGAACACAGCCAAAGTGGACTGAAAACAACAATGCTGCCTCTAATTTTTGTAAAGGCAGTCATTATCCAAACACTTAACCCCTTCGCTGCTAGGCCTTCCCCCCCCCTGTGCTAAGCCTTTTTTTGGCTATTTGGGGTAGTTTGCGCTTAGGCCCCTGTAACTTTTTGACCACATAAGGTATCCACGCCAAATTTGCGTCCTTTTTTTCCAACATCATGGAGATTCTAAAGGTACCCAGGGTTTGTGGATTCCCCTGGAGGGGACCCAGAAATTAGCCAAAATACAGGTAAATTTTGTTTTGTTTTTTAAAAATGGGAATAAAGGGCTACAGATGAAAGCATCTGAATTTTTCCCTGCAAATGGTATCAAAAAAGGGGTTGTGGTGCTGAAATCACCATCTTCCCAGCTTTCAGGGACAAGCAGACTTTTGTCAGAAAACCAAAATGTTTTACACAGTTATGGCATTTTTCTGGGACATAGCCTATTTTTGCTATTTTTTGTGCTTTCAACCTCTTTCCAGGTATTGGTAGAAATGGGTATGAAAGCAATAATGGATCCTGGAAATCTATACATTTTGGAAAAGTAGACAAAATTCTGAATTCAGCAAGGGGTCATTTGTGTAGATCCTTCAAGGTTTCTTTATAGAAACTAACCGTTGAATGTAGGAAAAATTGAAAATTAGTTGAAAAAAACAGCCATTTGTGTCAACGTTTTCACCTGTAACTGTAATTATGACAGCTGTTTGAAAGCAATATGCCGTTACATCCGCTGGACGATTCTGGTTGTGGGGATATATAGACTTGTAGGTTCACCAAGAACCCGACGAACCCAGAGCCAATAACTGAGCAGCATCTTGCAATGGTTTTTTATTATGTACCGGGTATATAGCAATTAATTTGGGAAAATATATACACGGAAAACTCGGTATGAAAAACACCTATGTATTTCTGAAATTGGAACAAAATATAGAGTTTAGAAACAGTAGATATTTGCACATTTCCGAAATTGTGAGTACCCATACTAGCATGAGAATTATAGGTCATTTTTCAAAATGACTTCTTATTTTATACATTGTCTTTCATTTGGAAGGCAGATATGCATCGAAAGTCAATAGGTAATAACAGTTGCTCTACAATTCTATGTTACCCTAAGTCTCACGATAAAAATGGTACCTTACATGTGTGGGTAGGCCTAGTGCCCGCGACAGGAAATGGCTCAAAACGCAACGTGGACACACTTTATTTTTACAGTGAAAACTGACCCTTTTTTTGTAAAGTGCCTAGCTGTAGATTTTGAACCCTAGCTCTGCCGGCACCTAGAGAAACCTAGCAAACCTATACATTTTTGAAAACTAAACACCCAGGGGAATCCAGGATGGGGTGACTTGACTGGCTCTCACCAGGTTCTATTACCCAGAATCCCTTGCAAACCTAAAAATTTGTTAAAAAAAACCACATTTTCCTCACATTTCTGTGGTGGAAAGTTCTGGAATCTGCGTGGATCCACAAAATTCTACCCACCCCGCGTTCCCCAAAGTCTTAAGAGAAAAATGGTACCTAACTTGTGTGGGTAGGCCTAGTGCCTGCGACAGGAAACGGCCCAAAACGCAACGTGGACACACCACATTTTCACAGTGAAAACTGACCCTTTTTTTGCAAAGTGCCTAGCTGTAGATTTCGAACCCTAGCTCTGCCGGCACCTAGGGAAACCTAGCAAACCTATACATTTTTGAAAACTAGATACCCAGGGGAATCCAAGATGGGGTGACTTGACTGGCTCTCACCAGGTTCTATTACCCAGAATCCCGTGCAAACCTAACAATTTGTCCACAAAAACACATTTTCCTCACATTTCTGTGGTGGAAAGTTCTGGAATCTGCGTGGATCCACAAAATTCCACCCACCCCATGTTCCCCAAAGTCTTCAGAGAAAAATGGTACCTCACTTGTGTGGGTAGGCCTAGTGCCCATGACAGGAAACAGCCCAAAACGCAACTTGGAGAAACCACATTTTCACAGTGAAAAGGGACCTTTTTTTGCAAAGTGCCTAGCTCTAGATTTTGATTTCCTAACTCTGCCAGCACGTAGGGAAACCTAGCAAACCTATACATTTTTGAAAACTAGACATCCAGAGGAATCCAGGATGGGGTGACTTGACTGGCTCCCACCAGGTTCTGTTACCCAGAATCCCTTGCAAACCTAAAAATGTGTCCAAAAAAACATATTTTCCTCACATTTCTGTGGTGGAAAGTTCTGGAATCTGTGTAGATCCACAAAATTCCCCCCACCCCGCGTTCCCCAAAGTCTTCCGAGAAAAATGGTACCTCACTTGTGTGGGTAGGCCTAGTGCCCGCTACAGGAAACGGCCCAAAACACAACGTGGACACACCACATTTCCACAGTGAAAACGGACCCTTTTTTTGCAAAGTGCCTAGCTGTAGATTTTGAACCCTAACTCTGCCTGCACCTAGGGAAACCTAGCAAACCTATACATTTTTGAAAACTAGACACCCAGAGGAATCCAGGATGGATGACTTGACTGGCTCTCACAGGTTCTGTTACCCAGAATCCCTTGCAAACCTAACAATTAGTAAAAAAAAACACATTTTCCTCACATTTCTGTGGTGGAAAGTTCTGGAATCTGCGTAGATCCACAAAATTCCACCCACTTGGCGTTCCCCAATGTCTTACGAGAAAAATGGTACCTCACTTGTGTGGGTAGGCCTAGTGCCCGCGACAGGAAACGGCCCAAAACACAACATGCACACACCACATTTTCTCAGTGAAAAGGGACACATTTTTTGCAAAGTGCCTAGCTGCAGATTTTGAACCCTTGCTCCGGCACCTAGGGAAACCTAGCAAACCTATACATTTTTGGAAACTAGACACCCAGGGGAATCCAGGATGGGGTGACTTGACTGGCTCTCACCAGGTTCTGTTACCCAGAATCCCTTGCAAACCTATAACTTTGTCCAAAGAAACACATTTTCCTCACATTTCTGTGGTGGAAAGTTATGGAATCTGCGTGGATCCACAAAATTCCACCCACCCCGCATTCCCCACAGTCTTCTGAGAAAAATGGTACCTCACTTGTGTGGGTAGGCCTAGTGCCGGCGACAGGAAACGGCCCAAAACGCAACATGCACACACCACATTTTCACAGTGAAAAGGGACCCTTTTTTTGCAAAATGCCTAGCTGCAGATTTTGAACCCTAGCTCTGCCGGCACCTAGGGAAACCTAGCAAACCTATACATTTTTGAAAGCTAGACACCCAGGGGAATCCAGGATGGGGTGACTTGACTGGCTCTCACCAGGTTCTGTTACTCAGAATCCCTTGCAAACCTAATACTTTGTCCAAAAAAACACATTTTCCTCACATTTCTGTGGTGGAAAGTTCTGTAATCTGTGTGGATCCACAAAATTCCACCCACCCCGCGTTCCCCAAAGTCTTCCGAGAAAAATGGTACCTCACTTGTGTGGGTAGGCCTAGTGCCCGCGACAGGAAACAGCCCAAAACGCAACGTGGACACACCACATTTTCACAGTGAAAACGGACCCTTTTTTTGCAAAGTGCATAGCTGTAGATTTTGAACCCTAGCTCTGCCGGCACCTAGGGAAACCTAGCAAACCTATACATTTTTGAAAACTAGACACCCAGGGGAATCCAGGATGGGGTAACTTGACTGGCTCTCACCAGGTTCTGTTACCCAGAATCCCTTGCAAACCTCAAAATTTGTCCAAAAAAACACATTTTCCTCACATTTCTGTGGTGGAAAGTTCTGGAATCTGCGTGGATCCTCAAAATTCCACCCAGCCCGCATTTCCCAAAGTCTTCCGAGAAAAATGGTACCTCACTTGTGTGGGTGGGTCAAGCACCCGCAACAGGCAAGGGCCCAAAACCTATTGAGGCGACTTCAAAATTAACTATCACAAAACAACCTGGTTTTCCAAGGGGGGTCCCATGAGTTTTTGGCCCCGGGCTCAGCGGCCATCTAGGGAAACCTACCAAACCCACACATTTATGAAAACTAGACACCCGGGGGAGTCCAGCAAGGTATGGCTTGCGTGGGTCCCCCAACATTTCCCTACCCAGAATCCCCTGCAAACCTCAAATTCTGTTGAACAAATCTATTTTTTCTCACATTTCTGTGTGGGAAAGTTGTAGGATCACCGGGCTGACACAAATGTCCTACCACCCAGCGTTCCCCCAGGTCTCCCAATAAAAATGGGGAAAGTTCTGGAATCTGCGTGGATCCACAAAATTTCATTCTACACAGCATTCCCCCAGGTCTCCCGATAAAAATGGTACCTCGCTCGCGTGGGTGGGTCAAGTACCCGCGACAGGCAAAGGCCCAAAACCTATTGAGGCGACATCAAAATTACCTATCACAAAACAACCTGGTTTTGCAAGGGGGGTCCCATGAGTTTTTGGCCCCGGGCTCGGCGGCCACCTAGGGAAACCTACCAAACCCACATATTTCTGAAAACTAGACACCCAGGGGAGTCCAGCAAGGTATGGCTTGCGTGGGTCCCCCAACATTTCCCTACCCAGAATCCCCTGCAAACCTCAAATTCTGTTGAACAAATCTATTTTTTCTCACATTTCTGTGTGGGAAAGTTGTAGGATCACCGGGCTGACACAAATGTCCTACCACCCAGCGTTCCCCCAGGTCTCCCAATAAAAATGGTACCTCACTTGTGTGTGTAGGCATAGTGGCTGCAACAGGAAATGGCCCAAATCGTACTGTGGAGACTTCAAAATTACCTATAACAAAACTACCTGGTTTTGGGGGGGCACCTGGGGTATTGGCCCCGGGCTCGCCGCCATCTAGGGAAACCTACCAAACCCACACATTTCTGAAAACTAGACACCCTGGGGAGTCCAATGAGGTATGGCTTGCGTGGATCCCCAAACGTTTCCCTTCCCAGAATCCCCTGCAAACCTCAAATTTAGCTGAAAAAAACACATTTTCCACATATTTTTGTGTAGAATCACCGTGGCGGCACAAATGTCCTACACCACAGAGTTCTACTTAGTGTCCCGAGTAAAATGATACCTCACTTGTGTGGGTGTCCAATGCAGAATTGGATAAAACGTATTTTTTTTAAAATGTAGCGCTTAGAATTCTTGGTGCTATACCCTTATTCCCTATGTTTTGGGCTCACCCCAGTCACAGGCCCTTGCCCCACCCACACAAGTGAGGTATCATTTTACTCGGGAGACTGAGGGGAACGCTGTGGGGTAGGACATTTGTGCCGGCATGGTGATTCCACCCAAAAATATGTGGAAAATTTGTTTTTTTTAGCTACATTTGAGGTTTGCAGGGCATTCTGGGTAGGAAAACGTTGGGGGACCCAAGCAAGCCATACCTCGCTTGACTCCCCCGGGTGTCTAGTTTTCAGAAATGTGTGGGTTTGGTAGTTTTCCAAGATGGCCACCGAGCCTGGGGCCAAAAACCCAGGTGACCCCTTGCAAAACCAGCTTGTTTTGTGATAGGTCATTTTGAAGTCGCCTCAATAGGTTTTGGGCCCTTGCCTGTCGCGGGTACTTGACCCACCCACACAAGTGAGGTACCATTTTTCTTGGGAGACCTGGGGGAACTCTGGGTGGTAGGAAATTTGTGGATCCACATAGATTCCAGAACTTACCCACACAGAAATTTGAGAAAAAAGTGATTTCTTTCATCAGAATTTGAGGTTTGCAGGGGATTCTGGGTAGGAAAACGTTGGGGGACCCACACAAGCCATACCTCCCTGGACTCCCCTGGGTTTCTAGTTTTCAGAAATGTGTGGGTTTGGTAGGTTTCCCTAGATGGCTGCCGACTCGGGACCAAAAACTCAGATGCCCCCTATGTATCCAAAAATGACCTGGTTTTGCAAGGGGGGGGTCACATGAGTTTTTGGTCCCGGGCTTGGCGGCCATCTAGGAAACCTACCAAACCCACACATTTCTGAAAACTAGAGACCCGGGAGTCCAAGAAGGTATGGCTTGCGTGGATCCACCAACGTTTCTCTACCCAGAATCCCTGCAAATCTCAAATTTTGATGAAAAAATCACTTTTTTCTCAAATTTTTGTGTGGGTAAGTTCTGTAATCTACAAATTTCCTACCACCCAGAATTCCCCCAGGTCTCCCGATGAAAATGGTACCTCACTCGCATGGGTGGTTCAAGTACCCGCGACAGGCAAGGGCCCAAAACGTATTGAGGAGACATCAAAATGACCTATCACAAAACAACCTGGTTTTGCAAGGGGGGTCACCTGGGTTTTTGGCCCTGGGCTCAGCGGCCATCTTGGAAAACTACCAAATCCACACATTTCTGAAAACTAGACACCTGGGGGCGTCCAGCGAGGTATGGCTTGTGTGGGCCCCCAATGTTTTTCTACCCAGAATGCCCTGCAAACCTCAAACTTAGCTGACAAAATCACTTTTTTCTCAAATTTCTGTGTGGCAAAGTTCTGGAATCTACGTGGATCCAAAAATTTTCTACCACATAGCGTTCCCCCAGGTCTCCCAATAAAAATGATACCTCACTCGTGTGGGTGGGTCAAGTACCCACGACAGGCAAGGGCCCAAAACGTATTGAGGAGACATCAAAATGATCTATCATAAAACAACTTGGTTTTGCAAGAGGGATCACCTGGGTTTTTGGCCCCGGGCACGGTGGCCATCTTGGGAAACTACCAAACCCACACATTTCTGAAAACTAGACACCCGGGGGAGTCCAGCGAGGTATGGCTTGCGTGGATCCCCCAACATTTTCCTATCCAGAATGCCCTGCAAACCTCAAATTTAGCTGAAAAAAACACATTTTCCACATGTTTTTGGGTGGAATCACCGTGCCGGCACAAATGTCCTATCCCACAGCGTTCCCCTCAGTCTCCCGAGTAAAATGATACCTCACTTGTGTGGGTGGGGCAAGGGCCTGTGACTGGGAAGAGCCCAAAACATAGGGAATAAGGGTATAGCACCGAGAATTCTAAGCGCTACATTTTTTTAAAAATACGTTTTTAGCCAATTCTGCATTAGACACCCACACAAGTGAGGTATAATTTTACTCAGGACACTAAGGAAAACGCTGTGGGATAGGACATTTGTGCCGCCACGGTGATTCCACACAAAAATATGTGGAAAATATGTTTTTTTCAGCTAAATTTGAGGTTTGCAGGGGATTCTGGGTAGGGAAACGTTGGGGGATCCATGCAAGCCATACCTCATTGGACTCCCCAGGGTGTCTAGTTTTCAGAAATGTGTGGGTTTGGTAGGTTTCCGTAGATGGCTGCGAGCCCGTGGCCAAAACCCCAGGTGCCCCCCCAAAACCAGGTAATTTTGTTATAGGTAATTTTGAAGTCTCCACAGTACAATTTGAGCCATTTCCTGTTGCAGCCATTATGCCTACCCACACAAGTGAGGTACCATTTTTATCAGGAGAGCTGGGGGAACGCTGGGTGGTAGGAAATTTGTGTCAGCCCGGTGATCCTACAACTTTCCCACACAGAAATGTGAGAAAAAATTGATTTTTTCAACAAAATTTGAGATTTGCAGGGGATTCTGGGTAGGGAAATGTTGGGGGACCCACGCAAGCCATACCTTGCTGGACTCCCCTGGGTGTCTAGTTTTCAGAAATGTGTGGGTTTGGTAGGTTTCCCTAGGTGGCCGCCGAGCCCGGGGCCAAAAACTCATGGGACCCCCCTTGCAAAACCAGGTTGTTTTGTGATAGGTAATTTTGATGTCGCCTCAACAGGTTTTGGGCCCTTGCCTGTTGCGGGTACTTGACCCACCCATGCAAGTGAGGTACCATTTTTATCGGGAGACCTGGGGGAATGCTGTGTAGAAGGAAATTTGTGGATCCACGCAGATTCCAGAACTTTCCCACACAGAAATTTGAGAAAAAAGTGATTTTTTCAGCTAAAGGTTTGCAGGGGATTCTCTGTAGGGAAATGTTGGGGGACCCACGCAAGCCATACCTTGCTGGACTCCCCAGGGTGTCTAGTTTTCAGAAATGTGTGGGTTTGGTAGGATTCCCTAGATGGCCGCCGAGCCTGGGGCCAAAAACTCATGGGACCCCCCCTTGCAAAACCAGGTTGTTTTGTGATAGGTAATTTTGAAGTCGCCTCAATAGGTTTTGGGCCCTTGCCTGTCGCGGGTGCTTGACCCACCCACACAAGTGAGGTACCATTTTTCTCGGGAGACCTGGGGGAACGCTGGGTGATAGGAAATTTGTGGATCCACATAGATTCCAGAACTTACCCACACAGAAATTTGAGAAAAAAGTGATTTTTTTCATCAAAATTTGAGGTTTGCAGGGGATTCTGGGTAGGAAAACGTTGGGGGACCCACGCAAGCCATACCTCCCTGGGTCTCTAGTTTTCAGAAATATGTGGGTTTGGTAGGTTTCCCTAGATGGCTGCCGACTCGGGACCAACAACTCAGATGCCCCCTATGTATCCGAAAATGACCTGGTTTTGCAAGGGGGGTCACATGAGTTTTTGGCCCTGGGCTCGGCGGCCATCTAGGGAAACTACCAAACCCACACATTTCTGAAAACTAGACACCTGGGGGAGTCCAGCGAGGTATGGCTTGCGTGGGTCCCCCAATGTTTTTCTATCCAGAATGTCCTGCAAACCTGAAATTTTGATGAAAAAATCACTTTTTTCTCAAATTTCTGCGTGGCAAAGTTCTGGAATCTACGTGGATCCAAAAATTTCCTACCACCTAGCGTTCCCCCAGGTCTTCCAATAAAAATGATACCTCACTCGCGTGGGTGGGTCAAGTACCCGTGACAGGCAAGGGTCTCGGAAGACATTGGGGAACGCCGAGTGGGTGGAATTTTGTGGATCTACGCAGATTCCAGAACTTTCCACCACAGAAATGTGAGGAAAATGTGTTTTTTTTTTACAAATTTTGAGGTTTGCAAGGGATTCTGGGTAACAGAACCTGGTGAGAGTCAGACAAGTCACCCCATCCTGGATTCCCCTTGGTGTCTAGTTTTCAAAAATGTATAGGTTTGCTAGGTTTCCCTAGGTGCCGGCAGAGCTAGGGTTCAAAATCTACAGCTAGGCACTTTGCAAAATAGTGTCAGTTTTCACTGTAAAATGTGGTGTGTCCACGTTGTGTTTTGGGCCGTTTCCTGTCGCGGGCACTAGGCCTACCCACACAAGTGAGGTACCATTTTTCTCAGAAGACTTTGGGGAATGCGGGGTGGGTGACATTTTGTGGATCCACACAGATTCCAGAACTTGCCACCACAGAAATGTGAGGAAAATGTGGTTTTTTTGACACATTTTGAGGTTTGCAAGGGATTCTGGGTAACAGAACCTGGTGAGAGCCAGTCAAGTCACCCCATCCTGGATTCCTCTTGGTGTCTAGTTTTCAAAAATGTATAGGTTTGCTAGGTTTCCCTAGGTGCCGGCAGAGCTAGGGTTCAAAATCTATAGCTAGGCACTTTGCAAAAAAAGGGTCAGTTTTCACTGTGAAAATGTGGTGTGTCCACGTTGTGTTTTGGGCCGTTTCCTGTCACGGGCACTAGGCCTACCCACACAAGTGAGGTACCATTTTTCTCAGAAGACTTTGGGGAATGCGGGGTGGGTGGAATTTTGTGGATCCACGCAGATCCCAGAACTTTCCATCACAGAAATTTGAGGAAAATGTGTTTTTTTTTACTAAGTTTGAGGTTTGCAAGGGATTCTGGGTAACAGAACCTGGTCAGAGGCACACAAGTCACCCCATCCTGGATTCCGCTTGGTGTCTAGTTTAAAAAAATGTACAGGTTTTCTAGGTTTCCCTATGTTCCGGCTGCGCCAGGGCCCAAAATCCACAGGTAGGCACATTGCTAAAAACAAGTATGTGCCTAGTGGGCTTTCTGCCGCCCTGGGGGGTAATCGGGGGGGGGTTGCCCCGATATGCCCCCAAGGGGGGCAGAAAGACTGTGGCTATGTTTTTGAGGGTGTGGAGGCATTGGTATGCCCATTCTGGGCAGCCCCCACCCCCACGCATAAAAAAAGCCATCATAATCGCTGGCGCCTAGTGGGCTTTCTGCCCCCCCGGTGGCAGATCAGGGGCCACTGCCCCCATCCGCCCCTCTGGGGGGCAGAAAGACTGTGGCATTTTTTTGGGGAGGTGTGGGCATTGGCATGCCCATTCTGGGCTGACCCCAACCCTGAATAAAAAATAAAAAAAATCCTGAGGCCTAGAGGGCTTTCTACCCCCCTGGGGGGCAGATAAGGGGCTATTGCCCCAATATGCCTCCGGGGAGGGGCAAAAAGACTGTGGTAATTGTTTTTGGGGTGGGGGCATTATCATGCCCATTCTGGGCAGCCCCCACCCCTACATTGTAAAAAAAAAAATCCCTGGTGCCTAGTGGGCTTTCTGCCCCCCCGGGGGCAGATCAGGGGCTATTGCCCCCATCTTCCCCTGGGGGGAGCAGAAAGACTGTTGCATTTTTTTTGGGGGGGTGGGCGCATTGCCATGCTCTTTTTGGGCAGCCCCCACCCCAACGTCAATAAAAAAAATCCCTGGTTTCTAGTGGGCTTTCCTCCCCCTTGGGGGGCAGATTGGGGGCTACTGCCCCTGTTTGCCCCCTGGGGGGGGCAGAAAGACTGACATTTCTCGGGGGCATTGCCATGAACCTTTTTGGGCAACCCCCACTCCGTCAATAAAAAAAAATCCCTGGTTTCTAGTAGGCTTTCTGCCCCCCCGGGGGGCAGGTTGGGGGCTACTGCCCCCGTCTGCCCCCTGGGGGCAGAAAGACTGACATGTCTCTGGGGGGGAGGAGGCATGCCATGCCCTTTTTGGGCAGCCCCCACCCCAACGTCAATAAAAAAAAAATCCCTGGTTCCTCGTGGGCTTTCTGCCCCCCGGGGGGGAAGATTGGGGGCTACTGCCCCCATCTGCCCACCAGGGGGGGCAGAAAGACTTACATTTCTCTGGGGGGGCATTGCCATGCCCTTTTTGGGAAGCCCCCACCCCAACGTCAATAAAAAAAATAATCCCTGGTTTCTAGTGGGCTTTCCGCCCCCCCGGGGGGGCAGAAAGACTGTTGCCAACAAACAAATATGGGGGGAGCAAAGGCCCTTGCCCAAGGGGCCGCTCCCCACTCCCTGGTGCTAGTGGGTGGATCCCTGCTTGGGGATCACCCTCCTGGGGTGATCCCCAAGCAGGGATCCACTAGGGAAGGGTACCATTAAAAAGGGGAGATTCTCTCCTTTCCAACAATACCTCTCCCATCTTTTTCGGTGCTCGGGGCCTGAGATAGCCCCACAAGCACCGAAACTGAGAAACTGAAACTAAGTTTCGTTTTTGTTGCAATGACGATAGCGCGCCATGCGCATGATCGTCATTGCAATGAAAATCAAAAATAGGCCTGGGGAGGTTGGGGAAGCTCTTCCCCACCTCCCCAGGCAAAAAAAAAAAAAAGGGAAATCCCTCTGCTGTCTGCAGCAGAGGGATTTCCTGAGCATGTGCTCATGACGGAATGGTTCCGTCATGAGCACACTAGAACTTGTGCTCATGACGGAACCGTTCCGTCATGAGCATAGAAGGGGTTAATGTCTTGTCATCGCTATGTTCAGTGGCAGTTTCGTGAAATACTTTGAAATACAGCAACATTTCTTGAAACTACCATGACAACAGATATCACTAAGTTAAAATGCCATATAACTTTAAGAATACTTACCTACTTTCCTGTAGTAACCAAAGGATCATCTGCACACCATAATGTATAATCCTGCCAAATCTGTTCAGTTGTTTCTGTGCTACGTCCGATACAAAAGTCTATGAAAAATGCATTTGTGGAAAAATGCGTTTCGGACACCCCCACTTTTATCTTTGCATCCGCTTGACCAATGACAACAAAACTTTCATCGCCATTGTGGAAAATGCTGTAATTCAGTAAACCTTTTGCCACACTGTAATATGTATATTTGAATACATATGTATATAAGAACATATATACATATATATTTATTTATTACAGAAGCCCTGAAAGAGTCTTTTTAGTGAAGGTTAGAGTCCGATTTTACATTGAAGAGTCATTTTTTCTTTTTAATAACTTTGGGCCAGATGTACAAACTGTTTTTTTGTTCGCAAACGGCCCAAATGAAAAAAGGCCTTTTTCAATATACAGAGGCCCAATTTATGATTTGGTAGCCTATTACCGAATTGCAAATTGGGTTTGCGATTCGGTATTAGGAAGGGGAGTGTTTAGGGCATCCCGTCCTAATACCGAATTGCTGTGGTATGTGTGAATGTTTCACAACTGAAATGCTGTCGCAAAACATTCACATTTTACCACCTACTTCAATTTGTAAGAGCAGGCAGTGGTCCCACGAGCCACTGCCTACTCTTAAAAAATGAAACGAATACTTTTCATTTTCCTTTTGGAAACGCATCCCATTTTCCATTAAGGAAAGCAGGCTGCATTTAAAATAAATATATTGCTTTATTGAAAAGCAATCACAGACATGGTGGTCTGCTGACCCCAGCAGGCCACCATCTCTGCGATTTTTGCAATTCCCAGTGGGTCCCATTTCAAATTCTCCTGCATTTGTCAGCCCCACCCAATACTATAATGCCAGGTCAAAGGAGGCATCAGATCCCTGCAGTTTGGGATGCCTGTACAGCTATTTGCAGCAGAAATAAGGGGCACAACATGTTGCCACTCTAGTGTCACTTTAGCTTCCAGAGTGCTTAGCGCATGTAAGCCCTGCCAAACAAAATGCTGTTTGCAACACACCAAAGGAGGCCTCTCATCCCTGAGGAACAGGATGCATCCAGGCCATACCCGAGCAATGTCTGATCTGAGGACGGGCCCTCTACAGCCTGTCAGAGGTTGGGTTGAGCCCATCCACTTGGCTTGTTACCCCAAACTTATCAAATATGGGCCACAAAAGAATTGGAAGTCTACATTCCAATTTGGGGAATTTACAAACTCCTTGAGATACGGAGAGCTGTGCCTAGTGCATGTGGATTCTTTAGGAAATCATACGATTTTATTTTTTACCAAGGCATTCTTACTGTGTGGAATTCTCTGTGGTCGAGACCTCCACAATGGGGGAATGGACTCATCCCTGCAAAATAACTTTTTTTGTTTCTTTTTTCCCTTTGGAGAAGCTCCTTACCCACACTCCCACCAAGTTTTAGGGTGATCCATTTCCTGTCCCTCCTTGGAAAGGCAGCTATGAATGCCAATATATTGCTGAAGTAAAAATATGACCCTTTCCAGTCTGAAAAAGGAATAATAGTAGTTTGTAAATGCCCAAAGCATACTTCTTTAAGCATGTTCCAAACTTTCAAATCAAAGCATGCTTTAGAACACACAGGCACACCCTCACTTCCACTCCTTGAGTGGGATTTATGAGTGCAGAGGTCTCCATTGTGGTGGAGAACTCTGCAACCATAAAAAATGTTTAAACATGCATTCAATGTGCCCTTTCGCTACTGCCTGCAGGTGTGAAGTGTGTCCAATGCTTCCTCATTTGTGTTTACAGGTGCTGTGGCCGCATCTTCATGTGCCCCATCCTTGACTAGATGGGTCCACTCGCAATCCTTCTGTTGATCAACTTTCCTAAGTCTTGTAAGAGTTGGAGAGAGAACTGTGACGATATACATATACCACACCTAAAGACACTAACAGTGCTTGACTTTTTGCAGCTAGCAAGAGAGGAGCCTTGCACAAGTCTTTCCACCCAACTCCCTGAAAGAATCCTAACTTACCTGTACAGGTCATCTCACTGCTAAGGCCCCGCCTGTTGGACAACTCTGTAATCTGAATTCCTACACAGAAAAAGATGAAAATTATTCAGGTCAGAACACTGATTCTGTTTCTTGATTCTGTTAAAACAACATTTGATAGTGACAATAAAACATGTTTCCTGATGAACATTCTAGAATTATTGTGCACATAGAAGGGAGAAAGGCAATAACTGTTTTGTCAGTGTACATTCGTATGAAGGCTAACTCTCTCAAAAGCTAACAAAGACAAAGTATTTGCTAGTAAGTTCGGAGCCAAAGAGCTGAGGAATTGCTGGGTATTTCCAGTGATCCAAAAATGGTAAACATGGTGGTTTAAGACAAAAGAAAAGTAACCACCCGTGTATGGACAATGTCATCCTGCAAGTAAAAGGAGCAGTCACACTGGAAAAGAACTGTTAACCTTCTAAGATATAATTGTCTTGTAAGAGACTCAAGGGGAAAAGTGTTTTTATGTACTGATTGAATATGCTCTGCAAGAATTGAGTGATGTTGTTTCTTCTGTAAATTAGGAGTTCTAAGAACTCAAAGCAACGCAGACATTTCCTGCAGACGGACCAAGCCAAATCTAAAGAACAGATAGAACATATTGTCTTGTCAATCTCTCCTTTCTCTATCAACCCCTATTCCCCCGCCAGCCTGTAAGTATCACCAATACTTGTTGGTTTGGAGAGAGCAGTGTGGAGGGGGAGTTGTGGGATTCATGTCGCTCCCACAGCAATTCCAAGGTTCCCAGGTGGGTGGACCTTGTCTTCACAGACCTTATTAAGAGGTTAGCAGACATTAACGTCCATCAAAAATATGGTTGATGTCCCGGCCCTTATAACTAGCTCATTGTAAGCAATAGCACCCTAAATACAGTGGAGGGGACGACCGCCACATTTTAACTGAGTATCTTGGCGTCCAAACTCTAAAAAAAAAGGTCCTAAATTGTCTTTCAGTGGTGGAAAAAGGGCTCAATCTCAGATACACAAATTTGCAAAAACAACACTATAACCAAAGTGGTTGCAACTGCTGGTACATTGGAGTATGACTGCTCATGTACCTGCTCTCAAAATTCTGTTTTTAATGACTTCGAAATATCAGACTCTGATGTTCACCAAGAAGGTCAATTGACTCTCGGAGAAAATTGTCAACATTATAATGAAGTTCGCAAAGACATGAATTTGTTGAATGGACAAAAGATACGTAAGTTACAGTCCTGCAGATGTTGTAACAAACATATTAAAGAATTTTGTTACATCTAGTAATAAACTTGTGCTCAATAATCATCCCACAGGAATTTCCTCTACTATTTTGGATAGTGTCTTGGGTAAGAGTACATCCTATACTGTGGCAGAAACAAATGCAGGTATATCGGTCCACAGATTCTGATCCTTCTGTATTGTGCTCAACCGATAAAAGAGGAAGACTCTTGTTCCTTTCAATCAACTTTATGTAACTTAAATAGTAAGCAATCAAGTTAAAACAGATTTTCAGGAAAGTGTTTATTTACTGCCACTGGAGCCATATGAAGCTCAGACTTACTCAATAACAGAGCAATACACTGGATTTGAAATGTTTGGGGGTATGAAGCAATTATATGTCAGAGATAGTGAATGTTTGAAGGACTCCCCTAGTCCCACAAATACCACACCATCAGAGAGGCGATTTGAAAGGAATACATTTAATTAATAGTAACTTTACACACGAATTGATAAACTTGCATAGTAGGTCTTTGTTTCCCCATTAAATTGTGATATGAAATCGAGTTTTCCCTAAATATATAGAACCTTGTAAATCTAGCCAGGTTACTACACACACAGGGTTGACTTCGAGGGGAAGGAATTTGTTATGTTCACTATCTTTTTTAGGTCACCCCCTCCGACAAACCCCAATTTACAACCACTGGGGTTGTGAAACCAGCTACGCCAATGATGCTTGAGAGATCTCTACCAGGTAGGCAGAGATCTCTGTGCCCTGAGCAAAGCTGCTGGCACAGCGACTCCACTGAAGGTAATGAAGCTATGCTGTGCAACATCATTTTCAGAGCCTGCAGAGCAAACAGTTTTTGTTTTTCAAACACAAACTCGCAAAGAGTGAGTTTGTTATTAAAAAAAAATGCAATTTGCCCTGACATGCTGGGAGTTTTCTCCTAACATGTGACAGTCTTTTCTTTTTTTTTGCAGTTCGGTAGCACCAGGCTTTACCTGGCAGTCCCAAACAAGACAAACACGCATTGGAATATCTTACTAAAAAGTCTGAGGTACTTTAACCAACAGCCCAATGTCAGTTGGACTGTTGGTCAAACGTTTCCCTGTCAGAAACAGAGAAGGCTTTTCTGTCTGAAACATGACATTTCCCCTGACACCAAATACAGTGAAAGTACCTTGAATTTGGCAGACAGAGCTCTCTGCCACATTTTTTCTGAAGTACCCTGTCCTATAAACTCTAAATAATCCCATAAATCTGTAGATGTAGATCTATGGGCCAGATGTACGACCATTTTTTTGCAGTCGCAAACAGGAAACCGGCCCGTTTGGGACCGCAAAATAGGTCTGCCCTATTTACAAACCCTATTTTGTGAGTCGGTAACCTATTACCGTCTCGCAAAAACAGGGGTTGGGACTCGCTATTAGGAAGGGGCGTGCCAAGGGCATCCCTTCCTAATAGCCACTGGCACTTCAATGTAAGATCGTTTTGCGGCCGCAATTGCGGCCGCAAAACACTTGCAGTTTACCACCCATTTCAAATGGATGGTAAGCGACTAGCAAACGGGAAGGCATCCCCAGGAGACCCCTTCCCCTTTGTGACTGGCATTTAAAACATTTTTTAAGAGTTGGACCACTGCCTACTCTTAAAAAATGAAACAGTAACGTTTCATTTTTCTTTTTTAAATGCATCCAGTTTTCCTTTAAGGAAAACCAGCTGCATTTTTTTTTAAAACTGCTTTATTTAAAAAGCAGTTACAGACATGGTGGTCTGCTGACCATAGCAGGCCACCATCCCTGGGAGTGCTAGCCATTTCCAATGAGGTCACAAATTGCACCTGCCTCATGAATATTAATGAGGCAGGCAATTTGCGACCGCATTAGGAATCGCAAACAGTGTCTGAGACACTGTTGTAAATTCCAATTTGCAAGTCGCAAATTACTAGTCTCAAAACGACGCAATCTGCGACTCTCAAATTGGAAGGGTTGTACATCTGGCCCTAGGAGTATTAATTGGTTTCAACCAATGATTCTAAGGAGGCGGGTCCATCTAAGTGTGTGATTGACAAAGGTATGTGAGGTTGTGCTGTAAGGTTGACGCCACAAATTCCCCCAGCACAAAACAGTGGGTCTGGTGACAGATGTGTTGCATGGAACAGAAGATAATTTGGTGGCAGTGGGCTGACTCTGCTATTTAAGTTCATAAAAATCAGAAATTTTGTATTTTGAAGGATTGGTAATAAAATGTCTTTAAAATAAGATTAAAAGCAAAATTGGTTGACCATGACTGGAATAACTTTCTAGGTAAATATAATTTATTATGCTTCCATGAGTCATGAACTCTACTACCCCATGGTTTCTGAACCATGCATATACCAGGGGCAGACCATCTTAATTCTATGGCTGAATATGAAACAACAGGGAGTTCTAAATTACATAACTGCAGTAATTTCAATATTGAGAAAATACGTTTTTCAGATGAATGCCATAGGTATTATTGTTTGTTGAATCTCTACAATAGACCATGTAGCTGGAAATAACAATTACCCACTCTATATATTCTAGAGCAGGCAATATCGAATAGTGGTTCTAGATTGATATCGAACACTCTGAAAGTAAAAATGGTTGACTTTAACTTTTCCTTAGACAATGCCTGCCCTTTGGAACAAGAGTTCCAAATGATCAATAGGTGAAGGAATAATACTTTGCTATCATTCTTAGGACTGTTCCTAATTTAATAGCTGTACGTGAGTTAGGAATCTAGAGTTTCAGTGAATTCAATGAGCAAATTGAAATGTTGTTGGAGAAGGTCGGACTAGAAATATCAAAATCAGTGATATCCACTCAGGTAAAGAATTCTGGTGGATGCTTTGATGAAAAAAGTAAAAAGGTTAAGAAAGGTCAATTTCGTACAAATAATGACTCCCTTGAAAACAAGGAGAACCAAATTAAATCATCTGAGAAAAGACAAATTTATAGAAAATTGTGAGAAAGTTATCCTTTTTACCCTGATCACCTCACTTTCTTTACTGATACTGGTGGTAACATACTCTGACTGCACCCTGGACTCTGCTAGCCAGGCCCAGGGCTAATGCTCTGATTAAAAAGGTATATGGTAATTAGATGTAATTACAATTGGTACTGACAACCTACCTGTAAGTCCCTAGTGCATGTAGGGCATGTAGGGTTAGAGGCCCAGTAGCTTGGAGGCACTTAAGTGTGCACTGCTGTGTTGCCTGCTGTCATTTTAAAGGTCAGTCCTGCTTTCAAGCTGCTTCTAAGCTAAAATGATATGCAAATTTGACTTTGGATTTAACAGTACTTCCAAAACATTAAACTACCTTATTTGTACATATAAGTTGCCCCTACGTTCTACCCTAGGTGCCCCAAGGGTAGGGGGCCATGTAAAAATAAGCAAGGACATTTTAAAAGATGTTTGATATGCCCTGGTGAGAGAAAAACTACCAATTTAGTTTTTCCTCCCATGGGGATCCTATAATACAGTGTAACTATCGATAGTAGTGAGCTAAAATAATATTTCAAGGACTTAAAAGATTGGTAATGATAAATCCAACAACTTGCCACTATTGAATTTATCATAACTAACACAGAGGAGAAGTTATAAAACGTTCTTTTCTGTGAGCCAAAATTCAGCCTTCTAGCAGCCTCTCCCGATTGGCCTGCCCTTAACAGACTTACCCAAACTGCTTTGATGAGGTAATATGTGGCCTGCACAGAGACAGAGGTTATCTGGTTGGGGAGCTCTGCAGCTGCAGAAACCAGGCAAAGTAGGGGCTGGGAAAATCAAACTGGGCTTTAAAGAGAGCAGGACAGTAAGGAATGCCAGCCAGGCCTACCTCCTCTTCCTATACCCCCCAGCCAGATGGCAGCCCCAGGAATGGAATGAGCAAGAGGTCTGGAAAGGGAGTCTTAAGGGAAATGAGCCACACCTGTTGGTTGGCTTAGCAAAGTCTTACTCACAAGGAGAGGAATTCTCCATCTTGGATTTTAAAGTGCAATGCTTTGTGGGACAAGAAAATGCCACACTTTGGAGGAAGCTGTCATGCTTTTGGGTGGCACCATGTACCCCATTGGTCAGGGGTGCCCCCCTGCTTATCACCCCACAACATTGAATAAATATGTGAGAGCTGAATAGCAACTCAGATCTGCTGCCTGAAACTACAAGGAGAAGAAGGATTGCCCTGCTGGAACCCTGGTCTGCACCCCAAAGGATTGCACTCTGAAGGACTGCCCCTGCTGCACACTTGGAACTACACCCTCAGGACTTTGCCTTGCATCAAAAAGGATTAAAGAGTAGACTCCCTGAAAGCAACAGTATAACAGAGCTTACATGCACCATTTCCCCCAAGAAGTCCCCTGCCTGGAGCGCGTCCAGTGGACTATCACGGAGATGTCCAGGTGCATCGTGGGAACTGTTGTCCCAAATTCTGAGCAGCAACTCAGAGACTCTTGAACCTTGGATTTGTATTGTGGACACTTTTAACTCTCAAGAGGTACTACAGGAAGAAGTTCCAGACTTTTGGAGAAGTTTGGAGCAACTTTTTGAAAAAGCTTCGTAAGGTGACCGACCCGATGTCGAGTGTCAAGCCGACTATCTCACACCGTGACCCAGCCTGGATTTCAGGTTCGTCCCGCTGAAAGCTCCGGAGCTCAAGACTTCCAGGAGTTGACCAGGGGCTCCCGGGGAACCAAGCCGACAAAGTCACTGCTTATTGGGCCTGCTGGAGAGGCCCGAATGACGTTGAGAGAAAATCCTCCAGAAAAGATTCTAAATGCTAAGGTAAATTTGTGACCAAGGCCTCCCGCTTAGTGTATTCGACCGGGGCTCCATAGCAGTCAGCCTCAAACTTTGAATTTGTCCCAGTCAAACGTGACCAGATGTCCTTAGTTGGCGCTACATGTTTTTAAGCAATAGAAAGTGTTTATACTTTAAAAATTAATATCTCTGGTTCGCTATATTGGATTTTTGTCGTTTTGGTGTCATTTTAATCATACAAATATCTCCTAATCTTATAAATTTGTGTGGGATTTTTATTGTTGGTTTTGTCTTACTTATTTAATGTATTGGTGTTTTTAAATGCCCCTCACACCTGTCTCCCAAGTTAAGCCTGCCTGCTCATTGCCAGCTTCCAAGGGTTGAGAAAGGGAATTTATTGAGACCTTGTCTGGACCTTACATTGTGTTGGTGGCCTTGTTGCTAGTGGTAGTTGCATACTGACCCCTACGAATATTTCACCTTCCAACAAAAATAGGTAGTGGATAAAAAGAGGTTACATTTAGAGAATAGTTGGGAGCAGCTACTTCAAGGAATAACTTATATAAAGCTGACAGAATTCTGGTAATTAATTGCCATAGAGTTTAGAGGTCAGGCAGTAACCATAAACAGCAATATTCCAGAAAAATGTTTGGTCGAGCATTTTAGTAAGTTATATCATAATAATGAGCTATCGGTCACCTGTTGATTCCATGGATCCAAAGATTGACACAGGAGATTTTTATTTTATTAACTCAATTGAGAATTACCCCTGTATATCCCTCAGGAAAGATCAAGAGGGTGTCTTGCGCCAGAAAACATGATAAGCAGCTGGAACTGATACGGTCCATCTCGTTTTTTCAGAATTAAAAAAGATTATGGATAACCCAACTGACAATGGGCCAGCTGTACAAACATTAGGCATACCGATTTCTTAATTGTGATTCTATCCAAATCACCATTAGGAAATCGGTATTTCTAATGTAAGAAACTCATTGATTTTCATTTAGGGATTCCTTGTGGGTAGCACATTGACCTACCTCATGAATATTAGTGAGGTAGGTCGCAGTTTGTGACCCATAAGGAATCACAGCCATCACAGGGATGGTGGCATGCTGAGGACAGCAGACCACTATGACACAAGAGAGGGCTGGAGGAGGGTTAGAGACCAGCAGGGGTCAACTCCCCTTTTCCAAAACCAAAATCACAAAATGCCCCTGTGTCTAGAAGATATGGAGGAGTGCTGGGGGTGTTCCTTTTAAAGGACGGGGGGTCGGGGATGTTTTCACTTTTAGAAAAAGGTATCCTAAAGCCTGTAGATGAGCAGGGTGTGGTGAGGGGTGAAAAGAAAAACAGTGTATGTGAAGTAAAACTAACTCCAAGGTATGCTCTTGACTTTATTGGAATGTCCTTGGGCCAGGATTAAAATCAAACTATGACAGAAGTGTATTCAACCTGTCATAGAACCATGAGGGTCGACATGTGTCAGCCTTATACCCTCCATAGATGTGTAGGGGCTTTCTTCAAGACCAATGTGAAAAGTGTGAAAAAATGTGTAGTATGATTCATGTGGAAAACATACTAAATCATCAATAAACGTGATGGTATACAAAACCAGTAGTTGGAGTGGCATGCCGCTCGGTCAGGTATCCACTGGTGGGTTTTACCTGAAAAAGATGAGTTGTTTCAGAAAAACATACATATAGTCAAACATTGCACTCATTCTAAGGATTCGCCATAAAACTTTGGGAACCATTTTTTAACCTTTAGAATTCTAAATATTCATCCATACACAATTCAGTATGTGAGTCCATGTAATGTGAATAAATGCTCTAGCTTACCCACAATGTAAGGTACTAAGCATCAGCTTAACCGTGGCGCAAACTCGAGGTGGCATCTAAGTCCTGCAATTAGAAGGGCAGGTGGGGTCTCAGAAAGAGATAACGTTGCAAATAATTAATAAAGCAGTTGGCTCATTGTGCATTAATGTAAATACTCTCACGATGTATTGATAGTTGGACAACCTCCTGTATACAACAGTGCTGAAGGCATAGCAGGATGTATGACAACACAGAGGTTATGGTGTCGCACCGAGGTATGTTAACAGTGCGAAGTCCTTGTATAGCTTGGTTTAAATAAAATAAAAACAAGAAGAAAGCTGCTACACCTCTATGGCGGGTATAAGGCTGAATCATGTTGACCCTCATGGTTCTATGACAGGTTGAATACCCTCCTGTCGTAGTTTGATTTTAATCCTGGCCCAAGGGCATCCCAATAAAGTCAACGGCGTACCTTGGAGTTAGTTTTACTTCACATATACTGTTTTTCCTTTCACCCCTCACCTCACCCTGCTCATCTACAGGTTTTAGGATACCTCTTTCTAACACTGAAAACATCCCTGAGCTACTCCCTCTCAGAGAGAGGGTCATAGACCGCATTATGAACAGGTTCATAATGTGAGGAGGTTACCCTATGATGAATCATACCACCTTCAGATGAGCGAGGGAAACTGTTCTTTAAAAGGGACTGCCCCTAGCACTCCTCCATATCTTCTAGATCCTGGGACTTTTTTGTGGTTTTGGTTGAGGACAGCAGAACATCATGTCTGTAATTGCTTTTATTAAATCAATCTTTTCTTTTTAAAATGCAGCCCGTTTTCCTTAAAGGAAAACGGGATGCATTAAAAAAGAAAGAAATGAAACCTTGAAGTTTCATTTTTTAAGAGTACATTGTGGTCTAAGTATTACTGTTTTGCAACCGAAATTGAGTATTTGGAAGGGATGCCCTAAACACACACTTCCAAATACCGAATTGCAAATGCGATTTGGTAACAAGTTACAAAACTGCGTTTTGTACATTTGGAAAAGCATTTTTCTGGTTGCAAAAGGCCCAGTTCTATGAACCGGGCTGTTTGCGACCAGACAAATGCTTTGTACATCTGCCCGATTGGGCCAGATGTACAAACATTAGGAATACCGATTTACTAATTGCGATTCTCTCTGAATCGCAATTAGGAAATCGGTATACTTAATGTATGAAACTCATCGAGTACTATTTAGGGATTCCTTGTATGGTTGCAAATCGACCTACTTCATGAATATTAATGAGGTAGGTCTCAGTTTGGGACCCATTAGGAATCACTGCTATCACTGGGATGGTGGCCTGCTGAGGTCAGCAGACCACCTTGTCTGTGATTGCTTTTTAATAAAGCAATGTTTTTTTATGCAGTCTATTTTCCTCAAAGGAAAATGGGATGTGTTTAAAAAGAAAAAATTAAACCATGAAGTATCGTTTTTTAAGAGTAGGCAGAATTTGGTCGCAAAACAGTAATACATACCATAACGATTCGGTATTTGGAAGGATGCCCTAAACACACACCTTCCAAATACCGATTCACAAATGCAAAATGCAATTTTGTAACGAGTTACCGAATCACATTTCGCATTTGGTGCATTTGAAAAAGCATTTTTCGGGCTGCGAATCAGCTCGCAAACGGCCCAATTTTACAAATCGGGTCGTTTGCAACCAGAAGAATGCTTTGTACATGTGGCCCAATGTTCTTTAAACATATCATAAAAACTCAGTAAGGCGGCAGTATCTTTGACCAAGGCAATGATAGTTCATAGTTTCGAAAAAAGCAACAAAGTGCAACAATATACCTTCAAGCATTTATAGACCGATTTCCTTTCTGGATAATATAGGCAAAGGTTTTGAGAAAATTGAGTGTGAAAAGCTACAAGGAATTGTTCTAGAAATAGGTAGCATCAGAGAATTAGCATGCAGGCTTTAGATCATGTATTGAAATGACTGAGCAATGTGTGGAAATGTGGTTCATTTTAAATATGTTAAGTTCACAAGTTAGGGCCTTTGTTGGTCTTGAAGCAGCTTTTGAAAAACACGAAAAGGATGATGCTGAAGGAAGTTTTAACAAATTTGCAACTCACAGCTTACCTAATGAATTTGACAATTTTACTGCATCAATATCAGCAGGAATGAGAATGACAGTAAAATAAACAAAAGAGTTCGAGAAATACCTTGATTGACCATGTAGATCATATGCAAATGTACTTTATTTGAAGTTTAGCATGAGTATTTTGCCGCTGAACAGGTTGTTGGTAGAAAAATAATGCACACAATTCCTTCTGCAATTCTCTGAGTCAAGAAGATGAAGTCAACTTTCTGTTTTTTGCATTTTATAAGTAGATACATATGTGTATTTAAGGACAGAAATAATTAAAGCCACTGTTCAATGCATTTAATGTTCG
The DNA here is from genome assembly GCA_963921515.1 of Calotriton arnoldi. Taxonomy (NCBI): domain Eukaryota; kingdom Metazoa; phylum Chordata; class Amphibia; order Caudata; family Salamandridae; genus Calotriton; species Calotriton arnoldi. Next base: position 1,104,263 of record CAWUFW010002735.1, on the reverse strand, counting down.
TTCTTCTAAGGTGGCATTAGAGCTCTGTAAAGAATGTACTAATCCTAAGGTGTTGCAGATGTTCACAATTATCTGTTGACAGCATGAAAGCAAGGATCTATTCCTATGGAAGATACGCCATAAGCGTATCAGTATTTAGAAAGTGCTTTTTAAGCTTAGGTTTTTCTCTTAATATAAGTAAGCGCTCTATCCCTTTGTCTGATGATTGTAAAGAACAGTTTTAAGTGATCAGATGAGATATTTTGCATTAGTTTAGACAGAATATTTTTGTACTGCATCTGTTTTGATATTTTTGTAGATATTGTCTAAATAAATCATTTGTTTCTACGACCACACGTTGATAAAGACCATGTACTTTGTAAACATGGCAAAGTTTGTGATAAGGTGAAGCTACGTGTTGAATACATATTGCCATTATTTTCTTGCTTTAATGGAGTAAACTGCTTAATTTGATAATGGAACAGAGTTTTTCTTTATTTGTCATAAAATTACTTTTGTTTTGTGTGGGAGTATAGCATTTAGATATTTATTTTATTTTATTGATATTACCTTGCTGGCTTGTGACATGTCATCACTTCGTAGCGCCAGAACGTTCCTAGTCAGTGGGATTCTCATGAGATGTTGTCTGGTTGATTGCGACTGATAGCTCCAGAATATCTTAAGAGAGCTTGCAGTATCCAGTTATGAAGAGTACTGTTTTAAGGGGACACTGTGCCTATTTTGAGGGAGTGGTAGCCCCCAAATGACTAACAGTTGGGGTAAGACTCTTTAGAGAGGCTGGTTTTCAGGTTTCTCCTGAAGGACATCAGAGTCAATTAAGGTCTTAGGTCTGCACTTAGTGACCTCCACAAGCATGTGCACAGAGTTCTTATTGTGCATCTTCCCTGAGATTTTCTTGTGAAGATGCATTAAACAATCAATTATGCATTGCTTGGGTTGTACTACTAAACATCAACACCAGCAATATTGTAATCCACTAATATTGAGAACAGATTATTGAGGGACAAAATATCTAAAGGTAAGTGCACACCGTTCGCAGGGGTGCAGTAAAGCAGACGCACCAGGCTGATTAGTGGAGTCATGTATAATCTGCATACATTTAACCACACTCTTTCACTACTTGCTTTTCAAGCTATTGCTTTTGACAGTGAACCTAATCTAATTATGTATCTATTACTCCAAGTTGCTGACACCATCCCTTGCTGTAGATTTACTATTCCTAATCCCACATCTACATGCCTGAAAAATATATGCACTACATGGGCACATATATGGGGAGCTAGGTGTAGAAAATTTAGACTTGCTTTCCTGTCAATATATTTTTTCGATAGTCTGTCCTCTATACTGTGACTCATCTGAATTGTAGTTTCAATATTTAGGGGCAAACTATTGCTTCATCTGAGGGCCCGACTCGGTGTGTTGAGCAATGTTATGTTTTATAGCCAGTTCAGGCCTGATCCTGCCAGAGATTTGAAGACTGTCCATAGAATGTTGAATTTGATCCTTTCTGCCACCAGGAACCAGTAGAGGTTTTTTAGAGCTCATGGGGTGTGCTCTGATTTCGTTATGCAGAGACAGATTCTTGCCAATTGATTTTGTATCCTCTGCAGTTTTGCAGATCCTTTTTGTATGGTGCTACATAGACTATGTTGCAATAGTGGAGGCACAAGAGAATCAGTTCGCTGATAAGTTTAGTGTGGTGTCTTCATCGGAGAAGGAGGGGTGACCCGTCTGATCATCGTGAGGTTGTCATTGGTACTTTTGATAACTGCTGTGATCTGGTGTTTGAAGAAAAGGTCTTTGTGAAACCAGATCCTGAGGTTTCTCGCTGATAGATTAGGAGCTGGGGGACTCTTATTTCCTTTGGAAATTCAGACGGTAAGTTGCTTTTTGTGTTCCTGCCAGTTATCAGGATTTCGGCTTTTGAACCTTTTAAGTGGAGGCAGCTGTCCCCCTTCCAGTGGTAGATATGTGTAAGGGTGTTGTCATGTTCTTCCTGTGATTAGAGAGATTGACTAGATGGAGGTGGATTTGAATGTAATCTCTGTGCATTTGGTGTTGTTAGATGATCTGAGCTAGTGGTCTCATCTAAATGTTGTAATAGAGGTGAGTGGAATTTTTGGGGAGTCTGGAGTTGACAGGATTAGTGGTCAAAGAGGGTGGAGCCATTTTGTTTTGTTGACATTGACCTGAGAGCATATATTGAATGTCTTCCCAAATTTTCATTCCCCATGCATAAGCTGTAAATCCTTTAGGACCCCTGAAAAGGAGTGAAATTTCTACTTCACATCTTCAAAATACTGTGGGATGTCTTTTCCTTCTAAACGTGAAAGCAGCCATTTGCACAATGTTCAATAGAGAAAATACAAACATACCTTCAGTCCTTTCAAGTTCCTAAGAGGAAGAGCTGCTCGGCGCTGGAAGCCCCGCGCTCAACAACCAAGCACGGTGCTTCATATCACCAAAACCAACAGGAAAAACTCACTCCGGACATCGGAGCATTGGGAGCGTCTGCCGCTGTGGGCGCCGTTCTACTAAACTGCGTAGTTGCCATGTAATCGGCTAAAATTCGCCAGGCGATCGCGCCTCAAAATGGCGCCTGGGGCGGAGCGGGCTCGCTCTAATGTGTAACAGAGCGGGGGCCGCGTAATCAGGAGCGGGCCCCTGGGAGACTGCGTCGGAGGAGCGGCGGGACCCAGAGCTGCCCCCTCTTCATCCACGGTGGGTGCCTGCTATTTCAGCGTGACCATGAGTATCCGCGTTGAGACGCTGCGGAGTGAAGAGATAATAGCACTGGACCCTCCACTCGCTGAACGTCCTAACCGGGCTGACGCTCCCTAGAGGCGAGGGAGTGTAGCCCCATGAGCCCATTCCTCCATGTGGCTTTAGCCCTCACCTGCATTGGCCCTGGAGGAGGAGATAGACTTTGGCTACAACCGAGCCCAGAACGAAATCCACAGTCGGCCCTGCGTTCTTGAGGCCGTGACGAAGACGATCGCACCGCTCCTCAATACCAACAGGTGGGAGCGCGCACTGGGGCTTGGGGAGGTGGAGTGAGCCCCCCCTCCGGGATTAGTATTGAGGCATCGCCGTTAAGCCCACATGGTGTGGCGGTGAAAGGGGGTCCCCCATGGGATTCCACGAGGCTGCCTGACCCCAAGATGGCGCTCCACGGTGCGGCGAAACATAAGGCCCCTCGGCCCGAAGCTTATCAGCTGCTGAATCCAAGGGAAAGTGCGCGTTCGGCCTGGAGGGGGTGGGGATCCCCCTCGGTCCGCGCCACTACATCTGCCTTGATCCTTGTGAGAATTATCATGGGAGTGAGCAGCTGTCGCTGATGGAACTTTGACGATGCCCTTTGGCGGAAACCTTATATGTTATACTGACCGCGGTGCCCGAGCAACATGGCCGATGCCCGGTGGAGCTGTTTTGGCAGCTATAGAGGAGATTGACTTTGGTTTCACCCCCTTAGCCGTCTCCTACCCAGCCGGACATGGGACATTGTTTTCCTCGTCTCTCCGCTGTGTTTCCTTTCCCTCCCCCGCCTTCTCCCTCCGTGATCCTGTGGCTGACTCCCCTTTCCAGCCCTACATAACCTTGTTTGTCTTTCTCCTACACCCCCGTCTCGAACCCTCACCCCCCACCCTCCCTCATGGTCCAGATAACTCGTATACGTTTTTATTTTATGTTATGGTAACGGATGCAATTTTGTGCAACTTGTTCTCATGTAAAGCGCTCTGATTCTTGTGAATTGTAGGGGTGCATCATAATCATTGATAGGCCGCATCCACATGTATTCAGACATATATTCGTATATTCAGTTTCATATTCATGTATGTTTAGTAAAGAATGAATAGTTCGCTGAGACAAAGTGAACCCAGTAGCATAATGGTGTTAGGATATTGATGTAATGTAATGCTTATTAAATTGTGTGAACATAATGCATAGAGAAATTAGTTCGTGGATGTAATGTAATTGCAGTAGTTTAAACGTGCACCATATTAAAGTTGCACATGTAATTCATTGTTTGCATATGAAGTGTAATGAAAATGCTTATAGGGAAACATAAGATGTGTGTTTAAAAGTTATATGTAAAGGCCTGACTACATATATGCTTAGGGAAGGCCTGGTTTATTCTTATGTTAGCTTATTTTTGTAGGCAGTGAAAAGATTCTCTTGGTAAGGCTCTCTGGGCACAAACGGTAGATTTAATTTGCACAGTAGAAGGTTTCTGTTGAAAGTATCTTTTGTTGCAGGTGCAAGGACACATGTCTCGTTAGTAAGACTAACTCTTTGTTTTCGAAAGCTAGAGAGAGGGGAGGCATGGTACGGGGAGTGAAAAGGAATGTAGGGATGATACTTTCGGCGGAGAAGGTGCCTGGGACTCAAGGTCAACGCAACCGTCCAGGATGAAGTCACCGTTTCAGTGGAAAAGCACAAGAAAGAAGACCTGGCCAAGGAGGCGTGACAAAGGCGTGTACAATTGTATTGGGGTTTTGTATTAGGGATAGTGCCCTGAGGGAGGAGGCCAGAGAAGAGGTAGGGGAGACCTGAGAGAAGGACAGAGCTGAGCTTAGGTACTATGTGATTGCACTTCTTAGGAAGTCTTCACAGCTGACACCTTTTATTCTTTCTTGCGTGGAAAAATCGTTATGCAGGGATGCCACTTAGCGTTAGTGTAGGGACAGCAATTGATTTTAAGCTTGTTTAGGCCAATGAAGAGCAACTTAGAAATAGGAGCAATCATAGTCTGGTTGGTCCTTCTAGAACTTTCTATTCTTCTTATCCTGAGTCGGATGAGATTCTTGCGTAGATTATTATTTGTATTAGTGCCCATCTATTTCTTTAACCTCGTGTTGAGGTGCTTGCACGTTCAGTTATTCTTGGCGATAATAAATTCTCAAACTTGAATTCGGAGTCAGTGGTCCTTTCAGACAAAATGAATGCTGATATATAACCAGATGAGATTCTCTCCTTTACACTATTCAACAGGTAAAAAGATCTTGGCGACCAGAAGGTTCTTATAGATAATTAGATAAGAATCGGCGTTATCAGTTGGTAGCAGAGTAGGATGGTTACCTTTGATGGTAAGGGGAGATCTAGAGCAAGATAGGAGACTAAGTTGCCCCATAGAGCCCGAGTGACGCAGATCCAGAGGACCGCGGGAAAAGGATGTCGGAGGTCGTGGAAAACTGACGGAGAGTGACGGTGCGGCGGAAGTAGCAGTTCGTAGTAGAGTGAGTATGAAAAGAGTGATGTTTGGTAGATTGCGGTGTTATATTGTTGTGTGATGTCTTGCGGAGTTGGAACGAAAGTTGTGTGATTGAAAAACGGACCGTGAGCGCGCGCGGGACCGGGAGATTTATTGTGGTGTAGAATACACCCAGAGTTGAGAACGTTGACCAGAGTTGTGGGGGTCACGAGACGTCATTGACAGACCCACTGAAGATAGGGAACACATGAGTGAGTGTGTGAATAACCAACGCAGGTCGTAGGTTATTGTGTGCAGAACATCGAATGATTGAATCCTATCGAGTGTGCTAAAGGCGATTGTCCGGTCGTTTCGCGGACAGACGATTGCCAGATTGAGGTCAACAAGCTCAAGAGGCTGATCGGTCATTGGTAAGACTGACGGTCAGAGAGGTAATTGTTCGGTAGGACGGACATTATTTCAGAGTATGATTGGGACAGATGCGAGCGAGAACAAGTGAATTAGAAAGGAGGGGAACTGCTGCGAGCGGAGGAAAAGTGACGTCAGACAAGTGCCGCGCTGCGATAGGCCGGTTGGTGTGAACCGCGCTGGTATTGGAGGATTGAAATCAGGAAGTAAAAGCGGACATTTTGAGTGCAAATACAAAGTTGATTCATCATGAAATGTTTTAAAGCTTTAAGGGAACTTTGTAGAGGTGATAGACATGTGGTTGTTCGGGAGGGAGAGGAAGCTCCTCCCGAGGATACACCAGCACATTATATGGCAAAGAATGTAGGATTGCATACCATAATTTGGCTTGAGAATTGGCATAAAATGACAGAAGCAGAAGGAGAATTGTCGTTCCCTCGATATGGTACTTTCAGGTTAGAGGTGCTGTACCAGCTCAAGAGTGTAATGGCTTCATTACGACCACTACCTAGACCAACACAGTTTGAGGCACTACATGCGTGGATAAGGGCAGCGTATGATAGGAAGAAGGACAGATGCCAAGAAAGGGTGAAGAAATCGGTCAGGGCATTTCAAGATGCAAGGTGGGATGCCTTGGAGAAAAGGTGGAGAGCAGACACGATCGAAGGAGATAAGTTATACCCACTGCTGATACAAAATGGAAAGATTACAAGAATCGATGAGGACGATAGTGATCTAGATGACAGCTTGTTGGACAGGATGTTGGCGGAGAGGCCACCACCATTTAACCCAGATTCAGAAGAGGGAAAGACGACCCCAGCAGTGGCAATAGTTGATGAGAGCCAGAACCAGACTAGCATGAGAGTAATGGGAAGAATTTCCACAGGAACGGAGGGGGCAACGACGTCTATGATAACACAGCCTCCTGTGGGGAACACAAGATTACCGGACTCCTTGACAGTACCGGTTACCATTGGCCCTATAGTACCGGTATATGACCCAGACCGAGTGAGAGAAGGGAGCTCCGTGCCGATGAGAAGGGAAGAAGGAAACAGCGAGAGTGGGAATGGGTTCGGAGTACGAGTGGTTCATTTCCCAAGACCAATAGACACAAGTACGCCGTTACCGGCTACTGCGGACTCTTCATGTGGGCGAGAAGAGGAGAGACCGGAAAGACCGAGGTCTTTACGGGAATCTAAGTCAGCTTTGAGGGAGTGGACACCAACAGTAACGAACCAAGAGGATAGGATGCAAAGAGATAGGGCACAAAATGTCTCGGAAGACAGACCAGGTTCCAGGAATATGGAAGGGAATAGGTCACAAGGACAGAATAGTGACTGTGATGAGCGAGATGGCTCGGGTTGTCGAGACGTACTGAGGAGTGCAGTACAGGCAAGGTTGCTAGACGTAGTGAGGCTGAAAGCAGAGGTAGACGAAATGATCAGTGGGGGTCTGCCTTTGGAAAGGATAGAAATTTATGGATCAGATGAGCTGCTGTTTGTAGCAAAAGATGTGACTCGAAAAGCTAGAATGGCACATGATAGATTGAAGGAATTGGCCAAAAGATATGAGGTGGACCTGAACAAAACTAAAGCGTTGCAGGGACCACATAGATTGCATTACAGTGATCAGGAGTTGGAGGAGAAAAGATTCACAGGATTAAAGACGCACACCAGAGACCTGATCATAGGAATGAGAATATGGATTTTGTTGGACAAATGGGAAGAAAGGTGGTCCAAAAAGAAACCAGTAAAGAGAGCAGAAGGGGAAACGCCGCCGCCAGGAGGGGGGCGACGGGTGTTGGAAATTTTCCTTTACGGGAAGTACAGAATGGAGGGTACGTGCATGTACCGTGGAATAGAGGTGATTTGGCTGCATTTACAAATGATTTTCCTCGGCTGAGGGAAAAACCGGTGGAGTGGTACAAGCAGGTTGAGCGGTTTGTGAAGATTTCAAAAGTATTGTGGATTGATTTGAACACCTTGTTTGACATAGTGGTACCAGGAGATTTGTGGACAGCATGTAAAGTCGCTATTGAGTGGCCGACTTCGGAACCGAAAAGAGAGGCGGTTACAAATGGTCCATCACCTGATGTCATGAAAAAGTATGAGCAGGTGATTACATGGTTGAAGTCGAAGATTTCACCTCAGGATATAGATTGGGTTAAGATAGATCGGACTGTACAGGAACCCAAGGAAACGGTGCATGAGTATTACGAAAGACTTCTGCAAGTTTTTAAACAGTATAGTGGGTTAGATGTTTTGGACCCTAAGGATATGGGACAGTTTGTCTCAAAGTTTGTAACGGGTCTGAGAGTGGAAATCAGCCTCATGATACAGCACCATTTGATCTGCTGGCAGAACAAGCCACTGGATGAAATTTTGCGATATGCGAGATACTGTAGTGATGAGGTGGAATCGAAACATCGAAAGCTAAAAGACAAATTGATGCTTGTCCAGATGCAGACAGCACAGAGTCAGCCTAGTGGAGGGACCTTAGGAAGAAAGCAAGGAAATTTCCAGGGAAACCAGAATGGGCAGGTGCAGGGAAAGGGAAAACCAGTAGACCCCAAGACAGGAGTGGACGTGGCCACACTAAAGAAGACCACTGCGTGTCATCTTTGTCGCCAGGTCGGACATTGGAAACGCGAGTGTCCTTTGAACCCAGCTAATCAGGTACAGGAAGAGGAAGAGGGGGCTCAGGCACCCGCGCAAGAGGTGGTTAACACAATAACGAGACCTAGAACGATGAAAGGGGGGTTTACAATTCTCACGCTCAGATTCCCCAAGCTCCAAGGTTTTCACAAGGAACACGAACGTACCAACAGATGCCCCTGTTCGAACGCTATGATGAGGATAGCTTAGACCCTTTATCCTGACGGTGCCTGAGGGGGAGGAAGACTGCACACTTGGAGCGGTCTTGGAGGTAGACCAGAGAGGACCTTTTGTAGAGGCAGAGATTGAGGGCAATCCTGCAACACTTTTGGTTGATACTGGAGCTACCCGGTCTACTGTAAGATCTGCAGTAGTCCCTAACCTACCCCTCTCGGGACAATCAATCCAGGTTGTTGGAGTAGCGAACAAGAAAATAAGCAGCCCATTGACAGAACCGATCTTAGTAAAGATAGGTACTTTCCAAACTAGACATCAGTTTGTAGTGTGTGATACGAGTCCAGTTTGTCTTTTGGGAAGAGATCTGTTGTGCAAGTTGAACTGCACGATTTATTGTACACCACGGGGAGTGGAGGTCCAGATGATAGATGACGATGCGGACTTTAAAATTACCAATCAGCTTCTGTGTATAGATCTGTACCCAATGGTGACTGTGGAAGAACTTCCACATGATCTGAGAGACGCAGTGTCGCCTGTGGTGTGGGATTTCGCAGGCGATGAAATAGGTTTAATCAGAGGGGTTGAACCAGTGCGGATTGAGGTGAAACAGAATGTTGATTTCCCAAGAACACCTCAATACAACCTGTCGACAGAAACGATTGCAGGAATAAAACCTGTGATCGAGACTTTCATTGAGAAGGGTATTTTGAAGGAGATCAGAGGTAGTCCCTGTAATTCACCCATAATGGGACTACAGAAACCGAGCGGGAAATACAGGATCGTGCAAGACCTGCGAAAGGTCAACATGATAGTTGTCCCTTGTTGTCCAGTGGTACCGAATCCTTCAGTAATACTGTTCCAGATCCCATGTGAAGCCGAGTGGTTTACGGTTATCGATTTGTGTCAAGCCTTCTTTTCGATACCGCTCCACGAGGAAAGCCAATTTCTTTTTGCGTTCAGGCTAGAAAATCGTGTGTTAACATGGTGTCGTATCCCTCAAGGGTATACGGAAAGTCCATCGATCTTTAACCAGATCCTGAAGAAGAACCTTGAGAGTCTTGTGTTGCCGCAGAACTCAGTTCTCGTGCAGTACATAGATGACTTGCTCATTGCCTCAGAAACAGAAGATGCTTGCAGAATTGACACAGTAGCCTTGTTGAACCACTTAGCAGAGAATGGACATAAGGTGTCCCCGAACAAGCTGCAGTACTGTTTGAATGAGGTACAGTACTTGGGACACAGATTAGAAAAAGGCAAGAGGAAGGTGTCACCAGATCGAATTGAGGCAATAATGAGCATGGCAGTACCCACTACACAGAGGGAAGTTAGGATGTTTCTGGGAATGGTTGGCTATTGTAGACAGTGGATTCCTAGTTTCTCCTTGAGAGCAAAGCCTCTGCAGAGGCTTACACACAAGGATGTGAGTGATCCGGTACCATGGGACGAGGAGTGCTTGGTGTCATTCCTGAAGCTGAGAGATGATTTGTGCAGGGCTCCCGCACTGGGAATGCCTGATTACAACAAGGCCTTTTCATTGTTTTGTTACGAGAGAGGAGGATGTGCATTAGCAGTGTTAGCTCAGAACCATGGAGGTGTCCGTAGACCAGTTGCCTATTTTTCAGCTACTTTAGATCCAGTAGCTTCTGCGTTGCCCGGATGTCTAAGATCCGTTGCTGCAACAGGTGTCAGCATTGAAAGATGTGAAAGCATTGTAATGGGACATCCATTGACTGTACATGTGCCACATTCGGTTGAGTTATTAATGACCAGGACCAAGACCCAGCATCTAACGAACAATAGGTTAACGAGGTACGAGCAAGTCATACTTGCCGCAGAGAATGTGACTCTGAAAAGGTGCTCCATCTTGAACCCTGCGACATTGATGCCTATACCGAACACAGATGATGAAGATTGTGAGGACCATGATTGTCTCGATGTGACCGAACTTTGCACCAAACCGAGACCTGACATTGTCGATGAGCCATTGGCTGACCCAGATGAAATTTTCTTTGTCGATGGTTCATGCTTAAGAGACAGTGTGGGGCAATTGAGAGCAGCGTTTGCTGTATGTACCATTTCAGGAGTGGTCGACGCTGCTTGCCTAGAAGGAGTACGCTCCGCGCAGGTAGCTGAGATCATTGCCTTGACCCGTGCCTGTTTGGCCGCTGATCGAATTCGAATCACGATTTACACAGACAGCCAATACGGCTTTGGCGTGGTGCATGACTTCGGGCAGTTATGGTCTCAGAGGGGATTTTTGACATCATCTGGCTCACCCATTCGTAATGGAGAATATGTAAGACAATTGTTAGAAGCATTACAGCATCCGAAAGAAATTGCTGTTGTAAAGTGTTCAGCCCATGGGAAGGGGGAGGACTTTGTATCCTTGGGTAATAACTACGCAGATGAGGTAGCCCGCTTCTGCGCAGAACAAGGATGCATATTCACAGGAAGAGAGATAGAAGAGAGCCAAGAGGGAACCGATCTCAGCATAATGTTGACCATGGCAGACACTTGGGAAGAGCTTAAGCGATTGCAGGATGAAGTTTCTAACCAGGAGAGAGAGGGATGGATCAAAGCTGGGTGTGAGAAAGGAGACGTGGATGTTTGGGTATCAAACGATGGGAGAGCTGTGTTGCCGGAGGAATTGCTGAGTCCGATGGCAAGACTGATACATGGACAGGCACACCTGGGTAGAGACGCAATGATGAGAGTGTTCAGACAGACGTGGTATAACCCACGGTTCCGAGCAATGGCTGAGACGGTATGTCAGAGGTGTGTTACTTGTCAACAGATGAATGCCGGAAAGAAAACTGTAGTTACATTGAGTCATATTGGAAGGTCAGGAGGGCCCTTCAATAGATTACAGTTGGATTTCGTGGAGATGCCTAGGTGCAATGGCTTGAGGTACATTCTAGTGATAGTATGTGTATTCTCACGGTGGGTGGAGGCTTACCCCACACGCAGGTGTGACACTCTGACAGTGGCTAAATTATTGTTGAGGGAGCTTATCCCTAGATTCGGGATCCCGACCTCTTTGGAATCAGATAGAGGAGGGCACTTCCATAGCGAAATCATGAAGTTACTTTGTGCAGCATTGAACATTGACCAGAGACTCCATTGTAGTTACAGACCGGAGGCTTCTGGGATGGTGGAACAAGTTAATGGAACTTTGAAAGCCCGGATGGCAAAAATGTGTTCTTCGACATCCCTGCAATGGCCCGACGCCTTGCCTTTGGTGCTGATGAGCATGCGAAGTGTCCCAGACAGAAAGACTGGGTTGTCCCCACACGAAATCCTAATGGGAAGGGCAATGAGACTGCCAGCAGTACCAGCTACAGCCTTGATAAGCATCACTGATGATTTGATTCTCGATTACTGTAAAGGACTCTCTGATGTGGTCCGTTCTGTATCCCAGCAGGTGCAAGCAGCTGTGGTTCCAGCCTCGAGTGATCTGTGCCACGACTTGTGTCCCGGTGACTGGGTGCTCGTCCGGAAGCACGTGAGGAAGAGTTGTTTGGATGCCCGTTGGCGTGGTCCGTATCAGGTGATTCTGATCACGAACACAGCAGTAAAGTGTGGAGGATTGCCGAACTGGGTGCATGCTTCCCATACCCGCAGAGTTTCAGCACCCTTGGAAGAAACAGCTCCTCTCGTAAATGAAAACCCAGCGGATGTGGCAGGGCCACCTGAGAGGACAAGTCAAGCTGTAAGGGTCGCTGACACAGCTGGTGGTGCACTAGAGCAAACAGAAGGGGGTTTCCACAGTTCGAACCCTGACTCAGACACCGAAGAAGGAGATGGTGCAGTGGGCGGAGAAGAGTCAAATTCAAAAGAAAGAGGAAGTAGTGCACTGGGTATAGAAGGGGAAGGCAGACAAACGAACAGACGTGCAGAAAGTTGGCCTGAGAGACAGAGGCGACTGAACTTGAGGTTAGCACCTGAAAGAGACCTTGCTCCAGTGTCTGAAGTATCTGAAACGGAAGCAAGTGACGAAGACCAAGCACAAGACAGTCGGCGAAGGTCAAAGAGAACAAGAGTGCCTTGTCGCAGATACTCTACCCCTGAGTGGACTTACACTGTGTTTGATGCAGGGGGTGGTGAGTACGGGAAGACTGAGGTCAGTGGAAGTGGTCTGTCGGAGCCCGAATGTGGTGGTGAAGGTGGTGCTGCGGATGCCAGGGCTCGAGATAGAAGGAACACTGACACTCACGGTTCCGAATCCCCCGCTTCTGAGTGAAGTCCGAAACTTGCTTTTGCATCGACTCGAATTCCCGCCTTTTGGAGTTGAGCCGTTTTCACATGAAGTGCTGATTTTGCGTCTTGAACTTTTGTATCACGTTCTGGTCTTGCTCAATGAGGATCTCATTGTGGATCAGTTATGAACTGTAAATAAAAGTCTAAAAGAAGAAGATAACCTAGGTCCGAGTGGAAGAAGAATAAACTTAGGGACTTTCCACAAGAAGAGGAACGAAAACTAGGGAAGTCTTTTTCTGGACTGTGTAAATAAGTTGTGATCGGAAAGGGAAAGCCCGGAAATTTCATGGTTGCTCGAGCTGGTTAAGCAAGTCATAAATAAAGGACAGAGACTTTTCTGAGTTCTTTGCGATAACCAAGACTTTTTGAGAACTTTCGAAACCATGGAGCCGGGAGATCCCAATCGTAGATCAAAGTGGATTGTAGGCATCCTTATAAGTAGTGTAATAATCTCTATAATCATAGTAGTTATAGTCTCATATACTGGTTCGCACGAGCCAGAAGTAGAGGCAGTGACAGGGACACCGACACCTATCACACCTAGTCAGGAGGGGGTAGACAGGGCAGCTGATAGAGCTATGATATTAGAAGAAAGTCGTAGATTACATGTAGATTTGTCTAAGGGTGATTTTAAGCTTAATGCGTATGCTAAGTTGTTGTATGAGTATGTTGACGTGATGGATGCGAAAGATTGTTATGTGTGTATGCAGTTGCCTACTTCGGTGGATGAGGGTATTAGGTATCATCATCTTCCACTGACTTATGGTATTTCATGTAGTCTTTTGCTTAGTTTGTTTTATGAGAGAGAACAGTTCGAGTATTTCTTTTCCAATTTCGACGCAGTGCTTCCTGAAGTCCCAGCTTACAAGCATTTGAATAAGTATGATTATTATAAGACCGAGGACAGACTGAGGAAGTACTTCATACCGAGTTTGGAATTGGATACAGCATTCGCACACAGACACAATCTGACTTGCTTGATGTCGGATGTAGAGAGAAAGTTTGTAGATCAGGTTGAAGATAGGTATAGAAAGCTGACTGAATCCCGAGATTTAGGGCATCACAGGACAGATTGGACGGAGGAAGAACGGTTGCATAAGACCAGGGGAAGCTATGGTCCTATAGCGTTAGATAAGGAGCAGAGGGGTAAGTTGTGTATAAGGCGTTATCAGACTTACTACGAAAAGGTTCCAGTGGGACAGAGTACTTGTGATCACGTTTTCACCATGGCAGATGTGGCAAAAGATTTTCTCCAAGGTCCTGTACAAGTGATACCTACGGTGTATTACGTATGTGGGAAGAATGCTTATGTGAGGTTGCCTGCAAATTGGTATGGAACTTGTTATTTGTCAATAATATTTCCAAAGATTTACCATACAGAAGACTTAAATCTTCTGGAGGGTGGAGAGCATTCAAGAACGAAAAGAGCTGCAAGTGCAGGAATCGTTGTGGGGGATATCTTTGGAGCCATGATACCTAGTCTAGGAGTAGTCTTGAATGATGTGAAGATCCGGAGGTTAGCGACTGTGGTGGATGAATTTTCGATGAATACAGCAAAGTCGTTGGTGTTGGTGGAAGGAGAGATGTTGTCAATAAGGGGAATGGTTTTGCAGAATCGCCTTGCTTTGGATGTCCTATTGGCAAAAGAGGGCGGAGTCTGTAAAATGCTGAAGGTTCAAGAGTGCTGCACTTATATACCAGACCGTAGCAAGGATCTGGAGAAATATATAAGTAACATCACTATGATCCACACAAAGATAGCGGATTTGACCGAAGAAGGGGCCTGGGAAAAGGTCGGAAAGGGTTTTGGTCAAGTGGGAGGTTGGTTTGCGAACCTAGGAAAGGGATTCCTTGGGTACTTCCTGAGACCACTCCTTATTTTGGTGGTTTGTGTGGCTGGCTTGTGGATAATGATCAAGGCCTACAAGTGGTATCGAGCAGGCAGAGTCAAGAGAGCTTTGAGGGAAAATGACATGAGATTGGCAAGACTGCAGGACAATCAGTATCAAAGGCTCAAGAGCATGGAGAAATTTAGATCAGGGAAGATGGGAACAAGTTCTGTTTAGGTCGGTTCCTTCTCCGAGGGAGTAGAATGAGATGTGATGACAGGAGTCATCAAAGGGGGAACTGATAGAGCGAAATGTTCTTGTGAATTGTAGGGGTGCATCATAATCATTGATAGGCCGCATCCACATGTATTCAGACATATATTCGTATATTCAGTTTCATATTCATGTATGTTTAGTAAAGAATGAATAGTTCGCTGAGACAAAGTGAACCCAGTAGCATAATGGTGTTAGGATATTGATGTAATGTAATGCTTATTAAATTGTGTGAACATAATGCATAGAGAAATTAGTTCGTGGATGTAATGTAATTGCAGTAGTTTAAACGTGCACCATATTAAAGTTGCACATGTAATTCATTGTTTGCATATGAAGTGTAATGAAAATGCTTATAGGGAAACATAAGATGTGTGTTTAAAAGTTATATGTAAAGGCCTGACTACATATATGCTTAGGGAAGGCCTGGTTTATTCTTATGTTAGCTTATTTTTGTAGGCAGTGAAAAGATTCTCTTGGTAAGGCTCTCTGGGCACAAACGGTAGATTTAATTTGCACAGTAGAAGGTTTCTGTTGAAAGTATCTTTTGTTGCAGGTGCAAGGACACATGTCTCGTTAGTAAGACTAACTCTTTGTTTTCGAAAGCTAGAGAGAGGGGAGGCATGGTACGGGGAGTGAAAAGGAATGTAGGGATGATACTTTCGGCGGAGAAGGTGCCTGGGACTCAAGGTCAACGCAACCGTCCAGGATGAAGTCACCGTTTCAGTGGAAAAGCACAAGAAAGAAGACCTGGCCAAGGAGGCGTGACAAAGGCGTGTACAATTGTATTGGGGTTTTGTATTAGGGATAGTGCCCTGAGGGAGGAGGCCAGAGAAGAGGTAGGGGAGACCTGAGAGAAGGACAGAGCTGAGCTTAGGTACTATGTGATTGCACTTCTTAGGAAGTCTTCACAGCTGACACCTTTTATTCTTTCTTGCGTGGAAAAATCGTTATGCAGGGATGCCACTTAGCGTTAGTGTAGGGACAGCAATTGATTTTAAGCTTGTTTAGGCCAATGAAGAGCAACTTAGAAATAGGAGCAATCATAGTCTGGTTGGTCCTTCTAGAACTTTCTATTCTTCTTATCCTGAGTCGGATGAGATTCTTGCGTAGATTATTATTTGTATTAGTGCCCATCTATTTCTTTAACCTCGTGTTGAGGTGCTTGCACGTTCAGTTATTCTTGGCGATAATAAATTCTCAAACTTGAATTCGGAGTCAGTGGTCCTTTCAGACAAAATGAATGCTGATATATAACCAGATGAGATTCTCTCCTTTACACTATTCAACAGGTAAAAAGATCTTGGCGACCAGAAGGTTCTTATAGATAATTAGATAAGAATCGGCGTTATCACCAGCGCTATATAAAACTTTTCAAATAAATAAAAATAAATAAAATAAATAAACCTTAAGCATGAGTGCATCTTCTTACTCAAGCACGTCCTTACAGTGACTAAATAATAATGCACTGTGACTGGCATATTGCATGGTCTGCAACATGTTATGCAATAAGGTCCCTGGTGTGTATTTGGAAGAGTGACTCACCAGTCTGTGAGATTCACAAACATCCATCTCTGTTTCTATGAACACTCTCTCTCAAGGATAGCCTTTAAAAATATGTATAACATGCCATGAGCTGTAAAAAAGAAATTCTTGAGAGGATTCTGATAATGAGTTGCCATAAATGTTGGACAATGCCAAAGAGAACCACTTTTTCTGCTGCACATGAGTCTGAAGTCAAGGCGCTTTTTATTGCTTATGCACAATCATTGCATCGCCATGTCAACACCTCGAATTACCAATCATGGTCAGTTTGGGGATGTAGATTGACCATGCCATCACACGTTTTATTCTAAGGAATGGAAAATTCGTGTGAAAATGAGTCTCTCCACACCAGTATCCACATGCAGTGCCAAGATTCCGGGTGGTTTTCAGTCGACAAATGCCTTCATGTTTCACCTTTTGCAAAATATGGCCTTGGGAATCCCAGAGAGCGCGGATTTACTGTATGTCTTGTAGTACCACCTCTGCAGGTAACTCCTGTTTACTGGCCAAGCAGTGTTTTCTTCAGCATTCGAAATGAGGACCCAAATCAATGCCACCAGATGATAAAAAATATAATCAGACAATGGTGGATATTGTAGTAATGTACATAAAAATAATGAAGCAACTAGGAAAGTTCATTTTGCAATTTAAAACGAACATTAATATTTCTTATTAGGATGTTTTGTCCATTCACAAAACAGTGTATGCCACATACCTCGGATTAGACTATATAAGACTAGAAGGGCATTAATAGTAGTAGTAGAATACTCCCCCCCCTCCCAACCCCCAGACACATAACATACAATTTAAACACCCTAAACAAAAGCATCCCAAAAGCTTTTTTTTCTTGACTGCATTCCTTCTGTTGCCTGTTGGGAGCCGGGTGCAAAGATGATGCCCTGCGTGCAGCAGGCAGAATATTAATGACAGAACACTCCTTAATATGCAGATGCAGAGGAGCAACAATCAGTCCTGAGCCCCTACATATTAATTGGCAGATCATTGTTATTCCACCAGGCATCACGAGGCCAAATGCAGGTTACAACTAGTTGAGAAAATCTCTTTTAATTAAGAAACATGAAAGTTTAAGTCACTCGTTATAAATATCTTATCATGAATATAAAAGACACCATTAGCCGGTGTGCTGGTACAACACATTAGCACACTGCGAGGTGATGCATTCGACTCAGCATCCCTCGCTTGGGGGATAGAAAACAGTCCAAATGGCAGGATTTTCATACATCGATAAGAAAATGAAAATGCCACCGTTCGCAGGGGTGCAGTAAAGCAGACACACCAGGCTGATTAGTGGAGTCATGTATAATCTGCATACATTTAGCCACACTCTTTCACTACTTGCTTTTCAAGCTATTGCTTTTGACAGTGAACCTAATCTAATTATGTATCTATTACTCCAAGTTGCTGACACCATCCCTTGCTGCAGCAATGTCAACAGCTGCACCGCGAAGTGTCTGAACAGAGATGAAGCGTGGGGTGATTGCTTGTTGCTCGCTTTCTTGATGCCCTGACTTAAAAAGAGACCAACAACGCATGCGTATGTGTTTGTTAATGGACATCATTCTCCAATGGGATGCGGTGAGACTGTGCAGAGCAGGTCAGGTATGACGTAACAAGAGCAACCACATCACAACAACTGTGCTTGGTTTGTGCACTCTCCCTGCAGGTGACTGATCAGAAATGATGCCTCTAGGTGCTATAATGCTACCATCACCTGAATATTAAAGTGTTTTATGAGTGCAATGCCGCAAGAGCACTGACCAATTTGGTGTCAAGGACCATATGGCAAGCAAGGATAATGGGGGCCCTGACTCTTGCCAGGGTTCAGGAGGGCCCGAGGCTCCCTGAGTAGGCGGCAAATAGTTACTTGGTGAATATAGACTGTCAATGCCAACATTTACCAGCTTAGTCCTGGTTGAACAGGTTAGTGGAAGTCAGTGTGTGATTTCGGCTCTAAACACGCATCCGCAGCAGTGTCATGGAGAATATTTAAAGGTTTACAGTGAAAACAGAAGCATATGTGTCTAGAAAAATGTGATGTTTGTTGTTAAATATCCCATACTTGGCTTTCACAAAAGCCCGTGCTGTTTACACCCAAACTCTTTCGTCACAACAATAGTGAAGAAAACTACAACCAAGCTCACATCAGACAGCAGAATCCAACTGAACACAAGTGTGTCTTGTTGAAAATTGAGCTCGTGTGTTTCCTGTTCGGCCCATTATAGTTCTCCCTATGTTAGACTAACTGTGCACATTGTAGACCTCATTTTCCTTTGCACACGTTACTAGATAAACACACTTGCTTTTGTGCCACATTGTACTTTTACACAGAACCTGCATATGTTTTCGCATTCTGTTCTTTTGCTGGAATTTAGTCAGAACACCATAGACAAGGTCAAACAAAAATGTCCCTTGTTATTCCTTCTGGCCAGACACTACCACTTAGACAAAATACAAGAATGCAGCTGTTGTTTATGTGCACGCATGTCCTATCCTATAGATGAGCACATGAGCAAAAAACACACACATGGAACAAGAGTTCTGAGTCAAGAGCACTGCGTCTGCTGAGATGTAGAATGTCCATCTGGGAATGCTAACTCACTTGTAATACCAGAGATCTTTGATATATGATCATTTAGCTTAAATAGCAAGAAGCGGTGGGTGGGTACGTTCCTCTGTCCTATAAAATGACAGGGCTTTTTGTGGTCTATAGACTATTAACCATGCTAACAGTATTTTTAGTATGCATTTGATTTCTAATTGTGGTACGTATACTGCATTTCAGAGCACGATAGTTTTAAACTTCCTTCGTGTCTCCTGGTTATTTTATTGTGGACAAGCACGCGAAAGGGTGTGTCCTGGTACCACAAGCCCTGAGAGCATCAAGAGTGTTGAGTTCTGGGATGCCAATTCACTTGTTTCTCTGGTAAGGTTAGGAGGGCAAGTGAGACACTATAGCTAATCGGATTCTGACTCATAGATACTAAGGTGGTTTGTTGACTCAGTTCCTACATACTGATGTCCTATGATTTCAAGCATAGTTGTGTTCCAAAGCAGAGTTCCTGCAACATGGCGCCACAAACGTTTGGTCTGGTACTTACTTGCGGGAACCATGAGTAGTGCTTGTGCTTGTTCATAATACCCTCGCACCTTTTCCCAGAGACATCCGTGGATCTAGGAACTTCTCCTCCACAGTTATTGGGGAGTACCTAGTTCTGTTTTGTTTTTCAAGCTTTATTATTAAAAGGTGTTATAGCCCTTGTTGTGCTACGCTTTGAATCCTTCCTAGATTAATTATGGCACAGCCCATTGTTATTCCTGTTAACTGCTGTCCGGCAGTTACTCAGCATCTTTTACAACATGGAGTTCCTAATGCGGGTGCTCCTGGGATTTTTGTGGTGGAGGTGGACGCAGTGTACTGCTTTGAGGTTTTCTATTCCTGGGTCACATTTCCGGCTGCTGATGCTATTGATAATACTTTTCACGAATACACAGATCCGCAGGCACCTAATGCATATCATCCATAAGCGCTTCTTGAGATTCCTCTTACCATCTGGGAACACCAGATGTGGTTTAATGGTTCCCTCCCCCACTTCCTTGGTACTGTTCGAATGGGTCCCTTAAGTACTGAAGGAGCTACATGGCCGGCATTAGCAGGCTATAATCCATATCCTCATATGGCGATAATTAATTTAGTAGAGACACATGCTTTGTATATTCGTCTAGTCGTACTAGATCGATGTCTTACACAATATATTTCCCATGGTTTGCTAGCTGGTCCAGCTAGACTTGGCATACAAGGACAGGCCCAACAACCGGTTGGGCCTGTGATTAGTCCTGAAATTGTTCACTCAGTTATGGGCAAAAACCCCACAAATTGTGAAGAAATACCATTTTGGGCACCCAGAAACTAGACCAACTTGAGGCTGTTTCTCCTTAACCCTTTGAGTGCTCAGGTCGGCCGGCAGCCGTCCTGAGCAGGGGTGCTCATGTGCTCAGGACGGCTCCCGGCCGTCCTGACACAGGGCACCAGAAATCCCTCTGGTTTGGGCACCAGAGGGATTTCGTTTTCCCCAGAACAGTCTCAGGAGCTGGGGAAGAGCTTCCCCAGCTCCCGAGGCTGTCTATTTAATTTCTGTGAAATGACGATCAGCACACACGTCGCGTTGACGTCATTTCATAGAAACCGAAACTGAAATGAGCCAATAGGCTCATTTCAGTTTCACTTTCTACGTGCCCAGGGGGCTATCTCGGCCCCCTGAGGATGTAGAAGTAAGGAGAGGCATAATTGGAAATGGGAGAATCTCCCCTTTCCAATGGTACCCCTCCCTAGTGGATCCCTGCTTGGGGATCGCCCCGGGAGGGTGATCCCCAAGCAGGAATCCACCCACTAGATACCAGGGAGGAGGAGTGGGCCCCTTGGGCAAGGGCCTTTGCTCCCCACAATTTCTTTTCAGGGCAACTCAGTCTTTCTGCCTCCCCGGGGGCAGATGGGGCAGCAGCCCCCAATCTGACCCCCCAGGAGTGCAGGAAGCACACTAGAGCCAGGGATTTTTTTTGTATTACTATGGGGGTGGGGGCTGCCCAAGATGGGCATGACAATGCCCCCACACCCCCCAGCAAAATTCCAGTCTTTCTGCCCCTTGGGGGGCAGATGGGGGCAGTAGCCCCCAATCTGACCCCTGGGGGGGCAGAAAGCCCACTAGAAGCCAGGGATATTTTTAAAATTTGATTTAGGGGTGGGGACTGCCCAAGATGGGCATGCCAATGCCCCCAACCCCTCAGCAAAATTCCAGTCTATCTGCCCTCCCTGGGGGGCAGATGGGGCAGTATCCCCATTGCCCCCCGGGGGTGGCAAAAAGCCCACTAAGCATCAGGGAATATTTTTTTCCAAATGCAGGGATGGGGCTGCCCAGAATGGGCATGCCAAAGCTCCCACCCCAAATAAATTGCCACAGTCTTTCTGCCCCCCCGGGATAAAGATGGGGGCAGTAGCCCCTGATCTGCCGCCCAGGGGGGGCAGAAAGCCCACTAGGCATCTGGAATTGTTTTTTCAAAATTCAGGGGTGGGGACTGCCCAGAATGGGCATGCCAATGGCCCCACCACCCCTAAAAAATGCCACTGTTTTTCTGCCCTACCAGGAGACATATGGGGGCAGTAGCCCCTGTTCTGCCCGCATAGGGGTGGCAGAGTGCCCATTAGGCACCAGCAATTACGCTAGCTTTTTTACACGTGGGGGTGGGGGCATTGGGCGTGGGGGTGGGGGCTGCCCAGAATGGGCATACCAATGCCCCCACCCCCAGGAAAAATAGCCACAGTCTTTCTGCCCCCCTTGGGGGCATATCAGGGCAAATCCCCCCCCATTTCACCCCCCAAGGCTGGCAGAAAGCCCATTAGGTACTGACTTTTTTTTTGCAATGTGCCTACCTGTGGATTTTGGGCCCTAGCGCAGCCGGCACCTAGGTATACCTAGCAAACCTGTACATTTTTTTAACCTAGACACCATGGGGAATACCGGATGGTGTGACTTGTGTGCCTCTCACCAGGTTCTATTACCCAGAATCCCTTGCAAACCTCAAACTTAGTTTTAAAAAAAACACATTTTCCTAAAATTTCTGTGATGGAAAGTTCTGGAATCTGCGTGGAGCCACAAAATTCCACCCACCCCGCATTTCCCAAAGTCTTCCAATAAAAATGGTACCTCACTTGTGTGGGTAGGCCTAGTCCCCGCGACAGGAAACGGGCCAAAACGCAACATGGACAAACCACATTTTTACAGTGAACACGCCCCTTTTTTTGCAAAGTGCCTAGCTTTAGATTCTGAACCATAGCTCTGCTGGCACCTAGGGAAATCTAGCAAACTTATACATTTTTGAAAACTAGACACCCAGAGGAATCCAGGAGAGGGTGACTTGTGTGGCTCTCACCAGGCTCTGTTACCCAGAATCCCTTGCAAATCTAAAACTTTGTAAAAAAAAAACAACACATTTTCCTCACATTTCTGTGATGGAAAGTTCAGGAATCTACGTGGATCCACAAACTTCCACCGGCCTGAATTTCCCAAAGTCTCCCGATAAAAATGGTACCTCACTTGTGCTGACAATTTCCCTGACACGATACCTGCTTCTAACATAATGTCTTCTACAACAGATGTCATTTATAATGATCCACCGTTGGCGATTCCATCCGAGTTGGCTTTTTCAAATCTTACTGCTGAATCCCAACCTCCTATTTTCCAGCTGGGTACTTTATGTATCAAGATAATTTTTCTTTCGACAGTTCTGTTTTGTACACACCTCCTGAATGGATTTGTGTTTTTATTACATGGTTAAAACACACTTATCTAGTCCCTCCTTGGATATATGTCTGGATCATACTTTCCTTGGTTTTCTTGTTCATGTGGATTGGATGTGTGACAGTATTTTCCAACTGATTAATGGCCATTACCTCCTGGAATGTTCTGCTACAGAGCTGGTCAGCGGGGTGTTGACCCCCCCATTCTTCATTGCATAAACTCAAAAGAGACTTGTCCCTCGTTAACATTTCAGCCATTCCAGCATTCCAGTGACTGATGGAATTGTGTGGGATAATGTTCCATTCGATATATTTGGTCCCACAGAGATCCTGCAGATAGCATATGTGGTAAAAGTTTCTATGGGTGAGGTAATAGTACCTGGGTTGCATTCAGATGATTGGGATAATGACACTGTAAATTCTATGCTTTCTGAATTAGAGTATTATACTGTTTTTGAATCAGAGGCTCTATATCTTAATTCCACCAACTATGCTGATATGTTCTGTTACCATCACTATGAACACCATTTTCTACATAGAACAGGTAAGCAGCGTCCCCATTTTAATTACACACAGTGGGAACATTGTCCGACCTCCCCCCCTCCAGAGAGTTCCAAAAAGCAAAATTATATAATACCTATTTCACGGTATATGACACTTCAGACCCCATGTCATATTATTTTAAATTAACTCTGATACCACCAAATAAATATATGCTTACTCAAGCTAAGCTTATATGTACTAGGACATTTGTCAATTAGTTAGAGGTTATGATTGCTGGAAGGATACTATTGATTTGAAATCGATTTGGGGTACGAAGTCTTGTCGGGTTCAGGGCACGGAAACCTTGTTTCGAGCCTGTTTGATTCCCACACAAATGATTTTTCTGAATGAAACAATCCAGCAGACTAATTGTCTAGGATTGGCTAAAATTAAAGAAATTAATGCCCCGACTATTCCCTCTGTTGCCCGCTTTGATATTAACTGGCAGAGTTTTACAAATTATACAGAAGAACAATTAAATGGTATGGTGCAGAACGTTACATTTAATTCTTCATTTACGAGTCATGGCGGGTGGTTATTGTGGCCAGTGCACATAAATGGCTGACATGCCCATTTTCTTAATTCCACACATGGGTTTAAATCAAGTAGACCTGATCCCCGATACTCTCAGTCAACACATTCTGGTATTGTTACCACCTATTCGGTGGGAAAGTTATGTCAAAAATGGTTAGAACATTCTACGCTGTCTACAGTGAGAAAACACCTTTGTCTCCTGTCTGAGGACATGAATTTACCTGATTTCCTTTTAGGTACAAAGTTCCCACGCTCTAAAATATTTATATCTGTTACTTATAATGAAATTTGGAAATTATCCCAAATGGAAGCTGCTGCCTGTTCAAGATAAATAGACCAAGATAATTTGGACAAAGTGCTTGTTGTTGTTGATAATAGTACAGCTACAGGCTAATTGCGCTGCCCGACATAGAAGCCAAGGTCTATGCACGATTACTACTGAAGGACTTGGAGGAATGGGCAGACAACAACGGAATCCTCCTGTTCCATCAGACAGGCTTCAGGGCAAACAGCTCTACAATGGATAACATCATGGCTCTGGCCTATTTATTCAAACAGGAGGTCAAGGAGAAGAACCTGCCCCTGTTTTGTTGCTTCATAAATTACTCCACGGCCTTTGACAGAGTCAACCGAGGAAGACTCTGGGGTAAGTTGACATCTTGAGGGATTCCCGCGACATTACTGAAAGCAATCATAGCCCTCTATGAGGGCACATGGGTCCAGGTTAAATTAAGCCTCACAACTGTATCATCAAGAGTTGAAACCAACAATGGACTCAAACAGGGCTGCATCCTGGCCCCATATTATTCAACTTGTACACCTCAGACCTGGGGAATGCACTGAAAGAAGCCAGTTTAGTGTCACCGAGACTGGGCAAGATGAGCCTTGCAACCCTCCAGTACGCTGACGACACAGTGGTAATGGACCACACCAGGGTGGGTCTTCAGAGAGTCTTAGAGAACCTAGCAGCGTACAGTAAGGAAAATAGCTTGTTAATTAATGAGAACAAGACAAAGATAATAGTATTTGGTAAACATCCTCATAAAAAGCAAGCAACATGGGTACTGTACGATCATCGAATAAGGACAACAACAGCTTACAATTACCTCGGGGTCTGGCCGACAGAGAGGGCCACAGCGGCGAAACACATAAAAGAGCTAAACTGAAAAATCAACAGAATAATTCTCTCATTCAGGTGCTTAAGTCAGCAATTGTCAAGCCCAACAGCAGAACCAATGCTGACAGTCCTCAGGGCAAAACTTATCCCGGCAATCAATTATGGCCACTTGGCCTTCCCTGGAGCCCTAGACAAAATCATAATATCAGCCCAGTCTAAAGCATACAAAAAAGTATTGCAGGTGCCCAGACAAGCGAGGAACACCAGGCTATGGTTGGAACTAGGTCTTAGCAAACCAGAATTGGTGTCACAGGGGGACTTAATAAAGTTGTACATCAGGGTCCTTAAGGCAACCGACAACACTCTCAAATTCTACTTAAAAACGATCTATCAGGAAGCGGATTCCCCTTGCACATCAAGCTGGGTCAAGCAAAAGGGACCCTGAAAATGGAAGTGGATAGTTTG
This sequence comes from Calotriton arnoldi, assembly GCA_963921515.1. NCBI lineage: Eukaryota > Metazoa > Chordata > Amphibia > Caudata > Salamandridae > Calotriton > Calotriton arnoldi. The sequence goes on along the minus strand of CAWUFW010002735.1, from coordinate 1,078,936 downwards.
CCCTTACATGAGATCTCACACTCTGCCAGGTCAAAGGCAGTGAAGCGACAGGTTCGGTCCACCTCGTTTGAAAAGGATGAAGCCTCACTCTGTTATAACATCATCACAACGGCACTGGACAGGTCTTACATCCAAGGGAAAGCACAACACTACCTGCGAGAAGCACTCTCAACCCAAGCGCGAAGGAAAATCCTGTTTTTGCGGCTCACAGGCCTTAGGATTTCGGATTTTAACTCAACATGGGCACGAAATGATGGGGCAGTGCCCTGCCGGCTACGCAATTATCACAAAGAATCTTGGCTCCACCTATTATGCTGTTGCCCCACATTGGCCAATGAACGCCATCGGCTGCTACGCCTGATATTTAGGGTCAAGGGCACAAGGTCCTGTAAGGAGGCCTCGGATTGGTGTTTTACAGAAACAAGGAAAATGTATACATCTAATCAGAACTTCACTTGATGCCCAGCTACTGCCCCCACAAATTAGGGCGGGCGGCAATTGTGAACAAAAGATCTTGCCAGTGCCCCTGCAGGCCAAGCATGAAACCAAAACGATGGGACAACAATAATCCTACAACCAAGGCAGCAGCAGGGCCCAGCAGTGGGAATAAATAGAACATTAAAACCAAGCCCAAAGGGCAACCATAATGGGCAGCCGCATTAGCACAACCGTAAAAATGGCAAGACATCTGATTTTAATGTCCTAATGGTGCAACAAAAACTCACCGCTATGCTCGAAGACAAAGATGGGACTTACCAACGAAAGTGGTATCAGCACGTCTTGTGTGTTTTAGGCAATCAGGGGACGGGAGGATGCGAGGGCGGAACTAAATCCCTTTGATCTTTTAACAGGTTTTGTGTAACACTCGAGCAACAACAACAAAAAAATCTCTTGCTCAATACTTTTAATGTATTTTAAGGAAACATCACCGTAACAAAAACGCAATATTTTGCTGGCTGGCAAAGTAGGGATTCACCATTAATTAGGGGTACTAGGAAGCTGGGTGTGTTTTAAGTTTTAAGGGATGGGTGGTCTTGAGGGAGGAGGGTGGAGGGGTGTATATTAAGTGCTTTTTATACTGTTAAGATTTTAAATAATCGTATGGTTAATAAAATTACTTAAATCTACTTAGTATTAATACGCTGTCATCTCATATTTACAATTTGAACAACAGTGTATCGTCTGTTATTGACATTGTGCAGATTGACATGTCAACACTATATCATGGGCAAAGTCAACTTAGATCTATTAAACAGTTTAGCTGGACGCTTCAAACACTTAAAAATGGGCGCGTTCCATGACATTACTTGAATTGCAGTGATTTGTGTCTGCCTTTTAATTTAACACATAAACAACAATTAATGGCCATGAAAGACGCGACCTATACAATGCTGCATTTAGAGAAATTTGAACAGCTCCCATTCCCCATAGCTGAAACTCCTTCGGCGGTGTGGTTAATACACAGAGTTATTTCACTGCCTACATCGACATTTCAATTCATAGCTTGCATGTAACATTTTTCTGTAGGTAGATATGAACCCCTAGATAGTAGTTACATACATGAATTATGGTCACTCCCCTTTGCTTATCATTGTGAACGTAGAGACAAGGAAGTTTTTATCACTGGTAAGAAATGCGACTCTACTGTCGGACATTCACTTGTTTGTAAACACGTTAAAATTCACGGCCATGCAACACTTCAGCGCCCAATTTGGCTTGTAATTTAAAAGGATTTCTGGTTCCCGCAATTTTCCCTTTCATTATGATATTCTCTAACGGGAATTACCTCATGCTTAGTGATCAAGACTGTTCCAGAATACGGGCTCGAGTCCCGTATATTTTGCCAGTTTCTCACTTTTTTCCCCCTCCGCATGGGATTGTAGATAGTTCATTGTGGCCTTCCATCCTACTTTGTATGCAGATTTCAACAAGCTAAGCAGCCTCAAACCATTATTGTTTCAGCAAGACGTAGCTCTCACATCTGCTCACAAGACCTTCAAATTGCAGGTGGCCAGAACTTCTAGTGAAATACAGTCATTGTTAAATACTAACCTTCCCCTCCATGTTGGAGAATTAGTGCATCACATTTTTAATGCATCTAGTACAGCCAGCCTTGCCCACTTATTTAAAGTTGTAGGCTCAGGCCTTGTTAGTTAATTTCAGACCATCTTTGGAGTAATACCCGCTTTTATCCACTCCATTTTCTCTAGTGTATTCGACGGATTCCCATTGCTGTTATTCCTCATTTGCAGCATTTTCGTCCTGTGCCTGCTTCTCCGCAATGGATACTCCTTTTGTGGACGTTCTGGAACTGCCATCGCTCCAACACTGCCGTGAGCGTATGTATCATATCTTTGGAAAGCTTCTACTGCAAAAACTGCATCTTGATTGGTCTTTGACATTACAGCATGCCTGGTTTACCTCCGTGCAACCCGTGTTCCACTGCATCTGGGGGCATATTATCAAGAAACGGCGTTAAAATTATCGCCGGTTTAGCGGCAGAAAACTGCCACTAAAGCGGCGATAATGGGCTTGATAATATGCCCTGGAGAATTCCAATAGAAGCCCATGTTCTGGTGTCAACATGGGCTTCTATTGGAATTCTCCAGGGCATATTATCAAGCCCATTATCGCCGATTTAGCGGCAGTTTTCTGCCGCTAAACCGGCGATAATTTTAACGCCGTGCTTGATAATATGCCCCCTGGTGTCCCTTTGAATGGGCATTGGACATATTCCTGGCTTCACAGACCACTGCTGCCTTGGACTGCAGATGTGTCCCTTAGCGACCCATTTTCAGAACAGTCCTTTGGGATTGCGACTTCTTCACAAATCGTGGTTTGAGCCTTTGGCCTATGAGGAACACTGAGCATCGGTGCATGGATCATAAGATACAGGCTTTGATACCACGGATGCAGCTTGGCCTGTAATTATCTCAACATCGGCTGAGACCGGAGAGCATGTTTGTTCTTTTGAGCTCGTGACTTGGGCTGTTGACCAATCATCTTGTTCAGAGTCGAATTCCTTCATGGAGTCTTTGGCCGATGAAATGGCGAGTGACATTATGGGTTCCTCCGAAGAACTTTAATTTGATTATTTTTCCAAATTGACATTTTCCTCTAATTTTATATGATAGTCATTCATATTTCTGGAACAAGACTTTGAGTGTGTTTACTTTCAGATTGTGTTTATCATTTCTAGGGTCTTTCTAAGTGCTATTATTCTGACCAAAATGAGGGTGTTGTGTGGTTCATGAGTGACCCATTGTAGTTTTCCCTATGTTAGCCTAACTATGCATGTTGTAGGCCTAATTTTTCTTTGCACATGTTACTAGATAAACACACATGTTTTTGTGCCACTTTGTACTATCACACGGAAACCTCATATGTTTTTGTGTTCTGTTCTTTTCTTGGGATTTAGTCTGAACACCATAGACAAGGTCAACCAACAATGACCCTTGTTATTCTTTCTGGCCAGGCACTAGCACCTAGACAAAACCCAAGAATGCAGCTGTTGTTTCTGTGAACATATGTCCTATCATATAGATGAGCATATGGGCCAAAAGCGCACACTTGGAACAAGAGTTCTGAGACGAGAACACTGCATCTGCTGAGATGTAGAACATCCATCTGTGAATACTAAGGTAAGGGGCTCACCAGTAATCCCAGAGATCTTTGATATGTATAATCATTTAGCTTCAGTAGCAAGGAAGGGGGTTTAGCTTCCTCTGTCCTATAAAATGCTTTTTGTGGTCTATGGGTTATTAACTATGCTAACAGTATTTTTAGTATGCATTTGTTTTCTAATGTGGCACAAATACTGCTTTTCAGAGCACCATCGTTTAAATAAATATTCTAAACTTCCTTTGTGTCTCCTGGTTATTTTATTGTGGACAAGTATGAGTGAGAGAGTGAAAGGGTGTGTCCTGTTACTATGATCCCTGAGAGGGTCAAGAGTGTTGTGTTCTGGGGTGCCAATTTACTTGTTTCTCTGGTGAGGTTAGGAGGGCAAGTGAGGCACTATTGCTAGCTGGAGACGGACTCATAGATACTGATGTGGTATGGTGACTCAGTCCCTACATACTGATGTCCTATGATTCCAAGCCTAGTTCTCTTCCAGAGCAGAATCTCTGCTACAGGCCTTGACCTCAGAGCTTCCCCTAATGGAACATGTCACATCAGCCTTATGTGCTGCATGCTTCCACTTTGACCATTGATTGTAAACTGCCACGGTCTGCAGAAAAAGCACATGTGAACTGCAACAGGACGGGAACGAGAGACTGGGTGTACCTTATGGGAAATCCCTACTTGAAGGAAGTGCGGCGCACAACAGACTCATAGCCAATTTCACCTTTTGTCATTAGTGTAAGTGCAACTGCCTTATAGTGAGCTAATGGCAATGTAATTGTCAAACTGGAAATGTATTGCTTTTTTGGACTGCCTATTCTGCTTTAACAATTACTTCAAAGTTCATTGTGGATGATGTTTCCAAGGCATATACTGTTTGCAATAACAAGTGACTACAATATATATTTTTTTTAAATCATGATTTGGGATATATGATTCAATATTGCTGCTTCTTCACACCACACAACGTTACGATGTGTCTCACACGAAACCCTTCCATGCACGAAGAACAGTATCAAATAAGAGGAGCTGCCTTTGAATGAATGAATGAGGATGCAGATTGTGACACAAGCAGGTGCAAGTGTGCTGGCATTTAGAGTACCTTTTAAAGGTACATGATAGATGTAGAACCAAAAGCATGATGGATGCAGAGCCAAGAGCATAACGCAATGGTCAAATGACCTACTATCGCAAATGTAGACATGGGATTTGTACACAATCAACAGGGAGAGCAATATGTATTAAATCAGATATGAGCAAACCTAAACATTCGCAAGGGTTTGACTCTAAATACTTTTTTGAGCATAGCCAACACACTTTGCTGTGAAGTACTCAGAACATGCAAAACACACAAGATGATGGACGGAATGCTGCACATTGGCAAACATTCACCCCCAGTCACAGATCTGGGTTTAATCCATCGTTATTTTGCTTCACCACGCCACCCCAGTTCAGACATAGCCATATGCAAATCAGTCTTGACCCTGTGCCTCATGGGAACAGTCCAGACCGAACTGCCAAGCCATGTCTTCCCTGGACCGGAATCAAGCATCCTAGGACCGGTTTCAGGCTATCAGCCTTCATCAGCCAGGATAGCTTGACTCCAGTGGCGTAGTGAGCACGGGACCCACATCTGGGCATACCCTTCCCACTTAGGGCGAAATGCAAAACACACAAGATGATGGACGGAATGCTACACATTGGCAAACATTCACCCCCAGTCACAGATCTGGGTTTAATCCATCGTTATTTTGCTTCACCACGCCACCCCAGTTCAGACATAGCCATATGCAAATCAGTCTTGACCCTGTGCCTCATGGGAACAGTCCAGACCGAACTGCCAAGCCATGTCTTCCCTGGACCGGAATCAAGCATCCTAGGACCGGTTTCAGGCTATCAGCCTTCATCAGCCAGGATAGCTTGACTCCAATGGCGTAGTGAGCACGGGACCCACGTCTGGGCATACCCTTCCCACTTAGGGCGAAATGCAAAACACACAAGATGATGGACGGAATGCTGCACATTGGCAAACATTCACCCCCAGTCACAGATCTGGGTTTAATCCATCGTTATTTTGCTTCACCACGCCACCCCTGTTCAGACATAGCCATATGCAAATCAGTCTTGACCCTGTGCCTCATGGGAACAGTCCAGACCGAACTGCCAAGCCATGTCTTCCTGGACCGGAATCAAGCATCCTAGGACCGGTTTCAGGCTATCAGCCTTCATCAGCCAGGATAGCTTGACTCCAGTGGCGTAGTGAGCACGGGACCCACGTCTGGGCATACCCTTCCCACTTAGGGCGAAATGCAAACACACAAGATGATGGACGGAATGCTGCACATTGGCAAACATTCACCCCCAGTCACAGATCTGGGTTTAATCCATCGTTATTTTGCTTCACCACGCCACCCCAGTTCAGACATAGCCATATGCAAATCAGTCTTGACCCTGTGCCTCATGGGAACAGTCCAGACCGAACTGCCAAGCCATGTCTTCCCTGGACCGGAATCAAGCATCCTAGGACCGGTTTCAGGCTATCAGCCTTCATCAGCCAGGATAGCTTGACTCCAGTGGCGTAGTGAGCACGGGACCCACGTCTGGGCATACCCTTCCCACTTAGGGCGAAATGCAAAACACACAAGATGATGGACGGAATGCTGCACATTGGCAAACATTCACCCCCAGTCACAGATCTGGGTTTAATCCATCGTTATTTTGCTTCACCACGCCACCCCAGTTCAGACATAGCCATATGCAAATCAGTCTTGACCCTGTGCCTCATGGGAACAGTCCAGACCGAACTGCCAAGCCATGTCTTCCCTGGACCGGAATCAAGCATCCTAGGACCGGTTTCAGGCTGTCAGCCTTCATCAGCCAGGATAGCTTGACTCCAGTGGCGTAGTGAGCACGGGACCCACGTCTGGGCATACCCTTCCCACTTAGGGCGAAATGCAAAACACACAAGATGATGGACGGAATGCTGCACATTGGCAAACATTCACCCCCAGTCACAGATCTGGGTTTAATCCATCGTTATTTTGCTTCACCACGCCACCCCAGTTCAGACATAGCCATATGCAAATCAGTCTTGACCCTGTGCCTCATGGGAACAGTCCAGACCGAACTGCCAAGCCATGTCTTCCCTGGACCGGAATCAAGCATCCTAGGACCGGTTTCAGGCTATCAGCCTTCATCAGCCAGGATAGCTTGACTCCAGTGGCGTAGTGAGCACGGGACCCACGTCTGGGCATACCCTTCCCACTTAGGGCGAAATGCAAAACACACAAGATGATGGACGGAATGCTGCACATTGGCAAACATTCACCCCCAGTCACAGATCTGGGTTTAATCCATCGTTATTTTGCTTCACCACGCCACCCCAGTTCAGACATAGCCATATGCAAATCAGTCTTGACCCTGTGCCTCATGGGAACAGTCCAGACCGAACTGCCAAGCCATGTCTTCCCTGGACCGGAATCAAGCATCCTAGGACCGGTTTCAGGCTATCAGCCTTCATCAGCCAGGATAGCTTGACTCCAGTGGCATAGTGAGCACGGGACCCACGTCTGGGCATACCCTTCCCACTTAGGGCGAAATGCAAAACACACAAGATGATGGACGGAATGCTGCACATTGGCAAACATTCACCCCCAGTCAAAACCGGTCCTAGGATGCTTGATTCCGGTCCAGGGAAGACATGGCTTGGCAGTTCAGTCTGGACTGTTCCCATGAGGCACAGGGTCAAGACTGATTTGCATATGGCTATGTCTGAACTGGGGTGGCGTGGTGAAGCAAAATAACGATGGATTTAACCCAGATCTGTGACTGGGGGTGAATGTTTGCCAATGTGCAGCATTCCGTCCATCATCTTGTGTGTTTTGCAAGTACTCAGAACAGTCAGGTCTTTATTATTTAGCATGTCCTCTACGGGTTGCAATGTGCATCCACCAAAGAAGACTCTTCAACCTCAGAGATAACAATGACCTCTGTATATAGGATCACATTTAGTGATTCGTTTTGAGGAATCTTTGAGGGTTCGTTATCTTATGCCTCTAAGCTGTTACTGACTGAATATTTGTAAAGCGCACTTTTGCCGAGGCGTCTTGGCGCTGAGGAATGTGCAAAACCGGAACAGCAAGCAGATTTAGGGTTGAATAAAAAGCCATGTTTTTATATCTTTCCTGAAAAGCGTCCTGCTAGACTGAAGACGTAGTTGTACGGGGAGAGAGTTCCATAATTTAGCTGCTTGGAGTGAGAAGCGTTTTCCTCCCCATCTTGCTCTTTTTATTCTGGGGAGATGTACCAGTCCAGTATCAGTGGATCTTAAGCGGCGTGATGGAGCATACTGAGGAAATAAAGATTGTAAATCCTTCGCTCCTCCTCCATATAGGGCTTTGTGTACTAAGCAAAGAGCCTTGAACTCCACCCGCCGTCTCACTGGAAGCCAGTGAAGTTGCTTTATGCTGGCGGAAGTAGGATGGTGTTTGGGTAAATTAAGCAGTACTCGCGCTGCCGCATTTTGAAGTGATTGGAGTTTAGAGAGCTGGCTTACGCCTGCTCCTAGATAGAGAGCATTTCAGTAGTCTACTCTCGATAGGACTAAGGCTCCAACCACCGTTTTCCTCAGGGAGAAAGGGATGAAAGGAAGAATCTTCCGTAGGACTTTCAGCGTAAAAAAACAGGCTGAGGCCACTTGATTTATCTGAGGGGCAAGCGTTAGATCTTTGTCAATCAAGAAGCCTAGATTCCTAGCCTTGGACACCGGAGCAGGGCATGTTCCGGCTTCAGAGGGCCACCATAATTGGCTCCAGATCGATAGTTTCTGACCGAATTCTATAACCTCGGTTTTTTCCGTATTAAGTTTTAAAAAGTTGGTATTCATCCAGGACATCAGTGATGTGAGGCAGTTGCGAAACTGTTCAGCTGTCGTGTCCACACTTTGCGTTACGGACACCACTAGCTGTGTGTCATCCGCGTATGACACAAGCAGAAAACCATGACTTTTTATTAATCTGGCTAAAGGGGCAACGTATATGTTGAACATGGTTGGGGACAAGGCCGAGCCCTGGGGGACTCCACCTGGGAGAGTGAACAGTTCTGACCGAAGTCCATCCCAATGAATTATTTGATCCCTAGATGACAAGAAAGATGTTAATAGGGCTAGGGCTTTACCACTAATACCGACAGCCTGCAGCCTTCGTACTAATACTGCATGATTTACGGTGTCGAAGGCTGCGGTAAGGTCAAGCAATATAAGGGCAGCCCTACCCCCTCCGTCTATCACCTTGCGGATCTCTTCTGTCGCCATGATCAAGGCTGACTCAGTGGAGTGCCGAGATCTAAAGCCATGCTGAGTGGAATCAAGGATGTTATGTAGATCCAGATATACCGTCAATTCAGAGTTCATGGCTTTCTCCAAAGTTTTGGAGGGTAAAGGTAGGCAGGAAATCGGGCGGTAATTTTTAGCCTCTAGGGCACGGGTACTCATAGTACGGCCCGCGGGCCGCCAGCGGCCCGGCAAGCCTTCCTTGGTGGCCCGCGGACCTTGCAGACATCGTACCTGTGTTTTTTTGTTTTTTTTTAAAGTGTCAGCAAACACCGCGGTTGCAGCAGCGCGGACTCTGAGAGCCTCTGAGAGACTCTGCTCTATGGGGGCCGGGCGATTCTTTAAATGACCATTCACTTGTTAATGAGGCTTTGTTGTATTTCACCTCTTCTTAGCGCCCTGCATCTCCACTCTGACTGAGTGGAGATGCAGGGCGCTAAGAAGAGGTGAAATACAACAAAGCCTCATTAACAAGTGAATGGTCTTTAAAGACCTGTGGAAGTACTCGGGTGCGGCTGTGTGTGTTCCCGGGAAGCTGTCTCAGCCCGGGCTGACACACACGCGGGGTGAGGTGAGAGAGGGTGACAGAGAGAGGGAGACAGAGAGAGGGAGACCGAGGGAGGGAGACAGAGAGGGGGAGACAGAGGGAGGGAGACAGACAGAGAGAGACAGAGACAGACAGAGAGAGGGAGACAGAGAGAGAGGGAGACAGAGAGGGAGACAGAGGGAGAGGGAGGGAGACAGAGGGAGACAGACAGAGGGAGAGGGAGGGAGACAGAGGGAGGGAGACAGAGGGAGGGAGACAGAGAGAGGGAGACAGAGAAAGAGGGAGACAGACAGACGGAGACAGACAGAGGGAGACAGAGAGAGAGACACAGAGAGGGAGACAGACAGAGGGAGAGGGAGGGAGACGGAGAGAGAGAGGGAGACAGAGGGAGACAGGGAGGGAGAGGGAGGGAGGGAGACAGAGAGAGAGGGAGACAGAGAGAGAGGGATACAGAGAGGGAGGGAGACAGAGAGGGAGGGGGAGAGGGAGAGGGAGACAGAGGGGGAGGGAGACAGAGGGAGAGACAGAGGGAGACAGACAGAGGGAGAGGGAGGGAGACAGAGGGAGGGAGACAGAGGGAGGGAGACAGAGGGAGAGGGAGACAGACAGAGGGAGACAGACAGACGGAGACAGACAGAGGGAGACAGAGAGGGAGACAGACAGAGGGAGACAGAGAGGGAGACAGACAGAGGGAGACAGAGAGGGAGACAGACAGAGGGAGAGGGAGGGAGACAGAGGGAGGGAGAGAGAGGGAGGGAGACAGAGAGAGGGAGACAGAGAGAGGGAGACAGAGAGAGGGAGACACAGAGGGAGGGAGAGGGAGGGAGACAGAGAGAGACAGAGGGAGGGAGACAGAGAGGGAGGGAGGGAGACAGAGGGAGGGAGACAGAGGGAGGGAGACAGAGAGGGAGGGAGACAGAGGGAGGGAGACAGACGGAGACAGAGGGAGACAGAGGGAGGGAGACAGAGGGAGGGAAACAGAGGGAGGGAAACAGAGGGAGACAGGGCAACAGACAGAGGAGGGAGACAGACAGAGGGAGGGAGACAGACAGAGGGAGACAGACAGAGGGAGGGAGACAGACAGACAGGGTGGGAGACAGACAGACAGAGGGAAGGAGACCGAGGGAGACAGAGAGAGAGAGGGAGACAGAGAGAGGGAGACAGAGGGAGGGAGACAGGGAGACAGAAGGAGGGAGACAGATAGAGGGAGAGGGAGGGAGACGGAGGGAGACAGAGAGGGAGACAGAGAGAGGGAGACAGAGAGAGGGAGACAGAGAGAGGGAGACAGAGAGAGGGAGACAGAGGGAGGGAGACAGAGAGAGAGGGAGACAGAGGGAGGGAGACAGAGGGAGGGAGACAGAGGGAGGGAGAGAGACGGAGGGAGACAGAGGGAGGGAGACAGAGGGAGGGAGACAGAGGGAGGGAAACAGAGGGAGGGAAACAGAGGGAGACAGGGCAACAGACAGAGGAGGGAGACAGACAGAGGAGGGAGACAGACAGAGGGAGGGAGACAGACAGAGGGAGGGAGACAGACAGAGGGAAGGAGACAGACAGAGAGAGGGAGACAGAGAGAGGGAGACAGCGAGAGAGGGAGACAGAGGGAGGGAGACAGGGAGACAGAGGGAGGGAGACAGATAGAGGGAGACAGAGGGAGAGAGACAGGGAGACAGAGGGCAACAGACAGAGGGAGACAGACAGAGGGAGACAGACAGAGGGAGACAGACAGAGGGAGGGAGACAGAGAGGGAGACAGAGAGGGACACAGAGAGGGAGACAGAGGGAGGGAGACAGACAGAGCGAGGGAGACAGACAGACAGAGGGAGACAGACAGACAGAGGGAGACAGACAGAGGGAGACAGACAGAGGGAGGCAGAGACAGAGGGAGACAGAGACAGGGAGTGAGACAGGGAGGGAGACAGAGACAGGGAGGGAGACAGAGGGGGAGGGAGACAGAGGGGGAGGGAGACAGAGGGGGAGGGGGAGGGAGACAGAGGGAGAGGGAGACAGAGGGGGAGGGAGAGACAGAGAGAGAGGGAGACAGAGGGAGAGACAGAGAGAGGGAGACAGAGGGAGGGAGACAGAGATGGAGACAGAGGGCAACAGACAGAGGGAGACAGACAGAGGGAAGGAGACAGATAGAGGGAGACAGACAGAGGGAAGGAGACAGATAGAGGGAGACAGACAGAGGGAGGGAGACAGACAGAGGGAGACAGACAGAGGGAGACTGACAGACAGAGGGAGGGAGACAGACAGAGAGAGGGAGACAGAGAGAGGGAGACAGAGAGAGAGGGAGACAGAGGGAGGGAGACAGGGAGACAGAGGGAGGGAGACAGATAGAGGGAGACAGAGGGAGAGAGACAGGGAGACAGAGGGCAACAGACAGAGGGAGACAGACAGAGGGAGACAGACAGAGGGAGACAGACAGAGGGAGACAGACAGAGGGAGGGAGACAGAGAGGGAGACAGAGAGGGACACAGAGAGGGAGACAGACAGAGGGAGGGAGACAGACAGAGGGAGGGAGACAGACAGACAGAGGGAGACAGACAGACAGAGGGAGACAGACAGAGGGAGACAGACAGAGGGAGGCAGAGACAGAGGGAGACAGAGACAGGGAGGGAGACAGGGAGGGAGACAGAGACAGGGAGGGAGACAGGGAGGGAGACAGATGGGGAGGGAGACAGAGGGAGACAGAGGGAGAGGGAGACAGAGGGGGAGGGAGAGACAGAGAGAGGGAGACAGAGGGAGAGACAGAGAGAGGGAGACAGAGGGAGACAGAGGGCAACAGACAGAGGGAGACAGACAGAGGGAAGGAGACAGATAGAGGGAGACAGACAGAGGGAAGGAGACAGATAGAGGGAGACAGACAGAGGGAGGGAGACAGAGGGAGGGAGACAGACAGAGGGAGACAGACAGAGGGAGACAGACAGAGGGAGAGGGAGGGAGACAGACAGAGGGAGGGAGACAGACAGAGAGAGGGAGACAGACAGAGAGAGACAGACGGAGGGAGACGGAGAGAGAGAGGGAGACAGAGGGAGACAGGGAGGGAGAGGGAGAGGGAGGGAGGGAGACAGAGAGAGAGGGAGACAGAGAGAGAGGGAGACAGAGAGGGAGGGAGACAGAGAGGGAGGGGGAGAGGGAGACAGAGGGGGAGGGAGACAGAGGGAGAGAGGGAGGGAGACAGACAGAGGGAGAGGGAGGGAGGGAGACAGAGAGAGAGGGAGACAGACAGAGGGAGACAGACAGACGGAGACAGACAGAGGGAGACAGAGAGGGAGACAGAGAGGGAGACAGACAGAGGGAGAGGGAGGGAGACAGAGGGAGGGAGAGAGAGGGAGGGAGACAGAGAGAGGGAGACAGAGAGAGGGAGACAGAGAGAGGGAGACACAGAGAGAGGGAGGGAGACAGAGAGAGACAGAGGGAGAGAGACAGAGAGGGAGGGAGACAGAGGGAGGGAGACAGAGGGAGGGAGACAGAGGGAGGGAGACAGAGAGAGAGGGAGACAGAGGGAGGGAGACAGACGGAGACAGAGGGAGGGAGACAGAGGGAGGGAGACAGAGGGAGGGAAACAGAGGGAGGGAAACAGAGGGAGACAGGGCAACAGACAGAGGAGGGAGACAGACAGAGGGAGGGAGACAGACAGAGGGAGACAGACAGAGGGAGGGAGACAGACAGACAGGGTGGGAGACAGACAGACAGAGGGAAGGAGACCGAGGGAGACAGAGAGAGAGAGGGAGACAGAGAGAGAGAGGGAGACAGAGGGAGGGAGACAGGGAGACAGAAGGAGGGAGACAGATAGAGGGAGAGGGAGGGAGACGGAGGGAGACAGAGAGGGAGACAGAGAGAGGGAGACAGAGAGAGGGAGACAGAGAGAGGGAGACAGAGGGAGGGAGACAGAGAGAGAGGGAGTCAGAGGGAGGGAGACAGAGGGAGGGAGACAGAGGGAGGGAGAGAGATGGAGGGAGACAGAGGGAGGGAGACAGAGGGAGGGAGACAGAGGGAGGGAGACAGAGGGAGGGAGACAGAGGGAGACAGGGCAACAGACAGAGGAGGGAGACAGACAGAGGAGGGAGACAGACAGAGGGAGACAGACAGAGGGAAGGAGACAGATAGAGGGAGACAGACAGAGGGAGGGAGACAGACAGAGGGAGACAGACAGAGGGAGACAGACAGAGGGAGACTGACAGACAGAGGGGGGGAGACAGACAGAGAGAGGGAGACAGAGAGAGGGAGACAGAGAGAGAGGGAGACAGAGGGAGGGAGACAGGGAGACAGAGGGAGGGAGACAGATAGAGGGAGACAGAGGGAGAGAGACAGGGAGACAGAGGGCAACAGACAGAGGGAGGCAGACAGAGGGAGACAGACAGAGGGAGACAGACAGAGGGAGGGAGACAGAGAGGGAGACAGAGAGGAACACAGAGAGGGAGACAGACAGAGGGAGGGAGACAGACAGAGGGAGGGAGACAGACAGACAGAGGGAGACAGACAGAGGGAGACAGACAGAGGGAGGCAGAGACAGAGGGAGACAGAGACAGGGAGGGAGACAGGGAGGGAGACAGAGACAGGGAGGGAGACAGGGAGGGAGACAGAGGGGGAGGGAGACAGAGGGAGAGGGAGACAGAGGGGGAGGGAGAGACAGAGAGAGGGAGACAGAGGGAGAGACAGAGAGAGGGAGACAGAGGGAGGGAGACAGAGAGGGAGACAGAGGGCAACAGACAGAGGGAGACAGACAGAGGGAAGGAGACAGATAGAGGGAGACAGACAGAGGGAAGGAGACAGATAGAGGGAGACAGACAGAGGGAGACAGACAGAGGGAGAGGGAGGGAGACAGACAGAGGGAGGGAGACAGACAGAGGGAGGGAGACAGACAGAGAGAGAGGGAGACAGACAGAGAGAGACAGACGGAGGGAGACAGAGGGAGGGAGAGAGAGAGAGAGAGAGAGAGAGACAAACAGAGTGAGTGAGACAGGGGGAGACAGAGAGGGAGGGAGGGAGAGAGAGAGGGGGAGAGAGAGAGAGGGAGGGAGACGGAGAGAGAGAGGGAGAGAGGAAGGGAGAGATAGAGGGAGGGAGACAGAGATAGAGAGAGAGATAGAGAGAGAGATGTGTGTATGCCGGGTCTGGTGGCTCAGTGGACGAAGGCGTCCGCTGCAGGGGCCTGTGTTCAACCTCATGGTCATAGGTTTTTTTTTGCTCTAGCCCTGCCCCCCTCCCCCACTGACTCCGCCCCCACCGGTGCGGCCCTCGGCCACAAACCACACTGTAAATTTGGCCCCCGAGAGAAAGTTTGTGAGTACCCATGCTCTAGGGGATCAAGCGTGGTTTTTTTAAAAATAGGTCGAATACAGGCCTTTTTCCAGTGCAAAGGAAAGACCCCCGAGCTCGTAACTTGATTTAATAATGGGGTCAAGGATGCGCATATCTCCTTCGGCACCAGATGTAAGATGTGTGGGGGACAAGGATCAAGTGGGGACCCAGATTTAGTTTGCAGCAATAAGTCTACCACTTTTTCTTCTCCTAATGCGGAGAACCGAGTTAGACTACAGTGGAGTGCATCATCTTCCTGTCCCTCTAGGCGGTTCCTCCCACACGCTTCTGATGTGTTCAGGAGTTCATTGTAGACGGTCTGGACTTTGTTTTGGAAAAAGACAGCCAATTTGTCCACAAAATTTTGGTCTGGTACAAATACAGTATCTCGCGGACACCTCGACAAAGCAGTTACAATTTTAAATAATTCCTTCGAGGAGTTTGTAGCCTCCTGGATTTTGGAGGTGAAATAAGCTGTTTAAGCTTGTTTTATGGCCATCTTATATTCCTCTAAGGCTAAGCAGTAGTCTTTCCTAAGTACCATACTGTATTCGGATCTCCAAATGCGTTCCTTATGTCTGCATTTGATTTTAAATTGTTTGAGCTCAGCCGAATACCAGGGAGATGAAACTTGCCTTCTCCTAGCGTGTTTTGTCACTTCCGGTGCCAGCATATTTGCTGCCTAGTTGAGCCAATTGTCAAAATTAGTTGCTGCCACATTAGAGTCTATGATGATTGGAGGCTTCTCCATCAGTGCTGTGATCAGTTCATTTTGTTGGATTGATTTCCAAGATCGTGATTTGATCAGGGGAGGTCTAATACTGCGACAACAGTTGGTAGCTGAGATCTTAACAGTGAAGTGGACTGCAGAGTGGTCTGACCAAGGTAAAGGTCGTACACTCTTCACTTCAATAAGTTCATTGTTGGTAAAAAATACCATCCAACGTGTGGCCTGCTTGGTGTGTTGGCTACAGGACAATCTGACTCAGCCCAAAACTGGCTAAATTGTCTGTCAGGCCTAATGTGTCAGAATTATTGTTAGCTTCTAAGTGAAAGTTGAAGTCGCCTAACACCGTAAAAGAGTCAGTGTCTAAGCAAGATTCCAGATAGGTCTGTAGGGAGGTGATAAAAGAGGATCTCGACCCTGGAGGTCTATAAATAAGTAGCCCCGGGAAGAGTTCACGGTTGTTTTTTTAACACTAAATGACATTGCCTCGGCATCCAGTGTTGGTTCTGGCACGATTCTCACCGTATACCAAGATCGGTAAATTAACGCTATCCCTCCCCCCCTTGCCCCTACCCTATCCGTATTAGCAACAAAGTAGCCTGCCGGTACTACAACATTCCAGTCAGGCTCATTGGTTTCGTTTGCCCAAGTTTCCGTAAGAAAACCAGGTCTGGGTTTTCTACTTGAATCAAACACTCTAAATCGTATTTGTGTTTGATCATTGACCTAGTGTTGATTAGGATGCAGCTGATAAATTTGGGATTCTTATTAGAAATGTCTTGTGTTAAAACACAGGATTGGGAACCCCTACTATCCTGGGGAGCATTGTTGTCCTTATAGTTAGAAGGCAAACTACCTTCCCTATTCCTGATTGTGTGATCTGTACATCGGTTCAGGGCCACCAGGCCACATGTGTTACATCGCCTGGGGCTGTAATGTTTTTTATCCAGCTCTAATTTAGGATGCGGGCACTCACCGGGATTAAGGCAAATAAGTTCGCTTCACGAGTAGAAATGTCTCGTAAAAAGGCCAGGGGTTCTGGCGCTGGTCCCAGCATCCGGTGTTTTATAGGAAGTACTGGGAAGGGGGTCGAACGGCAAACTAGAGCGCTGACTACAAGGCGGGTCCGCTCTAACAGGCGGGCACCGCAGTCAGCGGAAAGCAGCAGTTAAGGTGAGGCTTGAGAGTTTAAAAGCAGCACAGAATATAACAATATAGAATAACGGATCACAAATTTAAAAATATCACAATTTTAAAAATATCACAGCTAAGATCTCCCGAGCGCTATTCCCAAAAGCACATTACAGTCTTGTGGTGAAGGAAGATCAAGTGCTGTGTTTTCCTGCATTTGCTTGAAGTGGACAATGCAGACATTGAGACATTTCCTTCTGCTGCAGCATCTTGAATTTCCACAATGACTACTGGAAAGAGTACTAAAAAGGTTGAAATAACACACAGAAATCTGATCTTATTTTGAAACAGAAGCATCTTCAATTCTCTTCTGAAACTGGATTTATCATCTATAACTTTTAGAGAAATGGGTGCGGCATTCAAAATGTGTGAAGCCAGTGCTGTAAAGGATTGACACGTCTTATATTTCTTACATTTGTCTCTCTTAAGGAAAGGCTGTCAAATGATCTCTGAAAACTTAAGGGAAGGTAATGGGCGTATTTTGACTTCTAAGAATGGCACAACTCTGCTAAAAACAGATGAGCCCACCTCTGGATCTACTCATGGTTTGAAGAAGACAACAGAGTGATTGTAGGGCAGGAGTGATGCGCTTCCGCTGATGCGCCACACCAGTGTTTATCTGTGTCGACCGCCACTGATTTTTTGTAGACATGGCTCTGTACTGTGTTTTCCCCCTTGCCCAGCACAGCAAATTTAACTGCTGCGTTATGTGAACAATAAACCAAGCTGAGCCATATTTGCTATATCTTGGGCTGTGCCTCATAATTGACTGTCCTTCACAGCAGTCTGCATCATTATCCTGACACACAGGGGTGCTCTTGTTGGCTGTGCTCAGGCCCAGGCCTATGCTTGTAGCGAGCACAGTCAGGGGAAGATCAGGAACAATTTCAGAAATAAACTAAGCGCTTAAAACAAGATAATGAAGTGGAATTAACTCCCCGACTTCCACCTGGGGATATCTGGATTCCAATTTTTTATTACTTTTCTGATTCATTTTATGAAAACTCTCTTAAGTGCACACACAGCAATATGTCTGTGGCTAATAAGCCCCGGAAACACCACTTCTAGAATACAGGGACGTCACTGAAATTAAACATAATGCACAGACAAGTTTCAAGATCAGTTTAGGGTTTTCATTTTCAATCAAATGCGCCACAAAGGGAATAAAGGAGCTCTTCGCCTAAATTAATGGTGAATTATTTTGTCATGAGAATTAGAGTTTATATTCATTGAAATGAAAGCACATAAATCGCGCTTGACAAGAAAAAACAAAGCTCGCCCGGGGCAGTATTTTCATTATAGAGGAAAGGCGCATGCCCCTGAATATCTAGTGCAATATTAACAGAACCTGTGCAATTAGTTATGCATGCGCTGCAAAATGCATATTTATTGGAATTCATGCTAAGCAACAGTGATACCTTTTGTGCGGGGGATTAGAGACTCAGAAAAGAAGGGAACTTTAATATCCACCGTGTCTGCCCTTTGAGGGGAACTTTCTAATACCAGTAACAGGCTTCTTGTCTCTAACAGTTGGACTAGAGACAGGCTATGGTAATGTCTTTGCACATTAACACAAAAACAAAATATGTGGTTCAAGTCAAGGTCCAAACTTTAGTCAGGAATCTTAAACAAAATAGCTAATTCAGAGCCAGAGATTTTCGACCCGGCGTGGGTGTGGGTTTAGTCATTTTGAAAATTTAACTGGAAACCTGTGACTGTTTCAAACATGCTGGAGAACATTTTTGGAAATAGCAATTACCACGGTGGTGAGACATTTCCCCATATGCCACTGTACATAAGACACAGCTGAGCATGCAGAAATGTCATCGCATTTTTGCAATGGCATTCTATCTTCGGGCAAATATTGTTCCTTCTGCAGAAACTACACCCCATCAATCTTCGGGGTGCTCCGATCTCCTTCCCACACCGCAAATGGATTTACTGCCTTGGCCAGGAGTGCTTTTCTGACCTATTTTAGGCTGGGAATCCCTACAAACGTGCCACTCTGTGGGCATTCCAGTGCTGGTAATTCCACTCTCCAGAGTTTCCAGCCTCAAGGAGCAGATAAACTCAAAAGTGAGTACATTCTTTCAAAAGTGTAAAACCGAATTCTGTGAATTCCAAACGTGGTTTTACACTTGAAAAAAACATTCTCATATGAAACATGAACGTAGATCTAAAAATAGCTTTATGAATACACGGGGGTAAGAAGTTCAATTGTGTATTCTTGGTGGCCTGCTTGGTATGGCATAGCTTAAGGTCACTGTGGGTTCTCTTTGGTGCTTAACCAAAAGCACAACTAACTTTTGTCTCTGTAAAGAACATATATTGCTAAGCATTGCTTGATTCTTTTGAGAGGAATATTGCGAGGTGTGATGGGTAACCAATACAAGATTTCCTAGTCCAGCTAAAGCATGACAACCTAAGGTGCAATTTACTGCGCCTGGAACATTACTTCTATTAATGGCGACATCTGCCGCTTGTTTCAATACATACACCAGAAAGAAAAGACAATACATTCCCACACAGGTAGGTGCAGGATTCAATCAAGTCCAGAGAGCCAACCCCCACCCCTCCCCCCAGACTTTCTCATATTTATCATCACATCCCCTGCCACGATAAATTTCCCTTTCCATCACTCTACAATGTTCTATACCAACCACTCAGTCTTGGTGTTGGGGAGTTTTCCCTGAGCCCCACTTCCTAGCTGTGTCCGGTTTCGCCTCAATACTTCCCAAGTTCACTAAGAGCTTGTGATAGCGTGTGTGGTCCATCTGTCCCCATATTCCCAGAAGTGTAAGCCCAGGCAGGAGCTCCAATGGTGTCCCCATTGCGTCCTCCAAAGTACCCCTCACCACCTCCCAGAAGCTCTAGTGTTTAGGGCAGCTTCAGAGCATGTGATAAAACATGCCCCCCTGGTCGCAGCCCCTAAGGCAATCTGGTACAGCGGCCCTGCCCAGTCTATGAAGCAGTGAGTGTGCATGTATAATTGACTCTGTGTAAGATTTTAGATTGGATCAAATGGACAGTCACTGGGATGGCCACCTCCGCTGGAAACATTAATGCCTCTCACCTATCATCCTCATCCAAGTCCCCACAATCCTGTGATCATCTATCCCTTAGACCGCTCGGCGGGGGGGTTTGCATGTTTCTCATCAGAGTCCCATTTGTTAGGGAAATCAACTTTTCCCCCACAACTTCGTCTAGTAACCTCATTTCCAAAGGTGAGACTTTCTGTGTCACCTTGTTCGGGGGGACAGTGTGCAGAAGTCATCTGATATTCTGTCCACAAGTGAGCAAATGGGACCACCCCATTGGCGTCCCAGACCTCTGCTAGGGTCGAAATTATTATTTTTGACCCACCCTCAAAAACCCATCAGGGTTACCACACGTGGAAGCATAGTGCCTTCCCACAGTGGTGTTCTCAGGGTCAGTCCCTTTCCCCATCCCATCTCTTTGGTTAGTTTTCTCGAAGTCCTCACCACCGTTTACATAGCTAGACACATTGCCTGATTCAGCTTGCCACCATCCAACCAGTGTAGGTAAGTTCTGTTTCCCAGAGCCTGTCAGTCCAATCCGAACGCTGGATCTCCCCAGGTGGCATAGGCCCAGTGGTTAACCACACAAACCTGCGCAGCTTCATAATATTTCCGAATATTCTGGAGAGCTATTCCTCCTTCACATTTAGACCTCTGAAGGGTACATAAGGCAACTCTAGGCTGCTCACCTGCCCACAACAAGGTGAGGACCAACGCATCAATCCGTGCAAAGAAAGCATCAGGAAGTCGATACGGCGAATTCTGAAGAATATAGTGGAAGCAGGAAAGAGCCAACCTTTTGAACCATGCCGCTTTCCTGAGGAAAGAAATCGTCAGTAGCTGCCAGTGCTTGACATCTTGGTCAAGACACGTTAACAAGGGAGTCAAGTTTGTTTCAACATATGATTCTGAGCTCCTGGTGATCCATTTCCCTAGATACTTACATTTATGTGGTTCCACTCGAAGTGGCAAGGCCAGTACCTGTTCTGGATCCCAGTTCCTAAATGGAAACAACAAGGATTTATCCCAAGTAATTGCAAACCCAGAGACCTACCCAAAGGCACGAAAGATGTTCTTCAGTCTACCAAGCATCTGGGGCATGCGGGTCAAGCATAACAGAATATCACCCACATATAAATATATGTGTTTCTCCCAGCCAAGTCCACCTGGCCAGCCCCAGACCTGCGTGTCCACCCTGACCCTTTCCATCAATCCCTCTATCGCCAGCACAAACAGCATAAGCGACAGAGGGCAGCCTTCTATCATGCCTCTATGTAGGTGAAATTCTCTAGAAGTAAAGCGATTGACCCTCGCTCTTGTGCAAGGCCCATCGTAGAGCAGCCGGACCCACCTCTGGTATTTAGGCCCGAATCCCATTTTTTCTAAAACTCTAAAAAGATATGGCCATTCCACGGAATCGAAGGCTTTATTGGCATCTAATGAGACTATCGCTCTCTCTCTTTACATAAATTGTTGATGCCACAGGCTTCCCCCAAATGGAGGAGAAGGAGATTACAGAAGGATTCTGATACTTTTATTCAACTCTGTATGACTCCCAGATTGGTCAGGCCACCTCTTGCCTCACTGGTTACTTGCTTGATAAGGTCATTGTCTGGCTAAATGCGACTCAAGATGCGAGTACTTAAACCAACCATTCCTGATTGAAGAGATAATATTGGTGATCAGTCGGCTTCCTATGGGCAAGGCCCCTAGACTGGATGGCCTGCCAGCAGAATTCTAGAAAGAATATTCTGATATCCTATCCCCCTTTTGGTAGACATGGCCCTCTTTGCAGGGTCATCTCTAAACTTTTTGCCTTCACTCCTCCTGTTTTACTGAACTTGTTTTTGTTGTTTCTAGGACTCTGAAACTTTACCACTGCTAACCCATAATGAAGTGCTTGTGCGCTCTCCTTTAAACATGGTAAAATTTGCTTACACCCAATTGACGCATTTAATTTACTTGTAAGTCCCTAGTAAAGTAGTGCCACATGTTCCCAGGGCCTGTAAATTAAATGCTACTAGTGGGCCTACAATACTTATTGAGCCGCCCACTTAAGTAGACTTTTTAAACATGTGTGTGTGTGTGCAGTTTTAAACTGCCATTTTGAACTGGCAAAAAAACTTTTTGCTAGGCCTAAATCTTCCTTTTTAATACATATAGGTCACCCCTAGGATAGGTCCTAAACAGCTCTTATGCAGGATGCATTGTAATCAAAAAGTTGGAAATGTAGTTTTTTAGATTTAAATACCCTGGTAGTGAAAAATGCTCAGATTCGTTTTTCACAATTGTAAGGCCTACCTATCCCATAGGATATCATTGGGTTACCTTATTATATTTACTAAGTGATAACTTTTGATTAGGAGCAGTTAGAAAAGTCATGTTTGGAGTCCGAGGAATTGTATTCCAAAACCCTCTTTTATGGTAAAGACAGATTTTAAGTCACAATTCTGAAAATGCCACTTTTAGAAAATTGACATTTTCTTGTCCTGACCATTTGGTCACATGAATAGGTGTAGTTGGCAGTTGGCCTTTGTGGATTCCTCCCAGACAGTATCACAATACAGGGTCTGGGAATTAGCAGAATGGGCCATCCTGGCTTAATGGAACGGGGAGGGGGCTGTCACCTACCACATTTGTACTTCAAAGGCACTGGCCCAGCTCACATACAAATGATTTCACACTAGCCTATTATGCCCTCAGACAGACTGGGAACGGGGCAGGGAGGCAGGAAATTCCAGACATCTCTGCAAGGGGAAACTTACGAAGCTTCTCTCACTCTTCATTACACTCCTGGACCTTTGGATACTACAGAAGAAGGACACCTTGCAGCCCTGCTCCTTGAGGTTTGCCCTGCATACTGAGAAGGAAGACTGGACCTGCTCCCTTCATCCCAAGTTGAGTGACACCATGAGTCAGCTGAATGACTTCCTGTTCTGAGCTACAGGAACCTAGCACGCTCCATAGGCGGCCCTGCATCTGCCCAGCTGGCCTGCTGTTTGGACCTGCAACGGGACCTGAAACTGGAACTGCTAAGCTCTGCTGGCCTCTGCTGGGGTGAGTACCTGATCCCCCAGAAGTGACTTCCCAGGTCCGGGAACCTTGACTGGCACTTAAGTGCACTCCTCTGACTCAAAATGTTAAAATACTGAATCTTTGCAACTGCAAACGGGCCCGTTTACACCAAGATCTTGCCACCTGCGCCGACTGCCAATGTGAAGCTCTAATGAATCTGAATCTTCACTCTACAGTGACTGCCAGCGATGACCGGCAACGCGAGATCTACACTTTGTGCTACAGTATCGACAGTCCGTGGTGACCGCCAATGCGAATCTCCAGCAATGACTGTCAGTGACACCAGATAGGATCTTCTCACTACAGCAACAACCTAATATGCGACGCCTGGCTCTCTCATCCAGCTGCATCGACGCCCATCCGTCACACTCTCCCTGCTCTCCGTGGCCTTCTCAGCCGCAAATGGAACGATTCACGCTGGACTTTAGAAGATTAAGTTTTCAGCGGGATTAACCCGGTCCCTCTATCCAGTCTTCGCTCCATTGTGGAAAACCTAAACTTGTGATTTTACCTGATTTCACACAACCAGATAGCTGTGAGCGGTGCTTTTCACTTTTAGGCACTTTACTTAGCTTGATCCGTTGAAATTGCATATTTCCAGTTCTACTGATTGGATTTTTATTGTTTTCGTGTCATATAATTTATTGCATTTTACAGTATTTTTTCTAAATTGGTGCTGGATTGTCCTTGTATTGTGTATTCACTTTATTACTGTTTGTGTGCTGCATAAATACTTTACACATTGCCTCTAAGTTAAGCTTGACTGCTTTTGTGAAAAGTTACCAGAGTGTTAAGCCCAGGTGTATTTAGTAACGTTTTGTGGGTCACCTGACCAGGATTGTGGCTGTTGTTGAGTAGGGGTTCACCTCTTCTCAACCAACAACCCAATTTCTCATACTTATCTATTGGCCCTATTCTAAGAATCTTATAATAAGAAAATCCTTCCCCAACTATGGAGGAGCCACTGCTCATAGCCCTTCTTAAACGAGGCAAACCTTCAGATCAACACGATTCGTACAGAGCTCTGTCCCTTATAAACTGTGAGTTCAAGATACTGACTAAATTACTAGCCAACAGACTGCTTCCTCTTCTCCCGAAGCTTGCCCTCCCTTATCAGGCTGGCTATACACCGGGCTGCTTCATGACCCACAACTACCCTTTTCATGTTCTGCATCAGGTTGACCCTGAATTCAACATAGTGACAATCTTTTTGGCTGCCACTAAGGCCTTTGATTCAATAGAATGTCCCCACCTGTTCTATATCCTCCAACATATGGGCCTTCTGGCTTTATTTATAAAGTGGGTGTAGCTGTTATACAAAGTGCCACTGCCTGACACAGACGGAATGGGCTGCTCACAGAGCCCATCCCTATCCAGAGGTACACATCAAGGGTGCCCATTATCCCCAATTTTATTACACTCAATCAATCAATCAATCATGTCACTTATAAAGCGCACTACATACCCGCGAGGGTCTCAAGGCGCTGGGGGAAGAGAGGGTGGTGCTGCTACTGATCGAAGAGCCAGGTCTTGAGGAGTCTTCTGAAGGCCAGTAGGTCTTGGGTCTGTCGGAGGTTGGTGGGGAGGGTGTTCCAGGTCTTGGCGGCGAGGTGGGAGAAGGATCTGCCGCCGGCGGTCGTTTTCCGGATGCGGGGGACTGTGGCGAGGGCGAGGCTGGTCGAGCGGAGCTGGCAGGTGGGGGTGTAGAAGCTGAGTCGTCTGTTGAGGTAGGCTGGTCTGGAGTTGTGGAGTGCTTTGTGTGCGTGGGTGAGGAGCTTGAAGGTTATCCTCTTGTTGACAGGGAGCCAGTGCAGGTCTCTCAGGTGGGGTGTGATGTGGCTGCGTCGGGGGATGTCGAGGATAAGACGTGCAGAGGCGTTCTGGATGCGTTGCAGCCGTCTCAGGAGCTTAGCCGTCGTTCCTGCGTAGAGGGCGTTTCCGTAGTCCAGCCTGCTGGTGACGAGGGCCTGGGTGACTGTTTTTCATGCATTGTGAAAGATGATCATAGTCCTACAATGCTATATTATTTCTTCAACATTCTCATTCTACTGACCAGATAGTTTTTTCACACTTTATGTTCTATGATGATCAGGCTTACCTGGGTGGGTGACACTTGAGCTATAGGCAGGTAACTTCGCCAACATTATGCTGAATATACCTTTTGCTATACTTCTCGCAAATTGCTGCTATCCCTAGATGCAGATGCTATAACCCTCTATCTTTGTAAGCCTCAGATAACTCTAAATCCGATTCTGAGAGAGTTCATAAAGTTTGGTGGTATCTCAGGGATTACCATCAACTGGCACAAATCAGTTATCTTCTCCACACATGCAATACCATCAAGTTTGACTCAGATTTGCCACTAGAATGGAATGAGGACTCCGTGAAATATTTGGGTACATGGGTCAACCAGATGTTGACACTATTTTGAGGGGAAATTGCAACAAAGCAACTTCCCAGTTAAAACGCAAGATTGAGTGATGGGTCAAGCTTCCACTATCTGTGGCTGGCAGAAATGCATTGTGAAAGATGATCATAGTCCTACAATGCTATATTATTTCTTCAACATTCTCATTCTACTGACCAGATAGTTTTTTCACACTTTATGTTCTATGATGATCAGGCTTACCTGGGTGGGTAAGCTGCCCAGTCTCCAATGCGAAACATTAACATTACCCTTTACTCAGGGAGGCTTCACTGCACCTGACCTCAAACTATATATCTTTCTGCACAGGTGCACCATGTTTTTTATCCCTAACCTTATTTACCACACTTAGCAGCAGAAACTGACAATGCATTTCCCACCTCGATGAAAGCACTTTTTTTGCCAACTGCAGTGCAGGTGGCATTCAGGCATTATCTCCTCACACTGCACTGCCCACACTTGGGAAAGGCTACAATAAAAAGCAGAAAGATTAATTGATGGACAGAATGCTGAACAATGTCAAACATTCACCCCAGTACAGAGATCTGGGCCTAAATCCATCATTTCTTTGCTCCCCATGCCATTCCATTTTATACCCAGCCATATTCAGCTATTCAAGCAATCACAAAACTATACAACTCTGCACAGTCAGTGTCGCAATAACCATGATAGCCTCAAAGCATACATGGGAAAAACAGCTATCTACACAGAATGTATCACATCCCACTCAGCCTTTGCAAACATGGGCTCTGCCCTGAGTTGCATCATGCGTGGTGCGCGGTGCGGAGCTATTGAGTCAGATTTCTTGCAGCTGGCTTTGAGTTGTCTAATAATATTTCAAGTCTGGAGTGTGATTATAGAAAGAACCTACCATGCGAATCTATAGCTCTAGACCCTAAAGTAGCACTGTTGGGCTGGGTTCACCCCATATCGAAACCCTCTAGAAAAATGCTGGCATTTATATTATTGCTGGCCAAGCGTCTGGTGGCTAAGCACTGGTGCAAAGGCAGATCATCTACACACGCTATATTGCTATCAGACCTCATCTACTAAGATGAGCAGATGGAAACATATTCAGAACTGCAGCCCAAAACTTCCCACCCCAAAGATATATGTGCACAACTTTGATTCTATCTATTAAACTGCAACAGTGCTGCACAGGTATCTACCCTCTGTTCAGAGCCACTGGTGCCACAAAAGCACCTGTGCGACTCAACTACCATGGCTGACTATAGTGCTGGGCGATGAGGACTGCGGACCCCACTGAGGGTGGTATTGGACTTGGCAACATGAGATGCTTCTTTGTGTTTGTTATGGTTGGGATGGGAGCGTGACATGTCTACCTAACGTTTGGTTTTGCTCATAATAATAAACTAAAAAAAAAAGATTAAGTACAGATGGGTGGCCACATTCTGGATGATCCGAAGACCGTCAAGCAAATAATCTGGCAGGCCCAGCTATATGGCATTAATATAGTGCAAATAAGGCGAAGTGATTGCTGGTACAAAGAAATATATTAAGGTAGATTTGAATGAGGGCAGTGACACTGTGAGTAATCTATCACTGATAATTTATGGCTAGGTCTCAGATGCCTATGTCATGCAGGCTCTTAAAATGGTCCCAGTGAGCCACTGTGTCACAAGCTACAGAAAGGTCTAAAATGACCAACGATGAGGTGCCTCCACCATTAAGTGAGGCCTGCCCCTGCACTCTCGAGTGTTTGGTGCTCGAGGCCCTCCTCCACCCACAGGTTCACCTGCGCCTCATCCCTGGTGGTCCAGTGGACCTCTATCTCCTTTCTCTCACCTCGTTTTTCCACCCTCATTTTTATTCTCCTTTCTGCACTTTTCTGCATTTCTGCTCTTTTTCCTGAGTATTTCCACTCTATTTCCTTTCCCTGGTGGTCCGGTGGACCTCTATCTCCTTTCTCTCACCACGTTTTTCACTAGTTTTTCCTCCCTCATTTTTATTCTCCTTTCTGCACTTTTCTGCATTTCTGCTCTTTTCCTGAGTATTTCCACTCTATTTCCTTTTCCTTTATTCCTCCTTTTTCCCTCCTTTCCCGCCCGCTCTCCCCGCCGCTGCTGCCCCCGCGGCCCCTCCCCCCCAGCACCACCAGCACGACCAATCCAGCTCCCCTTCCCGCTCCCGCCTCCCAGCTGTCCAGCCCTCCCCGACCCCTACTTAATGGCGGCCGCTGGTGCGCCAAAGGCAAGCCCGTATGCGCCCGTCCGCGACCAGCACCAGGAACCCTGGACCTCCGCACCGCCAATGCTACGACCCAGCAGCACTCCACGCACTCAACCCAGGCCGCAACAACAACTGCAAGCTAGCCTCACCAGCGGACACCCACGGACTCTTCAGCTGTCACCGCTGCCGACAAACTTACAGCACCACAAGGAACACGGACCCAGCACAACCCAACCGCAAGAACACACCCGAACCGAAGACCCTGCAATGCATCCTCCTCAACGTCCGATCCCTCCACAAACACACCACCGAAATCTGGGACCTCCTCGACAGGACCACCCCGGATGTAGCATTCTTCACCGAAACCTGGACCAACACCACCTCGGGACCAGACATCGCCATCGCCATCCCCCAAGGATACAAGATCTCCAGGAAGGACCGCCCCACCCGCCCGGGAGGAGGAATCGCCATCGTCCACAAATCCACCCTCTGCCTGAGCACACCCCCCGATGAGCACACAGACCTGACGGAACACCTTCACTTCAAGATACTGGCCAGCCCCACTGCCACCCTCCGAGGAACCCTCATCTACCGACCCCCTGGACCCCGCGGACCCTTCGCCAACTCCATCACAGACATCATCTCCCCGCAGGCCATCGCATCCACCCACTACACCCTGCTGGGAGACCTCAACTTCCACCTCGACAACCAACTGGACCCCAACACCGCATCCCTCCTGGACAACCTCCACAACATTGGACTTCGCCAGATCGTGACCGAGCCCACGCACTCAGCAGGACACACCCTCGACCCCTCTTCACTACAGGAAACTCCATCACCTTCAGCCACACCACAGAACTCCCATGGACCGACCATCGTTGCATCCACTTCACCTTCAGAACACCCACCATCCACAGACACCAGCACCTGCTCCCACGAAGAAACTGGACCAGAATCACCGACGACCAGCTCACCTCCTCACTCAACAACTCCACCCCAACCATCACGGAAAACAACGACCCCAACACCGCAGCCCGAACCCTGCATAGATGGATCTCGTACAGAGAGCCAACACCATAGCCCCCCTCAAGAAAAACAACAATACCCGCGCCAAGAAAGCCATATGGTTTACCACCGAACTTCGAGAGTCCAGATGCACTTGCCGCCGCCTCGAAAAGGCATGGAGGAACACTAAACCCACAGAGGCCCAAAACAACTTCAGAGCCGCCACCAACGCCCACCACCAACTCATCAGAGAAACAAGGAAAAAAGCGATTGAAGACAGAATCTCCACCCACGGGCACAACAGCAAGGAACTCTTCAACATCATCAAGGAGTTCGCCCAACCCACCAGCAAGTCTACTGACATCCCTCCCTCACAAGACCTCTGCGACAAACTCAGCACCTTTTTCCACCACAAAATCAAGAGCATCTACGACAACTTCGACGAAGACAACCAACACACTGAACCCTCACCAACCACCCCCGACACCCGGAAACCAGTGATTGACAACTGGACAGCCCTCACCACCGAAGACACACTGAAGACAATCAAGTCAATCCACTCAGGAGCCCCCAAGGACCCCTGCCCCCACCACATCTTCAACAGAGCCGCCGACACCATCGCACCCATGCTCCGCCACACCATCAACCGCCTCGTTCCCCGATGACTGGAAACACGCCGAGGTCAACCCCCTCCTGAAGAAACCCTCGGCGGACCCCACCGACCTCAAAAACTACAGACCCATCTCCCTGCTCCCCTTCCCAGCGAAAGTCATCAAGAAAGCCATCAACAGCCAACTCGCCACATTAATTGAGGAGCACAACATCCTCGACTCCTCCCAATCCGGCTTCAGAAAAAACCACAGTACGGAAACCGCCCTCCTCGCCGCAACAGATGACATCCGCACCCTACTGGACAAAGGTGAAACAGTAGCCCTCATCCTCCTCGACCTCTCAGTGGCGTTCGACACAGTCTCTCACCGCACCCTAATACGCAGACTCCACGACGCAGGAATCCAGAACAAGGCCCTCGACTGGATCTGCTCCTTCCTCTCCGGCAGAACGCAGCGGGTCAGACTCCCCCCCTTCCTCTCAGACCCTACACCTACCACCAGCGGAGTCCCCCAGGGCTCCTCCCTCAGTCCAACACTCTTCAACATCTACATGGCTCCACTCGCCCCCATCGTCAGGACCTACGGACTGAACATTGTGTCATACGCAGACGACACCCAACTCATCCTCTCCCTATCCAACGAACCCAACACCGCCAGACACAACTTTCGAGAAGGCATGGAAGCCGTCGCCAAATGGATGAAAAACAGCTGCCTACAACTAAACACCAACAAAACAGAAGTTCTCATCATGGGCCCAAACCCCGATGCCTGGAGCTAAACCTGGTGGCCCCCCGCCCTCGGAAACCCGCCAACCCCCACGGACCACGCACGCAACCTGGGAATCATCCTGGACTCCGAGCTCAAAATGGACCACCAGATCAACTCCGTCTCGTCTTCCTGCTTCCACACCCTCCGCCTCCTTTGTAAGACCTTCAAATGGATCCCCCTCGAACATAGAAAGACCGTCACTCACGCCCTGGTCACCAGCAGACTCGACTACGGCAACGCACTCTACGCCGGAATAAACAAAAACCTCACCTGCAAGCTACAGAACATCCAGAACGCTGCCGCAAGACTGGTCCTCAACCTGCCAAAAGACTGCCATATCTCACAACACCTGCGCACACTCCACTGGCTCCCCGTCGAGGCGAGAATCACCTTCAAGATACTCACCCACGCACACAAGGCCCTCCACGGCACCGGACCAGCATACCTGAACAGCCGACTCAAATTCCACGCACCCCAAAGGACCCTACGATCAGCCCAGCTCTCCTATGCCATGGTCCCCCGCACCAGAAAGACCAGATTGGGAGGCCGCTCCTTCTCCTTCCTCGCGGCCAAGGCCTGGAACGCCCTTCCGCTCCACCTCAGACAGACAACATCGCTCCCCATCTTTGCAAGAAACCTCAAAACCTGGCTCTTTGACAGACCCCCTCCTTGATGGAATGGATCCTGCACCCTCCTTGCCCCTAGCGCCTTGAGACCCTTACAGGTGAGTAGCCGCGCTTAACAAATCTCTGATTGATTGATTGACCCTCCATCAGGATTATTCTAATATCATCTTACACTACCACCAGCACTGTTTCAGTCCTGTGTAATGGATAGAAACTAGATGGACAGGTTCCAAACTGTAGTAACGTGTGAGTTAGCAATGAAGGAACCCTTGTGGCTCCTGATGGACTCCGTAAAACTGTGACGTTAATGTTAGAGCGTAGCAAAGTGAATACAGGTTTAGAAGGTTGAGTTTGAGCTTACACGCAGAAGGATAAAGACGTGTTCTACTAAGCTCTGTGTGTGGCATAGCCATTGGGTAGTACCCAGGCAGAGAAGGACGCTACAACTGGCGATGAGAGAGGGGATAATTAACCCAAAGATCGACAGTGCCCTCCCAGAGAGTTCACGGTGGTCCAGCAAACTGCTAGTGTGTGCCAGGCATGCCTTCATCGAAGTGCAGAACAGAATTTTGGCATATGTGGAGTCAAAGTGCAGCCGCAGGCCGTGTAAAGCATTTGAAGATAACGGAAGCTACACTGAGAAGTCTAAACATTGTTGGCCGAGAACCCGCTGGTAAGGCCATAAAGAGAGGTACCGTGCTACTACGCAACCTGAAGTTATACATCATACAGAGTGGTAACGCTAAAAGCCGATGCAACCAGATTTTGAAAGAGCAGCAAATAGCGACAGCAAACTGCAAGATAATGCTGTGAACAGACGTGCTGCAAGGCAGAGATCCACCAGGTGTCAGATAGCACAAAGAGACGCCTAAAGGCAAAGCGATACAGATACAAGAAACGGTCATCTGCTTACCAGAACTGAGTAAAGATAGTCATCATGCCACAGCACTGGAGGCAGTGACCCCAGAGGAAGCACCCGGGGTCGTGCTTGCGGAGCTGTCCATACCCGAAGCGGCACACCACCAAAGCTGCAGAGTGGGGCTCACAACAACTCCAGAGGTCTCCAAAATTCAGAAACCGAGAGCAGCAATTGGAATCGTGAAAATTTACTTTTCCAGTGGAGGCCAAGAAAGAGGTCACGTTTTCTGTGATTATCAAACTGACCCAGAGGCCAGCTCATCACAAGGTCTCAAAGATGGTTTGCATAAACAAGATCACCAAGAAGCTTCGAAAAGAACACTACTTTCCACACCAGTACGTTCCACCAATGGTTACAATGCCTCCGTCTTCTTTAAACCACCACCACCAATTGATACCGCCAAAAGCCTGAATATTGGCGTCAGATGGACTGCATGGATAGAGACATTTGATGATTTAATTGATGCAATAGAGGAAGCAGATAACAAGAAGATTATCAAATACCTCAAGAATCTTGCTGGTGAAGTTGTATAGGAAGCCATCAAGAAAATGCTGCAAGCTGACAAAATTCAAATCAAAGCAGCCCTGAATCTCAAGATCAATCCAATGCCAAGTGTATATTACGGGAGATATATTTTCAGTCAAGAACGATAGAAGGTTGTTGAAACCATCGACAAACTTGTTGAGAGACTAGACACGCTCATCAAACACTGTAAGTTCAATTAATTTAATGATGAGGAAGCTATACGCCTCAGAGTGATTGAAGGATGCATGTCAGATTCCTTCAGACGATGAACGCTGAGAGAAACTCTTAGTCTGGAGCGAGTTCTCATGGCTGCCAGAGCTGAGGAGTGTGTTGATCGACTAGCTGCTGACATGGAGGCCAGAGGTGCCCAGAGAGAGTCAGTCATAAATGTGAAAGGTAAGATAAAGCACAAGGCAGAGGGGCACAGAGTGATGTCTCCACATAAAAAAAAGTTATGCTTCAGGTGTGGATTTTCGTTCCCACACAAAGGTAAATGTTCTGCCATTGGACAGATCTGCAAAGACTGTGGGAAGGAGAACCATTTTGTAGCGGTCTGCAAGGTGAAAAAAAAATACGTGCATCACAGAGCAAAGACAAAATGGCCGCCTGAACGTTCCACAAGTGACATTTACCGCACTCCCACAAGGCCAAGTGACCACATCAGCTGAGGCAAATTGACACAAAATGAAGTCGATCATCATCTAAATCTTTATCAAACTGTTCTTTAGTATCCACGTCAAGTAAAAGTGAAGAAGATGATTGCGCCATGTAGATGTTTGCTTCAGAGAAACGTGCGTATGTTGGACTGGCCGCATGCGAGGAAAAGTACTGGTGCAAGAAAAGTCGACATGACAAAACACCAAAGACATTCAAAAATTTTCCGAAAATCACACTAAAAGTCAACGGTTGCTCAAAACCTTACATTATCGATAGTGGTGTGTCGAAAAATATAATGCCTGAGGAAAAATACAATGAACTATCTCCATTGCCCCGACTTGCGCCATCAAAAACTAAAGTGTATACCTGGGCTGCATCAACGTCATTAAAGAGTCAAGATTCATTTGTTGCAACAATGAAACACAAGAAAACAAAAGTACAAGCACAATTTCATGTACTTCAAGGTATGGCGTCAAGTGTCTATTCTCTCAGCTTTTTGCACAGCTGCTCACTTGTCGAATGTCATGGGTTTCTCTTATATTGGTAGTATCCAAAAGAGACAGTGAAGGAGCTCTGCGCATCTGCAGATATATGTCAAGTGAACAAGGCAATTGAAAGGGAACGACATCCAGGTCTGCACATTGCCGACATGATAAGACAATTGAATGGTGCGAAGGTCTTCTCTCTCCTTGATCTGAATAAAGGATATCATCGGTTGGAACTCAAGGAGAATTGCAGGTACATTACAACCTTTTCTACACATATTGGTCTGTTCCATTACAAAAGATTAAGTTTCGGTGTGCCATCAGCTGCAGAGCTGTTTCAAGATGTCATTTGACATATCATAGAGCCTGTCATGATTGCTTTCAATTATAGTTATGACATATTAGTTTTCGGAGCTACACAGGAGGAGCACAATAAAGCTCTTGTGCAAGTGTGTCATTTGCTCGCTGATGCAGGTTTAACTTAGAATGCTGAGAAATGTGAGTTCCATAAGACAAAGTTACAATTCTTTGGCCACATATTTTTTTGATGGGAGCATGACACCCGATCCAGCTAAAGTGCAAGTGCTGTCAACTGCCTGTCCTCCGCTAGATGTTTCCATGTTAAGTTCATTCCTTGGCATGGCCAGTTACTGTTCAAGATATATACAAGACTTTGCCACTGTCAATGCGCCATTAAGAGACTTGACAAAAAAGGATGTTTTTTCAGTGCTCACATGAATGCGACTCATTGGCCAGAACCTGGGCTGGGGAGGACGCTACACAACCTAGTAGAGGGTTCTAAAAATTTAGAGTACATGGTCTGGGAGGCTGGGGTTCTGACTTGGAGAGTTAGGTGTGGGAGTGGGAATGACAATTGCTGAGATACTGATGATTCAGGGTCTTACCAGCTTCTCAATAGTGAGTGGTTCTAGGGAATGAAAAACAGTTCCTCTCTGCTAATTACACTAGCACCACATAAAAGGAGAGGCGTTTTTACCTCCAGAAGGAAAGAATAACAATATTCAAATGGGGGTGTCACTGGGGACAGGGGTGCTGTGACCCCCTGCTTAGGCAGCTACAGCGGAGCAGACTTCTTGATGGGCCTCTTCTGTCTGCAGCTCAACAGACAAAGGCTCATAATTACCTTGAAAGGAAGGGAGGGTAGGTAGTGACTGACTAAAGGGATAAATGTATGGATGTGTGAGTGAATGGGTGGATGATGGGTGAGTGATAGGGTGGATTAATGGGTGAGTGAAAGGGTAGATGGGGAGATGGATGAATGAGTGAAAGGATGAATGTAAGGATGGATGAGTGAAAGAATGGATGGATGAGTGGAAGGTAGGGTGGATGGATGGAAGGATAAAAGGGTGGACGGATGGATGAATGATGGAAAGAAAGGATGGGTGAGTGAAAGGGAGGGTGGATTGATGAATAAGTGGAAGGGTGGATGGATGTGTGAGTGTAAGGATGGATAGCTGAGTGGAAAAATGGATGGAGGGATGAGTGAAAGGGAGGATGGACGGTTAGATGGATGGATGGATGAACTGCATAAAAGGGTGGGTGTATGGATGAGCAAAAGGATGGATGGATGGATAGGTGGATGAGTGAGGGTGGATTAGTAAAAGGATGGATGGATGAGTGAAAGGATAAGTGTAAAGATAGATAAGTGAAAGACTCGATGGGTGAGTGGAAGGGAGGGTGGATGGATAGATGGATGGAAGGATGGATGGATGGAAGGATGAGTGAAAGGAAGGGTGAATGGATGGATGGATAAGTGAAAGCTCGGATGAAGGAGTGAGTGAAAGGATAGACGAATGAGTGAAAGGGTAAATGGATAGATGGGTGGAAGGGTGGGTGGATGGGTAAAAGGTTGGGTGGATGTGTAAAAGGTTGGAAGGCTGAGTGAAAGGGCAGATGGATGGATGAGTTAAAAGATGGATGAATGGGGCATGGCTTGACGCCCAATGAAGATGGCGGCTGCTCCGTGAGCTCCGGTGCGACGTGCGTGACGGAGACGGTTTCTCGCGGGTCCTGCGGCCCATTAACTTCTAAATGTGCGGGCTTCTTGTGTTAACCTGCCCAACGACCTCCTGACTGTGCGAAAACCGCACCAACGTATAAAACGGAAGGTATTTCTACTTTTTTTGCATCTGCCTCAGACGCGGCCGCCATTTTGAAATGCGGCCGCTATTAATACAACGCCCGTTTCTGTGCCGCTGAAGTGACACACCTAAATTCCGCTACAATTGTGTCCCCTGGAGAGAATATGTACTTAAATTATATGCTGTTGCTTAGGCCTGTAAAAGAGCTCGCTGACCACCTGTTACTGAGCAGCGCTCACCATTATTGAGATTTCCTGTTATTTTCTATCGTCACGAATACCTTAGTAATGGCCAGCATTCAACTCTTCTGATGTTAAGACTTCACCAAATGCCGTTTCTTCAACGCTAAAGATACGCACCTCAGCCTCCTTATTGTTCTCTTTTTAAGTGTTGTTGTTCAAACTTCAATAACAGTTTGGGACGCGCGCTCCTCTTAATTGAGCGTTCTCTACTTCTATTATTAGTGACCAATTTTGCATCTATATCATTTTGATATCCTTGCCAAGGCAGAAACCAAACTACCTGTGATCCATGGCCTCGGCATCTTAGAAAAGTGAAAAGAGTCGCTCAGTCACATACATCTTTCTGTGGATGGTCCACATACATATTTAGCAGCGTGTTTAACATCTTCCTTGTTCTGACCTTCTTTCCCTCTGTCACCCAAAGGATCTTGTTCTTAATAACACCCCTACAGGCGTTATCTAGATAATAGAAGGATCTCGACTTTGTATACATTTTGTCCTTGTATAGTTTATGGGGAGACCAAGACGGCTTAACTCTTCTGCTTCATCTATGACGCGCAGATTCATAAAAAACTCTACAATCTTCTCAAAACTTGCTGAAATGGAATCTGCTTCCGTCTCTCACACAAAGGCTGGTGCACCTTCATCTATGACATCGACGGTATCCAATCCGATTAATCCGGCCAAGGTCAATCCCAAACGCCTCAAGAAAGATCCTCCTTCTCCTGCAAAATCTCCGCCCCCTCTTCATTGGATCTACTGTTAGAAGAAATACGTGCCTTAAAACCCTTTATGGAGGAAACAAACGCCAAACTTCAGTTATTGTCTGACAGATGGTCTCAAATGGACGAAAGACTCCTTGCAGTGGAACATAGTGTTTCTTCATACAACGTAACTGAAAGCAAAGTCCATTTCCTCCAATCACAAGTATCTTCTTTACAGAAATATGTCGAGGATTTGGAAAACAGAAATCGAAGAAACAACCTGCGCATATATGGTTTACCAGAAAATACAGAAGGTGTGGACCCTCTCACTTTCATCAAAAGTTTCCTACCTAAAGTATTGGGTCTACCAGTGGACACTAATTTGAACATTCAGCGTGCTCACAGACTGGGACGTTTGCCTGTACACACCTCTGATTCTAAGCATCCAAGGGGTGTTATTCTATATTTCCTGGAGTATACAGATCTCCTCAAAGTTCTTTCAGCCTCGAAAAAGTCAACACACATCTCTTGGTTAGGTCATACACTGTTCTTTTCGCAGAGCTATGCTAAAAGCACTGCAGATAGACGCAGAGAGTTGCTAAACTTAAGACCGGATCTTCGTGCCCTTGGTGCCAGATATGGCCTGTTTCATCCTTGCCTCTTTAAGGTCACGTACAGAAATAAAACAACCTCCTATGATGATCCAGTTAAGCTTAAAAGTTTTCTCAATGCCTGTAGAGTTGAAACCATGGATACTTCTGGCGCCTCAGCTTCTCATCCTGGTTGAAAATGTTTTTGGACTTATGTATTCGATTCAACAGTGATTAGTATCTTTTTTGTATTTGTATTCTTATGCTTAATATTTCTTTCTTAAGTTACTCTTTTTTCTTGTTGTTCTGAACTTACCATGAAGGTTATGTCATCATTTCACAATTTAATAATCTTCTTTATTTCCTCATATAGGTGTACCTGTTGTATGTCTTCCTGTTGTCTCGCACCTTGTCATATCCAGTCACCTTTGTGCCCTCCTCTGTGAGTCCCGCACCACTCTTCCATGTGGTTTCACCCCCCCGTTCTCCTTTTTGGAATTTCATAGGTATGTGTTTTTCCTTTTGTGTTAATCTACCTTCCTCATTTTCTCTTGTTTTCCATCTCACTCTATCTCTTGTCTTTTTTCTTTCGGTTATTTCCTTTTTTATCTTACTATTTCTCTACCCTTTCACCTCTGATATTCTTCTCCTTTTTTCCTTCTTCATGCATTGTTACATATTTCCTCACTTACATGATGTTGTGGTTTTTCATATGTCAAACTTATATTCTGTCTGGTCTAGTTCAATTTATTTCCTCAATAGGTAGTATATGTCATTGAATATTGTTACTTGGAATGTTCGAGGTTTACATTCACCAATCAAAAGGCAATGTGTGTTTTCTCACCTATCTAAATTGAAGGCTGATATAGCATTGATTCAGGAATCACACCTCACAGATTCCGAATCCTTAAAGTTAAAAAGAGACTGGGTTGGTGAAGTTTTCTTTTCTCCAGGTGATGGCAAGCGGAATGGTGTTATCACGCTATGCCACAAATCTCTCCATGTTAAACTTGTTTCTCAAGAAAATGACGATGTAGGTCGCTGGTTGTTTACAGATTTATTGATTGGGAAGGTTCCACTCTCTTTGTTCAATATTTATGCACCAACTGTGGGTGACTCCCTTTTTTGGTCTCATCTTGCAGAAAAGTTGATGCAGTGCTCCCATGATAACCTAATTTTGGCAGGAGACTGCAAACAAATTATAGACCCCTTCATAGATCGGAACTCCTCAACTTCATTTGCTTCTTCTAAGGCTCATAAAACATTCCTACATTCCTTCCAACATAGACAATTAATTGACGCTTGGAGATTATGTAATCCCACCCTGAGAGAATACACCTACTTCTCCCCAGTCCATCAGACGCAATCGCGTATTGATTATATTTTTATTTCTCATAACATCTCCCAATCCATACAATTTGCAGATATTGGCTCTATTATGATTTCTGATCATGCCCCGTATCCATTTCCTTAGATATACTTAACAAACCCTCTGTCCCTAAACGTTGGAGATTTAACAACTCGTTATTACTTGCCCCTGTTTTCACCTCATAATTCACTTCTTTTTTTGAAGAATACTTCAGTTTTAACGAGTCAGATACTCTTCCTTTTCACAGCATATGGGACACTTTTAAAGCTGCTGCCCGTGATTTTATCATTAATTATGTCTCCAAGAAACGGCATATTGCCCGGAAAACTGCCACAGACCTTTTTGCAAAAATAAAGAGATTGGAACATTCCTATTATGCTACTAAATCGAAGGATTGCTTGACAGATCTCATAGCTACTAAACTTCAATTTAATAAGGAGTCTACTGAAAATGCTTCTTTGTATTTGCTCAAATCTAGTGCGAAATTTTATGGTGGCCAAAATAAGTCGGGTAAATTATTGGCGAATCACATTAAAATTAAAAAACACAAATTTAACATAGAATCGATCCTGGATGATCAGCAATTACCCAAATATAAAGATTCGGAGATTCTACAGGAATTCTATACTTTTACAAATCCCTATATACACCAGAAGTTTCACCTACAGATGACTCTATTCTGGAATATCTCTCTTCCATTGAAAAATCTTTTGATATTCACTTGGATTTTGATTCATTAGAGCTTGATGTTTCATTGAAGGAATTACACACTGCTTTACTCACTCTTAAGAAAGATAAAGCTCCAGGCCCAGATTGTTTCAATGTCTAATTTTTTTACATTTCTCCCAACTACTTCTTCCTAAATTACACAAACTTCTAAATTCCTTTTTGCAAACAGGGACTTCTTCAGGTTCCTTATTGGAAGCCCTAATTTGCCTTAAACCAAAGAAGATAAAGATCCACGTTTATGTAAAAGCTATAGACCAATATCATTAGTGAACATAGATTATAAAATATTCTCAAAATCCTTGGCCTTAAGATTAGAATCATTTCTCCCTGGTCTCTTAGGTAAAGAACAGTCAGGTTTTGTAAAAGGTCGTTTCCTGACAGACAACACACGACTATTTTTTGATATACTCTCCAAGTCTTCTCACTCTTCTGAGTCTTTGGCGGCTATTGCCTTAGATGCAGAAAAAGCATTTGACATAGTTTATTGGCCATTTATTTTTTCAACACTTAAGTGGTTTGGCTTCTGTCCTAAAATTGTTAATTTAATTTCTCTCCTACATTCAAATCCTAAAGCGGCAATATTTACTAATGGCCTTACTTCCTCATACTTTAATTTGGGAAGAGGTGTCAGGCAAGGTTATCCCCGTTTTTGTTTAATTTAGCTTTAGAACCTTTCCTATCTAAACTTCGCCAAAATCCAGAATTCTATGGCTTTACCTCTGAGAGCACGCATATTAAGCTAGCAGCGTATGCGGATGATATATTGTTATTTCTCTCGAAACCACATGCTTCCCTACCTACTTTCCTTCATGAGACAGAGGCTTACTCTTCTGTCTCTGGTTATAAACTCAACAACGACAAATGCGAAATTCTTCCCTTAACTAAATTTACTTTTAAGGATGATTTTAAAATAACTAACTTCAAATGGAACACCAAACATATAAAGTATTTAGGTAAGGACTTCTCTGCTTCAATTAAATCATCAATCTCCATTAACTTAGATAAATGCTCCTTAAAATTATCTTCCCTAATTGACAAATGGCACCCTTTACATCTATCTTGGTGGGGAAGGTTAGATACAATTAAGATGATGTTATCCCCAATTGTTCTTTTTACTATTTCTAACATCCCAGTTGCCATACCTCAAAAGTTTTTTAAAACCATTAACTCATTATCTTCTTTTCTTTGGAATAAAAAAGAGCCCGTATGTCACTAAAAAAACTTATTCGACCTAAATCAGATGGTGGGGTCAACTTTCCTGATTTTTCTACTTATCATAAAGCCTTTAATTTGCGTCAATCTTCTCATTGGCTAATAGGTTACTTGTCAGACTCTCCTCTTTGGGTTACTCTTGAACATTCTTATCTTACTCCCTTCTCTTTTCAGGAATATTTATCATTTACTCGGAAACCTTAGAAGTTATCTACTCCTATTGTTAACCATACAAATAAACTATTAGATACATTTATACCAGATAAATCTGCTGACATGACCTCACTTTTACAATCCTCCATATGGCATAACAACCATATAATGGTTAAAGGTAGACCCATTTACTGGAAATCATGGAGGCAGAAAGGTGTTCTTTGGGTTCATCAGCTAATTCAAAATGATAAACTTCTATCCTTTCATCAAGCTAGGAATCTTTTTAATTTTCCTGCCTCATTTTCCAATAGATATCAATTGCTACACAATGCTTTGAGTCTAGCTATTAATCAGGTTGCTCTTACTCCGGTTTTGTCCAATACTACCTCTAACATCACTCATGCCTTTCTAAGCTCAGGTCCCAAAGCATCACATATCTATGCCTGTTTACTCAAATTAAAATCCCCTAGGGACAAGACTAAAGTGGAAGAGGATTGGGAGCGTGATTAAGATGTTAGTTGGTCCATTCAAATATGGAACAAAATTTGGCTTAAGATTAGGAAAACCTCTAGAGCAGCCAACACTACGCAGACGCTTTTCTTTATTTACAATAGATTACTTCTTTCCCCCATTTCTCTTCATAAGATGAATAGTGATGTACCTACTACTTGCTGGTCATGTTCCTTCCACAGATGCAGATTTGAAACATTTACTTTTTACTTGCCCCTTTGTACATGACTTCTGGAAATGTGTTTGGAAACAAATCGCCTTAATTTTTCATTTCAAGGTGCCCTTCTCTTTCGCCAATATTTTTCGAGGTTCTCTCTGAGGATTGGTCTAATTGTACTTTAAATATACAAGTTTTGGATTTGCTTTTGGGAGTGGCTTTTCAGTAGATCACCAAGCATTGGAAGAATCTAACTGATCTCTCTTTTCAGGCCTGGTGGTATGCTGTTTGTCACAACCATAGATTGGACACTGCTTATGTATATCCTATGTCTTTGGCTGTAAAACGTTTAAATATATG
This sequence comes from Calotriton arnoldi, assembly GCA_963921515.1. NCBI lineage: Eukaryota > Metazoa > Chordata > Amphibia > Caudata > Salamandridae > Calotriton > Calotriton arnoldi. The sequence goes on along the minus strand of CAWUFW010002735.1, from coordinate 1,037,763 downwards.
GTCACCTGTTATGATATTTATTGATTGTCATGCTAAACTTTCACATACACGCATTGCTTCGGAACAAGAAGTTTTAAAACCTCCTTGACATTCTGTTTTATTTCTACTTTTAACATTATTTATATAGATTTAATAGAAAATTGTTGTTATGCTTCTGATAATTGACCAGACTTGTTTTATATTTTTGTAATCTCCTCAACCTCCTCTTTTCATTTTACTGCTAATGTAAACACTCATTCATGTACGATCATATGCTCTCGTATCATATTGTATATGTATCCTTATTGTATTTCCTCTTTTCTTTTTTTTTTCCCTTTTACTTGAATAAACTTTACTTTTTGAAACTCAAAAAGATGGATGAATGAGCGAAAGGGTGGCTGGAGGGATGGAAGCATGAAAGGGTAGATGGATAAGTTTGATCGATGAGCATGGAGATAGATAGGTTTGGATATGGATGGGTGGATGTACGGAATTGTGAAAGACTGACTGGTGGATGAAAGAATGAATAGATAACAGAATGCAAAGGGGAAATGGTGGATATCCGCAGGTGGATGGATGGATGAAAGGATTAATGGATAGATGTTTGTGGGGAAGAGACAAGAGAGCTCTTCTGGGGAGGGTTGCAATGATTTGCTTCACTTGCTTGGTGCCATAAGAGCTTTGGTTCCCAGTGGGGGGTATTTTAATTTTCAGGCTACTCCCTTGACTGGGAAGACAGGCATGCCACAGTTTGGCTGTGGCTCTGAAAGTCAGTGTACTAGGCACAGTTTGCAGACATAATATGGAATATACCTCAGGGGAGAGTTGAGATTGTTCCTGGGGCACATGATACAAAAATCAGACAAACCTGTTAAGAATTAAAAAACAAAGGTAACTGGAAGAACAAAGGTACAACAGTAGTGCAGCAGTCGACTGAGGAGAGAAAAAAGCAGCACCATATTCTGTATTTCGTATTGTATATTGCTGAAAAGAGTTTCAGTGGATACCGAGCCCTACAGATGTCTACACCGGGAGGAAGAATTCTGGGGTAGCAACAGTGGCCCACCTCATGCAACTATCTGAGAAAATGTGAAACTACCTAGAAGTGCTGAACTACCACAAGAATCAAATATTGTCAAGCAAAATCTATGCAAACAGTCAATGAAAGGGTCACTGAGTATCACATAAATTCAGGACCAATGTGTAACACTCTATATTCATATAATGCTACCGTGGCTCACTATTCCCCTCCATACTGCAAACCACTGGTGGGTCATGAGAAAATGAAAGTGCTACTTCAATTAGACTGCAGGATGATGGTGAGACTTGATGGGGGGGGGGCATTCTGGCTTTTTAAGAAGTTATAGAGGAAGGAGAGGATATGTGCACACCCATATGTGAACTTCCAAGATAGTCTGTAACTCAGACGGATAAAACACAAGGAATAGCTGTTCTCCTCACAGATGGAACCTCCAGGACTGTCCTAAAGACCTGCAAGGCATTCTAAAACAAGAAATGTATAAGATGAAGAAGGGGCTATCACTGAAGATCAAGAAAATGCAGAGGGCCCTCCAGTCAAAAGGAATAAGAACATAGGTTAACAAAGCAGCAAAGGAGATTCCCCTACAACAATTGACTGCAGCCAATCCTACCACACGAGAGCTGGGAAAACAGATGCAGACCCTGCAGGACAACTCTGAGGACGTGGAGAAGAGGTCTTACAGAGTTAACCTGCAAGTCTTAAATGTGAAGCAGGATGAACAAAATAATAATTTGTAAGGCTTTAGAAAAACACTTTTCCACTGTGTATTGGGAAAGGTGGCTGTGGAAATTGTCCTTAAGAGTTCATCTTTTATTCAGGAGAATGAAAGAAGCAGAGGGGTCAAGAAACACCTTGATTAACATATATTTGTTATCCCTTTAAGAAATGTTACTGAAGGCTTTCAGGGGCCACAATGATCTTGTGGGAATGACAGTCCTCTTGTTTAAAGACCTGATCCAGGACACGCTCAACAAAGGGTGGACAATGAAAAAACCACTGGCAATCAATAAAATGAAAAGACTTGCTGCAGGTGTACTCATTTCTTTGAACCTGCATTTGATATTTCAAGGGAGACCAATCTCATTTCGAACCCTGGAAGAACGGAGTTGAATTTTAAAAATCAATAATTCAGATTTCCAAATGAGTGCATTGAAGAAAATCTTAAAGCAGGAGAGTTGACCCTAATAGAAAACTTCAATAGGAGATGAAAAGCATGCAGGGAGACGAAGGTATGAAGAACAAATATGAATCTACAGAAAGCACCCAAGTTAAAATTACTGGCTCCGGGTCCTTAGGATCTGTGCACTTTACCACTGCTAACCAATGCTGAAGTGCGTGTGCTCACACCTTAAAATATGGCAACATTGGCTTATGCCCAATTGGCATAACTAATCTACTTATAAATCCCTAGAAACGTGGTACTACATGTACCCTGGGCCTGTAAATTAAATGTTACCAGTGGGCCTGTAGCACTTATTGTGCCACCCACTTAAGTAACGCTTGAAACATGTCTCAAGCCTGCCACTGCAGCCTGTGTATGCAGTTTTCAATTGCTATGCCGTCCTGGCAAAATAAACCTTTTGCCAGGCCCAAACCTTCCTTTTTAATACATAAATGTCAACCCTATTATAGGCCCTAAGCAATGCATAGGGCAGGGCACAATGTAATTGAGAAGTGGGGCATGCACTTTTATGTTTTACATGTCCTGATAGTGAAAAAACTCTTAAATTCATTTTCACTATTGCAGGCCCTACCTTTCCCACAGGAAAATATTGGGGTTACCTTATTACATTTAATAAGGATAACTTCCAAATGGGACCAGGTAGACAGTTCATGTTTGGGGTCTTTCGAATTGCAATGATAAATCATTGTTTATGGTAAAGTCAGATTTTCAATACAATTCTGAAAATTCCTCTTTTTAGAAAGTTGGCATTTTCCTGCTTTAGTCATTCAGTGCTTGTAGCCGGACTCTGGGTCATATGATTGGGTATATTTGGCAGTTGGTCTTTATGTATTCCTCCTAAAAAACACACACACACAATCGAGAGCTTAGGCATGTCTAGATGGGCCATTGGCAGGATGGGAGGGTGGAGATAGGCACAACCCCACTTACACCTGAATAGGGTGTGCCCTGCCTTTACACAAAGAATTGCATAGCCCTTTTAGTTAGTCTGGAGCCAGGGTAGGGGAGTCAGAAAACCTGAGCACTTCAAAGGGAATCCTCTAGAAATGTCTTCCACTTCAAAGAAGGCACCAGGTATAAATTTTGGACCTCAGACACCACCTCTTCAGTACACTTCCGGACATGTGGGAGACTCTACTAGGAGGAAGGACTGCTCTGCAGCTGAAAGGACTGCCACTGTGTTGGACTGCTCTCCAGAAGGACTGCTGCCTGCTACCTCTTGCCTGGGTGGGAAGGACTGGACCTTCAACCTGTACCAAGGACCACCACAGTGACTCCAAGGGCTAGTCTCTTGTAACCAGTACCTGGACTCTGCATCTGTGAGTCTGACCCTGCTAAGTGGTGCCACCCAAGTCCTGGACCCTTGGAAGTGGGCCTGAAGGTGCTCTGCTAGCCTATCTGTAGAGTCAGAAGAACCAATGCAACCCTCTGTTGCGCGGTGCAACCCCGAGTAGGACCAATGCATCGCCTCTGCTGCAAGGATTTTCCCAGCGCAAGGACTTGGCATCGCCCTCGCAGCCCACAGTCTCATTGAATTTCCTTTGTGCGACACCTCTCCGAAGCAGGTCCTCACATTGCAAACCTCTCATCAATGGCATCCTCGACGACAATGCAATTCTTCACATCGCAAGCCCACAGTTTCTTCAGAACCAGTCGGTGCATGATGCATCCCCAATGCAGGAGTTGTCATCGCAAGTCCCCTCATCATGGCTGCCTCGACAACTACCCAGGAGCTAGCACCACAGCCTTGCAGCTCCTTAGAACTGATGCTAGTCAACACAACTCCAACCCAAACCTCCCATTGCCTCAGTTGCACAGTGCATCCTCAACGTGGGACCTCACAGCATTCCGCAACCAGAATTTAAGGTACACTTGTTCAGCAGGGGTAACTGCCAGCCCGTAGCTGGTCCACGCTCCAGCCAGGACAGCCTGAACTTGTGACTTTGTCCCTGTCTGGCCCGACTAGATAAGCACAGTTGGCTCTTTGTGCTTTTTGGTGCTATTTTCTTTATTTTTTTTTGTCCTCATTCACCTCAGAAAAAAAGAAAGATGTCCATTTTTTCTGCCCTTGTCAATGGAGGAGATACCAACCGTTACCGGGCATACTACAATAGGCACCAATCTTTCTGCGGCTGTCTCTCTCACACGGTATAACACCGATACTGCTTAAATTTCCGAAGTACATAGGGGCCCTGTAGTAGTCCAGGAGTGTTAGCCGGTGTAATCATTGGACATAATTATATATTTGTATCAGCAATTTACCCTCAAAGATTTTTTTTTTTTTCACAACCCTTCTGGGCTCTCCAACCATGCTAATAGTGGGTTCCAGAAGGCTTTCTTCTTGGACTTTTTCCCTGCAAGATCCATCTTGGACATATATATGAAGGATTCCAACCATTCTGAGTGTTGTGGAGGTATGCTGCTCACCCATTTGCGACAAACTTCCCTTCTGGCCAGTAATATTGCATAAAACAACAAATCTCTGATGTTACCTACAAGTTCGTCAACCACCCCAAAGATAACCAAAGAAAGGCTTACCTTTATTTGTTGACCCAAAATACCTGTCATTGTTGTTTGTACTTTTTCCCTGAACTCGCTGATTGTGGGGCATTGGAAGAACATATGGATGTCTGTCGCCTTTTCCAACCCACATTTAGCACAGCTGGGGTGGCTTCCTTTCCCCATCTTAGATAGTTTTTCGGGTGATATATATGCCCTATGGAGTGAAAAAAGGTGGTTTCTTCTCAAAAAAGCAGGTTTAACTGTGATGTAAAGTGTGCGCATAGATACTTGCCAAATATTCTGCAACTGCTCCCGAGGCAAGTAATTTCCCCACAGCTCCTCCGCCAAAGTGAATTCTCCATCCATGATGTCTTGAAGATGCCAGTACCAGAGTGCTACTTCTTGTTTCCTGGTAGTTTAGTTACCAATTGATCTTCTAAGATATTGCCAATACCCAAAGTCGATTCCCTGCTTTGTGCCCAACTTTTAGTTGTAGATATTTAAACTTTGAGAGGTTACCCTTCATCAGTCCGTTTAAATCGTACCAGGGTAATAAGTTTCCTCTCTAGTTAAATCCCCCAGACTTTTAGGTCAGCGTCTCTTATTGGTAGCGCCAACTTGTCGTTGAGACACTCTGGGGTTCCTGGGGAATCCCACATCGGGGCAAAGTGGGAGTAATAATCTAATTTCGAAAGGCGTCTGATGTGGTACGACATTATTGCCATCGAATGTAGCACCTTCAGTTTAACTTTTTTTTTTAATTGGGATCTCCAAATTTAAAGAGGAAGCCATCTGGATTTATTTTACATTCTTTTAGCATGGCTGAATACATTAAACCTATTATGGATCCATCGGGGAATCTTTATAAGCATTCTGGAATTTTTTAGTTGGAAAGCCCACGCATAATGTTGTATGTCTGGTAAAGATAGACCTCCCTTCTCCCTTCTTCTTCGTAGTTTCTTCCAAGAGATCCTAATCCCTTTATTAGCCCAAATAAATGAATTTATTGCTTGCTGTATGCTGTATATAGTGGCTTTGTTGAAGTGTAGTGGTAATGCGTTAAATATGAAAGTAATCTTTGGCAGGATGCTCATCTTGACCAAGCTAACTCTCCCTAGTGATCGTTAATGGGAGGTGTACCGAACTCTTCATTAGTTGGACGATCTCTTTAAACACCCTTCTTAAATTTGTTTCAGCAATTACATTGATATTTTGGACTATTCTTAAACCAAGATATCGCATCTCCTTTTTAATTAATGGGTTTCTGCTTACTTGGTTCCATATCATTGCTTCAGTCTTGAGCTCATTCACTCCATACCCCGACACTTCTCCAAATTCTTTCGCTATACGTAAAATTATTGGTAGTACAACGTCCAAATTGGAGGAATATATCATGAGGTCGTCTGCATATAATGCGACTTTTCTAACCCAATTACCCTGACAAAAAGATGGAATGTCAGTTGAGTGTCTAATTCTAAAGGCCAAGGGCTCCATGTAAAAATTAAACAGAAGGGGGGAGAGGGGGCAGCCCTGTCTTGTACTCTCTAAGAATTTTGAACGGCGAGATAGCTTTCCGTTCACAAGAACTCTTGCTACTGGTTCTTTGTATATTAGCTTTACAGCTTGACAAAAATTATCTCCCAGATTATCTCTTTAATACTGAGAATAGATAGGACCATCTCACCTTGTCAAATGCCTTTGAGGCATCCAATGTTGTTATGGCTAGAGGTGTATTAAAAGTTGTTGCGAAATCGATAGCCCCAATAAGCTCACAAGTGAGCTCATGGAGGTATCTCCCTTTCACAAAACCTCTCTGATCTCCGTGTATTGTGTCATCCGGTAATTTTTGCTAGTCTACTAGATACATTTTTTGTAAAAAGCTTATTGTCTGAGTTTAAAAGAGATATTGGTCTATACGACTCACAAAATGCCGAATCTTTACCCGGTTTCAAAATAAGAGTAATCAGAGCATCATTCCACGATTTTGGTAGTTGTATTCCTTGACCTAATATCTCACTCATTACTAAAGTCAAGAGAGGGATATCACCTCTGCTAAGATTTTATACAGCTCCATTGGAATGCCATCTGGCCCTGCCGCTTTACCCCCTTTGCTAGTTTGGATAACTTTAACTACTTCCTTCTTGGTGATCTCTTGATTTAGAGTTCTTTGTTGACTAGCATCTATAGGTCGAATGGATTCAGCAAGCCAGCCCTCTACCTCAGTGTCTACTATATCATCTTTCTCTTCCATATATAGGACACTAAAAAATCCTTGAAGGCTTCTTTGATCTTAGTCTCACTATTCAGGGTATCTCCAGTCTGATCTTCCTTGATCTCTTTGATCCTATTTTTGTTTCATTCGGTCTTAACTTTCCAAGCAAGAAGTTTACCCGCTCCCTCTCCATACTCAAAATGTGCTAGCTTGCTGGCCTCCAATCTCTTTCTTATTCTTATTTCAAGGATCTCAGATAGTTGATTCCTCATGAGTAACTGCTGTTTTTCTAGTTCTACCTTATTCTCCTCCGAGTCTGATCTTTTTATTTCCAAATCTATTTTCTTCATCTCATCCTCTAGTCGTGAGATTTCTCTTCTATATACCCTATTTCTATAACATGTTACACTGGTGATCCTACCTCTTATAAAAGCCTTTAGGCTGTCCCAGACTATTCCATTTGATGCCGAGCCAATATTGACCTCCATAAACTCTCTAACCTCTTCTTTAAGATTCTCCATTGCTTCACTATCTGTCAATATGGTCCAGTCTAGAGTCCACCTATTCTCTTCACACCTAATACTATTTTTGAGTGTTAGAAAAACTGCTGAATGGTCTGATAGGTGGGCAGCCTTATATTCAATGTCCGAGATATCTTCTCTAAGGCTCCAATCTACTAGGAAATAATCAATTCTAGACCTACTACCATATTTCTTGTTGTGGAAAGATGTACCCTGTGAAGTTCCTGCCCTTTCTCTCCAGAGGTCACACAATGTATGCTGGGCCATCATATTTTTTAATAATGCACGTGAATTGGGAGTTGGTGTTGTTCTGGTTTTAGTTGATTTATCTAGTTTTAAGTCTAAAACAACATTAAAATCCCCTCCCATGATTATTGGGCCGGGGAAATCTAAAAGATTGGCAAACAGATTTGTTAACGGTTCACAATCATCATGATTTGGGCCATAATAGCCTACTATAGTTAATGTCCTATCATCTATTTTAACATCCGCTATAATCCATCTTCCCCCTTTGTCTGCTTTCGTACGTGTTACCCAAATTTTTGCTTGTTTTTTCGCAATTATTGCAATCCCTCTGACATTCCCACTCTTGTCTGTACAAAAAACTTGTTGTACCCATCTTTGTTTTTCAAAGAGATCAAGACATTCCTTTTTCAACAAGTGTGTCTCCTGTAGAGCCAAAATATGTGCAGGAGAGTCTCTGAGGTATTGGAGTAACCTATCCCTTCGGCCCTTCACCCGTAACCCATTAACGTTCCACGTTAATATCTGTATGCGCATATCTCTAATATTGTGGTTTTAATTGCTGATACTGATACTGATATTATGGTGTTTGAGGATTTTTTTAAATTTTTTCCCAAATGCTCCCCACCCAGTGACACCCTAATGCCCCCCCCCCCCCCACCCAGCTTCCACCGGAGAACCCACCCCTGCTTCTTCTTCTTGGACATGATGTTAGTCCAATTAGTCCTTTGCTCCGTTAGCTCCCCGCTCCCAGCCTCACCAAATGAAATAGCTATAAAATTCAGTGTATATGTCAAGTTCAAAGTTCAATATACGTGTCAAATGAATACCAACTTATTCTATTTTACCTAACTACCCCTGCCGCCTCCCTTAATACTTTCTAGTAGGTCATCTGCTTCCCTTGTACTCCTAACCATGTGCATTTTGTTATTAAACATTATTCGCAGAGATGCTGGAAATTTAAGTTGCACAGTGGCCCCAGCTTTTTTAAAGGCATCCATGCGCCTGCCCAGTTCCCACTGTCTGTCTAGGGTGGCTCGCGATAAATCTGATCTTATTTCAAAAGAGAAGTCGGAGCCCTTCAGGGTTTTAAATTTTAGTGCAGCTATCAATATTTTTTCTTTGAGTGCATAAGTCTGGAAATTAATGAGGATCTTCCTTGGTTTTGTTCTTCCCGGGGTTTTTCTGAAGGGATCCCTATGTACTCTTTGTATGTCTTTAGCGATATCTGCTTCACTTTCCTCCACCTGAACTGTGGCTTTTATGAGAGCTACCACGAATGATTTTAAGTCTTTTCTCTCTTTACCTTCCGGTACATTTAATATCCTCAAATTATTTTTTCTAGAATTATTTTCCAGCTGCTCAACCTTTTCCTGAAGGCTCTGTTCCTCTTGCGCAGTGCCTGGAGTTCCGCTTTATTACTAGCAAGGTCTTTTTTAACTCCTCTACTGTGTCTTCTAGGATTTCTGTTCTGTCAGATAGCATATCTAATTTCTTTCAGCGTCTCACAAAACCTCGGATTTCGCGCTGATTTGCCTCTGATACCGAGAACCCATTTCTGATCTCTGCAGTTAAGTTTCCCATCATTGCCTCTAGTGGATTGACCAAAGGTCCTCCCGAAGGTCTACCCGGATTCCCAGAAGTTGTAATACTTGTATCTGGTCTGCCACCATTGTCACCCCGATCATTATCTCCTTTATCTTGGGTACCCCGAGTGTTGTCACCATTCTGGTTTGTTATTTCAACAGGAGTGTCATGGTTATGAAAAGTTGTACTTTTAGCACTTTTTTCAGCAATATCTTGATTGGGTTTCTCGCCACTCTCCATAACTAAGGGTATGGTGTCTGTGGTAGTACCAGCTAGGGGCTTCTGAATGTTTTCTGAGTCCTCTGAGTCCTCTGAGTCCTCTAATTCGACTAATGGTGGCCCTTTTAGGTCAAGTACTTTTGGGTGAACTTTAAAAAAAGAGCGCAGGGATGGTGTAATTTTAATTTTTGGCTCTGCAAGCTTTCCTTTTTTCTTTTTTTTTTGCCTCTCTTTTTTATTTCTCTCCTTACTTTCCCCCTAGAGAGATCCTTTTGTGTATTTTGTGTATTTACTGGGGAGTTTGCTGAGGAGACTGGAGAGGCTGACCGAACAGCCAAATCACGGTAGGGAATCTGTTTTTCTATATGTCCCAACTGCACCTCTTTTTCAGACTCGGGCCCCGCTGTAGCCTGCTTTCTGGACCCGAAAAGAAAGACCCCCGCAATGGCCTCCCTACCTTCCTGGCGTCCTTTGCTGTTAATGGCAGCCGGCTGTTCCTGTGGAGCTCCAACCTCCAAGCCACCTAAGCCTCCCAAGCTCGCGGCTACAGCGTATGTGCTGACACTGCCACCGCTCGCTCGGGGATAGCCTCGTGCTGCTGCCCTGCGGCTCTTCCTGAGCTCCAGGGCGGCCAAAACACAGCGCGGACCGGCGTCCGGGTACAGGGAGCCAGGGGACAGCGGCCTCGGAAAAATCTCCAAAAACACACACATGGGGAACGAATCTCCCTCGGGTAAGTTAAATAGCGGTTTATAGGGGGGTAGAAACAAGTATAATCACGTCGTATCGGCTAGGTGACGGGAGCCGGGAGCCTCCGGAGCTTGCGACCTGCACGTTACGCGGCCGCCATGTTCTCCCCACAAATGCAGCTATTTTCACTTAAATTTTAAACCTGCATATCTCTGGGTCTACTGATTGGATTTTGACTATTTTGGTCTTGATTTATTTATTTATTAAAATGCCCTCTATTTTGGTAAAGTGCTGTGGGAGTTTCCTTTTGTCATGTTTTCTCTTTGTTACTGTTTGAATTATTCCAAAAATACTTTACACATTGCATCTGAGAGCAGCCTGACTGCTCTGTGCTAAGCTACCCGAGGTTTGAGCCCAGATTAATTTGGGGTTTGTGTGTGACTTCACCTTGTCAAGGATTGTAGTTCCTGCTTCCATAGGGTTTCACCCCTCCAACCAGTAACCCAATTTCTTACAACATGTATCCTGAAAAACTGCATAATTCATAAGGCTTAAATGTTAGTGAATTGTAGGTTGATAGGTGAGATTTATTTAGTAAGAAGCACCAAGCAAGGGTGTCCACTGTCCCCCCCCTTCTGGGTGTCAGCAGATAGTAGGCATACCCACTTGGTGCCTTAGGATGGTTTGAGGTGACCAAGGGAGCTGCTAACAAGATAAAGTAATGGTGATAGGAAAGCAGAATATAAGATGTGCATCTTTGTTAAGGACATCATGTTGTCGCCTAGGGGCCCCTGTTTACTTCAGCCAACAGTGATCCATGAACTAGAATTCCTCTCTGAGGTTTGTTGGTTTGGGATAGAGCCAGACATAGTAAACTTTCTGGTTACTCTCAGAGGAAAAGAAACAAAGAGGGAAATTGACAAACCTACCATAGGAGGAAGAAATTCTGACATTCTTAAGCAGCAGAAATATTATAGAAGGCCGAGTATCTCAATTGTTTTAGACAAGTTGCAAACACGATGATTTATATGGTCTAAGCTATTAAATATATGCCAGACCTCAGCAATGAAATTATCATGAAAGGCACCTTCACAAATTACAATGCCACCAAATCAGAAATATTGCTGGTGGGTAAAAACATACATTTGTGGAGTGAGCAATGGTGGCCATCGGTTCTTGGTCCTCCACCCTCACCTAAGCAGACACTAAAAAATGTGGGCGTCTGGTTCGATTTGGCCCTTTCCTTCCAGCCACAAATGAAGACTGTGGCCGGAGTTTGTTTCGGACTCCTCCGAGGTCTTAAACCTCTGTTGGGCTTTTTCGAGCCCAAAATCCGGCAGGTCATCGTCCAGGCTACCATATTGTCTAGGCTGGACTATGCCAGCACTCTATATCTGGGAGTCAATAGAGGAGAGACACAGCGCCTCCAGAGAATACAGAATGCGGCTGCCCGACTGTTGTTTGGGCTTCCCAGGACCTGCCATATTTCAGAATTCATTAACAGACTCCACTGGCTCCCTGTGGAAAAGCGTGTTCTTTTTAAAACTCTGTGTATTACTCACTGGATTCTCAACTTCCAATACCCAGAAATTCTGGCAGATCTTCTTACTCCGTACACGCCATCCCGTCTCTTGCGCTCCTGTAATCAACACCTGGCAGTTGTACCGTGGGTCAAGAAAGCCAGAGCTGGAGGACGTTCGTTTCGAGCTTTAGCTCCGAAACTTTGGAACTCCCTCCTGGGGAACATTAGATGCATTCATGATCACATAGCTTTCCGTAAGGCTATAAAAACCTATTTGTTCTCTAATTAATGGATTGTGGTGTTGGCTTCGCCGGTCTTCCGTTTGCTGTCTGTGATTAGCGCTGGGACGCCCCTTTTCTGGGGCAGCCATGCGCTCCACAAATTTTATAACATAACATTACATAACATAACAATACCTTTCCGATGCCAGAAGATTTTTATCATCAAATGGGAGTGGAGAAGGAAGTGTAAGCAAGATGATACTAATGGCTTCCAGAAAATAATGGGGTTTGGTGTTCCCAAATGTGGAATGGTATTGCATTGAAGTCTAGTTAAGGGTAAGAAAGGATAGGATTTTTTTATCATCTGAAAAGCACTGGGAGTTCATGCACCATGCAATAACAAGCTGACCCTTATCAGGAGGCTTATCGCTATTGGACAAGTAAGACCCAGATCCTTATTTATGTAACCAACCCAAATCATCTTTCTGATGTCATAGGATAAACTTGACTAGGAAGATTACACTGTTGACCACATTCCGTGCCTTCTTCTTATCCATCAGAAGAATTCCAATGTCACACCAGCATTATGCAACAGGGCATTTAGGAAGTGGGGATAAAGATACTCCAAAATAATAAGAGAATTGTTTTAAAAAGGTCTGGCCAGATCTTTCGAACCATCCAAACATGACTCTACAGAAGAGTAAGGGGACAGATTACTATTTTTCAAAATTGAGGTCTGTGGTCCAACTGAACACTTTACTGACTTATAGAAATACATGATCAACTTCCTGGGCACAAGAGGTCTTGTTTCATTGATATATTTGCATCGCCTATCAGCAAAGGGATCTTGAGCAGAGAAGCACTGGCAAGGGAAGGATCGAAATATGTGGTGAAAGGTATCAGAGCAGGAGTGGGAGGCCTGACATGATATAATATTCCTATCCCATGTATGTATGTGCACTGATTAAGATGACTAGAATTGATCAAAGAAAGTCTGATGAGTGCAAGAAGAGATGTGATGGGAAATGGAATTTGTTGCATATATGATGGATATGCCCAAAAATGGAGTTCCTGGTAGGAATTTTGAAATGTTGCTTCAGTTTATTTAATTTATTATTTATGGAGTTTTATAAAGCGTGAACATGACCCGTCGGGTATCAGAGCGATGTACATATAGAAATCAAGTCATACATAACAGGTTAAGAGAAAACCAAATGACAATCAGAGAAGGAATAATCATGAAATTACATAAATACAGTATATCATTAAGCATATCATTCCAAGATCCATGGGAGTCCACCCAACACTAGCCAAACTGAAGAAGGATCAGAGCTCCTAAAAAAGGAATCTATGTAACAAGAAGGAGGTAGTTGAGGAGTTTGTCCTCATTTCAGATGGTAAAGAGTTCCACATTTTTGGGGAATGCCAAAGAAGGAGTGGTTGTAGGTTTTCTTGTTTTTAAAACTTCTGTGGTTTCAACTGTAGGGACTCGGTGCTTCTTGAGGAACGACTATCCCCGGATAGCTCAAGTTTTTGGCCAAGTAGACAGGAGTATTATGGTGGAGGGCCTTCTGCATCATGCATGCAATCTTCAATTGGATTCTAGCTTCATACAGGAGCCATTTTAGATGTTTTAGATCTGGAGAGATGTGTTTGATTCTCTTAGAAACTGTTATTAGTCTAACATCTGAGTTCAGTGTGGCCTTTAACGGTGCCAACTCTACTTTGGGTAGGCTGGCAAGAGTGGCAGTCCCGTAATCTAATCGGGAGATGGCTAGAGAGCATACTGCTGACTGAAAATCCATTGAGGGCAAGAAGGGTTTGATTTTCCTCAGAATGTTCGTTTTGGGTGATGGGCTCCCCTGATGGTTGCACTAATATGATCTTGAATATTAAGATGTTTGTCCAAAGTTATGCCCAGAGCTCGAGTAGAGTCAATAATGTGGGGGGAGCAGTTGAGAGCTGTAAGTTGTTTGATCCAATCTTCTATGGGGGCCAAGAGATTGTGAGGGGTGATCAAAAGGAATTCAGTTTTTAGGGTGTTAAGAAAGAGGTGGTTGTGGGTCTGCCATTGTTGGGTTTTCAACAGAGTTCAATTGACTGTTTTGATATCTTCAAGTAAGGAGATTTTCAAATACAAATGTGTATCATCCGCATGAATGTTTGAGATTTTTAAAATGTCCAAAAATGGTTCCATGAACAGGTCGAATAGCGTGGGTGAGAGTGTGGAGTCTTGAGGTACTCTAATTGTTACTGTTGTAATATCTGTCAGTGATTGGTTGATTGTAATTCTCTGAGTTCTATTGTGAACGAATGAAGCAAAACAGTTTAAAACGGGACCTGATAACCCATCCTATTTTCGAGGAGGTCAATCAACCTGTCATATTTGACCTTATCAAGCGCTGAGGAGAGATCAAGAAGTATAAGTAGACAGGATTCATTCTGATCAAGCAATCTCAGGGCATCATCAACAATATGTGTCAGAGCTGCTTCAGTGCTAGGACCAGTTCTAAAGCCAGATTGGTACTGATCTAGAAGTTGGAATTGTTCAATGTGGTTGCAGAGTTGAAGGTGTACACATTTTTGCAGAGGTTTTGCTAGAGTTGGGATGTTGTCGATTGGGCGACAATTGTTGGGGTCAGACTGATCAGCATTAGGTTTTTTTCAAATCGGGGTGACCTGTCCTATCTTTAGGCTATCGGTAACCATGCACAGGGACAGAGATGCTTTGATAATCTTCGTCCATAAAGGGAATAAGGAAGATCTGAGCTCTTTGACAAGCTTAGCGGGCAGAGGATCATTAAAATGGTTAGAGGGTTTTATAGATGTCATTAATGTGAGTATGTTGTTTTCGGCACGGATTTTGAAGGAAGATCAAGGAGCCTTATTTTGTGTGGTATATCCTGTATGAGGAGAACTGTTCAGGAGCTGCACCGGGGGGAGACTGGGCTGGTCCAGGCTGAGCGAATGCTGAGTGACGAGTTGCAATTTTTATCCAATCTTCCTTGTCTTATCGACGAACTGTGCGGAGAACTCATCACCATTAGGTAGTGTCTCCTTGTCTACCAAGTGGTGTTTCGAATTGCAAGTTGCTTGCTGTGTGATGATTTCAAAAAGGTTTTTGGGTCTGTTTTTGGCATTATTTAGTTGCGACCTAAAGTATTCTTCTTTTGTCCTTCTGATGTGTTTGTTGTAGGAGCTTCTTAGTGCCCTCAATTGCTTGATGTGAGATTCAGAAGGAGAGCTTCTCCAAGATCTCTGAGCAAGCCTTAGAATGTGCCTTTCCTCAATTAAATTGCCATTGAACCAGGATTTGGGCTGTCTGCTAGGTATTCTTTTAAGCTGCTTTGGAGCAATCGTGTCCAATATGTCTGTCATGGATTGAATGTAGTGATCGGTAAGCTCATTTGCATTCATCATGTTTGTGGGAGGAGGTAGGATGTTGTTGCTAGAAGCAGCTAGCTCTGTAGGATTAATATTTCTTAGGTCTCTAGACCATTGTCTGGGTTTAAGTAGTTGACCCTTTCCAGATAACACCTTTTCAGGATAAGGTAGAAGATTAAATAGTGATCAGACCAGTCTCTGGGTGTCATGGATTCAAGTTGTATCAAGTTATCCTTGGCAATGATTAGCTTGAGAGTGGAGCCTCTATTGTGTGTTTGGCCATTGCAAGATTGGGTGAGGTTAAGGCCCGTAAGGAAGGCCTTGAAGGTGATAAGAATGGGGTTGTTTAAGTCATTCCAAAGGAAGTTGAAATCCCCTAGGAAGATCTGATTGGTGTGTTGGTCTGAGTTAGAGGAGATGGTCTCCATCATTTGTTCAATAAAAGGGGGTGGTAAATTATGTGCAGTTTACAAACAAGTTTGTTTCTAACTGAAGGTCTTGACTAAGGTCCATAAGTTTGTCATCAAGGTAAGAGGGTTCATCATTATGGATGGGAATGTAGTGTGGCCTAGGGGCGAAGGGGGATTGTGTGCTCACTGGGGTGTCGGAGAAGGTCCACATCCCAGGGAGACCACCGGTGATCGGGAAAGGAAAGGCTGGCAGTGGAGAACTAGGAGAGGGACTTTTGGAAGTGATGCTAGGATGATGGATAGGAAGAGGACTAATAGATGTGACATCAATGGATGGAGATACTCTGCTGTCAGGAGGTCCGTTCTAGTGTGCCGGAGGTGAGAGTGGTTGATAAGGTCAGCGCACGTATAGTCTCCGGGTGGAGGCTGTTGACCAAACTCATGCAGTGGTTATCATTGTTTGGCCTTCTATGAGCTAAGGGTGTGCACTGCTACCAATAAGTGGATAATGGGAGAAGGACAGGAATCATTCTTAGGAGAAAACGATCTGGGTCCATCAGCGATGGTTCCTGTCTTGCCAAAGCCGGGAAGGGGGGGGTGTAACATGAGGTAGCATAGGAGATAAATTAGAGGAGGGGCAGGATGGTGCCTGTGTTTCGGTCCTTGAATGGCGGAAAGGACTTTGACCTTGAGAGGAGATGGGGGCATAGTTGGACATTGTGTTTTTGATCTTCATGAACATTTTGTCAAACCACTCTACATCGTGATCAGAAGATTGGATGAGCACGTTACCATTGTTGTATAGGGTAATGGTTGCCTCAGCATTGAAATCTGTTGAAGGTGTTATCGTAATACAAAGCCCGTGTGGTGTTTTCCTTGATGTGTTAATCTGGAGCATTGCAGCAATAGCTCTCCTCCATTGTGTTCTTCCATTGGTGAAGAAGATTAATTCAGTAACGACTACTCCTTTATTACTGCAATAATAGGCATCAGATATGAGTCTTTCAGAGATCTGTTTAAGAAGATTATGATTCAAACGCTTGGCCGTGCTCTTTGATAGATTGGGTGGGTAGATAATCTTAAATGCAATATAACCCACCAGTGCCATCAAACTATCCTTAGGGCTCAGGTTATTAGGTCCCATATTCGCAGCGATTTCCTGAGATGTAATAAATAGAAACTTCTGCTGATAGTCAACTGACTGGACTCAGAAAATAGAAAGAAGTAGTAGTACACTCTAGAGGGCTGACAGCGGGGGTGAAGTGTTCAGAAAAAAAAATGGCAATGCAAAAGACTGCCTGTAATGAGGTGAGCTGATGTACAGAGGAATCAACACAGAGCCATTGGAATACAGCCGATCATTCTGGCTCA
Organism: Calotriton arnoldi; assembly: GCA_963921515.1. Taxonomy (NCBI): domain Eukaryota; kingdom Metazoa; phylum Chordata; class Amphibia; order Caudata; family Salamandridae; genus Calotriton; species Calotriton arnoldi. Next base: position 1,020,677 of record CAWUFW010002735.1, on the reverse strand, counting down.
GAAAGCACAGAATCCTTCCTCTTCTCCTTGTGGTAGAGTCCAGTCAGCAAGAAACTTCATTTTCTATCATAAAATCACGTGACTGGAACAGCCCAAGAACCCTTTAAAGATGGCTATTCCAGTGGCTATGAGGTGAAGGAGTCCTTCTTTTATTTTCAATTAAATAGGTTCGACACACTGAGTCCATTTTTACAGTGTGTGGAAACAAGCTACAAGCCATATGTCAGTATAAATAGTTGAGGAACATCCACCATCTTGAGGAAGTGGTTGTGTCTGTAATTGTAGGGAGATACAACCTCCAAAATGGTGTTTAGGCAACAGAATAAGATAGTTATCAATGCAGGAGAATGAGGGCTCCAGAGTTGGAGAACAGGCACTACCGAATAGGACAGGCAACATCAAACAAAACTCAACAGCAGTGTGAAGGTGCGAGCAGGGCCCCGCTGCTGAATATATATTGAATAATCATGACCACAACAGCAAAGAGTCATGTCTCGCCCAGCGAGATCGCCAGTTTGGGCACCCTTCTGCCCAAGGCATCCGTGAGTGCCACAATGGGCACACTTCAGCTCAAAGGCAGCCAGAGGTGGGGAGAGGGCCAAAATGAGGATAGAGCAGAAAAACAGCCTCCGGAGACAGCCATTAGCATATTCAGGGAAGCAGTGAAGCAGCCCTTAGCAGCAGTGAGTGCCGTAATGGGTGCTCTCCAGCTTGAAGCAACTAGAGGTGGGGGACCCAGAGAAAGGCTAGAACAGAGCACAATCTCTGAAGTCAACCACCAGTAGATCCCGGCAACGGCTCTTAGCGGGGGTGCCTCAGGCATGGGTCAGTCCCACAGCAACGAGTCAGCACTGGGCATTGCTTCTAGAATGGAGAGCACCCTGCATGGGCTGGAGGGATGAATGTCACTCACCAAGCCCCTACAGGTGCACAGCAACATGCTGTCTCAATATCTTGGCACCAGGTTGGCAGGAGGCAAGTCGGGAGGTAGGTGGGTCAGGGCCTGGGCCAGGACTGCAGTGCAGATGATACTTCATCAATACATCATCGGGGCAGCTAGCTCTTGCAAACAGAGCAGACGTGCAGTTCCTCGTGGTTCCATAGAGCAGTTTGGAAATCAGTCAGAGGAGGTCCAAAGCCGCAGGAAGGCATACCTTCTCAGACCTCAGGGAAAGGAGCTGATCAGTGATCTCAGGCAACAGACTAGCAGAGGATGCTTTCTTACTTCTAATGGAATGCTACAGTACAGTGAACATTACTACACTACAGATGTGGCAGTCCCTCACATCAGCCAAGATGGTTACAGCAAACAAGTGAGGAAAGAAATGGCTACCGAAGGATAAAATGTGATATACTGTAACCTGGCTCTGCTTCAGATGGAGCACATAAAGTATGTCAATGGAGAAGCCAAGGGAAATGTAGTAATATCTGTGGGCTTTTCTTTAAAACATGTGGCCAAAGAAAATCTAGATATGCCCTGGCCACCACGCCTTAGGTTGCCTATGATGTTTATCTAAATGCTTATATTACTAGAGAATATTGTGATTTAAAATAATGTAAACCACACACTCAGTTGTGCTGGACAGCTGCTCTTTTTGAATTATGTGTACAGAACCCGACTTGGCACCCATTGTCCCAAGTGTTGTGGAGTAAAAAAGAAAGAGAGGTGGTGGGGATTGATTGTTTAAAAAGAACTGCAATGTGTTGTGAATCTTACACAACACTGTAGAGCTATTAGAGTCAACAAAATAAAATGTTTCAGACAAAAATGGGCATTTTTCTAGTTCCCTTCTTACTCTTCTATTAGACTTTGAAAAAGGTACCAGTGCACACTTCATGTGACCCAAGAATTAGCATGCTCTAATTTTTGACGAATGCTACATGCAGTTGATTGTGTCAGAATTGCAGATATATGTTCAGGCAGGGCCGGCTTGTGTGACAGTCTTTTTTAGTGACTTCCCCCAGTGACTTCTTTATCCACGGATTCCCTCACTACCACCCTCCAACTGTGCCTCTCATCTCTCCATAGTCCCTCTCTGATATGCATTTCCATTTGTTATGCCACTACATAGTTCACTCACACTCAGTTCTGTGATCGGCTTCATACACGTTCTTTGCAGCACGCACATTAACCCCCTGTGCTATGGTAGGATGAGTTAAAAATGTCACTAGACAAAACTCCGATCTCTCTCCAACAGGAACATTAATCACCAGAGTTATTTCTATTGTCTGAAAACTACTGGACGCACAAGAATCCCTGCAGGGAGTGCTTTTAAGCCCTGCGGATCACTGCAATGCCCTTACACAGTGCAATCTGGGGGTAAGAGGAATGAGCACAGCATAGCCTAGACTCCACAAAGCCCCAACAAAGGCTGGCTGCAGCATCTTCTGGGAACATGACACAAAGACTGTGTCTAGAACCCAATGCATATGGCCAAAGGCTGAGTGTAACAATATTTAAAAACACAGTGTTAGGTCCTGCCGTGTACTATTCCAGAAATTGCACCAAAGTCCATTACACAGTTGGTTCTCAGGGTATGAGTTCAGGATGCAGGGCATTCTCAGAGTCAACACCCTCCTTTGAATTCACGTATAAGCCATCATCAATATGATTATTAATTACATCAGACTGGGGGCGGGTCTTTCTTTTTTGTTTACAGAGGCCTTAGTTCTACTGCAATCCCTGGAGCGCACAGACATTTACGGTCCATTTCAGCACTTAGGTATGCCTTAAATGCCATCAAGCCAAGTCTGTGGAAGTACATATCTACCTCCAAGGTGGCTTATCAAGGACAGTATCTGGCTCTTTGAAGGGCGCAAAATGCTTTTCACACATTTACTGAAGCCTGAGGTGGGGTTCACTTACAGTCACCTTTGCCATGTAAAATGAATTCATCTTAGGGGCTAAAATCTGAAGCAATGACATCCAATGGATGCTGTACATATTTATTTACAAAGTGCTATGCGCTAAAAAAAAAGGTCAACTGACATTTCACTGATTCACAAAGGCATGTAGGAGTACACAAAACACTACACTCTTTATTATTCTTTTACGTACTCTTACCTACCTTTGTAAATTGCCTCCAAAACCTCTAAAATTAGTATAATGAGGGAGTATTCATATACAATTAGTACAGATAGAAAGGACCATGCCCTCTTTGCACTTTTACTAATAGGAAGTTGGACGTTTTAGGACTGATTCGCAAAGTTATGTATGAGTACATAAAAGAGTACTCATGTAGTATTATGTCCCATACTTATAAATGCTGTTGTTACTCGGTCTTTTAATGAACATTTCTTTTCAGTTTTTTACTTTTTAAGATGTGTAACTTCTCAGGTCAAGACAAATAAATGAGAGGAGAGTTAAATGAATTAATGTTCTGTTGTTAGACAATGAGAAGGCATTCGACAGTGTGGACAGAGAGATCCTTTGGAGACTGCTCCGCCACTACGGTGTACCAGATAAACTCATAAGAATCATCAGGAACTCTTATGAGGGAATGACTTGCAAGGTAGTCCAAGGAGGCCAACTCACGGAAGCCTTCCAAATGAGGACTGAAGTCCACCTGGGTTATTTACTCTTGCCTTTCCTCTTCCTGCTGGCCATAGACTGGCCATAGACTGGGTCATGAAGACATCTACAGCAAGGAGAAGAAATAGGATCCAGTGGAAACCTTGGCCACAGCTCAATGACCTGGACTTTGCTGAAGACCTGGCCCTACTCTACCATACCCATCTGCAGATGCAAGAGAAGGCTGCCAATGTGGCAACCACAACAGGACAACTTGGCCTCAACATTTACAGGGGAAAAAACAAGATACTAAAGGCTAACACGGCCAGCACAATGGCAGTCACTGTTGTAGGCAATGAACTGGAAGAGGTTGAGGGCATCATCTACCTGGGTAGTGTCATAGACAAGCAGAGCGACACAGACATCAAGGCAAGCATCGGCAAAACCAGGGCCACCTTCATTCAGCTAAAGAAGATCAGGAGCTCCAAGGGCTTAACGGTGCAAACCAAGATCAGGCATTTTTAACACCAACGTAAAACCGGTCCTTCTGTATGGAGCAGAAAATTGGAGGACAACAGTGACCACCACCAACAAAGTCCAGACCTTCATTAAAACTTGTCTGAGGAAAATCCTCCAAATCCATGGTACAAACACTATCAGCAACAATTACCTATGGCAGCAGTCTTCCAAGTCCCTGCTTATGAAGAAATTCTGAAAAGATGCTGGGGCTGGATAGGTCACACGCTCTGCAAGCCTGCATCAAACACCACCAGGCAAGCCCTGACCTGTAACCCTCAAGCGAAAAGGAAAATAGAAAGGCCAAGAAACACCTGGTGCCGAGGCCTTGCATATGACTGCAAGGAGATGTGTTACACCTGAAGTTTGATTGAAAGAAAATCCCAAGACAGAGATGGCTGGTTGATGGCCTGTATCCCAGGAGGGGTAGTCGGCATAAGTATGTAAGTGCTTGAAAATATGTAGGACATCATGTATTCCCCTTTTAAAAAAGAGAACATCAAATAAATGTGTCTATCTGATGTCTTTAAAATAAAATCTATCAGAATAACAATTCTGCCTCTTTGTTAGACCAGATCTTCACCCAACACAACAAAGGCTTTACTGCCACCAGGTCAGCTGTATAGTTAACTCCTAATTCTTTGTGTATGGAAAACGAGGTGGTACCCTGGGGGACCTTCAGGATTCAACTTGTTTTGTGTGGTCTGTAGTTTGTTAGCCGCAGTATTCCCCCAGACCTCGCTTCCGTACAGGACCTTGGAGATGCAGAAGGACTGGTAAAGCTTTAGACTCATCCCCGGAGACCAGGTGCCTAATCTATGGGCATAGTTAGCAATGGCTTCCTTGGATTTATTCATGTCTCCTAACTTCCCCTCCAACAGATGTTTCCAGTTCAATTTTCCATCAATTAAATTTCCAAATAAGCAAAAGCTGATACCTTGACTAAAGTGTGGGCTCCTGCCTTGAAAGTCTTGGATCGGGTCGCCCGAGGGCCGACTTCCAAAACGTACAATTTTGTGAAGTTGGCCAACAGGTCCAGCCCGTTCATAAAGGAAACAAATCCAATGATCAGGGCCTGTAGGCCCATAGGTGTGCGTGCCATCAGTACCGCATCATCGGCATATAATAGGACTGGTACTGCTTTCCTGCCCACTCTAGGGCAGTCAGTCTGTAATAATATCAGGGCAGCTTTTAAGCCATTAATATATACCGTGAATAAAAAAGGGGCTAAAATACACTCATGGCGCAACCCCCTAGTGCAATTAAAATAGTCAATAAGGCCTGATCCATGTGAGTATCTGACTTCAGCTGTAGTATGGGCATGAAGGGTTATTATTAGAGTTTCAATAGCTGGTTAGACATCCAGGGAACCAAGTAGAGCCCACAGTTTCTTACGGTTCACCTGGTCAAATGCAGAGGTGAGATCCATAAAAAGGGCGCCAGGTTGGGCTACCGTATATTTGGAGACTAAAAGGTAGAGGTTTAGGCATTGCTCTATAGTTGATTTTCCCGAACGGAAACCATACTGCACCTCAGATATAATTTGATTTGTGTCAGCCAAGACAGAGAGCTTGTTTAATAAGACCCAACCCAAGACCTTGACTTGGAATCAATGAGGGATATGGGGCAGTAACAATGGGGATTGTCCCTGTCCCCCTTCTTAAAAATCGGGATGATTATAGCGGTTGACCATGAAAGCGGCATCCCATTCCTTACCGCTGCGTTTAAAACCGTAGTCAAAACCGGGGCCCATACATCAATGTTGTCCTGGAAAAAGTCGAGAGGAATCCTGTTGTGACCTGGGGCCTTATTCCGGGACAATCCCTCAATGCCCAGCTGTACTTTGCCCAAGGAAAAGGTGACAAGAGTATCAGTCAAGCAGGGTTCTATCTCATTAGTGGTTCCCTCACTTTGTCCAAAGTTATTAACTCCTTCAAAGTGGGCCATCCATTGTTCCGGGGTAATGTGATGGCACAGTGCGGGTCTTGATGGCTCTGAAAAACAGGATCTATTTATGACTTGCCAAAAGAGAGTACAATCCCGCTGCTCACTCACTTGGGTTAACTCGTCCCATGCTTGTCTTTGTTACAATCGCCTCCGTTCCCTGAGGGCCCCCTTGTAATTACTATGGCAATTTGCCACCCAAACTCTGACTTGAGGGATCTGTTTCAAAGTCTTCTTCAGGAGGCGGAGGGCCCGAGAACATTCAGCATTGAACCATTTTGTATGTTCAAAGGCAGGGTCAACTGCAGGGACTGTTAGCAAGCTAGCAATTGACTGGGCAATGGGAATAAATGAATTTATAGTCTCTTCACCAGAGACTAAAGAATCTAAGCAGGTTAGGCTCTCCTGTTGTGATTTGTTTGAGTCATTATAGAATGATCTGTTAACTTGTTCTATTGACTTATTTTTGTGTACCACTGTTATTTTTCACTTGATCACTTTAGTCAGGCAATATGCTCTCCTTCACTTGTATTGTGTGGTCACCATCACTAGTACTGTGTGATCACCTTCACTTTTGAGTACTGTATATACAGTTCCTTATTTATTTTTGCCTATTTCTAATGTCTTAATTTTGTCAGTTTATAAAATATAATGTTTGCATATATGTTCTCCTCCTATAACTTTGCTTGTTTCACTAACTGAATCTTAAAATAGATTGTTTCATACTATCTTGTATTTACAATTCTTTGTTTAAATGATACCTGGTTGGATCATGTGTGTATTATACAGTGTACTCCTGTCTGACAGTGGTCTATGGGTTGCTCCTTTGTTTTCTGTATATGCATTTGGCATTTAATGGCTTTTGATGGCAGGCAGTACAGTGATCAATTAGGGAAAACAATTTAATTAGCTTAATTAAAGCTAATTGCTCTTTAATCTTGACAAGGAGAAATCTGTTAAGAAAAATGTACTATTCAAGCATATAGGGCCAACACAAATCCTAATCTTTCCATTTGCCTTTTTAGCTATTACAATGGAGTGAGTGGGCAACCACTGAGATGATATCACAGGTTCTATAATCCAACAGTCTTTAATTTTTGTAATTCTTTTGCAAATTTATCTTGTAACATCATGGGAATATTCCTGACTTTATGGACCTTGGGTATATTAGTAACTTTTAAAGCTATCTTGTGGGAAAGTCCATGCAGCTTTCCAATATTTCAAGAGAATGCCTTTGTGATTTTTTATTACCTGTTCCTACACTCTCATCCACTGCACGATGTTTTTCTAATCTACTGGTATTCAAAACAATATCTAATCATTTTTATCCATCTGTCCAAGTACTGAGGGTTTTTTCAGCCACATAGAGCTTTTCCATAGTTTTCTTGTTTTTGAGTTTAAATGTTAAGGTCCTCAACACTAATATTCATATGGATTCAACCAAATAACTATCAGGATTTATGTCTGAAGGTTCAATATGTTAACCTAACTTTCCTATCAACTTTATCTTCCATAATTCCTCTCCTACAATTGTAGGAGGGAAACCTAAATGTACAAATTCACGCCTCCCATTGGCATTTTAGACACAGGTTTGTATCTTGACCCTTTACACATTCCTAAGACAGAGTCTTCTTCAACATGTAAAAAACAGCCAGTAGTATCCCTCTCTTTCCTATTTGAATGATATCCTGTAAGAAATTGGGTTGTTGATTGACTGGGGTGTGAACACTGGTAAAGCAGCAACCACAATCATTGTCACGGTGAGGCACAAGCAACCCTAAATTAACCTGTGCTCAATCCTCTGGTAGCTTGGCACGGAGCAGTCAGACGTAACTTAGAAGCAATGTGTTAAATATTTGTGCAACACTTCAAACAGTGATAAAGTGACAACACCACACAAAAAGGATCCCACACCAAGCTGGGAACATAGAGTACGTATTGCTAAATAAATCAAGACTACAAGAAGAAGAATCCAATCAGGGCAATGAGTTGGTTCCAAGGAGCTGTGAGGTTGATACATAAATCAAGAACACACGAAGAAGAATCCAATCAGGGCAATGCATTGGTTCCGAGGAGCTGTTAGGTTGCGATGCGGAGTCCGTCATCTTCGTTTAGGCTGCAGTTGATGAGGGATGAAAGGGCCTGCACCAAGTATGCCTCATGAAGCAGCGGTTCCAAGGAGGCTGCAGGCTGAGGAAGCAATGCAAGTCTTTGCTACAGGCCCAATCTATGCAGCAGCAGTGATACATCGGTTCTGCTCAAGGTTGAGCCATGCAACAGAGGACATGCATTGGTTCCTCTGGGTCAAGAGAGGCTGGTAGGGTACCTTAAGCCCACTTCCAGGGGTCCAGGACTAGGGTGGCACAACTTGGCAAGCTAGACTCACAGATGGCAGAGTCCAGCTGCGGGTGCAAGTTCGTTGGACGCCTATTGTCACTTTGGGATTCTAGGTTCAAGACATGCACGTCGAGTCCTTCTCACTCAGGCATGATGGGCAGCTAGCAGTAGGTCAGCACAGCAGGGCAGCAGCCCTTCAGAGCAGCAGTCCAGCAGAGTGGAACCCTTTCAGCAGCACAGCAGTCCTTCTTCGTGGCAGAATGTCCACAGATCCAGAAGTGTACTGAAGAGTTGGTGTCTGAGGTCCAGTATTTATACCCAGTTGTGCCTTTGAAATAGGGAAAAACTTAGCTTCTAGAGGCATGCCTTTGAAGTGCACAGGTGCCCTGCCTTCCTTGCCCTGGCTCCAGACCAACTACAGGGGGTATGCAGCCCTATGTGTGGAGGTAGGACACAGTGTCATGTCCCGCATCAAATGCACAATCTGCCTACCTCCATCCCCTGTGAGTTATCCCAAACAGATCACACATCCACTATTAGTTAAGACCTTACTCATCCTCCTTGCAGCTTATGTCAGACCATTTTCAGAGTTACATATTGTTACCATGTACTGAAACCAATATGCTGACACCCATGATAGAGCTTTCAACGCTCTTAAATTTGTAGGGGTGCATTATACTCGTGGAATAGCTTGCACTCACATGTATCCTGTTGTTTTGTTATAACCAACATTATTAGAATGAAGATTATATCACTATGTAAAGAAATTAGAATGAAATCTGTAGTGTTGCATAAGAGAAATGATTAAGATTTTGCATGTGTTGGAAGAAATACCGTAGTAATGTGTATTTTACGAATATTATACAATATAGAATGTATCCATGTCTAAATTAGCGGTTCATATAAAGATTGATGTAACGTGTGTGTTTTAATAGATGTTCTTAGGTTAGTCAAACCTTGGTAGGCCTAACTTTCGTTTCCTTAACTTTCGTTCCTCCCTGTTTGCTCTCGTGTTAGGGGTCTAATTAGAATTTATGTGCTTGCAAAGTGATTTTCTTTTCCCATCACTACTACAGGTGCAGGAATTCAATCTCGTTATTTAAAAATAATGTCTTTGCTTTGGATTTAGGAAGAGACATAGGGAGGAAAGGAATGTATTTGAAGAGTCTGAACAGATAGCAGGGAGGACGCCTTTCGTGTCTGGTGGAACCTGGGAACCAAGGTTGTTGGACAAAGCCTGGATGAGCTAATGCCTCATGGAAAGTTACCTAAAGGAGATGTTCTCAAAGCAAGTTACCATGTGACCTGTTAGGGGTGTAACTGTTCCTTTTTGTATTAGGATCAGGGACAGATTCGGGGGATTTCTGCTTTGACTAAGGAAGGGGAGCATCTTAGAACGAGCTCCATAGCTTTGCGCTACTCGACCCATTTAACGTGAGTGTGCTTCTTAGGAAGTCTTCATGTGCTGACACCTTTAGAGGGGAACTAACTGGGATGCTAAATTAGGATGTTACCTCAGAGATAGATTAGGGACAGATTATTCTTTTAATTCCGAAATATAAATGAAGAAGGATTTAGGCGCAGCATCTATACTCAGTTGTGTCCTGATTTTGGAATTCATTATTCTGTGTCTGTTGTTCCGAGAGAATTATATTCGTAGGCTTGGTTCTGTATTTGTGTTCATGTATCTTTATACACTTATATTGAGGTGTACGTATGTTTTGCTTTTTTTGGCCTTATAATAAATTCAGTAAGCTTGGATCAAGAGTCTGTGCTTCTTTAGTGCCATGGGAAAGGGTAATGTATAATCATCAGGAATTGTTTTCTCCCTTCCACACTTACTAAGCAGGCATCAAAGATCATCGGCCAAAGGTTCCTGAGTATATCTAGAACGTGGAACCCGGCTCCATCAATTGGTAGCAGAGTAGGATGTTTTCCTCTAGAAGTGAGGGGAGAATCCGGAAAATCTAGAATAAAATTAGATCCATAGAGTTCAAAATAGAGCCCCATGATCGAGAGCAGAAGACAACGGGCATTGACGGAGGCCGGCAGAGAGTGGCGGTGCACCGAAGACAGCGGTGAATGGTGGCGTGCGTATGAACAGTGATGTTTGCGTTAGATTGCGGTGAATTGGTTGTATGATGTCTTGCGGAGTTGGGATGACAGTCGAGTGAATGTGGGCTACTAGGCGGAACACGTGCAGTCCAAGTGTTTTGGTTATTTTGGTTAACAGGCTCAAGAGTAGCCTAAGATCCCAAGATAAGTTCATGGTGTAAAAGGCACCACTTGGCTGTAATTGTCTGACCATTGGCTGTGGGTGTCGTGGAGCGCTATTGACAACTCAGTTGGGACAGGGAACTTTGTTTGACTGGATTTAATAGAGCTGTGTGTGAAAAACCTTGTGCGCAAGGGGTAGACTACAGCGATTTGAGTGACTGACGCAGGTCGTGCGTCACGGGGTGTGAATGTTCTTGAGAGAGTGAAACTATCAATCTTCTAGCAGGCAGACAATTACTTGGTTCACTGTAACTGTAAGGTAAACAGTTACTTGGTTGTACGAGTGAGAGAGTGAACGTGGATGGTGAGATTGCGAAGGTGGGTGAGCCACTGCGAGGAGGAAAAGGTGACGTGAGAGTGCGCTGCGATAGGTCTGTTGGTGTAATGCCACGCTGGGATTGGTGGGTTCTCGACAAGAATTGGAAGAGGGAAGTTGTGTTTTGTAATAATTTGATTAAAAAATGAGATGTTTTAGGGTGTTACAAAATCTATGCAGAGGAGATTCAGGTGTGGTAAATCGGGTAGGGGAGGAAGCCCCGCCAGAGGATACTCCGGCACACTATATGGCAACAAATGTAGGACTTCATACTATAGTGTGGCTTCAAAATTGGCATAAGATTACTAAAAAAGAGGGGGAATTGGCTTTTCCACGTCATCGGTCAATTTGATTGGATGTGTTGTATCAGTTGAGGGGAGTGAAGTCTTCATTAAAACCTCCACCTAGACCCACACAATTTGAGCAATTAGATGCATGGATGCGAGCAGCACAAGCTAAATGAAGAGAAAATTCTCAGGGAAGGATGAAAAAGGCAATGAAAGCATATCAAGATGCAAGGTGTGAACGCTCAGTTGAAAAGATGGAGGGTGGATACCATCGAGGGGGAAAGACTGTACCCACTATTGTTACAAGAAGCAGGTGCTTGAAATAGGAATACAGAGGATGGCAGTAACACAGATGACTGTCTGTTAGACAGACTATTGGCAGAGCGTCCTCCACCCTGCAACCCACAGTCAGAAGGGATAAGACGAGAACTGACAAGGGAAGGAAACCCAGAAAGAACGGGGTCGGCTCCAGTAGGTCCTAGTGCAAGAGTAGTGGGAAAGATCTCAGCGGGACCAGAAGGGACAGGAAGGCCAGTAATAGGAAATACTGAGATGAGTGGAGTTGACAGTGCCATACGGTTGCCAGGAGCCCTTATGGTACCGGTTACCATGGTACCTGTGGTCTTGGTATATAATCCGAATGTAGGGGAAAGTGGTGGTCAACAGCAGACAGGAATGAGAGAAGAAACTATCTCTGGAAGAAGTATCTTGATGGGGAATGGGTACATCCTTCGTGCCTGTGGAAGCTAGTAGTCCACTGCCATCGACGGCAGACCCTTCCAGGGTATGCTTCGGGTTTGATACAGGACAGTCAGGTTCACTGGCAAACTCTCGGTCAGAAATAAGAATGTGGGTTCCCCCAGTGAAGGGAACTATGGGGAGGATACCAGAGGTGGGAACGAGGCAAGAAGTGCTTAGAGCACAACCCGTACTCCAGAGTACAGGAGTGAAAATCGATGGAGGAGTTGCGAAAGGGAAGCCTGGCCCACCCTTCAAAGTATAGGGTTGGAGAATCACTGGAGAAGTCAGAGATGTGAGAGGGAAGGCCAATGTAAAGTGATAAATCAGGGAAAACGTAAGGTTGCAATGAAGTCAAAATTGCTTGATGTGTGCTGAAATTAAAGGCAGAGGCAGATGAGGTAATTGATGGGAACTTGCGTTGGAAAGGATAGATTTCTATGATTGTGATGAGCTGTTATTTGTGGCGAAGGATGTTACTCGTAAGGCAAAGCGAGCTCATGAGATGTTAGTTCAATTGGCACGGAAGTACGATGTGGTTTTGACTAAAACCAAAATGCTGCAGGGAAATTACAGGTTAAATTACACTGACCAGGATTTGGAAGAGAATAGTAGGTTTGAAAGCTCATATTCGAGAATTAGTCATAGGAATGCGTGCATGGATAGAGTTGGACAAATGGGAAGAGAAGTGGTCTAAGAAGAAGGGTGCCAAGAAAGGGATAGGAGACACTCCGTCTCCCGGAGGGGGAGCGGAGAGGGTAGGAAATTACCCATTGCGAGAGGTGCCAAATGGAGGGTATGTGCACGTGTCTTGGAGCAGGGGTGATTTAGCTTCTTTCACAAATGACTTTCCTCGGCTGAAGGAAAAGCCTGCCGAATGGTACAAACAGGTTGACCGCTTTGTGAAAATTTCAAAGGTATTGTGGGTAGATTTGAACACCTCATTTGATATTGTGGTCCCAGGTGATCTATGGACTGCATGCAAAATTGCAGTTAAATGGCCCACTGTAGAACCAGAAAGAGACCCTGTAACGCATGGCCCTTCGCCTGAGGATATGAGAAAATTTGATCAGGTGATTACATGGCTACAGACTAACGTTGCCCCACAAGACATTGATTGGCTTAAAATTGATCGAACTACCCAAGAGCCCAAGGAGTCAGTGCATGCTTACTATGAGAGACTCTTACAGGCTTTCAAACAGTATAGTGGGCTGGATGCGTTGGGACAGAAGGATATGGGACAGTTCGTTTCAAAATTTGTGTTGGGATTACGGCCTGAGATTAGTTTTATGATCCAGCAACATTTGATTTGTTGGCAAAATAAGTCGGTGGACGAGATTTTGCATTATGCTAGGTACTGTAGTGATGAAGTGGAGTCCAAGCAAAAGAAAATGAAGGATAAGTTGATGTTGGTACAGTTGAGGAATGCCGAGAGACCAAACTTAGCACAGGTGAATGGAGAAACAATGAGTCGGAGGCAGGGGAGCGGTCGAGGAGTGAACCAAAATGCGTCAGCTTCTCCAGGACAGGGGAGAGGAAGAGGAACAGATTATGGGGCAGGGGGGGATTGGGTTAATGTGAGGAGGAACACTGCCTGCCACTATTGTCATAAGATCAGGCATTGGAAGCACGATTGTCGCTCAAATCCTGCTAATCAGATACAATTTGAGGAAAATGTGCAAGTGTCGGATGACTTGAATACCGTGACTAGACCAAGATCCATGTATGGAGGAGGTCTAGATCAGCCGGTAAAGGTATCCCAACCTCCGAGAGTTCCCCAAGGCAATCGTGTGTACCAACAGATGCCTTGCATTGACACATTAGATAATTTTGACCTGGACCCATTACAATGACGGTGCCCGAGGGGGAAGGAAGGCTGTACTCTTGGGGCAGCCTTGGAGGTAGGCCAGAGTGGACCGTTTGTGGAGGCAGATGTTGACGGTCATCTCATTACATTCCTGATTGATACTGGTGCTACCTGCTTTACTGTGAGATCAGCAGTGGTTCCCAACCTACCCTCTCGGGGCAATCGATCCAAGTTGTAGGAGTTGCTAATCAGAAAATGACCAATCCACTGACAGATGAGTTACCTGTGAGAATAGGAACATTTCGGAGTCGCCACCAGGTTGTGGTGTGCGTCTCAAGTCCAGCTGGTTTGTTAGGCTGCTTTTGTGTAAGTTAAATTGCACCATTTATTGTATTCCGAAGGGAGTAGAATTACAGACACATGACGATGATGTTGCCTTTAAATGTGCAAGTCAGAACTTGTGTGCAGAGATGTTTCCTGTCCTAACTGCGGCTGACTTACCAGTTGATTTGAGGGATTCAGTCTCTCCCGTGGTATGGGATTTTACTGGAGAAGAAATAGGACTGATTCGAGGAGTCGAACCAGTTAAGGTACAGATTAAGCCAAATGCTGTATTTCCAAGAACGCCGCAGTATAATTTGACCCCAGAGACTGTGGCCGGAATAAGACCTGTAATTGAGTCCATGATTGCACAAGGCATTCTAAAAGAGATAAGAGGAAGCCCCTGTGACTCACCTATTATGGGATTGCAAAAGCCCAGGGCAAATATAGGATTGTCCAGGACCTGCGCAGAATTATTGAGATTGTGATTCCATGTAGTCCTGTGGTACCGAATCCAGTGGAAATTTTGTTTCAGATACCTTGTGAAGTGGAATGGTTTACAGTCATTGACCTATGCCAGGCATTCTTTTCGATATCCCTCCATGAAGAAAGCCAATTTTAATTTGCTTTCCGGCTGGAGAATCGTGTGTTAACGTGGTGTCGTATCCCACAAGCGCATACTGAAAGTCCGTCTATTTTCAATCAGATTTTGAAAAAGAATCTTGAGAGTCTGGTACTGACGCAGGATTCAGTTCTTGTTCAGTACATAGATGATCTCCTGGTTGCTTCGTAAACGGAGGATGCTTGCAGAATAGAAACTGTGGCTTTGCTGAATCATCTGGCAGAAAATGGGCACAAGGTGTCCCCGAGCAAGCCTCAGTACTGTTTGCCTGAGGTTCAGTATCTGGGTCATCGGATTGAGAAGGGAAAGAGAAAGGTGTCACCAGATCGCATTGAAGCGATCTTACAAATGGGTCTTCCTAAGACACAAAAGGAAGTCCGAATGTTTTTGGGAATTGTCGGCTACTGTCGACAGTGGATTCCCAATTTCTCCCTGAAGGCAAAACCCTTGTTGAGGTTGACTCGTAAGGATATAAGTGATCTGGTACCATGGGATAACAACTGTCTGGTTGCCTTCCTGGAGCTGAGAGAGAGCCTGTGTCGTGCTCCGGTTTTAGGAATGCCTGATTACAACAAAGCGTTTTCGCTCTTTTGCTGTGAGAGGGAGGGTTGCGCACTAGCGGTACTCATTCAGACACATGGGGGTGTCCGTAGACCAGTGGCTGCCTTTTCAGCTACCTTAGACCCGGTAGCTTCTGAGTTGCCCGGATGTCTCAGATCCGTTGCTGCAACAGGTGTCAGCATTGAAAGATGTGAAAGCATTGTGATGGGACACCCTCTTACTGTTTATGTTCCACACTCAGTAGAGCTCCTGATGACGAGCACCAAGACACAGCACTTGACAAATAACAGGCTCACTAAGTATGAGAAGGTTATTTTTGCATCTGAAAATGTTACTTTGAAAAGATGTTCTATGTTGAATCCTGCTACACTGATGCCATTTCCACACATTGAAGGGGAGAATTGTGAGGAACATGACTATCTGGATGTGACTGAACTTTTTACCAAACCAAGACCCGACATTATTGATGAACCTTTACCTGAATCAGACTGATCCTTTTTGTTGATGGTTCATGCTTAAGAGACAGTGAGGGTCATTTGAGAGCAACATTTGGTCTAGGTCGACTCTCTCCCCAGCAGCTCCTCTGTGCCGTCGCCGCTCCTCAGTCCTCCTGACCTCCTCCTGGTGAGGTTCGCGTTTGCTGCCCGCTACGCTGCCTGATCCTGCCTGCCTAGGATCCTGCCTGCCCTCTGCCGCTCCTCGTCCTGCCCTCGCCTGCAGCCCTTAGCTGTCGCCTGTTCTTCCGCCACTGCTATTTATATTCAACTTTTTTCTTTTTGCAGCCCTTAGCAGTCGCCCGTTCTCCCGCCACCGTTTATTTAATTTTTTTCTTTTTTGTTTTTCCCACTGTTCCCGCCGCTGCTGCCCCTGCGGCCCCTCCCCCTGGACAGCCCCCGCTCCCGCCTCCCAGCTTCTCGTCCCTACCCCCTCCCCCCTCCTCTACTTAATGGCGTCCGCTGCGCGGTCGCACAGCTGGCACGCCAAAGGCGTGCCAAAGGCAAGCTCTTCTGCGCCCATCTGCCACCCGACCGGAAGAAACAACAACTGCCAGCAGGCCACGCCTAACATGACCCATGGCGAGTTCTCCTGCAACCACTGCCGCCAGGCCTTCACCACCGCTCCGGCCACCAACACCGCCAACGCCCTAAGATGCATCCTCCTCAACGTGCGCTCCATGCACTAGCACGCCATGGAAATCTAGAACCTCCTGGACTCGCTCTCACCCGATGTCACCTTCTTCATGGAAACCTGGATCAAGGACTCCTCGGCCCCTGACATCGCCATCGCCATCCCGGACGGGTACAAAATCCAGAGGAAGGACCGCCCCAACCACCCGGGAGGAGACATCGCCATTGCGCACAAAAGCACCCTCCGCCTCACCACCTCCAGCGAAAACTTCCCCGCCGCCGAACACCTGCACTTCCAGGTCCAGACCAGGCCCAACTCCACCCTCGGCTACAGACCCCCCGGGCCCCAAGCACCCTTTGGCGACACGATAACCGACCTCATTGCACCTCACGCCATCGCCATCACAGACTACATACTCATCGGAGACCTGAACTTCCACCTCGACAACCTCAGTGACCCCAACTCCGCCACCCTCCGGGACAACCTCGCCAACATCGGACTGAAACAACTCATAACCACACCGACCCACAAGGCAGGACACACTCTTGACCCCATCTTCGCTGGAGGTAGCAGCGTTCACTTCAGCCACACCACGCAGCCCCCATGGACCGACCACGATTGCATGCACTTCCACGTCAACAAGCCCAAGCCACCCGAACCTGCTCCGCGCCTCCTGCGTAGGAACTGGAGCAGAGTCACTGAAGAACAACTCAACTCCACCCTCAACGGCAACACCCGCTCCACTGCAACCGATGCTAACCTCGCGGCCATGGAATTCCACACCTGGATCGCCAACTGCGCAGACAAGCTCACTCCGCTACGCAACCCCGACAAGCAACACCCCAGAAAAGCCGCCAGGTTCACCACCATTCTCCAGGAAGCCAGGCGCACCTTCAGACGCCTGGAGAAGAACTGGAGAAACAGTAAGACACCCAGACTACACCACCTACAAGTACGCTATGGTGGAATACCATCAACGCATTAGAACCACCAAAAGGACCTTCATCCACAACAGAATCCTTGCCAACTCCGGCAACTCCAAGGAACTTTTCAGCATCATCCAGAAATTCACGAAGCCCCATTTTGAAGCCACGGACATCACCCCCTCCCAGGACCTCTGCGACAAACTCGGCTCCTACTTCCACCTGAAGATAAAGAACCTCTACGACAACTTCAACGATCACACGCCCGACCACGCAGCCAGCGCCAGCCAGACCACCATCTCCACCTGGACACTGATCACGACCGAGAAGACCGCCGCGACCATGAAAGGCATCCACTCCGGGGCCCCAACGGACTCCTGCCCACCCCACATATACCACAGAGCCGCCACCACCATCGCACCCGTATTACAATGCGCCATCAACACCACCTTCAAGACCGACTCCTTCCCCGACGACTGGAAACGCGCAGAAGTCAGGCCCCTGCTCAAGAATCCCTCAGCAGACCCGACAGACCTCAAGAACTACCGGCCCATCTCGCTCCTCCCTTTTGCAGCTAAAGTCGCAGAGAATACCGTCAACGCGGAACTGTCAAGGTTCATCGAAGACAACGCCATCCTCGACCCTTCCCAATCCGGATTCTGGAGCAACCACAGCACCGAGACCGCCCTACTCACCGCTACTGACGACATCCGTGCCCTCCTCAACCAAGGCCACACCGCATCCCAGATTCTACTCGACCTGTCAGCAGCCTTCGACACCGTCTCCCACCGCACACTCACAGCCAGACTACACGACGCCGGCATACAAGGCACTGCCCTCGACTGGATCAGATCGTTCCTCACCGGCAGGAGCCAAAGAATCAGACTGCCACCCTTCCTCTCCGAACCCACGGAAATCAACTGCGGAGTCCCACAAGGATCATCACTCAGCCCAACCCTCTTCAACGTCTACATGGCTCCCCTCGCCGCCATCGTCCGACGGCATGGCCTCAGCATAGTCTCCTACGCCGACGACTCCCAGCTCATCCTCTCCCTCACCAAGGACCCACCACCACCAGACTCAACTTCCAGGAAGGAATGCAGGACGTCGCAGCCTGGATTAACAACAGCTGCTTAAGACTCAACTCAGAGAAGACAGAAGTCCTCATCCTCGGAACGACCCCTTCGGCATGGAACAACACCTGGTGGCCCACCACCTTCGGCAGCCCACTGACCCCCACAGACCACACCAAGAACCTCGGCATCGTACTCGACTCCTCCCTCACCATGAATCGATAGGTCAACGCCGTCACCTCCAGCTGCTTCAACACACTCCGTACGACCGTAAGACCTTCAAATGGATCCCCCCGAGGCAAGGAAGACAGTCACCCACGCACTCATCACTAGCAGGCGGGACTACGGAAATGCCCTTTACGCCGGCATCAACAAATCCCTACTCCGCAAGCTCCAGACAATACAGAACACCGCCGCCAGACTCGTCCTTGGGATCCTCGACACGAACACATCAGCCAACACCTTCGCAAGCACCACTGGCTCCCCGTCGAGAAAAGAGTCACCTTCAAGATACTCACCTACGCCTACAAATGCCTACACAACACCCGACCCCAATACCTCAACGACAGAATCACCCTCCGCATGCCCAAACGCAACCTCCGCTCCACCAACCTCCTCCTCACCAAAACCCAGCGCATCCGCAGAGCCAGAGCAGGGGGAAGATCCTTCTCCTACATCGCGGCCAAGACCTGGAACGAGCTCCCCACCGACATCAGACGTGCCCCCACCCTCGACACCTTCAGGAAGGCACTGAAGACCTGGCTCTTTGACTGATACGGAACTGCTGACCCCCCCCCCTCAGCGCCTTGAGACCCTCAAGGGTGAGTAGCGCCTTATAATCCCCTGATTGATTGATTTGCTGTCTGTACTATTTCTGGAGTTGTGGAAGCTGCTTGTTTACAAGGAGTACACTCCGCACAAGTGGCTGAAATTATTGCCTGGATACGTGTAGTGTTGGAAATGAGGGTCTCTAGTTGGCAATGGCTGGCGCCACTGTCCAAATAGGGACCCTTCTCCCCAAGTCAGGGCAAGTGGGCTACCCCCTTTGATAACCCCTGCTCAACCCTGTGGTAACGTAGCACGAGCAGCTAGGCCTATCTCAGAGGCAGTGTGTGAAGCATATATGACCATGCACAACAAGGCAGTAATGACACCACAAAAGGACACAACTCAAGTAGGTATAGAAAAAATAGTATCTTTATCTAAGGTTTGGTACGAGACTCTCAGAAGCGTTTTAACCAGTTATCAGGCATGTAAATCATTAGGGACTTAAAAAAAAGGCAATATGTGTTCACCAGAAGGTGGCACTGACTGAGTTCAAGGCCTGGGTCTACGCGACCCGTTGCGCACCAGATACCTGCCGTTGGACGGGGACCCAGCACGTAGCTTCTCGAAGAAGCGGAAACGGTGACAGGCGGACTCCCAGCGACCACAGTTCTCGATGGCAGTGGTCCGCAAAGTGCACTCGCAGCGATTCGGGCACTCCGGGACAGGCGGGCCCTCAGCCGCAGCAGCACGCGGCTGCGGCGGCCCGGGCTGGTGGTGGCGATGACTCTCATCGTGCAGCTCCGTGGTGGGCTCGCAGTGGCAGCAGCGCTCTCCTATCTGCGGCAGCCCACAGGACGATTCACGATGGTGCAAGGTTGACAAAGACGTGGGCACCCAGCTGCACCAGCTCTCTCTTAGCTGCGGCGGCCCACAGGAAAAATCCCAATGATGCAAAGTTAGCAAGGGTGCGAGCATGCCGCGGCGGCAGCTCTCTTAGCTGCGGCGGCTCACAGGACAAATTACGAGGATGCAAAGTTAACCAGGGTGCGAGCACTCAGCGGCGGCAGCTCTCTCTTAGCTGCGGCGGCTCACAGGCCAAATCACGATGATGCACAGTTAGCAAGGGTGCGAGCACTCAGCGGCGGCAGCTCTCTCTTAGCTGCGGCAGCTCACAGGTCAAATCCCGATGATGAACAGTTAGCAAGGGTACAAGCACTCCGCGGCAGAAACTCTCTCTTAGCTGCGGCGGCTCACAGGACAATTCACGAGGATGCAAAGTTAGCAGGGGTGCGAGCACTCAGCGGCGGCAGCTCTCTCTTAGCTGCAGCGGCTCACAGGTCAAATCACGATGATGCACAGTTAGCAAGGGTGCGAGCACTCCGCGGCAGCAACTCTCTCTGAGCTGCGGCGGCTCACAGGACAAATCACGGTGATGCCAAGTTAGCAACGGTGCGAGCACTCAGCGGCAGCAGCTCTCTCTTAGCTGCGGCGGCTCAAAGGACAATCCACGATGTGGCACAATTAACACGAGTGCGGGCATCCAGCGGCAGCAGCTCTCTTAGCTGCGGCGGCCCACACAGTCTCAGCGCAGGTTCTGCAGGTTCAAATTTAAGGCGGGCACTCAGCGGCGGCAGCTCTCTCTTAGCTGCGGCGGCCCACACAGTTTCAGCGCAGGTTCTGCAGATTCAAATTGAGGCGGGCACTCAGCGGCGGCAGCTCTCTCAGCTGCGGCGGCCCACACAGTTTCAGTGCAGGTTCTGCAGATTCAAATTAAGGCGGGCACTCAGCGGCGGCAGCTCTCTCTTAGCTGCGGCGGTCCACACAGTTTCAGCGCAGGTTCTGCAGATTCAAATTAAGGCGGGCACTCAGCGGCGGCAGCTCTCTCTTAGCTGCGGCGGCCCACACAGTTTCAGCGCAGGTTCTGCAGATTCAAATTAAGGCGGGCACTCAGCGGCAGCAGCTCTCTCTTAGCTGCGGCGGCCCACACACAGAGTTCACAAAGGTTACCAGTCCGCGTTCCTCACAGTAGAACTAGAGGTTCCGGATTACTCGACGGAGGCCTCACCTGCAAGTAGAACTCCTAGCGAAGGAATTCGGGCAGCTGATGGGGTGAAGTCTAATGTCCCTGAGACTTCAGCAGGAGGCGCTCTCATTTCAGGCCCTTGGGTAGTTTCTCCAGCAAGCTTGGTGAAAGTTTCAAAGTCCTTTACTCTGTCCGCTCGGACAGAGTTTCGTCTTGACATCCAGAAGGAACACACCTGAAACAGGATTCAGTGCAGCGCTTTATACCTAGAAAGTCTTTGTTCTCTGCAGTCACAAATCACTGCATCCAGTCAGAACCAGTTTGGTGGGGTCGGGGAGCACATGGTTTATGAGGCGACATCCTGCCCTTTGGGAATCTGGGGGTCTGCTATCTGACGCCCAGTGGGAAATGGAGCCATCATTCACCTTGCCAGGCACGGCCCTGCTCGGATCAAAGAGTCACCCCTCCCCATACTCTAAATGCCGATCTCTCTCTCCGGCCAGGTCTGACCCAGCTGGCCCTGCTGCTCCAAAACCAGACGGCCAATACACACGCTAGCAAAAGCCTACAGCAAAGCTTCAGACCAGAAAATACCTCATTTCTAGTAGAGGCATTTTCGAGCACGGGCTACGCTAATAATCCTTACTAAAAGATGCATCTCCATGTTCTGAGCTTACACATATCAAATTCGACGTTCGTATCAGGTTCCTGGGGGCAGGGAGGATTAAGGCATGCAATACTCAGCCTGCACATTCTGGCCTATGAGAATGGGTGGCCTCACAATAGTGAACAGTGAAATGGAGGGTAACTTGCTATTAGAACATGCTACACAAACATACTTTCAAAGCTGCTTCGGTGGTTAGCGCAAATCAGCGCTGCCGGCCCACCAGCAGTATTTGGTCTATCAGCCCTGGGCACACGCAGTGCACTGATACTAGGGACTGACAGGTAAACCAAACGAGCCAATTATGATTATTCCAATTCATACAGTTATCTTTACACAGGGAGCATTCGCGCTGTGTCACTGATTGGCAGTGGCACAGCGCCCAGAGCATCTAAATCCAGCCAACATAAAAGGTCAGAAGAGAAAAGAGGAAGGGAGACCCTTGCCAATGATGCCAGGTCTAACACACGTCCCCTCCAGCTGAAATGTGGGGAGAACTAACCATTCCCTTGGGAGTTCTCATCACTAAGGCAAAAGAACCTGGACAGACCGTCAACATTGGCGTGCTCTGTACCAGGGCGGTGTTCCACCGTGAAATCCATACCCTGTAGGGAAATGGACCACCTCAACAACTTGGGATTCTCACCCCTCATATGCATCAACCATCTAAGGGGCCGTGGTCTGTCTGAACACGGAAGTGAGTCCCAAACAAATATGGCCTCAGCTTCTTCAGCGCCCAGACCACAGCAAATGCCTCACGCTCAATTGCACTCCACCTCTGTTCCCGGGGAAGTAACCTCCTGCTTAGGAAGGCTACCGGTTGGTCTAGTCCCTCCTCATTGATCTGTGACAGAACAGCCCCTATACCATGCTCTGAGGCGTCTGTCTGGACAACGAATTCCTTTGAAAAGTCGGGTGCCTGAAGCATGGGTGCAGTGCACATGGCAGTCTTCAGGGCATCAAAAGCATTCTGACAGGTGTCAGTCCAGTTTACCTTCTTTGGCTGCTTCTTAGAAGTCAGCTCAGTCAAGGGTGCAACAATGTTACCATATCCTTTGACAAACCTCCTGTAGTACCCCGTGAGTCCTAAGAAGGCTCTCACCTGTGTCTGAGTCTTGGGGGGTTCCCATGCCAGGATAGTTTCAATCTTGGGCTGAAGGGGCGCCACCTGGCCGCTCCCTACCTGGTGCCCCAAATACACTACAGAACCCTGCCCAATCTGGCACTTACTGGCTTTGATTGTGATGCCTGCCTTCCGCAGTGCCATCAATACCTCTCAGAGGTGGCGCAGGTGGTCCTCTCAAGAGGAGCTAAACACCGCAATGTCATGCAGGTAGGCGGCACTGAAGTCTTCCAGCCCGACCAACACCCTGTTGACCAGCCTCTGAAAGGTGGCAGAGGCATTCTTCATTCCAAAGGGCATCACCCGGAACTGGTAGTGCCCATCGGGTGTGGAGAAGGCTGACCTCTCCTTTGCCCCCTCGGTCAAGGTGATCTGCCAATACCCAGACGTCAAATTAAATGTGCTGAGGTATTTGGCAGCCCCTAACCGATCTATGAGCTCATCAGCTCTGGGGATGGGGTGCGCGTCAGTCTTCGTGACTGAATTGAGGCCCCGATAGTCTGCGCAGAACCGACGTTCGGGGGTGGTACCAGGCACTGCAGCTTTTGGTACCAGGACCACTGGGCTGGACCAAGGACTGCTAGAGGACTCAATCACTCCAAGGGCAAACATTTTGGTAACCTCATCCTTAATGTAGGCCCTTACCCGGTCAGTCACTCGGTAAGCCTTGTGCTTAATGGGAGGACTGTCCCCGGTGTCCACGTCATGGACACACCAATCAGTGACACTAGGTACCAGGGAGAACACTGAATTGCCCCACCAGGTGGCGACAATCACCCTGCTGCTCAGGGGTCAGTGTGGTGGAGAGGACCACACCCTCCACTGACCCATCTCGCTCCCCTGCACACAGGAGGTCAGGAAGGGGCTCGCTCTCCTCCTCCATCCCAGCATCTGTGGCCAGAAGCATGCCCACTTCAGACCTCTCAAAGTGGGGCTTCAGGCGTTTAACATGCAGGACCCGCAAGGGGTTCCTGGGAGACTGCAAGTCCACCACGTAGGTAACAGGACTCTTGCGCTCCACCACCTCAAAGGGGCCGGTCCATTTATCCTGGAGCGCACAGGGCTCCACCGGGGCCATGACCCAAACCTTCTGTCCAGGCTGAAACTCGATCAGAGTGGCATTCTGATCGTGCCAGCGTTTAATCTCTTCCTGGCTGGTTTCCAGGTTTGCCTCAGCAAGTTTCCTGAAACGCCGAGTCTGGTTCCTGAAGGCCAGCATGTAACTAAACACATCCTGGGGAGGTTTCCTGGGAGATTGCTCCCAGCCTTCCTTGACCAGGCTCAGAGGCCCTCTTACCGGGTGACCATAGAGCAGCTCAAAGGGACTGAACCCTAAGGACTTCTGTGGCACCTCACGGTAAGCAAACAACAGGCATGGTAAGAGGACATCCCACTTACGCCTCATGGGCTCGCCTAGGCCCATAATCATGCTCCTTAAGGGTCCGGTTGAATCTCTCAACCAGCCCATTACCCTGGGGGTGGTAAGGAGTGGTGAACTTATACGTTACCCCACACTCCTCCCACAGAGACTTCATGTACTTGGAGATGAAGCTAGTTCCCCTATCGGACACCACCTCTCTGGGGAATCCCACACGGGAGAAAATCCCCATCAGTGCCCGTCCCACCATGGGGGCCGTCACTGTCCTGAGCGGGATGGCCTCAGGGTACCGGGTGGCATGGTCCACCAAGACCAGGATGAACCTGTTGCCCATGGCTGTCTTGGGATCCAGAGGCCCCACAATATCAATGCCCACTCTTTCGAATGGGGTGCTCACCACGGGAAAGGGCTGTAGTGGGGCCTTAATCTTCCCCCCACTCTTCCCACTTGCCTGGCAAGTCTCACACGTTCTGCAGTGAGCATCGGAGCTCCTGCGCATCTGGGGCCAATAGAAGTGGGTGACCAGCCTCTCAAAGGTCTTGGTCTGCCCCAAATGTCCGGCCAGTGGCACATCATGAGCCAACCCCAGTAGGAAGGTCCTGAAGCGCTGGGGTACCACCAGCACACGGCTGACCCAGGCTCAGCAACCTTAGGCTCGCTGTAAAGGAGGTCGTTCTCCCAATAGACCCAATGTGACCCTGTCTGGTCACCTACTGCCTGGGCGGCGGCCTGTCACCGCACCCCTCAAGAGAAGGGCAGGTTCTCTGCTGCTCGCAAATTCCTCCCTGGAGGGCCCCCTTCCTGCTGCCAATGGGTCAGCTCCGGTAGGTCCCCCAGTTCGGCCACTTGTTCCCCTGTAGGTCCCAGGGCATCCCCTCAAGGTCTGCTCCTTCCGGGACCGTGGGAACCGTGGGGGCCGGTTTCCCGCGCCCCCTACCCCTTCTCTGTGAGGCAGGGGCCTGGGCCATACTTTCAGGCTCCAGACCCTCCTGAACATCCTTCTGAGCTGTCATGGACCGAGTGGTCACACAAGCCCACTGAGGCAACCCCAACATTTCCAAATGAGACTTTCTCTCCACCGTAGCCCACGGGGAGTTCTCCAGATCGTTGCCCAACAGACAGTCTACAGGCATGGCGGCCCTCACAGCCACTTGAAGAGTTCCTGTGACCCCCCCCCCACTCGAAGGGAACCTGAGCCACTTCACACTGGCTCTCTGAGTTGTCTGCTGACACTACGGGGCAGAATGCATGGGGGACAACTTGCTCTTTGGACACCAACCGGGAGCTGACAGCAGTCACACTAGCTCCGGTGTCCCTGAGAGCCTCCACCCTATGGCCATTGATGGTCACCCACTGCCGGTACTTCTGAGTGTTGGTCAGCAGTGTGGGGTTAGGGACCTTCTCGAAGTCCCCTAGTGAGACAAGGGTTAACTCTACGGGATCCCATCCACCTTGGACCTCCATTTCCTCCCCCAGGGCTACACTGGCAATCTGATGGGATGGTGCACGGGGTGGTGCACGAGGGATGCATTGGGGTCCCTCTGGGGACACTGGGGATCATAATACCGGTGGACCACTTGACCACACTTGAAACAAGTTAGGGGCCCCCTATGAACAGGCCTACCTGTCGGGGACACTGGCTTCTTCTCAGGGGGAGGCTGGGACACCACTGCTTGGTTCCCTTGGGAATTACTTTGGGGCCCTCTCTGGAACTCCTCTGTTTACCCTTGTCCCCCCACTTTTCTGCTGGGGACTCTGCCCACCTCGGGCGAAGTCTCCCACAAAACCTTTGCGGACCCGGGTGCTCACCCAGCGGTGCGCCTCCTCAGCAAGCTTCCTAGGGTTAGTCAGCTTGCTATCAATCAGGTGCTGGCATAGCTCTGGAAAACAGTTACTGGACAAATGGTCCCACGCAAACAAATAATACAATTGCTCGAAAGTTTCAACTTTGCTACCTTTTACCCAGCGATCCATTGCTCTGCAGAAAAAAGACACATATTCAACCCACGTGTTACCCTCTAACTTCTTACAGGTCCTAAACCTCTGCCTGTACATTTCTGGGGTCAAACCATAATGGGTCATCAAAGCTTATTTCATATGGGCATACACCATCCTGCTCTCCTCAGGCAGGTCCAACAGTGTATCTCTACCATCACTCACAAAGCGCCCCCACAATCCCGCTCCCCTATCCTGCTCAGGGACCCGGTGGGACACCATTGCTATCTCATATGCGGCAAACCATTGCCCAATATCCTCACTCTTGTGAAAATCCTTAATGACATCCTTAGGAATATAAACTCTATTCTCAGGAGTTACTAACGGTATGCTGCCACCAGAGGGGGAGACCGGGACACTCCTCGCCCTCATCTCTATCTCCCTCAACATTCTCATGTTCCATTCTCATTTTCTCAAGTTCAAATGACAATCGATTTTTCTCAATGTCTAACTTCTTACTCTCAAGGTCCTTCTGACCTTCCAATTTAGCCATCTCCAAACTATGCCTCCTATCTCTCTCCCTGTCCTCCAGCTCTTCTGGGGTCAGGCTCCTTTGGGATACACTAGTACCTGGATTGGAGGGTGTTCTATCTCCCCCCCTCTACTGCATCATCCGGCTGCCCTCCAGCATTCTCTTCCTCATCCACAGCAGACTCTCTCGCTTCCCACCAGGCCTTCGGCGCCTTTTGGTACTCCTCCTTCCTAGAGAGACCTATCACGGGGACTGCGAAGTGCTTACAAAATGACTTCAGCTGTTTGGCAGTATAGGTATCTAATCTTCCCTCCTCAAAGGCAAGATCCTCCGAAGCATTGGAGGTTGGCTTTCCCATGTTAGCAGTACTCATGGCTGCGATCAACAATTCAATACTAAACAACCAACTAAAAAAAAAAATTCGGAGAGAGAAAAAAATCTGCGCGTGTCTGCGCTTTGGTCTGTACTCACTAGTGGTGTCTACCAGTTATTGTACGTGGATCATAAATGCAAGTTCTGATCCTCACCGCTGACCGCCAATGTTGGAAATGGGGGTCTCTAGTTGGCAATGGCTGGCGCCACTGTCCAAATAGGGACCCTTCTCCCCAAGTCAGGGCAAGTGGGCTACCCCCTTTGATAACCCCTGCTCAACCCTGTGGTAACGTAGCACGAGCAGCTAGGCCTATCTCAGAGGCAGTGTGTGAAGCATTTATGACCATGCACAACAAGGCAGTAACGACACCACGAAAGGACACAACTCAAGTAGGTATAGAAAAAATAGTATCTTTATCTAAGGTTTGGTATGAGACTCTCAGAAGCGTTTTAACCAGTCATCAGGCATGTAAATCATTAGGGACTTAAAAAAAAGGCAATACGTGTTCACCAGAACGTGGCACTGACTGAGTTCAAGGCCTGGGTTTACGCGACCCGTTGCGCACCAGATACCTGCCTTTGGACGGGTCCCAGCACGTAGCTTCTCGAAGAAGCGGAGACTGTGACAGGCGGACTCCCAGCGACCACAGTTCTCGATGGCAGCGGTCCGCAAAGTGCACTCGCAGCGATTCGGGCACTCCGGGACAGGCGGGCCCTCAGCGGCAGCAGCACGTGGCTGCGGTGGCCCGGGCTGGTGGTGGCGATGACTCTTGTCGTGCAGCTCTGTGGTGGGCTCGCGGCGGCAGCAGCGCTCTCCTAGCTGCAGCGGCCCACAGGACGATTCACGATGGTGCAAGGTTGACAAAGACGTGGGCACCCAGCGGCAGCAGCTTCTCTTAGCTGCGGCGGCCCACAGGACAAATCCCAATGATGCAAAGTTAGCAAGGGTGCGAGCACGCCACGGCGGCAGCTCTCTCAGCTGCGGCGGCTCACAGGACAAATTACGAGGATGCAAAGTTAACCAGGGTGCGAGCACTCAGCGGCGGCAGCTCTCTCTTAGCTGCGGCGGCTCACAGGCCAAATCACGATGATGCACAGTTAGCAAGGGTGCGAGCACTCAGCGGCGGCAGCTCTCTTAGCTGCGGCAGCTCACAGGTCAAATCACGATCATGCACAGTTAGCAAGGGTGCGAGCACTCCACGGCAGCAACTCTCTCTTAGCTGTGGCGGCTCACAGGACAATTCACGAGGATGCAAAGTTAGCAGGGGTGCGAGCACTCAGCGGCGGCAGCTCTCTCTTAGCTGCGGCGGCTCACAGGTTAAATCACGATGATGCACAGTTAGCAAGGGTGCGAGCACTCTGCGACAGCAACTCTCTCTGAGCTGCGGCGGCTCACAGGACAAATCACAGTGATGCCAAGTTAGCAACGGTGCGAGCACTCAGTGGCGGCAGCTCTCTCTTAGCTGCGGCGGCTCAAAGGACAATCCACGATGTGGCACAATTAACACGAGTGCGGGCATCCAGCGGCGGCAGCTCTCTTAGCTGCGGCGGCCCACACAGTCTCAGCGCAGGTTCTGCAGGTTCAAATTTAAGGCGGGCACTCAGCGGCGGCAGCTCTCTCTTAGCTGCGGTGGCCCACACAGTTTCAGCGCAGGTTCTGCAGATTCAAATTGAGGTGGGCACTCAGCGGCGGCAGCTCTCTCTTAGCTGCGGCGGCTCACAGGACAATTCACGAGGATGCAAAGTTAGCAGGGGTGCGAGCACTCAACGGCGGCAGCTCTCTCTTAGCTGCGGCGGCTCACAGGTCAAATCACGATGATGCACAGTTAGCAAGGGTGCGAGCACTCTGCGGCAGCAACTCTCTCTGAGCTGCGGCGGCTCACAGGACAAATCACGGTGATGCCAAGTTAGCAACGGTGCGCGCACTCAGCGGCGGCAGCTCTCTCTTAGCTGCGGCGGCTCAAAGGACAATCCACGATGTGGCACAATTAACACGAGTGCGGGCATCCAGCGGCGGCAGCTCTCTTAGCTGCGGCGGCCCACACAGTCTCAGCGCAGGTTCTGCAGGTTCAAATTTAAGGAGGGCACTCAGCGGCGGCAGCTCTCTCTTAGCTGCGGTGGCCCACACAGTTTCAGCGCAGGTTCTGCAGATTCAAATTGAGGTGGGCACTCAGCGGCGGCAGCTCTCTCTTAGCTGCGGCGGCCCACACAGTTTCAGTGCAGGTTCTGTAGATTCAAATTAAGGCGGGCACTCAGCAGCGGCAGCTCTCTCTTAGCTGCGGCGGCCCACACAGTTTCAGCGCAGGTTCTGCAGATTCAAATTAAGGCGGGCACTCAGCGGCGGCAGCTCTCTCTTAGCTGCAGCGGCCCACACACAGAGTTCACAAAGGTTACCAGTCCGCGTTCCTCACAGTAGAACTAGAGGTTCCGGATTACTCGACGGAGGCCTCACCTGCAAGTAGAACTCCAAGCGAAGGAATTCGGGCGGCTGATGGGGTGAAGTCTAATGTCCCTGAGACTTCAGAAGGAGGCGCTCTCAATTCAGGCCCTTGGGTAGTTTCTTCAGCAAGCTTGGTGAAAGTTTCAAAGTCCTTTCCTCTGTCCGCTCGGACAGAGTTTCGTCTTGACATCCAGAAGGAACACACCTGAAACAGGATTCAGCGCAGCGCTTTATACCTAGAAAGTCTTTGTTCTCTGCAGTCACAAATCACTGCATCCAGTCAGAACCAGTTCGGTGGGGTCGGGGAGCACTTGATTTACGAGGCAACATCCTGCCCTTTGGGAATCTGGGGGTCTGTTATCAGACGCCCAGTGGGAGATGGAGCCATCATTCACCTTGCCAGGCACGGCCCTGCTCGGATCAAAGAGTCACCCCTCCCCATACTCTAAATGTCGATCTCTCTCTCCGGCCAGGTCTGACCCAGCTGGCCCTGCTGCTCCAAAACCAGACGGCCAATACACACGCTAGCAAAAGCCTACAGGAAAGCTTCAGACCAGAAAATACCTCGTTTCTAGTAGAGGCACTTTCGAACACGGGCTACGCTAATAATCCTTACTAAAAGATGCATCTCCATGTTCTGAGCTTACACATATCGAATTCGACGTTCCTATCAGGTTCCTGGGGGCAGGGAGGATTAAGTCATGCAATACTCAGCCTGCACATTCTGGCCTATGAGAACGGGTGGCCTCGCAATAGTGAACAGTGAAATGGAGGGTAACTCGCTATTAGAACATGCTACACAGACATACTTTCAAAGCTGCTTCGGTGGGTAGCGTAAATCAGAGCTGCCGGCCCACCAGCAGTATTTGGTCTATCAGCCCTGGGCACACGCAGTGCACTGATACTAGGGACTGACAGGTAAACCAAACGAGCCAATTATGATTATTCCAATTCATACAGTTATCTTTACACAGGGAGCATTCACGCTGTGTCACTGATTGGCAGTGGCACAGCGCCCAGAGCATCTAAATCCAGCCAACATAAAAGGTCAGAAGAGAAAAGAGGAAGGGAGACCCGCGCCAATGATGCCAGGTCTAACATGTATGCCTTATTTCTGATCAAGTCCGAGTGACTATCTATACCGATAGTCAGTCTGGATTTGGAGTTGTTCATGACTTCAGACAGTTGTGGTTACAGAGGGGGTTCTTAACGTCATCAGGATCTCCTATCAGGAATGGGGAATATGTGAGACAACTGTTAGAGGCCGTGCAGATGCCCAAGGAAGTGGCGGTGGTGAAATATATAGCACATGGAAGGGGGGAAGATTTTGTAACTCAAGGAAACCACTACGCTGATGAAGTAGCACACTTTTGTACCATACATGCTTATATTTTCAATGCAGACTATATAGGAGAGAGCACAGAAAAGACCAATCTCAGCATGATGTTAGCCATAGCTAACACTTGGGATGAGGTTAAACGTCTGCAAGGAGAGGTTTCAGAGCAAGAGGAAGCTGTTTTGATCAGGGCAGGTTGTGAGAAAAGAGATGATGGCATTTGGGTTTCAACGGATGGGAGAGCAGTGTTACCAGACTGTTTGTTGAGCCCTATGGCGAGACACATTCATGGAGCAGTCCATCTTGGGAGAGATGCTATGGTAAGGGTGTTCTGACAGACATGGTTCAATCCAAGGTTTCGAGTGTTTGCTGAAGCGGTGTGTCATAGGTGTGTTACGTGTCAACAAATGAATGCTGGAAAGAAAACTGTGGTTGCTTTGAGTCACATTGGGAGATCGGGAGGTCCTTTTAACAGAATTCAGATGGACTTCATTGAGATGCCCAGATGCAACGGATTGAGGTATGTTTTGGTGGTGGTGTGTCTTTTCACATTGGGTCGAGGCATACCCAACTAGGCGGTGCAACGGTCTTACTGTAGCAAAGCTGTTGCTTAGAGAGTTGAATCCGCGGTTCGGATTTCTAACTTCATTGGAATTCCAGCTGCGATCACAAGGTCGAAAGAGAGAACAAGCCAAGCTGTGAGGGTTCCTGTTGAGGCTGAAGGCTCACCAGGTTGAGCTGGGGGGGGGGGTCAAGCTACACAAGGCCCAGGTACAGACTCTGAGGGAGATGGAAATGTTGTGGTTGGTATAGAGTCAGACTCAGCTGAACAGACTGGTGTTGGGCAGGCCCGGGTGGTGAGGAGGAGAATAAAAACTGAAAGAGAATTGTGGCCGGTGAGAAAAGAAAGACTGAATTTGAGGCTTGCTTCAGAGCGAGATCTCGTTCCAATCTCTGAGACGTCTGAGTCTGAGCAAAGTGACCCTTGACCTTGCCAGGTAGGTCGCTCCCCCGCCACACAGCTCCGCCTGTGTTGTCCGCCCGCTGCTGCTGGTAAGAACGCCCTTCCCTTTTTCCTTCTGTACCCCGTTGCCCCATTTGTACTGTGCCCGCATTTGTCTGTTTTCTCGCCCCTTTTTTTCCTTCTGTACCCCCGTTGCCCCATTTGTACTGTGCCCGCATTTGTCTGTTTTCTCGCCCCTTTTTTTCCTTCTGTACCCCCGTTGCCCCATTTGTACTGTGCCCGCATTTGTCTGTTTTCTCGCCCCTTTTTTTCCTTCTGTACCCCCGTTGCCCCTTTTGTACTGTGCCCGCATTTGTCTGTTTTCTCGCCCCTTTTTTCCTTCTGTACCCCCGTTGCCTCTCGCCATTCCCGCCGCTGCGTCCCCTGCGGCCCCGCCCCCTGACTGCCCATTCACTGCCCCTGCCTCCCGCCTCCCAGCTGCTCCTCCCTCCCACCTCCCCATAAATGGCGGCCGCTGCGCGGTGAGGAGAGCGACCCTTGACCTTGCCAGGTAGGTCGCTCCCCCGCCACACAGCTCCGCCTGTGTTGTCCGCCCGCTGCTGCTGGTAAGAACACCCTTCCCTTTTTCCTTCTGTACCCCCGTTGCCCCATTTGTACTGTGCCCGCATTTGTCTGTTTTCTCGCCCCTTTTTTTCCTTCTGTACCCCCGTTGCCCCATTTGTACTGTGCCCGCATTTGTCTGTTTTCTCGCCCCTTTTTTTCCTTCTGTACCCCCGTTGCCCCATTTGTACTGTGCCCGCATTTGTCTGTTTTCTCGCCCCTTTTTTTCCTTCTGTACCCCCGTTGCCCCATTTGTACTGTGCCCGCATTTGTCTGTTTTCTCGCCCTTTTTTTCCTTCTGTACCCCCGTTGCCCCATTTGTACTGTGCCTGCATTTGTCTGCTTTCTCGCCCTTTTTTTCCTTCTGTACCCCCGTTGCCCCTTTTGTACTGTGCCCGCATTTGTCTGTTTTCTCGCCCCTTTTTTTCCTTCTGTACCCCCGTTGCCCCATTTGTACTGTGCCCGCATTTGTCTGTTTTCTCGCCCCTTTTTTTCCTTCTGTACCCCCGTTGCCCCATTTGTACTGTGCCCGCATTTGTCTGCTTTCTCGCCCCTTTTTTCCTTCTGTACCCCCGTTGCCCCTTTTGTACTGTGCCCGCATTTGTCTGTTTTCTCGCCCCTTTTTTCCTTCTGTACCCCCGTTGCCCCATTTGTACTGTGCCCGCATTTGTCTGTTTTCTCGCCCCTTTTTTTCCTTCTGTACCCCCGTTGCCCCTTTTGTACTGTGCCCGCATTTGTCTGTTTTCTCGCCCCTTTTTTCCCTTCTGTACCCCCGTTGCCCCATTTGTACTGTGCCCGCATTTGTCTGTTTTCTCGCCCCTTTTTTTCCTTCTGTACCCCCGTTGCCCCATTTGTACTGTGCCCGCATTTGTCTGTTTTCTCGCCCTTTTTTTCCTTCTGTACCCCCGTTGCCCCTTTTGTACTGTGCCCGCATTTGTCTGTTTTCTCGCCCCTTTTTTTCCTTCTGTACCCCCGTTGCTCCCATTTGTACGGTGCCCGCATTTGTCTGTTTTCTCGCCCCTTTTTTTCCTTCTGTACCCCCGTTGCCCCATTTGTACTGTGCCCGCATTTGTCTGCTTTCTCGCCCCTTTTTTTCCTTCTGTACCCCGTTGCCCCTTTTGTACTGTGCCCGCATTTGTCTGTTTTCTCGCCCCTTTTTTCCTTCTGTACCCCCGTTGCCCCATTTGTACTGTGCCCGCATTTGTCTGTTTTCTCGCCCTTTTTTTCCTTCTGTACCCCCGTTGCCCCTTTTGTACTGTGCCCGCATTTGTCTGTTTTCTCGCCCCTTTTTTTCCTTCTGTACCCCGTTGCCCCATTTGTACTGTGCCCGCATTTGTCTGTTTTCTCGCCCCTTTTTTTTCCTTCTGTACCCCCGTTGCCCCATTTGTACTGTGCCCGCATTTGTCTGTTTTCTCGCCTCTTTTTTTCCTTCTGTACCCCCGTTGCCCCATTTGTACTGTGCCCGCATTTGTCTGCTTTCTCGCCCCTTTTTTTCCTTCTGTACCCTCGTTGCCCCATTTGTACTGTGCCCGCATTTGTCTGTTTTCTCGCCCCTTTTTTTCCTTCTGTACCCCGTTGCCCCATTTGTACTGTGCCCGCATTTGTCTGTTTTCTCGCCCCTTTTTTTCCTTCTGTACCCCGTTGCCCCATTTGTACTGTGCCCGCATTTGTCTGTTTTCTCGCCCTCTTTTTTCCTTCTGTACCCCCGTTGCCCCATTTGTACTGTGCCTGCATTTGTCTGCTTTCTCGCCTCTTTTTTCCTTCTGTACCCCCGTTGCCCCTTTTGTACTGTGCCCGCATTTGTCTGTTTTCTCTGGCCCCTTTTTTCCTTCTGTACCCCCGTTGCCCCATTTGTACTGTGCCCGCATTTGTCTGTTTTCTCGCCCTTTTTTTCCTTCTGTACCCCCGTTGCCCCATTTGTACTGTGCCCGCATTTGTCTGCTTTCTCGCCCCTTTTTTTCCTTCTGGACCCCCGTTGCCCCTTTTGTACTGTGCCCGCATTTGTCTGTTTTCTCGCCCCTTTTTTTCCTTCTGTACCCCGTTGCCCCATTTGTACTGTGCCCGCATTTGTCTGTTTTCTCGCCCCTTTTTTTCCTTCTGTACCCCGTTGCCCCTTTTGTACTGTGCCCGCATTTGTCTGTTTTCTCGCCCTTTTTTTTCCTTCTGTACCCCCGTTGCCCCATTTGTACTGTGCCCGCATTTGTCTGTTTTCTCGCCCCTTTTTTTCCTTCTGTACCCCCGTTGCCCCATTTGTACTGTGCCCGCATTTGTCTGTTTTCTCGCCCTTTTTTTCCTTCTGTACCCCGTTGCCCCATTTGTACTGTGCCCGCATTTGTCTGCTTTCTCGCCTCTTTTTTTCCTTCTGTACCCCGTTGCCCCTTTTGTACTGTGCCCGCATTTGTCTGTTTTCTCGCCCTTTTGTTCCTTCTGTACCCTCGTTGCCCCATTTGTACTGTGCCCGCATTTGTCTGTTTTCTCGCCCCTTTTTTTCCTTCTGTACCCCTGTTGCCTCATTTGTACTGTGCCCGCATTTGTCTGCTTTCTCGCCCTTTTTTTCCTTCTGTACCCCCGTTGCCCCTTTTGTACTGTGCCCGCATTTGTCTGTTTTCTCGCCCATTTTTTTCCTTCTGTACCCCGTTGCCCCATTTGTACTGTGCCCGCATTTGTCTGTTTTCTCGCCCCTTTTTTTCCTTCTGTACCCCCGTTGCCCCTTTTGTACTGTGCCCGCATTTGTCTGTTTTCTCGCCCCTTTTTTTCCTTCTGTACCCTCGTTGCCCCATTTGTACTGTGCCCGCATTTGTCTGTTTTCTCGCCTCTTTTTTCCTTCTGTACCCCGTTGCCCCATTTGTACTGTGCCCGCATTTGTCTGCTTTCTCGCCCTTTTTTTCCTTCTGTACCCCCGTTGCCCCTTTTGTACTGTGCCCGCATTTGTCTGTTTTCTCGCCCCTTTTTTTCCTTCTGTACCCCGTTGCCCCATTTGTACTGTGCCTGCATTTGTCTGTTTTCTCGCCCCTTTTTTTCCTTCTGTACCCCGTTGCCCCTTTTGTACTGTGCCCGCATTTGTCTGTTTTCTCGCCCCTTTTTTTCCTTCTGTACCCCCGTTGCCCCATTTGTACTGTGCCCGCATTTGTCTGTTTTCTCGCCCCTTTTTTCCTTCTGTACCCCCGTTGCCCCTTTTGTACTGTGCCCGCATTTGTCTGTTTTCTCGCCCCTTTTTTTCCTTCTGTACCCCGTTGCCTCTCGCCATTCCCGCCGCTGCGTCCCTGCGGCCCCGCCCCCTGACTGCCCATTCGCTGCCCCTGCCTCCCGCCTCCCAGCTGCTCCTCCCTCCCACCTCCCCATAAATGGCGGCCGCTGCGCGGTCGCGCCGCTGGCGCGCCGAAGGCGCGCCTAAGGCAAGCCCGTCTGCGCCCGTCCGCGACTGGACCGCGCCCAGCGCCAGAACCCCTGGCCCCCGCAGCAGCCAACCCACCCACCGGACCTACGACACCGCCACCCTCAACGCACTCAACACCGGCCGAATCCCGGCTGCCACCGTGCCACCCCAGGACGCACCCACGGACCCTTCGCCTGCCAATCTTGCAAGTTCTCCTGCCTCCGGACCTGCACCGCACCCGCCACGCCGAGCACCAGCAGCAACCACCTGAAGTGCATCCTGCTCAACACCCGCTCCGTCCACAGACACGCCGTGGAACTTTGGAACCTGCTCGACTCCACATCACCAGACGCCGCTTTCCTCACGGAAACATGGATGAACGCCTCCTCAGCGCCCGACATCGCCATCGCCATCCCGGACGGATACAAGATCACCCGAAAGGACCGCGCCAACCAGACCGGGAGGAGGCATCGCCATCGTCCACAAGAACATCATCCGCATTACGACCAACTCCAACGACACCTTCACAGCCGGCGAACACCTGCACTTCCAGATACACACCGACCCCAAGACCACCCTCAGAGGCACCCTCATCTACAGACCCCCAGGACCACGCACACAATTCAGCGAAGACATCGCCGACCTCATCAGCCCGCACGCCCTCCTCTCGGCCGACTACATCCTCCTTGGGGACCTCAACTTCCACCTAGAGAACAACAACGATCGCAACACCACCACCCTGCTGGACAACCTCGCCAACCTCGGACTCAAGCAACTGGTGACCACCCCCACACACCACGCCGGCCACACGCTTGACCCCGTCTTCTCCTCCAGCAAGGACATCTCCTTCAGCCACACCACCGGACTCCACTGGACAGACCACAGCTGCGTCCACTTCAGCTTCAGCAGGACCACCACGCACCACCACCCACAACAGCTCCCGCGCAGAAGCTGGAACAAGATCACCACCGACCAACTCACCACATCCCTGAGCCAGAACCCTCCCGCCAGCTCAACGAACCCCAACCAAGCCGCCAGCAACCTCACAAGATGGATCACCAACTGCGCTGACATCCTCGCCCCATTGAAGACCCCCTCAATCAGACCCGGCAACAAGAAAGCACCCTGGTTCACCGACGAACTCAAGAAATCCAAGAAGAACTGCCGGGCCCTCGAGAAAGCATGGCGCAGAGACCCGACTGCAGACAACATGACCACCCTCAAACACGCCACCCGAAAACACCACCAGCTGATCCACACCACCAAGAAAACCGCATTCAAGGAACGACTGGACAACAACGCCCACAACAGCAAGGAACTCTTCATCATCGTCAAAGAGCTCTCGAACCCCAGCGCCGGAAACAACGACATCACCCCTCGCAAGACCTCTGCAACTCGCTCGCCTCGTTCTTCCACAGCAAGATCGCAGACATACACAACAGTTTCAGCACACAGCCGACGTACCCTACAACCGTTCCAACGTCCCCCACCTCCACCCTCCGAGCCTGGACCCCGATCAACACCGAAGACACTATCCGCACGATGAACTCCATCCACTCCGGATCACCAACCGACCCCTGCCCTCACCACATCTTCAACAAGGCCGACGCCGTCATCGCACCCCACCTCCGGGACATCATCAACACCTCCTTCGACACCGCCACCTTCCCAGAGAGCTGGAAGCACGCCGAACTCTGCGCCCTACTGAAGAAACCGTCAGCGGACCCCACCGACCTCAAAAACTACCGCCCCATCTCGCTCCTTCCTTTTCCTGCCAAAGTCATCGAGAAGACCGTCAACAGACAACTGGCCGCCTTCATCGAGACGAATGGATCCTCGACCACTCACAGTCCGGCTTCCGGGCCAACCACAGCATCGAGACCGCCCTCATCGCAGCCACCGACGACATCCGAGCCCTGCTCGACAACGGGGAAACAGCGGCCCTCATCCTCCTGGACCTCTCCGCAGCGTTCGACACAGTCTGCCACCGCACCCTAGTGCAACGCCTGAACAACGTCGGAATCCAAGAGAAGGCACTGGAGTGGATCATCTCCTTCCTCGCCGGAAGAACCCAGAGAGTCCGCCTCCCCCGTTCAGTTCCGAGGCCACCGAGTCATCTGCGGCGTACCACAAGGATCATCACTCAGCCCCACCCTCTTCAACGTCTACATGAGCCCCCTCGCAGCCATCGCACGCCAACACAACCTCAACATCATCTCCTACGCCGACGACACCCAGCTGATCCTCTCCCTCACCAACGACCCCACAACCGCCAAAACCAACCTACATGAAGGGATGAAGGACGTAGCCGAGTGGATGAGGAACAGCCGCCTGAAACTGAACTCAGATAAGACGGAAGTCCTCATCCTAGGATCATCACCCTCCGCCTGGGACGACTCCTGGTGGCATCCTGCCCTGGGCAACGCACCCAAACCAACGGACCATGCACGCAACCTGGGCTTCATCCTGGACTCCTCCCTCTCAATGACCAGACAAGTCAACGCTGTCTCCTCGTCTTGCTTCAACATCCTACGCATGCTGCGGAAGATCTTCCGGTGGATCCCCACCGAAACCAGGAAGACGGTCACCCAGGCCCTCGTCACCAGCCGACTGGACTACGGCAACTCCCTCTATGCCAGAACCACAGCCAAACTTCAGAAAAGACTCCAACGCATCCAGAACGCCTCAGCTCGACTCATCCTGGACATCCCCCGACACAGCCACATCGCCGGACACCTGAGGGACCTTCACTGGCTCCCCGTCAGCAAGAGAATCACGTTCCGACTCCTCACCCACGCACACAAAGCTCTCCACAACCAAGGCCCCAGATACCTCAACGACCGTCTGACCTTCTACACTCCCACCCGCCAGCTACGATCGACCAACCACGCCCTCGCCGCCGTCCCCCGCATCCGAAGAGCCACAACGGGAGGAAGATCCTTCTCCTACCTGGCTGCCAAGACGTGGAACTCCCTACCCATCCACCTCCGCCTGACCCAAGACCACCTCTCCTTCAGGAAGCAACTCAAGACCTGGCTGTTCGAACAGTAGCGGACCCCCCTCCCCCTAGCGCCTTGAGACCCTCCGGGTGAGTAGCGCGCTATACAAATGCTTGATTGATTGATTGATTGATTGATTGACACAGAGCCAAATCAAGAAGGCTTGAGGAGATCAAGGAGAGTGAGAGTACCATGCCAGAGTTACGCTGCCCCAGAGTGGACATATCTGATCACAGATGCAGGGCCCGTTGAGGTCCGGAAGGCTGAGGTCTGACGAGTGAGACGCGGGGAGACAACACTGATCATTGATATTGAACTGTTGGTTCCTGGAGTCGTGGCTCTTGGGGTTTTGTCACTGACCATACCAAATCCTCCAAGGCTGAGTGGGTTGTGAATTCTGATCCTGAATCAACTCTCCTTTCCAACGTTTGGGCCTCAGCCTTCAGCTCAAGAAATGGCAGCTTTTCGTATGGAGATCTTACAGCTCGTTGTTGATGAACTCGGCACCGATCTCATCCATGATGTAAATTAAACTGTATAAAGAGAAAAGAGAAATATTGCTTTGAAAGAAGATAACCTAGGTCCGAGTGGAAGAAGAATAAATTTAGGGATTTTTCAGTAGAAGAAGAAAGAGGGCTAACAAAGTCTGTTGTTGAACTGTAAATAATTATTGAAGAACTGAGTACGGAAGATTTCCAGGGTTGCGAAGACATTGAATACGAACTTTGTGCGCAGGATCACTATGTGAGAAGAAAAGACTTTGCTGATCTGGTTGCTGAACATTGTCAGAGAACTGATTCAAGATGGAGCCTGGAAATTCGAACTGGAGGCAGAAATGCATGATAGGTACACTCATAGTAGGAGTGATTGTAGTTATTGCTATAGTAGTTATCACATCCGTAGTTGAGTCCAACGCTGATGGAGAAGAGCGGGTACAAGGGACGCCTACACCTCCTACTTCAGACATAAGGGAGGGTGCACCAGAATCTGATCGAGCTATGATAAAGGAAACCAGTTCCTTATTACATGTAGATCTGTCCAAGGGTGATTTCACGTTAAATGCGTATGCGAGGTTGCTGTATGACTATGTGTACACAATGGATGTGAAGGATTGTTATGTGTGCATGCAGTTGCCAGCGTCTGTAGAGGAGGGCATTAGGAATCATCACTTGCCTTTGACATATGGTATCACCTGTAGTGTATTGCTTAGTATGTTTTATGGCAAAGCACATTTTTAATATTATTTTTCTAATTACGACGTAGTGCTTCCAGAGGTTACGGTTCTTAAATACCTGAATAAGTATGATTATTATAAACAAGTAGAGAGAATGTCAAAATATTTACTGCCAATAGTCACATTGGATACAGCGTATGCACACAGACACAATTTGACGTGCATGCTATCTGACATAGAAAAGAAGTTTGTGGACCAGATTGAAGATAGACATAGGCAGGTATTGTTTAGGCTTAACCCTAAGCATGAGGTTATCGAATGGACTCAAGAGGAGTTGGATCACAAGGCTAAGGGAAGTTCTGGTCCGATAGCTCTAGATTTGCAACAAAAAGGGAAACTTTGCATTGGACAGACACTGACATATTATGACAAAATATTTGTGGGAGAGAGTGTATGTGAGCACATTTTTCTGATTGAGGAATCGGTGAAGAAGGCATTGTTGGACAAGTTGACCATAGTGCCCAACGTGTATTTTGTGTGTGGAAGGAACGCTTATGTTCGGTTGCCACAGAATTAGTATGAAACTTGTTATCTGGCTGTTGTACTTCCTAAAATATTCCATGTGGAGGATTTGTGGCCATTGGAAGGGAAGCAACCTCGTAGAGAGAAAGTGGTACGAGTGCAGGAGAAATTGTTGGGGACGTGTTTGGAGCAATGATACTGAGTTTGGGTGTGGTTCTGAATGATGTGAAGATTAGAAGGTTGTCAACTCTGGTGGATAAACTGTCAGTGAATATAGCACAAGCCTTGTTACTTATAGATGGAGAGATGGTCTCGATAGGGGCCATGGTGCTCCAAAACCGCCTTGCATTAGATGTATTATTGGTAAAAGAAGGCGGAGTCTGCAAATTATTGAGGGTCCAACAGTGCTGCACGTATATTACTGACAATAGTAAGGATCTGAGGAAATATATAAGTAACATCACTGAGATACATTACGACATACATGATTTGGCTACAGAAGGAATTTGGGATAAAATTGGCCAAGGGTTTGGAAGGGTTGGAAGTTGGTTTGCAAGCCTGGGAGAAGGAATTGCTGGTTACATCTTGAAGCCTATTATAATAGTCATGATTTGGATCATCGTTTTGTTGGGTGCCTTTGGAGCTTATAAGTGGCAGAAGGCAAGACAGGCTGAGAGTTCTCTTAGGAGACAGGAACAACAGATGGAAAGGCTGCAGGACAGTCACTATCAGAACCTTAAGAATTTGGAAAAGTTTAGACAGGGAAAGCAGGCTACAACGTCTGTTTAGGTCATTCTTTTCTGCAGGGAGAATGCGGAAAGAAAAGAGTGTTGGGTTTGATGACACTAGTCATTTGAAGGGGGCTAATAGAGCTCTCGACGCTCTGAAATTTGTAGGGTGCATCATACTCGTGAATAGCTTGCACTCACACGTATCCTGTTGTTTTGTTATAATCAACGTTATTAGAATGAAGCTTATATCACTATATAAAGACATTCGAATGAAATCTGTAATGTTGCATAAGAGAAATGATTAAGATTTTGCATGTGTTTGAAGAAATAATGTCATAATGTGTATTTTACGAATATTATACAATATAGAATGTATCCACATCTAAATAAGCGGTTCATATAAAGAATCATGTAACGTGTGTGCATTAATGGATGTTCTTAGGTTAGTCAAACCTTGGTAGGCCTAACTTTAATTTCCTTAATTTTCATTCCTCCCTGTTTGCTCTCATGTTAGGAGTCTAATTAGAATTTATGTGCTTGCAAAGTGATTTTCTTTTCCCATCCCTACTGCAGGTGCAGGAATTTGACCTCGTTATTTAAGAATAATGTCTTTGCTTTGGATTTAGGAAGAGACATAGGGAGGAAAGGAATGTCGTTGAAGAGTCTGAACAGATAGCAGGGAGGACGCCTTTCGTGTCTGGTGAAACCTGGGAACCAAGGTCATTGGACAAAGTCCTGGATGAGCTAATGCCTCATGGACAGTTACCTAAAGGAGATGTACTCGAAGCAAGTTACCATGTGACCTGTTAGGGGTGTAACTTTGCCTTTTTGTAATAGGATCAGGGACAGATTCGGGGGACTTCTGCTTTGACTAAGGAAGGGGAGCATCTTAGAACGAGCTCCGTAGCTTTGGACTACTCGACCCATTTAACGTGAGTGTGCTTCTTAGGAAGTCTTCACTTGCTGACACATTTAGAGGGGAACTAACTGGGATGCTAAGTAGGGATGTCACCTCAGAGAAAGAGTAGGGACAGATTATTCTTTTAATTCTGAAATATAAATGAAGAAGGATTTGGACGCAGCGTCTATACTCAGTTGTGTCCTGATTTTGGAATTCATTATTCTGTGTCTGTTGTGCCGAGTGAATTATATTCGTAGACTTGGTTCTGTATTAGTGTTCATGTATCTTTATACACTTATATTGAGGTGTACTTATGTTTTGCTCTTTTTGGCCTTATAATAAATCCAGTAAGCTTGGATCAAGAGTCTGTGCTCCTTTAGCGCCATGGGAAAGGGTCATGAATGATCATCAGGAATTGTTTGCCCCCTTCCACACTTACTTAGCAGGCAACAAAGACCATCGGCCAGAGGTTCCTGAGTATATCTAGAACATGGAACCTGGCTCCATCACCATAAAATGTGCCCAAAACGAGGCCACCAGCATGGCTTTTTTGGAGCATTTCTTGTTGTGCCAGTTTGTTTACTTCTCCTGTGAGATTTGACGAAATCTCAAGAGATTTCGGCAAATCTCAGCAGCCATTTTGGCTGCACTAGGTATAAATACCACGCCCAAGCCTGTTCATTCACTCTGCCTTGAGAACCTCATTAAGGACAGGTCCTTCGATCTGCCTCTCCGTCTACTTACCTGAAAAGATTCTAGAGACTTTGTGCATCCACCCTGAAACTGAGTACTTGTCTTCCAACACGCAATCAAGACCTGCAGGAATAAAAATAGAATGTGAATGTTAAAGCCTACAAAAACTGAATAAGCAATTCAAGGTAACACTTAAAGCATTCTTGCATTATGCATACCTACGCAAAATGAACTGAATTGAATCAAGTGCAGACTTATTAATGCATTGGTAAACGGAAAAGAATGGAACTAAAAATGAGTAGAGATTTACTAACTCATTCCTCACAAAGGAAGGATCGCATGTGAAAGAGCCTTTGTCGATCTATGCAAAAGGACAATCGAACATCCAGTCTTCGGTATGACATCAACGCCAACCAAAGGCACTGATATAAAAATAGAGCAATACAACACAAGGTAAGTGAAATTGCTAATTGATGTATATTATTGTAATATGCCATTTTCACACATGCCTTCATGAACATTTACTGGATGATTATTTTGTAGGTACCATTGAATACCTTAAACATCATAAGGATTTAGAAAAGGTATCTGGAGCCATCTCTTCCCTTTCTTAAGCGACTCCTTCAATCCCACCATAGTTGGTCGCAGGTACATGGGGACATAAGAGTGATCCATAGGGAAGGTAGGGAGGGTTACCATTTACAGGACACTACAGTACACTAACCAAACCTTCTTTCTTAAAAGTTCGACAACCAATCCCCTTGAACACAACGGACAACGTTTCCAACAACCAGACTCTCTTCGTAAGTTCCAACCAATCTTCCTTGTTGTCTGATTGTTCACATGGATAAGAAAGATACGACGTATGGAGTTGAGCCCATATCAACTCTGCAAAGCTACAGTATGCCTTACAAGGTAAGACATGCATTGTTAAATATAACACACAGTCTATTCAACTGTAAGTGGGGCTGTGCCCAGCTTCTCACTCCCATCCTGATAGTAATGGCCAATCCAGGCACGACTAAGCTCTCTATTGTGTGCAGTTGTCTAGGAGGAATATGCAAAGCTCAATTGTCAAATATACCTAGTCATGTGACCCAGAGACAGACTGCAGGCACTAAATGGCTAAGGCAGGAACGATGACGATTGAGGTACCTACCCGATTTTAGGACATGCATGAGAGCAAGATATGCCGCAATAATCTGTGTTTTCTACATTAAACAGCTCATTTTCAGCCTCGCTGTTCACGCCATAATTTCCGTGACCCCACCCGAACTCGGGGTGGTATATTGCTCGGGACCTAACTCCTGATATCCCACTGGGGCACAATGTTTCATCACCAGTGAGTCATTAATTGGGATCCCCTAGGATATAGAATTTTGCACTGTGACTTGAACAATGTGTGGGATCACTTTATGATATACTATCATGCACCTCTGAGTCTTTTTGTCAAGCTGCACTTTAAATTGGTTTTTGTTATTGCTTTCTCTTTTAGGTCGCACAATACTAG
Organism: Calotriton arnoldi; assembly: GCA_963921515.1. Classification (NCBI taxonomy): domain Eukaryota; kingdom Metazoa; phylum Chordata; class Amphibia; order Caudata; family Salamandridae; genus Calotriton; species Calotriton arnoldi. The sequence goes on along the minus strand of CAWUFW010002735.1, from coordinate 976,275 downwards.
GTAAATCGGACCTGGTATTTACTTGCAAAGCTGGTAACTATAGCATTCCTTATACTCTAAGCACCAGCCTTGCAGTAGTGTAAGACTACGAAAATTTCCTCAACTCACCGCTCCTGATGAATTGCCATAAGACCCGTTAGGGGCTAACAGAGGTAAGAAACATGTTGACCTTTCACACCACACATGCCCTTTAGGACCATTGTATCCGGTTAGGGCCACACTGTTTTTAGTTAGGTTAGTGAGTACCAGGAATAAGATTTTAGGCAGTTGGGCCTCCCTAAACCTATTTTAAAACACCAGTCTGCACCCACTACACTACACCACATTGCAGCGCCGGCCCGACGATGAGCAGGCCCATATGATGAAGCATGACATCCTTCGGGGTGTGTGAGGGCACTTTTTCTCAGACCTGAACAATCTCATTCGCACCAAGGAACTGCACACCAACTTGATATATTTAATCTCATTAGGGAGTACGTGAGCTGGACCTGCTTAAAAAAACTCCCGGTTCCTCTCCTTTTGAGAATTGCTCGCACGGCGACCCGGCCGTGGAACCTATATCTCTTCTTCAAAATTTAAGGAGGTAATCTGTGATACCTCTGAAGATTAAAGAGAGCAACTCTTTGTGATCTCTCTAATCCAAAGATAGTTCTTCCAAAATTCAGACTCAGTCCGACGTGTCAACATGGAGAATAATCAAGGTCTCTCCTTTAGTGATGATCTAGTGACAGAAATTCTCAGGACTCCTTCACTTTTGGACCCTGATGGCGCATCAGCATCCAGCAGTCATGGAGGAGATTGGAATTCTATCATTTCCATGAAGAAACAACTCATGAAGATCATCATGCACGGCGCAATCATGACTGAATATCCACAAGCAAATATAGCTCCCAATGGTCTAATTGTAGCCAATGTGCCTAGGATTTTCCTAGAAGACGCCCAATTCAAAGAAGAATGGTTCCTAGTTGCCTGGAAGTGCACTAGGGACTGGCTGGTACTAATCATTAAAACAGCCAAACGACTAGCGGATGACCTCATCATCAAGATCACGGTAGCGGAAGGAGCATTAAAAGCCAGCATTACCATCACTGCTTTTAAGACAAAGCTGGTGGAAATAAACAGTGAAATAACAGAAAACAAGGAGTACCTCATGAATCAAAAAGTGACCAAACTCCAGAAGGATATAGTCAAGTTCAGCAAGGAGAAAGTATATCCTTACTTAAAAGAGGATTACCATCCGACATATGAAGACAATTCGTCGGAGGAGAGTCAGTCTCCAAGAAGGAGGAATTCCTCAAACAGCAGTAATTCCAGCACAGATAGTTGGGGAGTACCACAAAACAGAAGAGAACCACCACTCCCGATGTATGGCTTCGGAATGCCTCCATTCCAAGGACCCCCGATGTGGCAACACCCGGGTTATCCCCATGGCCCGCAACAACCCTTCACTCCCTTCCACCAACCTTTTTTAGGCAGAGGCTGGGGCAGAGGGAGAGGCAGAAAAAGAGGAGGACAAAACCAACGGAACAGGTCCAATGGCAGGACCAACTGCAGCCACAACACATGGAGCTCAGGAGCCACACGGGAAAGAAGAAAAATTGATTGTGAATCTCTCCACCAGACCACTCAGTGACATTGAAAAGAAGGACTTACGTAGGGGACTGGGCTTTGTCTCCACGCTTAGAATTGCCCATTTCAGAACAAATTGTGAACTGCACAATTTTTTCCGCAAAATAAGATTGCAAGCCTTCTTTGCAGGTCAACCTGAGACACCCACTACGGACTCGGATCTACGAAAACCTTCCTCTTTTACCCCTAATGCAAGTATGGTACCGGCAGAGGTCCTTACCTTTGATAAGGCAGTACTTAAAGAAGTTAAAAACAACAAAGTGAGCAGGGCTTTTCATAACACTTCTAAGCAGGAGAATGAAGCAATCCGCACACTGGCGAGTGATGTCACAATAACCATAAAAGAGGCTGACAAAGCGGGCGCGATTGTAATAATGTCAACCACCGACTACAGGAACGAGTGCCTCTGTCAATTACAAGACAGACGGTACTACAGAACATTACAGGAAGACCTCACCACGCACCTTATCACGCAGATTAAGGCCACAGTGACAGCGGCCTTGAACCAGGGATGGATCACCAAACACGAGGTGGATTTTATAATTAATGACAACCCCAGACTGCCCTACTTTTATACCCTTTCCAAAATACACAAAGGGATACATCCACCACCGGGAAGGCCTATAGTGTCGGGCATAGGGTCAGTTCTGGAACCACTTTCCAAGTTTTGCGATCATTTTCTTAAAACTATTGGTGAAAGAAACCCCCTCCTTTGTCCAAGACACAAGGGATGCCTTGAACCTCATTGAGACCCAGAACACCGAGGGTCTCCAGATGGATTTCCTCGTGACTTTTGATGTAGAGGCCTTCTACACAAATATCCCCCAACAAGCAATGCTGGAAGTCATTGAGGAAATCCTAAGAGCAACACATTGGACGGTGGCAACCCCTATAAGTTTCATTATGGAATGTGCAACCATAGCACTGACGGAAAACTTTTTCCAATTTGAGGAACGTCTCTTCCACCAAACACAAGGGACATCAATGGGCAGTACATTCGCCCCTAGTCTGGCATGCCTCTACATGTCAGACTTTGAGGCCAACCACATACTCACAAACCCCTACAAAGAGAACATCATCTTGTGGCGTCGTTATATTGACGATGTCCTCATCTTCTGGAAGGGGGACCAAGAGATGACCCTGGCTTTTGTCAGTTGGGTTAATGACCTCAACCCTTACCTAAAATGCACAGCAAATACTTCAGACCAGGAATTACCCTTCCTGGATCTGATGATCAGTCTGAGGTCAGACAAACTGGAAACAAGAACTTACAAGAAACCAACAGACAGTCACAGTCCCCTACTGTACAGCAGCTTCCATCCAAAAGACCTCTGGGAAAATTTACCATATGGGCAGTTCCTAGGGATACGACGGAACTGCAGTAACTTGAATGACTTCACAAACCAATCATCTGAGCTTACCAACCATCTAGCCAGACGAGAATATGCATTGAGAAACGTAAAAACAGCCCAGAAAAGAGCCCGAAACAACAACAGAGAGGCACTTCTAGAAGTACATCCAAAACCTGAGTCAAGGAACCTGACCTGTGTAACCACGTACATGCCAGAATCAAAAATGATCAGGAGGATAATAAAAAAACACTGGAGGATTCTCCAGAGAGGCGAACTTGCACCCAGCCTTCCTAGATTCGCTTTTAAAAGAACAGCAAACCTTAAAGACATGCTGATCAACACCAGACCTAAGCAGAGGGAGCCCCAGCAACAACAAAAGCTGTGGAATCTGCCCCCGGTGGTTGGCCACTACCCTTGTGGGCAATGCACTGTTTGCCCAATGACCAGTGCAACCAAAATGGTGACACTAACAGATACTTTTACATGGACACAGACCAAGCATACCAACTGCAATACACGCAATTGCGTCTATCTCATCACTTGCCCGTGCCAACTCAAATATATGGGTATGACAACTCGTCCTGTTAAAACTAGGATAACGGAACACAGGAGTAACATTAGATGCAAGAAGACAAATACTAAGATGTGTGCCCACTTTACATCAATGAGTCACACAGTCAATGACCTACACTGGACCATCCTGATTTATCTGCAAACGCTACCATCACCACTGATTTGTTATGGGGTAGCGAGCTTTTTATCTGGGGGAATACGTAGAAGGAAAAATATGAATTAGTCCATAGTACTGACTCAGGTTTTATTGGCTTGACTTGGAAATGTTTTCCTTTTATTATTCTGATATATTTTATCTGTGTTTCAATCGCATCTGGTACTGTAGTTCTAAATTTAATATGTATGGGTCTTTTTCTGTGTAATGTACTTTTATGGCCAGAACGTGGCCGAATAAAGTTTTATTGAACTGAACTGAACTTGTCCTGTTAAAACTAGGATTACGGAACACAGGAGTAACATTATATGCAAGAAGACAAATACTAAGATGTGTGCCCACTTTACATCAATGAGTCACACAGTCAGTGACCTTCACTGGACCATCCTGGAATCTCACCCTCAAATATGCAAGGAAGCTCTCTTTAGGAAAGAGCAAAACTGGGTGTTCAGGCTGTCCTTCCACATTACAGGGCTTAATGATGACATTCCCTGGGGTGAGCTAGACTAACAAGGATATGCAAGTCCCTTATCAACGTCTGCTTAACCCTGTTACTCAGCATCTTCAGGGGTCACACGGTAACCTTTGGTTTTGGTTTCAAATCATCACATAACCAGGCTTCCCTAGAAAGATCCACACTACCCCCTTGGTTGGCAAAGTCTCCTCCACGCACCTCATGATAAGTATGGTGCGTAAACATCAACACATTATGGCTACAGGAGCTTGAGCCTGGGTACACACATCTACTATGATGACAGCAAGCTCAAATGTCAGTAGCTATATACAGCGAGCATTGCCGTGGTAGCATTTCCAACCACTGCCCCCTCATACCACATGGCCATCCATTCCCGTAAAGGTTGGGTAGAACTCTCGCACCCCTTAGGGAGAGGATACTACTCAAGTAGAGCAGGTCTCGCAGTAACGCTATTCTGAAGGATCCTTAGCAATCCAAGTCCCGGACAACATTGCAAATAAGCACACATTATAGGTTAACTCCGTAGGCAATCCTATTCTTCAGATGCACACATTAGAAATTTAACTTTACTGAGACGCCTGACGTCGATATTGACACCCCATACCACCGCGGTCGGGCGACCCAACTAAGATGGCCGCCCGCGTTTCCATTCTAGTGTTTTCCTCAGTTTTCAGCAAATGCGTACTTAAAGCCCGCCCCCGGCACGTTCCATTATGGGAACCAGAGCCGGGGTAGGAGAAGGGCTAGTTGCCACGCTGCCTATCTGTGAGTATGTGAGCACAGAAAACGCCTGCCGCTCCCGGTAAGAGAAAGCACGCTACAGTCTTGAACACCGGTCTTTTCTTGAACGCCTGTCTTTTCCTGTACCATTTCTCCCACATACAGATCGTGAGTAACGACGTGCTCTGTAAAAACGCTCCCGTCAGATCAGACCTTCAGCACGTGGGGTAAGTGTTTGTCACTAGTCCCTTTTCAGACAAATATGCACGGCGTGTTCTTCCACTCGATAGTGCCTACCTCACTCATCCTTGATTGGAGCTAGGCACGTAAGACAGCGCCATCATTTGCCCACACTCAACTATGTGTTGGTTTGTTTTGTCTTGTCATTTTGTCATGGAGTGCTACAGATTTAGCCTCCTTTTTTAACACGATGACGATTGAAGTACCTACCCGATTTTGGGACCCGCATGAGAGCAAGATATGCTGCAATAATCTGTGTTTTCTACATTAAACAGACCATTTTCAGCATCGCTGTCCACGCCATAATTTCCGAGACCCACCCGAACTCGGGTTGGTATTTTGCTTGGGAACTAACTCCCAATAGCCCACTAGGGCACAATGTTACATCACTAGTGAGTCATTAATTGGGATCCCCGTAGGATATAGAATTTTGCACTGTTACTTGAACAATGTGTGGGATCACTTTATGATATACTATCGTGCGCCTCTGAGTCTTTTTGTCACGCTGCACTTTAAATTGGTTTTTGTTATTGCCTTCTCTTTCAGGTCCCACAATACTAGGTAAATCGGACCTGGTATTCACTTGCAAAGCTGGTAACTATAGCATTCCACATACTCTAAGCACCAGCCTTGCAGTAGTGTAAGACTACGAAATTTTCCTCAACTCACCGGTCCTGATGAATTGCCATAAGACCCGTTAGGGGCTAACAGAGGTAAAAGACATGTTGACCTTTCACACCGCACATGCCCTTTAGGACCATTGTATCCATTTGGGCCACACTGTTTTTACTTTTTAGTTAGGTTAGTGAGTCCAAGGAATAAAATTTTAGGCAGTAGGGCCTCCCTAAACCTATTTTAAAACACCACTCTGCACCCACTACACTACTCTTTCCACACACCCCCACGCACCAAATGGCTTCACCAAAAAGATCTCTGCTAAAGAGCCCGTTTGCGGGTGCCCATCGGGCATTGCAGCGCCGGCCCGACAAGGAGCAGGCCCATATGATGAAGCATGACATCCTTTGGGATGTATGAGGGCACTTTTTCTCAGACCTGAACACTCTCATTCGCTCCAAGGAACTGCATACCAACTTGATATATTTAATGTCGTTAGGAAGTACGTGTGCTGGACCTGCTTAAAAAAGCTCCTGATTCCTCTTGTTTTGAGTAAGGCAGGAAAGTGCCAACTTTCTAAAAGTGGTATTTTCAAAATAGTAATTTAAAATCCGACTTCAATATAAGTTAGTGTTTTTCATTACAGTTCCAAATACACTAAACATGAACTGGTTACGTGCTCCCATTTGGAAATTACAGCTTATTAAATGCACTAAGGGAACCCCAATGCTATCCTATGGAAGAGGTAGGCCTTGCAGTAGTGAAAAACTAAGTTAAGAGTTTTTAACTACCGGGACATGTAAAACTTAAAAGTACATGTCCAACTTTTTAAATATATTGCATCCTGCCCTCTGGGCTGTCCAGGGCCTACTCTAGGAGTGACTTGTATGTATTAAAGAGGAAGGTTTGTACCTGGCAAAAGGTTTATTTTGCCAGGTCGAAACTGCCAACACAGGCTGCAATAGCAGGCCCACAACATGCTTAAAGTGCTACCTAAGTGGGGGGCAAAATCAGTGCTGCTGGTCCACTAGTAGCATTTAATTTACAGGCTCTGGGCACAGATAGTGCCACTTTACTAGGGCTTACATGTAAATTAATTATGCCAATTGGGTATAAGCCAATTCTACAATGTTGTTACAGAGAGAGCAAAGCACTTTAGCATTGTTTAGTAATGGTAAAGTGTGCAGAGTCCTAAAAGCTAACAAAAATAGGTTCAGAAAAGAGGAGGGTGAAGGCAAAAAGTTTGGGAATGCCAAGTCCAAAGCTGCCCATTATCACACGCTCAGAGCACATTTTATATATGGGTGGACAATATGTATGAAATGCTAAATGGATTGAATTACCACAGATAATATTTTGTCCACCAATATTTTGTCTATGATATTAGTATCCCTAAATATTCTGTAATCAGTGTTCAGGATCCACACCTGTTCAATCAGAAACCTTCCTCCCTTTTAACAGCTTTGTAGGATCATGTTTCCCCATGTGAACAATGTTGAGAACTATCATTATTCTTGGTGGCCAATTGTATTGTTTCATGTTCAGTTTTGCTGTAATTTACGAAGACAGCTTTGGCGCATCTACCCAAACGTTATGCCTTTTATCAATTATAACAATATCTTTGAATGGACTCCCCCTTTTTACTCAAAGTCTATCCTGTATGTTAGGATTTTTGCAGTGCATATTATTTTGGTCATAAACTAGCTTATCGTGCATGCTGCCAAACTGACAATTAACACCAGCTTCTTTAAGGCTGATACATAGTCATCAATTGGCTAAATATTTTCCTGATTCCTTTGATCAAACCTCTGTCTGCTGCTCTATCTGTTGATTGCTAGGCAAAGTATTAGAGTATAGTTAGAATCTGTTTCTGCTGCTGCTGTCACAAAAATGCATCCCTCTTCGTCAACTCTGCTGTTTTCAGTAATCTGTCCAAACACTCATAACCCTTCAGGGCCCAGTGAATTGAGCACAGTCATGCTCTTTTTGTCAAGACTCGAGCCTTCACCTGGTGTACCTGATGTAGCAAGAAAAACGTGTGGCAGGATCGACCTGAACATCTGAGAAGACATTGCTGAGACTACACTAGTTCTTTGCACCGCTTTATGAACAATATGTTGGGTTCGTTTAAAATGCACTCTTCACCATTCCCTAGTTGAAGTAATAATAACCAAATGTAGACTAAAAAAAACATAACATTCTTAGCTTTTTCCTCCGATGTGCAATATGAGACTCTTTGGCAACACAGCTGATATCCACACACACCATTATGATTTGAGAATTACCATAGTGTATCAGGTCCAGCATTTTAAACCTTTTGCAGTTCCAGTGGCAAGAGAACATAGTTATGTTGCTTATGTACTGACCTCGTGAAGTTTCACAATGAGAAAAGACAAATATTGTGATGGAATTGAGCAGGCGCCCCCCGCGCCTAGGGGAGGGGCGCCCTTAGTCGCGCCACGGAGCCGAGCCTCCTCCCGGGGGGGTCGTGCTGAGGAGGGGAATATCTGGTGATGTCTCTGGCATACGTAAAGAAACCGAAACTTATCATTAAGCTATTTAAGGCGGTGTCCCAGGGGTCTCGTCCTCTTTGTCTTCTTGGACCCCAGGGAAGACGCAGGAGCGTCGAAAAAGTGGCACGGTGGGTTTCAAGGAGGCCTGGCGTAGCAGTTAAGAAATCAGTTCGGTTCCCATTTATAGGCCATTTTGCTGTTTTCTATTATCAGTTCATTTAGTTTTAAGGACGATTTTGGTGTTAATATATTTAAAATGTCGTGTCAGGAACGAGGCCGCTATGATGGCCGGGGCCGCGGCGGGAAGCGGAGTAGATGTGGGGGCCGCCGCGTATGCGGAGGGCGAGCCCGTATGTGGCTGGGGCAGGGCTCCAGTAGCAGAGTATCGGCTTCGGCCCAGGGTTCGTTCCTAAGTTCTTAAGGATGCGTTTTTTGAGGTACAATTTTCTCTGAATGCATTAAGTTAGACAGCCGGGGCCGCGACATGCGGAAGGCGCGCCGTCTGTGGTGTGGGCGTGGCTCCAGTAACAGAGCAGCGTCTCCGGGCCGGGGTTCGTGCTGTTACTCGTTATGGGCTGATTTAATTGTTTCTGCTGTGAAATGTATAACACAGCTTCCTGGTCGAGTTTGCGTTATATAAAACAGCACCGGATATATATATTTTTGGTAAGCAGTGCTTGTGAGAAGTGTCTGCGCCGGTAGGAGGCTGTGCCCATATGTGGAAGGGGGTGTGGCTCAATTGATAGGGCGGGATAATTCAACCCAGGGAACCCGGGTGCGAGCTACAGTGTGGCGCAATATAAACAAAATAATTTAAAAAAAGAAAGTGATCGGTTTTTATTTTCGGCACTTTCCGACGGCTGTGTTTGGTGAAAGTGAACTGAGTTGAAAGTGGCCGTGCGAGAAGGAGGCAGTGCCAGTATGTGGAGGGGGTGTGGCCCAGCTGCTGGAGCGCTCGAATTCGGCCCGGGGTCCACAAGTTTCAGCGACAGTGTTTGGCGTTTTGACTAAGCGGTTTTTCTTGTGAAAGTTGATCGGTATATGCATGGCTCTTTACAGCTGCAGTGGTTACAGCCGACAATAAGGGCTGAGGCCGTGCGGGAAGGAGGCCACGCCATTAGGAGTAAGGGGTGTGGCTCAAGTTATGGAGCGGTCGACTACGACCCGGGGGTCCCGGGTTCAAGCCTCTGTATAGGCGGGACGCGGGGATATCTACAAGTGCAAGTCTGTATTTAGCAAACTCATTTATGCTGGCGTTATAGGGGAAACAGTGCTATTTAAATGCAAATCTGTATGGTTTTTGTTCTTCTCACGGTGTCGCAAGAGTCAGCGGGAATTCGCTTTGGATGCCAAATGGAAGCATGGAGGTGGCACATTTTTGTATGTTGACTGTTATTGTATGTTGATGTTGACTGTGGCGGGGCCTCTTTCGCTAAGTTTTTCAGTCGGGCGCGCATCGGGGTATAATTTGTTGGTTTCAGAATGCCAGCGGCATCATTGTGGGACCAGTCGCATCCATTTCCGGGTAGGGGGCCGCCGTGAGAGCGTGTGATCATGTCGTCATGTGGGGCAGCAGAGAGACCCCAATGTAGCCCTCGGTGGTTGTTTTTCACACTCTCTGCACTTTCCATTATTGGCAGCAGAAAGACCCCAATGTAGCCCTCGGTGGTTGTTTTTCACATTCTCTGCACTTTCCATTATTGGTTGTTGCACATCCTGGGTTCAAAGGGGCATGAGCTTTCGCATCGTTGAAAGGTGAAGCGCAGGAAGCAAGTGGTGTATTTATTTCAATAAAATCATATGAACATCGAATCTGACATCAAGTTGCCCTCGCACTCTGATACCCGGTAACACATCGAAAGAAGTGACATCACAGTCTTGCACTGTGCACCTGTTTCCCCAAATAATGTTTGTTTGGTAGCAATGGCGCTGGAACTAAAAAAAAATTCCAGTAGTGGCGCTGATAGTCAACATCATCTGGCATGGGTGCCTAGACGGCACTTTCCAGGCTGCTGGTATATATCTTGATATAATTGCGCTTTACTTTGTACATTAAGCTCATGTCCTGATTTCTACGGGTGTTGGAAAGCCTCTGGAATTTGTGACCTTCTTCTCTCACCTGTACCCCAGCTCGAATGTCGATAGCAAAGTGCCCTGAGGAGAGAATAATCTTAAAACACACAGCTCTCAGGGTATAACTAATTAACAGCTTTGAAAGACGAAGTTATTTGTCCTTTCAATAAATAAATAAAGCTCTCGTGGTTGTTTGTTCTCCAACTGGACTCCATCAAAAAAAAAAAAAAAAAAAATGTGGTGTTCGGTGGTATTCCCCGCACCCTTGCTTTCAGCGCCACTCCTTGGTATGCGAGTCCATAGTACACCACAATAACCACTTCTGGTATACTGAACACCGTTTTTCTTTGTTTCTTTCCGCCTCCACGCCTGCGGTAACGGAGAGGCACCTTGCTGTGATGGCGCCCCCTGAGTCGGTGAAAAAGGACAACATATCGCAAGGGGTGTGGCCAGCAGCGTTGTGGAGCTCGTCAAGAGCTTTCACGGAGGCTGTCCCGGTATGTATACGCACTATAAGGCTGCTGAGTTTAGCTGGGAACGTGTTATCATGCCTGGCCTGTGCGGAGCAATGCAGTACCTCTCCTTGCACGCAAATGGGGCGGAAACACAACAGGCATTCTTTCTAATTTACTTAAGTTCCTTCATATAGGCGGGGTCAGAACTGGGGTGTATAATCTGTCACTTTAAGTTACATGCGATCGGACAATGCTGGGGAGGTAGATCCAGCGGAGCCTTGCTTACAGTTTTAATATTTCTGAACTAATTCCCAGCCTTAACCAGTAATCTTTTTTTTTTTTTTAACACTTTATTTTCCATTTTACAAAATACGAAAATATTATACATATGAAGTTGTTCATCAACATTTCAGAATACATTGTCAACCACATTTCTGTCAATGAATATCCTAATTGGCAATCCGTGAGATAATTACCAGGCAATATTAAACCACAACATTTACAGTTTGACATGCAAAGAGAAAGAGAACAATAGTCGGATCCCAATGGAAAAACCCACTCCCAATCCGGAACAGCCGTACTCGGGGTCTGCACCTGCTAGACATCTGTACATAGTAATGACACACAGCAGCAATAAGGCCCTGAACAGAGCCAGTTGCGGAACATCTCATCCCACTCCCTCTGGGACAAAGCCCTCCTCCACTTGTGAATTCGCGTCTTGGCGCTGTTTCTCAATGTAGAATCGATACGGGCCCCATATATCTTTGGGGCGGGAAGTGCTAGGCATAACACTTATGTATACTTCACTATTGATGTTACAGTACGCCAGACTGTGTAGCCAGGTCTGGACAGTTGGGGCTGACTTGCGCCCCCAATGGATGGCCACCTCTCGCTTTGCCAACAGAAGGCACAGTGATGCAAATCGCCGAATCTTTTTAGGGAAGTTTACTGTATAACCCAGCAAGGCTACCTCGGGGGTAGGGATCAGAGAAAGATCAGTCATTTCCCCTAGCATGTGGTGTATGCCTTCCCAATATTGTTGCAGTTTCGGACACGTCCAAGTGAGATGTGCAAAATCGGCATGAGGGGCTGAGCATTTGCGACAGTTGTGTGATTTGGAGGGGTCTATCCTATGTGCCAATGTCGGGGTGAAATACGTACGGCGTAAGAATTTAAAATGTATGAGTTTGTGTCTGCTATTGAGTGAGATGTCACGTGTAACCGAACAACAGGCGGCCCATTGCTCATCTGTTATTGTCGTGCCCAGATCCATTTCCCATGCCTTACGGACCTTGCTGTCATCAACCGGCCTCAGTGTTGCACATGCTTTGTATAGTTTGGAAGTGAGATGTATGCTGTCTGCGTTTTCTATCACCATAGTAAGGGGTGAAAGGAGGTGGGTTCAATTGGAAAAGTGGAGAAGGTAGAGCGCAGGGCGGAGCGGATGCGGCCCATGATGAACCTATCCATTATGGTGCTTGTGTGGAAACGTGCGTCTTCCATTAAGGAAAATATGTGGCCATCTGGGTAGAGGTCCCCTATCCGTGAAATTTCAAATTTGGCAAGTGTGCGCTGGACCAATCGTTCCTCTGTGATTGGAATCAAGCGAGGGTTCACGATGGGCAGGGCCGACGAATAAAGTACGTCAGTGCCCATGGCCCGGCAAAGCTTCTTCCACGCCCAGCTTGTGGAGGAGACAGTTTGGATATCCCTTGGGTCTCGAGGGAACCCTACCGGTAGAATGGCCGAAAGCTGGCCAGGCAAGACGAGATCAGACTCCGGCCGTAGATATGGGATTCGAGCGTCAGGGTGGTACCATGAATGAGCATAGCTACATTGGGCAACTAAGTAGTACAATTTTAAATCTGGAACACCGTATCCCCCTCTTTCATAAGGTAGCGTGAGGACATCCCAGCGGACTCGTGCGGGCTTCCCACCCCAGATCAATCTAGATAATAGAGTACGCACTGTTTGAAAAAAGCCATTGGTAAGAGGAATGGGTACATTATTAAAAAGGTACAAAAATCTGGGGAGTACTACCATTTTTAGAATTGACACTCGACCCGCAAGTGACAAAGGGAGTCTCAGCCATCTCTCAATCTGAATCGTAAGCGCGTGGACTGCTTGTCCATAATTCAGACTTAGGATTTGGGTGGTATCTAAGTGAATATGTATTCCTAAATATTTAACTGAGTCTGCGCACCATTCTAAGGGAAATTCGCAATCCCATTGTTGAGTTGAGGCTGTCAGCGGAAATATGATGGATTTGTGCCAATTTATGCCCAGTCCCGAGAAACGACCAAAGCGGAGGATTTCTCTGATTAGTGCATGCAAGTTAGTGTGAGGGTGTCTAACATAAAGGATCGTGTCGTCAGCATACAAGGAGACCAGGAGGGGGCCAGTGTTGAATTGTAGGCCCCTGTGTAGGTGACGCTCCTGAAAGTGACGAATCAAGGGGTCCATAGCCAGAATGAATAGTAAAGGAGACAGTGGGCAACCCTGCCTGGTTCCTCGGGATAAAGAGAAAGGATCCGAGAGTGTACCGTTGAGGCGCAGTCGAGCGGTCGGTTTATTATATAATAGTGTGGTCGCAGCAATGAAACCCAAAGGCATACCCATGCGCCGCATCACAGACAAAAAGAAAGGCCACTCTAAGGAATCGAAGGCCTTCTCCGTGTCGAGAAGAATGGCGGCTGCTGGGGTGTCTGGGCCTATCCGATGAATGACCGAAAAAAGTGTTCTGAGGTTCAGCGAGGTGGAACGATGTGGTACAAAACCGGATTGAGACGGTGAGATGACGAATTCCATCAGTTGGGACAATCGATTTGAGAGAATTTTAGCTAGGATTTTGTAATCTAAGTTGAGGAGGGACAGCGGTCGGTATGATCCGCAGTGTGTGGGATCCTTACCGGGTTTGGGCAGGAGAATTATGACTGCCTCCCTGAAGGTGGGGGGTAGAATTTGTGACTCCAATGCCTCTGCATATACCTCTATGAGTCGCGGAGCTAATAGTTCTTTGTATTCCTTATAGAAATCGCCGGAAAATCCGTCGAGCCCAGGTGCCGATGAGCCACGAATGGTCTCAATGGTCAACAAAACATCTGCAACCGAGATGGGCTCCGCCAAGAAATCTTGCATGTGCTTCTCAAGGTACACTAAGGCTATCTCGTCTGGATATCTTTCTTGGGCTGTACAGTCGCTCCCTATAGTGGTGGAGTATAGATTAGTGAAATATTCCAAAAATGTGTTTCGAATGTCCACAGTGGAGGTGTATGTGTGCGCGTCCGGAGAATGTATTTCAGTGATGTAGGTTTTGTGATATGGGGGCCGGAGTAGCTGGGCCAGAACCCTGCCTGGTCGTTCACCCTCACCATAACGTCGGGCCGTCTGGTATTTTCCTAGGTATAGAATTTCCCGGTCCGCTGTTTCCCTGTAGTCTTCCAGGAGCACCAGTCTCCTCCCCTCATAGGTGGATTGGGTGAGCTCTGCGGAGGCTTCGTCCAAAGTCTTAAGGTCACGTTCTAGGTGTGAAAGTGTGTTGCGCAGATCCCTAAGGACACCTGCGTGTTTAGCTATGCATGTGCCCCTGATGACTGCCTTAAAGCCCTCCCACAATACCGCCCAAGTGTCCACCGAACCAGTATTGACAGCAAAATATTCCTCTATGGCGTCTCGTATTTCCTCTTTGAACACCTCATCATGTAAGGCACGACTAGGGAAACGCCACTGACGTTCAAAGCCCTCTGGGCGTGGTACCCTAAGATGTAGCGTCACTGGGGAGTGGTCTGAATAAGTCCTAGGGAGGGTCCCTACTGATGTGCACCAACCATAAATGTCGGGGAAAGTAGCCAGTAGTCTATCCTCGTCCGAGTGTTGTGCTGGCCTGAATAATGGGTATATTCTGTGGTGCTCGGGTTACGCTTGCGCCAAACATCCAACAACGCGAATCGTTCGCACAGCTCCTGGAGTGCTCTGCGGGCGCGCGGCTTGGTGTCAGCTGCCCTGGAGGTACAATCCATGTCAGGGTTAAGTAATAGGTTAAAATCTCCACCTACAATCAACGTCTGTGGCTGCAGCTGAATGAGGCGTGTGTGGAGGGAATGAAAAAAGTCAGGGGCATCTGTGTTGGGGGCATAGACACAAAGCAATGTAACGTTCCGGACCAGTATAGTCCCGGTGACCGCTAGGTATCGTCCCTCTTCATCACTAAGCATGGAGCCAAATCGGAAGGGGACTCTTTTGTGTATTAAAATGGCAGTTCCCCTTGCGTAGTTACTGTAATTAGCAAAGTATCTATGTGTTCCCCAGCTGGAGCCGAAGTGTGCCTTGTCTGTTTTGGGAAGGTGAGTCTCTTGTAAATAAGCGATATCTACTTTGTGTCGTAGCAAATAATGAAGCACTTGTCTACGCTTTCTATTATCATTAAGGCCCCGTACATTCCATGAGATTAGGGAAAGGTCCAAGGGACCCTCTACGTTACCAACTCTTGCCATCTATCCAGGAGATCAATGCCAACTGCGCGATGTGGTGACTGTTAACTAGTAACTTTAGCTGTGAACGACCAACCATGTCCCTGGAGACAAAATGCTTGAAGTTAAGCCCCCCCTCCCAGCCGCACCCCGTCCGAGACGCGGCCAATCCCAACAAAAAGAATAACGTGAGGTACCATATCATTGCACAGCAAAATGTAAAATTCAAACAACAGTACCCCAGAGTTAACCAAACCATTCTCAAAGGATACACCATGAGGGGCGGCAACGCCCCGGTGAGCAACCAGCTAAATGCAATGCCAATGTAAGGAGATCTAAGAACATATTCCTAGAGTCACAGTGAAATTAGTCCCATGAAAGTGGATGCAGAGTCAACCTGTGCCTGCACTCGAAAACAGTTCGGCGCTCGCTTCAGATCCGCTGTGTGGGGGGAAGGGCCCGATCTCGCCCCGCCAGAGGGGCGATTGTTCTGTTTATAAACACGGCAAAATTCCTGTGCCTCCGTCGGGTTTTCGAAGATCCGAGCTCTGCCATCCACGTCGACCTTTAATCTTGCAGGGTACAACATGCCATACCTTAGTCCCAAGTTACGTATAGCAGCCTTGACTCCATTAAATTTACGCCGTGCGTCTTGCACCATGGCCGTGAAATCTGGGTAGAAGGACAGCTTTGCGCCCTGCCAGGAGATGTCCCCTTTGTCTCTAGCCAGGCGGAGCGCCGTGTCCCGGTCCCGAAAGTTCATGACTCTTGCCACAATAGGCCTGGGAGGAAGGCCTGGGTTGGGGCGAGGGCCCAAAGACCTGTGCGCTCTTTC
The DNA here is from genome assembly GCA_963921515.1 of Calotriton arnoldi. Lineage (NCBI taxonomy): Eukaryota > Metazoa > Chordata > Amphibia > Caudata > Salamandridae > Calotriton > Calotriton arnoldi. The sequence goes on along the minus strand of CAWUFW010002735.1, from coordinate 960,172 downwards.
TATGACGAAACCAGCGGTGAAGGAGTCTTTGCCAAATAGCTCGATTAACAAGGTTTCCACGAAGAGGTCCATCCGGCCAGCGGGGGCCGTCTCCGGAACGCCAAGAATGCGTATATTGTTGCGGCGGCTGCGGGCTTCGAGATCCTCATTTTTGATGGCCACGTCCTTCAAAATCCGCTCGACTCTTTCTAGACGCTTGGCGGATTGCGCAGTCCCATCCTCAATGTCTGAGATGCGTGCCTCAGCCACATCAAGCCGTCTGTCGTGTACTTGGATCTTGGCACCCAGATTCGAAATGGTTTTGTCCAAGGAATCAAAGCGAGTGTCTAATGCCTTAAAGCCCGCCCGCATCTCTCGGAGCAGGGAAGCCGCCGTGTCCGATAAGGTATCGTCTTGCCCCGCTGCTGGTACCGATTCAGCCATAGTAGGGTTTTGTTGCGGAGCGGTGGCACCCAGTTTCTCGAATGGCAAAGTCCTTTGCTTCGGGTCTTTACGGCCCATGCCGTGCCAGAGAGTCTTTATCTCGGCTTCCCAAGCCTTAGAGGGTGTAGCACGTATCGGTCACCCTCTCCCTTGGTGCTATATGATGAGGCACTCAAGAAGAAGATGTAGGTTAAAGAGGGACCCCAGTGTCACTGAGCGGGATGTGGCGCAGGTAGTAGAATTGTCTAGCTGTATGGGGGGTCATCAGGCATTGCGGGCAATAGCTGCGATGGCAATAATTCTGTGGAGACGGCGTGGGGCCCCACGCATGAAGCCAACCGCCATCAGTGCAGATCAAGGATTGTGCTGTAATGTAGAGGGGACCGCCCTCGCGGAGGCGGCAGACCCCCAACACTGTCATAGAGCATTGCCTCCATACCTGAGGATATTGTAGTTTCCAGGCCCCTCTAGCAGCGCCCCCAGGCCGATGCGATCCAGAAGGCGGGCCGCGGGAGTCCCGCCGCAGCAGGAAGAGTGCTGCGAGGCCCAGTGCGCCTCGGCCCGGACCTCCGACACGCGTTACAGCGCGTCGCGGCCGGCCCTCCAGGCACGAGCCATTCCACGGCCGATGGCGCGCCGCAGAGGGAGGCTGTCGTCAATCAGGGCTGAGCACAGGTCCCGGGAGGGGTGCAGCGCCGCTCACCTCATTTGCGGCCGACGTGAGTCGTAGGCCCCAACAGCATCCCCGGCCTCAGGTGGTTTTTGGGTCCCGCCCGTCCGGAGGGGGCCGGTCCAGCCGTCGCCCCACGCCGCCACTCCCGAACGCGGGCACCCAGCGGGGTCGGAGTCAGCCCCGGGGACTCAGCATGTTCTCCGCCGCAGTGTGCAGTAAAGTTCTGGGCTCATTGATGGTGTTTAGTGCAGGAATATGCCAGTGGGCCAGAAAGCTCAACGGAGCTTCAGAGCCAGGCGGCCATGTTCATCGCCGGCTTGGCCACGCCCCCCAACCAGTAATCTTTCATTGGATTCTCATGGTCCTACTAATAGGTCTAAAGAGCCAGTGCGAGATCCTTCTGAAGGCTATTGTCGCAAAAGGACCACTTCCCACCCAGTGGGGACGGTAGATGTACACAAGCACGACCAATTACTGAGGGCATGATAAACATCAGGGTATTATATTGTTTAGCTGCACCGGTGACTACTTGTTAAGTGGGTTACATGATCTGGCTAGTCACCATGTTTAAGTAAAAAAAAAAAAAAAAAAAAGAATAAATAATTTCTCCAGCTGCTGCTTGCCTTGAACAAGGGCAACATAATTTTTCTTAGTGTTAAGCACTTAGGTTAGGACCTAAGCTAAGCCACATACCTGGGGGCGCTATAACAGGAGGTGGCATCTCAGTTGGATTAGACAACAGGTCCAGCCTCTCTAGAGGCCGCTTGGTAGAGGTGGTGATATGGTACCGTATTCATAGACTTCATCTCAGGTGCTGGGTAATTTCGCATCATGCGGTATATTATCATAAGTAAATTAGCCTTTTATACACTCATGGGGACATCTGGCCATGGTCTTAACTGAGTAGACATGTACCAACCCCACATAGGGAGCAGCCTCAGTCAGCAGGGGAAAGCTGTAGATCAAAGGATATATCTTCAACTCACTCAGAACACAAGATGGCAAAGCGTGAGCGGGTCTGCAATACTAATTGGTATCGGAGCATACACTTTGGGCTCACATTGTAAGCCAAAGGAGGGGCGATTGGTCCAGATAGCTCCTCATCATTGGGACGGTAATAGCCACTGGCATAATTCTGCCTGGTTGGGTACTATGGTTTATGGTGAGGAGCCGTTAGTGGACTATTCAACGTCCGGCAGTGGTCCTGGGCTACTGCTGAGGTGGGGGGTTATTCATAGAAATGGAATTAGCAGCATAGCAGTGTTGGTTCTGTGGGCAGGACGTTACCATGCGTTTTCGGCTGCATGGGAAAAGGGGTATAGTTCACGTCAGCCAGTAATGTTATTGGGGGATCGGGGCTGGCTGGAGGAAAAGGGGGATTAACATACTGGGGGTCCTGGACCGTTCAGCCCTACCCGTGGTCGCCTGGAGTTCTTCATGGATAGGAACTGCCGGGGGTTAGTCGCAGCCCAGGCCTCCCAGCAGATAGGACACCTTGTGTGGCCCCCAAGAGGCATCGGTAAGGTGCCCATGGCTATCATCAGCCGGTAATGGAATTGTGGAATAAAGGGTTATCTCAAGTCCTCCATGGAAAAGCAGGCACTCACGGAGAGGATAATTCGCATCATCCTTACTAAAATAGCCAATCAGGCCACAGAGACATATTTCCTGCTGGTGGTCCCTAAACTCTCCTACCTTACCCCGCAAGGCCAGGTTTTTGGGAATTTTTGGGGATCGCACCTGTGCTCAGGTATCCCAGTGGGCTAAGCCGCTATGCGGTGCCCTGTTTTTAAGTATGCGGTTCCTTTATTCGCATAGCGTAGCAGCATTTCTGTGGGTCCAGTATGGAGGAAGCACAAGGGGCTGCTAAGTTTGCATACCATTGGACTGGGGTGGGGGGTCTAACTATGCAGGATCAGTTTGGTCGGCTTGAACAAGCAATAAAATCAAAGTAGTTACCCGCCCGGTCATTTTAGTCATTCACGTTGGCAAGAACAATATGATACCGCTGGGCAGGCTAGGGATGAGGGAGGTCTTGTTTGCAGCCATGTCTAGCATTAGACATTACTTACCGGCAACAAGCTAAACCATTTGAGCAACAGAATCTTAGCCGGTGCCACAATGGGCACAATTTGGCACAACTGGCTACAGCCAGGATAAAGGGAGTTGTTCCATCTGGATGGGATGCATCTGGTCGGCAAAAAGGGCAGGAGATTTTATCCAGACCACACTGGGTTATTGTGAAGCACAGTCAGCGCCAGGGGGGGGGGAGGGCGAGTGCGCCAGGGAGCTTCTCACCCTGTGGCGGAGCGCTGACAGATAACAGCAAAGGGGCATGCACAGCAATGGAGGTTCAGCGGCTGGATGGACCCCAGGAGGGGGTAGGATGAAAGTGTGCAGAGGGTAGGCGGGGAGGGGACTGACCTGCTGGTGGTCCTGGACTCTACTGCCCTAACCCACAACGTATGGACTGAGTAGAATCTTGGGGAGGTTGCCTGTGTTCAGGTACCCCGGTGGGCTGGTGCGCTATAAGGTGCCCTGGATTTCAAGTAATGAACTGTTTGCTGTAGCGCGTTGGGGCCTGCTGGCACAATGTGCACAGCTGAGTGGGTCGGCCGAGTCGGCCAAATTCAAATTCAAATGCACAGCAGTGGAGGTTCAACGACTGGATGGACCTCAGGAGGGGGTAGGATGGAAGTGTGCAGAGGGTAGGCGGGGAGGGGACTGACCTGCTGGTGGTCCTGGACTCTACTGCCCTAACCCGCAACATATGAACTGAGTAGAATCTTGGGGAGGCTACCTGTGTTCAGGTACCCCCTGTGGGCCGGTGCGCTATGCGGTGGCCTGGATTTCAAGTTATGGACTGTTTGCTGTAGCGCGTTGGGGCCTGCCGGCACAATGTGCGCAGCTGAGTTGGTTGGCCGAGTCGGCCAAATTCAAATTCAAGTGTAAGGCCAAGCTGCAGTGCAAGTGTAATGTCGTACCTAATTTCCTTACTGCCTTTGACATGGGGTTGTCGCTAAAGTCTGATGCTGTGAGTAATGATATATATCCAAGTGGAATAATTTTACTCTGGTAGTAGCTTGTGGTGAATTATCTGATTTGATTTGAGTAAAAAGTCTACGCCTTGGACAACATAACCTGACTCTGAAAGTTCTTGGGCCCAGCGGGGGCGGAAAGGTGTCAGAATTGTAGTGTGGGAGGAGGGAGTGTTACGTTGTGCGCATACTATTACTTACTTTGGTTCCTAAACAAGTGCTCTCGTCGCTGATTCTTTCTGGCTCTGTCACAGCAATGGAAAGGCTTATAAAGCCTACACAAGTAAGGCGGTAAAGGCCAAAACATAGGACAGACATGTTGGCACAAGTTGTGAGTCGTCTTCTTCCAAGATGGCTGCGAAGTAAGATCATGCGAGATTACATTGAATGTACCCGCCAGACAGCAAAGGATGACATGGAAAACAACATGCTGGCAAGGGTTTCGGGCCTATTGCCCGGTTACTCACCGGTAATATTCATTACTCCGAGTCCTGGTCTTCCCGTCCCATTCCTTAACAGTGAGCAGCTAGTCTGCTCCACAGCAACCTACTACCTAGCAGAGCTTTTCGCAATTCCCCCAACATGGCGCCACCATCAGGTGAGGATAAAAGGGGGAAGTGCGTCACAGAACATCCTGAGAATACCAAAGAAAACCCAGAAAGGAAACAATCACCAAACACAAAACTCAGGGAGGGTGGAAGGGCTCAGGAATGGGACGGGAAGACCAGGACTCGGAGTAATGAATATTACCGGTGAGTAACCGGGCATTACCTCCTCGTCCTGTCTTCCCGTCCCATTCCTTAACAGTGAGCCCATACCCAAGCACACAGTGATTGTAAGAAAACAGACCAGAAATGCGAAAAGCAGGTCCATTTAATCAACACAAAGCAGTACAAAACATAAAGCATGTACAGCAGACAAAACATGGGTGCCAAAGGCAGCCGAGCCCGCCATCCCCAACCGAAGGCGATAACGGGAAACAAAAGGATGGGGCGAAGCCCACGTGGCAGCAATACAAATGTCCCCCAAGGAGGCCCCATTGAACATGGCCCAGGAGGAGGAGACACCCCTGGTAGACCGACCCTGAACCGAAGAAGGGAGAGGACAGCGGGCGGACTTGCAGGCCGAAACAACAGCACCCTCGACCCAACGAGTCAAGGTAGACAAGGAAGGATGAAGACCCCTCCCAGAGAGGCCGCAGGTGACAAACAAGGAATCAACCTTCCGGAAACCACCGGTCCGATCCAAAGAGATGCGGAGAGCCCTCAGCACATCCAAAGAACAGAGGACCAACACCTCCGGAGAGGCAGGGTCCGGAAAAAAAACAGGGAGAACAAAAACCCCCGACAGGGAAAAGAGGACAAAAACCCGGGCAGAAAAATTTGACTGGGATGGAGAATGACCTCGGCAGCGTAGAAACGCAAAAAGGGGGGCAAAGTTATCAAAGCACCAAGCACACCAAACCTCCGCCCAGAAGCAATGGCCACCAGGAAAAGAACCTTAGCAGAAAGGAACATAAGGTCCACCGAAACCAAAGGCTCAAAAGGTGGCCCGTCAAGGCCTGGAGAACCAGGGTAAGACCCCAGGCCGGCACAGGAGAGTGAGAGACAGGTCGCTGAATCAAGAAACCCCGCAAAAGGCGAGCCACTAACGGGGAGACAGAAGACACAGAGGAACCCCGAAAAGCAAGAACGGCAGCCCAAAGCGCACGGAGCGAAGAGACAGCGAGTCCCAGGACGAACCCATCCCGCAAGAAGTCCAGCACCTTCACAGCCTCACAGGAGGAAGAAGAGAGACCCTACCCAAGACACCAGGAGGAGAAGGTCGTCCAATGACGGTCATAGGACTTCAAGGAGGAAGGGCGCCGAAACAACTGGATGCACTGGGCAACCCCAGCAGAGCAACCCTGACCCAACAAACTCAATCCCACAAGCACCAAACCCCCAGCCGGAGGCGGCGCAGGGAGGCAACCCTGAGAAGAGGAGCCCGGAGAGGGGAGGGATACAGTGCGGACCGCCAAAGGGGGCATACTGACAAGGACAGAAGCAGGGGAAACCAAGGCTGACGGGACCACTGCCAGAAGAACCTCCGCCCAGTCCAACCGAATCTACCGGAGGACCCGGGGAATCAAATCAAACGGAGGGAAGGCAAACAGGAGCCCCAGCGACCACGGAACAGAGAAAGCATCGATCGCCCAGGCCAAGCGGGACGGAACGAGGCCGCGAACCCGAGGCAGAAGGGCAGAGTCCTCTGAGGCAAAAAGATCCAGCCAGGGAAGGCGGAACCGGAGGACAAACAGATCGAACAGAGCCGGGGACAGACACAGACACAGAGGAAGGGAACACTCCGCTCGGAGAGTCTGCAGGCCCAATCTCCGTCCCCGGAAGATACACAGCCGCCAGAGATACCGAGCGGCCCAAAGACCGAACACCCTGGAAAGGAGAAACAAAGACCAGCACATGCCCCCAAGGCGATTGACAGAAGACCGAACAACCTGGCAGTCGGTCCGAACCGAGACAGCATGGCCCAGAAGGAGAGGCGCAAACCACCGAAGAGCCAACCAAACCGCTCGTAACTCCTTCCAGTTCGAGGACAGGAGAGACCCGAAACGGTACCACCGACCCGAGCCTCGGAAGCACCCAGGACCGCACTCCATGGACAACACAACCACATTCCGAGGAGGAATAAGGTTGAACCCCCGGGAAAGAGACGGAGGGGACAACCACCACTGGAGAGCATCCCGAATCCCCGGTGTGACGGGAATCAGGGCATCTTAGACCAGAGAGGCAGGATCCCATTGCGACAGGACATGAAGCAGGAGGGGATACAAATGCAGCCGGGCCCAAGGGAGGAGAGGCAGAGTGGAAGCCAACACCCCTGACTCCGCAACCAGAGACGGGCAGACACCCGGGACTGGGACAGAACCCAAGAAAGGTGACGGAACAAAGTCAACAGGCGCACCTGGGAGAGGAACACCATCCCCATAACCATGCGGAACAGAGCACCCAGGAACCCCAGAGTCTGGGAGGGCAGCAGGGAGGACTCCCGGTGATCGACGAGGAACCCATAGGACCCCAGAAGACGACACACCCGGACCACATCCGACAGATGCAGACCTCAGGAATGGAGAACACTCACCAGAGGGGCCAAGAGCTGCGTGAAAACCCATGGCGCCGAGGAAAGGCCGAAAGGAAGCACCCGGAACCGGAAGTGCCAGGAACCAACCGTAAACCGGAGAAACCGCTGATCCGCAGGATGGACCGGGACGTGCAGATAAGCAGCCATCAGGACCAGGGACGCCAGGAAGCCCCCAGGAAGCACCAGAGGCAGGATGGACAACAAAGTCACCAACATGAACGTACGGCGGGGGACGAAGAGAACGACCCACACCAGATCCAAGACAGGGCTCAGATCCGAAGCATCGTACCCGGAGACCAGGAAGAGAATCGAAGAACAACCCATGCCCCTCCCCAGAGGAGGAATCTCCATGATAGCCGCCTACTCCAACAGGAGGCGCACACCGACCAGCAAAGCCTCCCGCCGTAGAGGATGACGGGGCAGGGGGGCACCCGGAAGACCAGGGGGGGAGGAGAGGAGAACACGATCCGATAACCCCCGGACACAGTCCGCACCGCCCAGGCATCCGGAACCGTAAACCACTGGGGCAGGAAACAACGATGGCGACCCCCAACCGGAAAAAGCAGACAGCCACTGCGCAGAGGCAGGAGCGGGGGCAGCACCACCGGCAGGGGCACGGGACTAGGCACCTCCAGGGGCCCCCCGGCCACGACCCCTGCCACAAAAGGGCAGCAAAGCACCCCGAGCAGAAGGCCCCAAGGCACGGCAGGTGCCAAACCCACGCCCCCGAGAAGGAGGGCGGACAGGAGCCACAAGCTCGCGGTTCCCTGCCGACAGCACGATCATGTCCACCAGTGGAAGCCCGAACACCCGGGAACCCACAAAGGGCAATTTAAGCAGGACCGACTACTGAGAAGACCCAGCCTTTCAGGAACGCATCCAGATAGGACGCCTCTCAGCAAACGAAGCACCAGAAGCAGCCGCAGCGGCACACAGTGTCAAACGAAATGTCAGACAAGCAGCGCACCTGCAACTCCAGGAGGGCCAAGAGAGAGGAGGCATCCTCTCCATCCCGTAAAATAAAAGCCAGGGCCTGGAAATCTGACAGAAGGGAACGGACCATGTAAGTGGAACAGGCCGTCGCCGGAAAGAAAAGGGGGAAGCAGCATAGGAACGCTTCACCGCCCCCTCAACACGCTTATCCACAGCGCCAGAAGGAAGGGCGTCGGCAGACAAAACCAAACCCTGCGAGGAAAGGTCAGCCATCAAAACGCCAACCAGGACGGATTGGGGGAACTCAGCAGCAAACCCCTCCAAAGGATAACGCGTAGACAAAAAGTGAGGAAAGGCAGGCTCGTCCACCTCCCACCAATCACGAACCAGCACCATGCGTACATCCCAAAGCATCCCACACATGGATGAACAAGTCAGAGAGCTCCGCACCCTGAACAAAGCTGCCATACACACATCCCTCATCATCAGGGCCCACCCCGACAAAAGGAGCGTCAGGTGCATCTACAGACCCACGAGGCACCTTGGCAGGAGGGCCAACAGCCTCCCGAACCCGGAAGGCAGCAGCAACCGCTACATCAAGAAGCAGGCGCAAGGAATCCAGAGGAGGTGTGGAAGAAGAGGCATCCTGTGCCGTGGCAGCAACGCAAGAGAGGATGAAACAAACCAGCCACAGAGGACGGGAACCAAGAAAAAGAGACCCGCCTCGAAAGGCACAAAGTCCCGAGGCCCCGTCCGCACACGGGACCAGGAAAAGGGGGAGGACGCTAAAAAAGCGGCCGGCCGCCCCAAAAAATCCCCAGGGAGCTGCGCACGCTGCAGGAAACACCACCGAAGAATCCCCGCCTGCTAAAGCAGGGCGCATCGGGACCGGCGTGGAGAGCAACGGCCGCTAGAGCAGGCCGAGGAGGCACAGGTGAGCAGCGGCAAAAAAGATGCACAAGCGGCCGCTAGAGCGGACCGCGCAAGTGATAGCCCCCCCCCGCATACAAGTACATGAAGGCGGAGCCACAAAGTGCAGGGATCGAACCTCCGGTAGTCACACATGCAACAAAAAAGAAAAAAGGCGGCCGCTAAAGCAGGCCGCGCCAAAAACAAAAAATGGAGAGAAAACTTACCCCCAACAGCTCCTGCTAGGACATCAGTAGACTGCGAAGGCAGAGAAAAAAGAACAGGATGTTCTGTGATGCACTTCCCCCTTTTATCCTCACCTGATGGTGGCGCCATGTTGGGGGAAGTGCGAAAAGCTCTGCTAGGTAGTAGGTTTCTGTGGAGCAGACTAGCTGCTCACTGTTAAGGAATGGGACGGGAAGACAGGACGAGGAGGTAATTCAGGGTTCAGATGCTGATGCACGCAAGACTTTGCAGCACGAGGTAACAGGCAACTGATCAGAGATTCCTATGTACATATGAAGTAAAACAGAACTTAAGTGGAAAAAGTTTCTTTCCCTACAACACAGTTCGTGTACAAATTCAGGTCTGTTTAAATCACATCGTCATGGGTCTTTTAAACAGCAGCAGACTAAAATACAGCACATCAAAGCACTGGTGCAGGTGAGTCTTTCTACAGGTCCGTCCTCGCCGAAAAATTGTAAAGTATGTTTACACAATTTAGTTATTTAAGCCTTTGTTGCATGTCCCGGAGTACATTACAACTACTATCTGATCTGTTTAAGATCGAAAAGAACATATTCTAAATTCAGAACTTAGAACATTGACAGAAGAATGACATTTACACTGCACCTCATCTCTTCAGGACACACAGCATTGCAATATAACCTTCTGACTGCTGAACCCACTGGGGAGTATCCCAGTTCGCATTTCCCTCCCGTGGCCCTAGAGGGTGATACCTTCCTTCTCCTCCTCTATTTTAGCCAATTCATCCCTTTATTTATATAAATCCCAGTGTCTTTCTCATGCCTTCTCCACATTCTTCTACCTTTACCACTGGCTTTCGACTGTAAGACACAGTATCCTCTCTCTCTCTTCTCATCCTGGAAACGCCTCCTTTCCTGTCACTGCCATCTCTCTCCCCTTGCTCCCCTTTTCCTAACTTCCAGTATTATGAGTGCTGCCAGTGACCACCCCGCTCCAGTGCTTAATTTGTAAAAAATTAAGTGCCAGGGCCCTTCTTGGAAGTCTACTGCAGCCTGCACACTCACACCCTGCCTGCGCTGCCAATGACAGTGCCAGCGTAACACCTAAGCATCGACATCCTACAAATGTGACAATTCAGACAATTTACGGCCTCACAAAGCTAAAATATTGGCATGAGAGGCTGGTATTATTCGTTTTCAGTGTATATTGACTTAATAAACACGGCTGCTGTGCTCATCTCAAAATTAAAAAAGACAACGCCACCATGTGGTGGGCTGTCACTAGAGCCGGTGCTGACAATTGTGCCGGTGCTGAGCACCGGAAATCACTGGCACAAATTAAGCACTTCCCCGCTCCTCTCCTCCCTTGTCATGCACAGCATTCTGCTGTTGGTTTGTACTTACGTTCAAGCTCTATAAATCACAGACATACAAGTATACATATATACATAAAGACTTGGCTGTTTGAGCTACATTTTGTAACAGCTGCACCTAATATCTCACTAAGGGCATGACCGCCACTAAGGGCCATAGACCACGAGACTCGCGGGGCGCGGAGGTGGTGGTTGCCCGACAGCCCTTAGGGCAGTCGGACTGCCATTGCTCTGCCGCAACCGCCAGGGAATCACCGTGCCCTGGCGGCAGTGCAGCGGCAGTAATATGCTGACAGGACCGCCACAGTCCCTCCAAGCATATTACAAGTTTCCTCTCTGCCACTGTTTTCATGGCAGTTCCTCCTCCATGAAAACTGTTTCAGAGAGTGAAAAAAGGGGGCCGACAGGGCCCCCTTAGGCCTCAAGCCATGTGGATGAACACAGGGGGTCACAACATGTGCCCCACTGTGTGCATGCACACCAGTTCCTTCACGCATGGACTTTAGGTGTACGGTAGGTTTGGTAAAGGTGAAATAAATGAAGTGGTGGTTTGTCCAGAGGAGGTCAGAGGTGTGGTTGTAGGTGATGTTTTTACTGGCAGAGAAGACAGGGTCGATTGTGTGTCCTGCTGCGTGGGTCGGAGAGGTGACTAGCTGCTTGAGTCCGATGTCGGCGAGGTTTTCCAGAAGGGATGCAGTGTTCTGTTTGTTAGGGTTGTCCAGGTGAAAGTTAAGGTTGCTGAGTAGGATGTAATCTGTAGATGCGAGAGCCTGGGGTGCTATGAAGTTGATGATGGTGTCGGTGAAGGGCGGGCAGGGGCCAGAAGGTCTGTAGACAAGGTTGCCACGGAGGGTGGTGTTGTGGTTGGTCTGGACCTGGAAGTGGAGATGTTCCATGGTTGTCGTTGGGTTGTCCGAGTCGGTGGTTAGGTGCAGGGTGTTCTTGTGGACGATGACGATGCCGCCTCCTGGTCGGACGGTGCGGTCCTTGGAGATGGTCTTGTAGTCGTCATGGATGGTGGTGGCGATGGCGATGTCTGGGCCTGAGGTGGGGTTCGTCCATGTTTCTGTGAGGAAGGCGATGTTGGGGGGGACAGAGTCGAGGAGGTCCCAGATTTCCATGGCATGTTTGTGGAGGGAGCGCATATTGAGGAGGATGCAGCTGAGCTGGTCGAGTCCTCTGTGGGTCGGCCGGGCAGTGGGAGGAGCTGGAGTGCGAAGGTGAGTGAGGGTGCAGTTGTAGTTTCAGCAGGAGAAAGGTCCTTGGGTTTCCTTAGACGATGCGAGGTGGCAGGAGGTGTGGCATCCAGTGTTTAGGGCGAGGAGGGTACTTGCATCGTATTGGTGGAAGGTCCGAGAACCAGGGTCCACATCGCTGCGTGCGGTCCAGGTGCAGACAGGCTTGCCTGTGGCGCTCCAGCAGGGTGCCCGTTGCTCGCAGCCATAATTAAGTAGTGTGAGGGGGAGCGCTGGATAGCTGGGAGGTGGGAAGCGGGAAACGCAGCACTGGAAGGGGGCGGGCCGCAGGGGTTGAGCAGGGGCATGGCACAGAAAAAGAGAGTGAAAAGTAAAAAGAATATGCAAAAGAGAGAAAAAGATAAAAAGAGTGCAAAGAAGGAAGAGTGGAAAAAGAGGCAGAAGTACATGGGCAGACCAGCAGCAGAGCAAAGATGCTCCCCACTAGACCACCAGGGATGAGGTGCAGGCGGGAGCTTATGGGTAGAGGAGGGCCTCAAACCACCACCCAACAAGGGTCAATGGACCTGCAAGAGGCAGCAGCAACCAGGCAGAGCTGCGCAGGGAGGGATGCAGATCACTGACAAGGTCTGTGATATTGCTCCTTTCCTGGCGCAGAGGCTGCCATTAAGTAGCGTGAGAGGGAGGGCTGGACAGCTGGGAGGTGGGAAACGCAGCACTGGAAGGGGAGGGGCTGCGGGGGTCCAGCAGGGGCACGGTGCAGAAAAAAGAGAGTGACAAGTGAAAAAAGTATGCAAAAGCGGCAAAAAGAGAAAAAGTAAAAAAGAGTGCAGAGAAGGCAGAGGGAAAAAAGAGGCAGAAGCACAAGGACAGAAGGCAGACCAGCAGCAGAGCAAAGATGCTCCCCACTAGACAACCAGAGATGAGGTGCAGGTGGGAGCCTGTGAGTAGAGGAGGGTCTCGAGCCACCAACCAACAAGGGTCAGTGGACCTCCAAGGGGCAGCAGCTACCAGGTGGACCTGCGCAGGGAGAGAAGCAGATAACTGACAAGGTTAGTGAAATTAAAAGTGTTATATTTATTTTTCCATACATAAATGTTTGTTTTCAATTTAAAATATGTATGTTTAAAAATGTAAAAATAAAAATAAAACAAATTTTGAAAACAAATAAATATAGAAAAGATTGTTACTTGTCTTTATTGTATAAAAATATGTATGTAATTAATAATATTATTTATTACAAACAAATAACTATTTTTTATTATATTTCTAAACAATAATTAAATAACAAAAACTATTTCTACTACATACAAAAACAATTTAAACAAAGTATTTCACACTAAAATTATAAAATTAAATAATCCTACTCCAACATAAACCAGTTTTAGGAAAGTGATTGACGCTAAAGGAGTGATATTTACTATTCCCACTCCAATTTATACCAATTGGAGGAAGGTGTTGGACACGAAAGGAGTGACGTTTAGTATTCCCACTCCAATCTATACCAATTTGGGAAAGGTGATGGACACTAAAAGGAGTCCATTTACTGTTCCCACTCTAATTTATACCAATTTGGGGAAAGTGTTGGACACTAAAGTGGTACGATTTACTATACCCACTCCAATCAACACAAATATGAGGATAGTGTTGGACGCTAAAGGGGTGACATTTACTATTACCATTCCAATCTAAAACAATTTGGGGAAAGTGTTGGACACTAAAAGGTTAACTTTGACTATTCCTACTCCAAACTGCAATCTAAAACAATTTGTGGAAATTGCTGGATAGAATTTTTTTTACATTTACTATTCCTACTCCTATCTAAAACTAATTGGGGAAAATGTTGGACACTAAAGGGGTGACATTTACTATTTTCAATTCAGTATATACCAATTTGAGGAAGGTGCTGAAAACTAAAGGGGTACCATTTACTATTCCCACTCCAATCTATACCAATTTGGGGAAGGTGTTGGACACTAAAAGGGTGACATTTACTATTCCCACTCCAATCCATATCAATTTGGGGAAAGAGATGCACATGAAAGGGGTGACATTTACTATTCCCACTCCAATCTATACCAATTTGGGGAAGGTGTTGGACACTAAAAGAGTAACATTTACTGTTCCCACTCTAGTTTAACCTAATCTGCGGAAAGTGTTGAACACTATTCCCACTCCAATAGATATCAAATTTGAGGAAAGTGTTGGATGCTAAAGGATTGACATTTACTATTCCCACTCCAATCTAAAACAATTTGGGGAAAGTGTTGAACACAAAAAGGTTAACTTTTTATATTCCAGCTTCAAACTAAAACAATTTGGGGAAAGTGTCGGACAGTAAAAGGTTAACATCTACTATTCCTACTCCAATCTAAAACAGTTTGGACACTAAAGGGATGACATTTTCTATTGCTCCTTCATTGTATACCAATTTGAAGAAGGTGTTGGACACTAAATGGGTGATTTACAATTCCCACTCCAATCTATATCAATTTGGGGAAGAAGTTGGAAACTAAAAGGATGACATTTACTATTCCCACTTCAATCTATACTAATTTGGGAAAGGTGTTGGACACTAAAAGTGTACCATTTACTTTACCCACTCAAATTTAAACCAATTTGGGGAAAGTGTTGGACACTAAAGGGGTACCATTTACTTTCCCCACTCCAAAATCATTCAATCTAAAACAATTTTGGGAAAATGTTGGACACTAAAGGGATGACATTTACTTTTTCCAATTAATTATATGCGAATTTGAGGAAGATGTTGGATACTAAAGGGGTAACAATTACTATTCCTACTGTAATCTATACCAATTTGGGGAAGGTGTTAGATGCTAAAAGGGTGACATCTACTATTCCCACTCCAATCTATACCAATTTGGGGAAGGAGTTGGACACTAAAGGGTGACATTTACTATTCCCACTCCAATCTATACCAATTTGAGGAAAGTGTTGCACACTAAAAGCTAAACATTTACTGTTCCCACTCTAATTTAAACCAATTTGGGGAAAGTGTTGGACACTATTGCCACTCCATTCAATTCCAAATTTCAGGAAAGTGTTGGAAAGAAAAGTGGTGACTTTTCTTATTCCCACTCCAATCTAAAACAATTTGGGTAAAGTGTTGAACACAAATAAGGTTAACTTTTTCTATTCCCACTAGAATCTAAAACAATTTGGGGAAAGTGTTGGACAGTAAAAGGTTAACATTTACTATTCCTACTCCAATCGAAAACATTGTGGACACTAAAGGGGTGACATTTACTATTCATGCTTCATTGTATACCAATTTGAAGAGCGTGTTGGATACGAAAGGAGTGGCATTTGCTATCTGACTCCAATCTACACCAATTTGGGGGAGGTGTTTGACACTAAAGTTCTGATTACGAGTCTGACAGTCCAAGGACCACCAGACTCACGGGGGCATGGCGGTAGCAGTCCAGCCATCACCGCACCAGCGGGCCGACTGCCCCATTACGAGTTGGGACGTCGGACCGCCCTGGGACCACCGCCAGGGAATTACCGTTCCCTGGAGGTGGAACAGCGGTCAGAGGCCGCAATATGCTTGGCGGGACCGCCGCGGTCCTACCAAGCATATTACGAGTTTCCTCTCTGCTGGCGGTTTCATGGAGGTTCGTCCTCCATGTAGAATGTGGCGGACAGGAAACTGCATGTGGATGCACACAGGGGGGCATAGCATGTGCCCCCTTGTGTGCCACCTTTGAAAGAGGCAAAGCCGCGGTACCACCATGCTGCCCGCCTGCCAGACCACTTTAAAGTCATAATCTGGTGGGCAGGTGGCAACGAGTCTCGGTGGTGCAGGGGCGCAGCAGTGGTGTACATTATTTTTATACATTAATACAACTAAAACACACATTTCAGCAATGTCATAATTAATAAATTGTCTTACTAAAAACACAAATTAAAAAAATTAATAAAGATATAGAATGAAACACATTACAATAAATTGCATACAAAATAACATTTCCAAACAATTTTACATACAATATTTTCTACATCAATATTTTTACAATGATATTAAAAACACTGAAAACAATATTTTTACCTTTTGATGTGTTTGTCGATGATGTTTTAGACATTCCTATATTCCTGACACAATATTTTTGTATCACAATATTTTTTATTTGATATTTTGTCCAAATGCCACTGAAACTTTAATTTGCTGATCACAACATATCTCAGTTGCATGCATTGAACCTATTGAGACACCCTGCCAGCTAAAGACAGTTACCTACACTAATATAGCTGTGGGTCTGTGGAGTACCCAATTGGCTACTTCACCCTTGGTCTCTAGAAGTTAGTGATGGACACTTGATAGGACCCAGAGACAGCAAATGAACACTCTTGTAAGTTTCAGGACATGTTTGTCTGCATTTTTATCTGTCGGTGTACCGCAAGAGAGAAAAAGAACTATGTGACTGTCAGTCACTGGGTGTACTGTAGTGTGCCTATGGCATGGTCATTTAGTGACCAGTCTGAAAAATGTCTGAAGTCTTGTCACGGTTCAGACTTAGCCTGTGATACTAAATTCATTTAGGAACAAAACAATCACAAAAGTGTGGGAGCAGTACTTGTTTTGAAAGGTACATAGATCAACCATCCCTAATCTGAACTACCAGTGTGCACACCTGAAAACATAGAGTACCACCTCACAAATTAGGCACAAATCTAGCAAGGAAACGTGCTTCAGCGAAGTCCCGCAAGGCTCATTGACAATACTAAAGCTAGAGGGTTATGGTTAGTGAAAAATGACAGTACTCTCTGTTTCTTTCTGCTCACACATTCTCTCATATATAAACTTGAGTAAAATAAAAATTAAAAAGAAGGCAAACTGAGCAGCAACACCCTTTGATTCTGCATGTTGTTCCTCATTTTGACCTTGAGAATTTAGAATCATACAGTAAATTTGACACAGGGAAAGAGTGCAGAACAGAGTAAAGTACTTTCCCGGTAAGAAAATTACCACTTGGTAATTTCTCCAAGATCAGCATGAGGGTCTTAATCAATTGAGTTAATATTGTGGTGCATTAAGGATGTCTAAAGGGCACTTTTGAAGAAAGATTATTAGAAATTATTTTAGTTTGGGGCTCATCCTGTGGCCTCAGTGAAATGAAGTGATAGAGCTGCATGGGAGATTACAGATACTCAGGGGTTGGCTTTTTCTGGAGAGTGGTTTTCCTACATCAATATTAGTTGCAGATGTCAGACTGAAGGTTATTGAAGTAAATGTGCTTGCCTCCCTCCATTGAGGCCTGCAAAAGGCAGACTGTTGCAGTTATTCCCCCACATAAACTCTGTCAGTTTTTACCTTGTGAATTTTGTCTGTGGAAACTTCTCGGTCTGTGCTGATTTTTCACACTAGCTCTGAATGGGGGCTGGACGAACTCTTTTTGAGTCCTCTCTAAAAACAATTGAATAATTCCACACATGCAGTTGCTAATACCATACTTTTCCCAGGTGTGGTATTACCTCATGATAATTACTTCCATTGGTCAAAATGGGGTGGAGGGGTGAGGGTGGGGTTATCACCGACTCTCTAAATCTAAGCTGCAAAACACAGGTTAGCTTTTTGCCGCAGGAAGGAATCTCAACAGATTTTACATGGCAAAATTTATATGAGGAACCCCTCTGGTTAAGTGTTTAATTCTGTCCAATTGTAATCCCAATCTGGTGTGCAGGAATGGGAATTACCTGCCTGATTAGAATCAGGACCTGCCTAATTAGAATGAATGCTTGACTGGTTAGGGGGCTTGTATCTCAGTGTTTCAAAGAGTCTCTTTTATTGTTGTTATTGTCAATTTAGTTCAACACTTGGCCAATTTATAGCCAGAGAGAAAACTATTACTCCAAAAGCAACAAGGCTCATTTTGAGGCAGGTAGGGACCTTCCAGATCAGCAGGTCATCAGAGTCCTGGTCTCTGTTGCCATGGCAGAGGACCTCCTGCTAAAGCTAGAAAGTTTGCTTGCTTGTCGGATACCTCCGTAATGAGAGCACATCTTCTGGCAGTCGCATACACTTTCATTACTGTTGAATGTTGAGTGGGTCGACCTGTTGACGCACCCGCTCCTCACTCTAAATTGCTTTGTAGCAGCAAATACCCAAAGTGGGGAATGATTGCTGTAAGGCAAGAGACAAATTTCCCTGATGTACAGGGAGCTGGTAAGTAGAGTGGGTCTTGTTATGTAGTTTATCATGTTTATTATTTATTACCAGAGAGAGTATTGTTTTGGTGGATTGTATTGATAGCACTGCCCGAAATCCAATTTGTGGTGCCCTGCTGAGCACAGAGATCCTGCCATTGCCCCTAAAAAAGTATGTCGGAGCCACGTGATGCTGCACATTGTACCCCAGCGGTAACCAATACTAGCGTGTGTTTACCTACCGTTCGACCTTGCAGTGACAGTCATCCTCCGTGAGCGCGAGGAGCAGAAACTCATTTTAATCCCCAGCTTTCCCAACAGCAACAAAAGCCTCCCTATTTTTTCTAATAACATTCTTAGGTTCTCAGAGCTTCCTCCTCTGGTATCTGCATGGACCAACAAAACCATTTTTCATTGTTTACCAGAGAGGGAAGTGATTCCTAAAAGTGCAAAATTGTGGGTGGCATACGCGTATACAACTCCAAGGCCCAGCTGCTGCAAGAACTACAGGGTCTGGCAGAACAAACTGACACTATAACATTATTTTTTGGGTATTTGGACAGCACAATGTCACAATGATATTCCAACATCATCAGCCAGGCAGTAGTGGATCCTGCCAAGCTGATCACCCCCTGTCACTTGATAATGTGAACTGACACTGGTAGATGCATTAAGTTCTCAGGACGACTATTGTAGCGATCAGTACATGGCTTGTGTAGCATGTAGAGGGTGCAATAGGGATGTCATCACAACTGTGGCTCACAAGAAGGGAGCTTCACAATCAATTACATTACTGCAACCACAGTTTTATGCCAACCAATTACCAACCAGTCACACCTTAAGGGTTGGACCAATTGTAAAGAAAATGATGCCTTTGGACTCCCTGAAAACAGTTTTTTACCCTCTTCCTCTAAACTGAGAGGAAGGAGTAGGGTGCAGTTCTAAAGATATACTGCTCATATACTGAAGATACACTCCTATTCACAGCAGTTGCCAGCTCTCCTAAAATATCATCTCTGGCAGGTGACAAGCAGCCACCTGATACCATACGATTTTTGAGGGTGGTGAATACTGTCACTGATGTGAAGCATGATCTCAAGGTCCTTGTTATTAAAAGGCATATTTAATTTTCAAGAACAAGGCTGCTAATTCACAATAGCAGAACCTTCAGGCCAGATTTACAAAGATTTTGGGCCACATGTACGACCATTTCCTTTTGCAACTCGCAATTTGCAAATTTTAGCGACTCGCAATTTACGAGTCGCAAAAGGAATTGTACTAAGGTTTCTCAGACACATTTTGCGATTCCCAATAGGGTGGCAAATGACTTGCCTCATCAATATTCATCAGGCAGGTCACAATTTGCGACCCATTGGGAATGAGCAATGACACAGAGATGGTGGCCTGCTGGGGAAGGTAGGCCACCATGTCTGTGTTTGCTTTTTAAATAAAAGAAGAAGATAAATTCCCTTCGGTAACCAAATAAAATAATTGTTCAATCAATCATCTCAAATATACCGCAAACCATTCATATCAATCATACAAAAAACCCATATACCTATATTTGCAATGCCACAAGACAACCACTGACTAATAATTGAATGCCACCTATAATTTATTAAACAAATGTTGGAGCCATTAAAAAATGTTCATTCTACAGAATTCATAAATCTTAATATTATAAAAAACATTTATAATCATACAATTTCATGCATTACATAGACAGCATATCAATTAATCAAGAGGGAGATGCTAAAATTCATCAAGTATCAAAAACAAATATTATATCACATATATAAATCCTACAAATAGTACATACACTATATCCACTGCCTGCTCTTATAAAATGTTTACGCTGCCAATCACAAAGGGGAAGGGGTCACTTGCAGTAGGCAGTAAACTGCGATTGTTTTGCGACTGCATTCTGGTCGCAAAACAATCGTACATCCCCCTGCGACTCTCTATTAGGAAGGGATTCCCTTGGCATGCCCCTTCCTAATAGCGACTCGCAAACCCTATTTTGCGGGTTGGTAACAGGTTACTGACTCACAAAATAGGGTTGATAAATACTACAACCCTTTTTAGCGGTCACAAATGGCCCAAATCTCCGTTTGCGACTGCTAAAAACAGTCGTACATGTGGCCCCAAATGTTATGTTTTTCAATGCAGACCCGAACCAAAATACATGTTGGTTGGTATTTACAAACCAACACTAATGGCAATTTGCATTCGTTTTTAACCAAATGTAACTCAAAGCAATGCAATGCTGTGCCCTTCATTACTTTGCATAAAGTGGGTGTTCTATGGATGGGGTCAGGATGTTGTCGGTGCACTGAAAATTGTGCCAGTTGTAAAATCCCATATTACTAGTATCTTTTTTGGGTACCCAATATATATATATATATATATTGGTACCCATAAGGTAAACTGTTAACACTTGTTTACTGAAGAAAACTACCAATATTTCCCGCCAACTATATGATATCCCGTTTTTTTTTCTTTTATACTCTCTAAAAGAAAAAGCTGAAGGCCATACAATGGGCCAACACTTGCATACAAGTGGTCTTAATATTTTTAAGAACTGAAACAATTTTTTTTACAAAATTAATATCTTTGGAAAATACGGGACAAGAAGGGACAAGACAAACATAGTTGTCAAGACTTTTTATGCCAAGAGTCCCATACTTTACTTTATAATGAAAGGTTAAAACTAACCATACATTTATAATGCAAAAAATACTAAATGCATCTTGCAGGGCAGTAGTGTTGTCTGTTAATGTAAGCAGAACAGTAAAAAAAAATTGTTCTTCATATTCTATTAGGCATCACTCCACTTTGTCTTTTTTTACAAGTATCTCACAGTGTGATCTATTTATTGATCCACAGGTTAAGGCGCAGCATGCTGACTTTAATAGCAAGCATGAAAAAGACACATAAAACCAGCTTACTAACTAAAACCATGAGGTGGAGCCCTCAAACTGTTTTTTGTATGAATAAATCTTGAAGCTACTCTATCCAATGCACTCGAGTTCCAGTTGCATTCAGTGAATGACCTGTGAAGTGACTAAGGATTCCATAGCAGCAGTAGTCAGTGACAAAATCAATCATTCACCAGTCTAAGAAATAAAAGTCTATCCAGACTGTTACCTATGCTGCTTTCAGCCGGGAACCCAGTTGGATTGGGAGTACCTTCCCCGGGAATTCTCATCTCGACCCGTTTCAGGAGGTTAACCTTACTTACATGCACTATTGCTGGGAAATATATTTACTTCCAAGCATGGCTGAACTTCAAGAGTCGCTTCTTTTTCGTTTTCACACATACTTGTTTAATTATGTACATTAAAGTTACACCACCCATCAAACTGTTATAAAATATTATTCAATAATACATAAACATGGCATGCACTAAATACAAAACAATTCTTATATTACCTCAAATGTCGCCAATGAAGAGCTTAAAAACAGATAGTCCCAAGATACGTTTTGCCTGTTTCTAAATTTCTGAAGGGAAAACATGCCAAAAGGCAGTACTTATTGTTATTAATCTCCCGTGTAATTTGAATACATCCTTCTCACTTCGCAAACTATTTTAGAACTCCATTATGTAACTCATCCATCTTTGGCCTTCTAAACAGAAAATGCCCCTTGTGCATCACCTGAACTCGGGGCAACGAGTCTAGACGGGAGAAAATAACAAGAAAACTGCTAACTAACTGCAGGTAGGCTTATCTTTAGACTACATATATTAGTCTTTCTTTCATGTTTACTCTGGGTCTCTCTACCATGCCTAAATTGGATTCTTCTCTCAGTATTCTCTATTTTAATGTTTCTTCCTTGGTTATTCTTTTTGTTCAGTTCCAGATTGGGGATTTCACAAGGTATATCAATAACTCAGTTTGTTACTTTTCAACTTATGCTTGTCTGAGCACCAGTTACAGGGATGTGATATAATCCCTGTTCTGCTTCTGTACGGGAAAAACATTGTGGCCCAGATTCGTCAAAGGATTGCATTGCCCTTGCCCCACGCAGGGTGACCCAAGGGAAATGTCAGATTTACCAAGCTACGCAAAGCCCCCTTGTGTGACCCTGCATGGCTTGGGAAATCTGGAGTAACGCAAAGCAGCGCAAGTCTCTGCCTTGCCTTAAATGCGCCGGGAAGGCTTTACATGGGTGGAGAGTGGGTGTTCCCACGCATCCACCCATGCATTTTGGCGCATGTCCAGATTTACTAAGCTAAGTAAACCTGCAATGTGTCAAAATGTTATGCCTTCCCAATAGAGGTGCAACAATGAGGAATAGCTTCATTTCTTCTCATTTTATTCCTCTTGCTAAGTGTGCTGCATTCTGCAGCACGCTTAGAAAGAGGAGAACATCTCTAAGGATTGTTTTTTGTGCAAGGACGAGCCCCTTCCTGCACAAAATAATCCTGCCTGCAATGCAGGCACCGCAGCACGCAGTGCGCCAGCGCAGATAGAGAGTAGGAATGCATCATATGTTAGTAAATATGGCGCATTCTTGCTCTCTCTATTTGACGCAGCACAAGACAAGTTGCTGCGCTGCATCAAATATTGATAGATCTGGCCCTATATGTGCAAAGTATTGATGTATCCAATTTTATTATTTTAGCCTCCACTTGTTTGCATGCGAGTGGTTGCTTTGCAACAACAATGAATCAGATGATGTTTAAAGAAGCAATGTGTGCCCACTTGCATGTTAGATATGGATGGAGTGGAGAACTCATTCCAGACAGCTGATGAGAGCCCACTTGCAATGAAATAGCATATTTCTGGGGAGTTTTTTTCACTCTGGCTGATATTGCAGCTTTGCGTTGGATCTGATTTCCAGAATGATGTTATGGAGCTTCCATGCTTGAGAAATATAATAGGATTTATTTGTAGTGTTTTGTGATAACATGCCTATTGTAAAGGGTAATTTTATTCAGAGTGGCATCAATTTGACCCCCTGTCTTCACACTGGGATAATATGGGAGGATTTTTCAACAACGTGCTGGGATTTGATGAGCATACACTGTCCTCCCTATCAGAGTAAATTGGCAATGTATTCTTTATGTCACAGATACATATACCAATGCTCATTCTATTAGAGGTGAGGAGCAGATTGTATATTAAAACTGGCCAGGCTTTGACCCTGTCTGCCTTCCTCAAATCTACTCTTTTTCACTGACTTAACTATTCTGCAGACCCCACAAAAATGCTGACTATATCATTTGTGCTGCAAGCATAGCTTGCACCCTTTGTCTAAGGTAGCAAACATAATGGAAAAAGCTCTGTAAAAACCACCGCTAAATAACTGATTTGCTTTAACAATCTTTGATAACAAACTGACCAATGCTACAAGTGAAAGTCTATTTGCAGAAACCAATTATCATTCACTGGCTAATTACAGAGCATTACAGAAATGTAAGTTTGAATTTGCTACCAACAGAAAGAAAGGGCGAACATGATATTATTCACAACCATAATTACTTAGAGTAAGTATACTACTTTAAAAACACTTTGCAAAAATGTTACTTTTTGATAACTAGATGTTTATCAAACAGTATTAATTTAATTAACTTTTATGATATAATGTGAGTTGACTGGATAACACATACCTGCACAATACAGGATCTTAAGAGATTAATGTTTAAATATTTTTTTTATTTTTCTAATACTGGTCCATGAAAATTACTGCTACGCAGACAAATGTGATAAATTACTGTTAAATGGACGTTATGCACACTAGCATGTATAGCATATTTCAAATGCATATTTGTGGTGAAGTCTTTTTTTAGTAGATGTTGGATAGACAATAAAGGCAGAGGGCCTCATTTATAGTGGCAAGATAATAGGATAGCGCCCAACAATTGACAGGTGTCTGTTTATCTCACCTCTAGTTCCCACACCTCATTCCAAGTGTGAGGTAATGTAGTTTTCAGGTAGAACAGCTACCACTGGAAAACAATTTGTGGCACACTGGATGCCGTAAGAAATGATTTCAAAGGGGCAGCACAATTTAGAGTGGCCCCTCCAATGTAATTTCCACCAGCATCCTATCTGTCCGTGATAGAAATGGGATTCCTGGTTGGCTGCGGTATGTACCCAGGTCAGGCAGGAACCACCAGTCTAGTCAGGGTAGGCTAGATACACAATAAGATAACCTGTGCTCACCCTCTGGTGGCTTGGCACAGAGCAGTCAGTCTTATCTAAAGAGGCAATGTGTAAAGTATTTGTGCAACACACACACACACAGTGACATAATGAAAACACCACAAAAAGACACCATGCAGCTTTAGTAAAATAAGACCAAAACGACAAAAATCCAATAAGTAGAAGTCGAGATATGAATTTTATAAGAATAAACCAAAAATAGTGCTTAGAAGGCCCTAGCAGTTAAAAGGTTACTTGAGGTCGTGCGGGACCGGTGCAAATCCAAAGTTCAGGCCGACTGTGATGGAAAGCAGGCTGGCTATAGGACCCACCAGGGCCCACTGAGAAAGTACCTTGGGTGAAGCAAGGCATTGATGCTGAGGGCTCGATGTGTCGATCTTTTCCTCGCAGTCGGGTCACTGCGTCATCATTGAGCTTCACTGAAGTAAAGGAAATGCACCTTTGTTGAGCTGCGCAGAGCGTCGTCATCGACCCGTGCAGGCTGTGGAACAGCTGTGATTGGGCAGCCACTGCATCGGCGTCGAAGGGCGATGCGGTGGAATTTCTCATGCAGTCGATTCAATGAATCGCTTTCTAATGAAAGCAGCTGCAGAACTCACTTCTAAGGCCCAGAGCATGGAGGGAGCACCTCAGCAATGGTAGGACTCAAATAAGGCAGAGTCCATCAGCAGAATTGCAGGAAGTCTTTTGTATCCCTGAGACTTCAGAAGAGCAGGAGGCAAGCCAGCAAGCCCTTGGAGATCACTTGAAGGGAAGGCAGAGTCCAGCTCTCCTTCCAGCAGAGTCAGTGAGCAGCAGGACAACAAGCAGAAAAGCAGTCATTCCAGAAAAGCAATCCAGTTGAGTCCTTTAAGCAGCTCTGCAGTCCTTCTGACAGAGGTTCACTTCAAGATCCAGAAGTGACTGATTTGTGGGGGTCAGAAACCCAGTACTTACACTCAAACGTGCCTTTGATGTAGTAGGTGACTTCAAACGAACTCTCTTAAGTGCACAAGGATCTCTTTCAGCCCAATCCTGTCTGCCAGGCTAACCCTGGGGGTAAATCAGTGCCTTGTGTGAGGACATGTCACAGCCTATTCAGATGTAAGTGCGAGCCACCTCTCCCCCTTCCTGCCCAGGAAGACCCATCAGAATGCAGATGAATACAGATGAGTGCTCAGAATGCAGATGAGCCTCACCTTACTGTGTTTGTGGCTGACTAGAGGGAATGCACAAAGTGTAGCTGTCACCCAACAGACGTGTATTGGAGACAGGCAGTCAGGCACAAAGAGCAGTAAAGAGAGAAATGTCCACTTTCTAAAAGTGGCATTTCTAAAACAGTAATGTTAAATCCAACTTCACCAGTAAGGAGGAATTATCATTACCATTCCAAACATATCAAACATGTAAAAGCTACTCCTCTCTAATCAGGAATTACAGTTTAAAAGTATATTAAGGAATTCCCAATGCTGGCCTATGAGAGGGGTAGGCCTTAAAGTAGTGAAAAACAAAATAAGCTGTTTGTCACTACAGGACATGTAAAACATAAAGGTTCATGTCCTACCTTTCATTTACATAGCACCCTGCACTTAGGGTTACTTAGGGCCTACCTTAGGAGTGACTTATATGTAGTAAATGGGGAGTTTAATGCTTGGTAAGTAGTTTTAAACGCCAAGTCGAAGTGGCAGTAAACTGCACACACAGGCACTATAGTGGCAGGCCTGAGACCAGTTTGAAAGGCTATTTCTGTGAGTGGAACAATCTGTGCTGCAGTCCACTAGTAGCATTTGAAGTACAGTTGTTGGGTATATGGTATACCACTTTACCAGGGACTTACCAGTACAACAAATATGCCAATCAGGTATACACCAATATCACCATGTTTAGGGGAGAAGCACATGCACTTTAGCACTGGTTAGCAGTGGTAAAGTGCTCAGAGTCCTAAGGCCAACAAAAAGAATCAGCAAAAATGAGAGGCAAAAGGCAAAACGTTGGGGGGAAGACCAACCTAAGGATGACAGGTCTAACAGTCTGGGATCACCCCCAAATTCTGAAGATGAAACTTCTCCTGACATCACAGATAGCTTTTCTCCAAAAACAGCTCATGCCATTTATGAAAGAGCTGTTACAGTAGAAAAATGTCTGTGAAACCAGCAACAGCTTTAAATTCAGCAGCCGGGCCATTGCTGGTGATAAGGAAGTGCAGCCTATGGTGCACGAGTCGAATGGTGGCTGGCTAGCTGAACTCTTTGCAACTCTATTGGTATCCAAACCACAAACCATTTTTACTGATCTGTGCTATTTTATATCAGCCACTGGTACAGTACCTCTTTCCCTACTTCTGTCCAGAACAGGCACAACATGGATTCTTTAGGGGTAGTCACAATGCTGGAACATGACAGAAATATCATATTTCTATATTGCAGATCCTCCAGTAATCCACTGCTCCCTAAGTCCATGAGAGTTTAAGTACGAATTTCAATGGGGTGGAAAAGTAAATCTATGCATACACATGGATTGTACCTTTAAGAAAAGTATGCATCAGTGTGCTACTTGGTGGTAGTGAGGCTCTACTGACAAGGGCAGATCCCCATCAGCATGCCTTTGTGTTGCACATGAACCTTTGCAGAAAAATCTGTGGACAGAAGATAGCTTCTTTTTTGTGCACAGACAGCAAGGCCAGTACTATGACAACAGAATCTTCACTCACTTCTAGACTCTACTCATCTCCAGAGGTCCCGATCATGAATAGAATTTGCTGACTGTAAAAGTGCCCCTTGCACTTTGCCTCCTGCAAATCATCATTATCAGTGGAACCTCACTTTGCGTAGTGTCAAGTTCCTGAAGACACATTTCCAAAAGATTAATACACTTTTAAGACAGTCCAGAGAAGAGCTAAGATGGTGCAAGTATACACCATCAATCCATGAAGAGAAGTGCAAGGACTGACATCATTATGTCCTAGAGAATTAGAGGTGGAGTAGAGAAGTGTTGGAGAACCTGGGATAAAGAAAACGCCCAGAGCTACAAAGGGCTTACATTGCCTTTACATCACAAAAGGTGAGGCAAGGCAACGCAAGCCCTTCAGTGAGGCTTACTAAGCCACGCAAAGCCACTTTGTATGACTGCGTGCCTTAGTAAATTCAGAGTACAGCAAGGTAGGGCAAATTGCTGCCTTTCATTACGCTGCATTAGGAAGGCATTCCATGTGAGGATCACGGGTATTCCCATGCATCCACCCATGGATTTTGACGCAATCCCAGATTTACTAAGGTTTGTAAACCTGGGATTGCGTCAAAATGTTACGCATCCCACCTATGGCATAGCAAGAAGAAATATGTTTATTTCTCCTTGTTGCTTCCTCATTCTATACAGGGTGTTCCCGTGGTCAAGCTTGCTGGAGACAAGGGCATGTGTGACAGTTTTCCAGGTGCTGAACCATTTGGAAGTCTTCCTCAGGATCTTCAGGGTATGAAAGCATAAGGCAGTGACGGCATTGACATCGACATTGACGGCATTGGTCATGTCGAGTTTGTTGTCAAGGACAATCCTGCTCTTTTTGCAGATTATGATTTCAGTCTTGTCGGTGTTCAGCTTCAGACAGTTGGTCTTCATCCAGTGGGCAATGTAAGTCATGCAGGCATTGAACTTGATCTGAGTCCTTGGCATCTTGAGAGAATGAGCTACGTGTCGATGTAGGAAAGGACATTGATGTTATGGGAGTGGGTGAGGCTGGCTAGAAGGATCATATATGTGTGGAAGAGGGTCAGGCTCAGGAAGGATCCTTGCAGAACTCCGCAGATGAGTTCTCAGTTATCCATGGTGTATGGTGCCAGGCTGATTGACTTGGTCCTTCCAGTAAGGAAAGAGCAGATCCATCAGAGTGCATGTCACTGTATTCCAATGTTGTCTAGGCATTGGATGAGGATGGGGTGGGAAACTGTGTGAAACTCTGTGGAGAGGGCCAAGAGGATGAGGGCTGATGTGTCCCCTCTATATAGAGTCATAAGTATGTCATCTGAGGTGGGGATGAGGGCAGTTTCCAAGCTGAGGTTGAGTCTGAACCAGACTGAGTGGTGTCAAGGATTTGATGGTAATTGACTTATTCAGTGAGGTGTAGGTTGAACACTTTTCTCTAAGACCTTGGATGGCAATAGTAGCAGGGAGATTGGTTTGTAGTTGGCGAGCATTGAAGGGTCCATGGAGGGTTTCTTCAGCAAAGGGAGTACAGTTGTGTGCTTCCAAACATCTGTGAGAGTTGCAGAAGAAGTGGAGGCATTCAGAATGAGTGTTAGCATGGCACTGATGGGTTGCAGTCCTCTGGAGTAGGTGTGATGGAGGCAGGGGTCCGATGAGGCCCCTGGGTGTATGGATTTCATAGTGGCAGCGGTGTCTTCTGGGGTGATGATGGAACATCTGGTTAGAATTGGGTCTTTGGATAAGATAGAAAGGCATTTGGCAAGGTCTATCAGGCCCAGTTGCAGGATCAAGGTACTGTAAATGGTGGTGATTTTGTTGCCGAAGAATTGAAAAAGAATGTTGCAGAGGTCCTGTGAGGGTGTGATCAATTAGGAGGCGACCACTGGTGAAGTGAAATCCTTCACAATGGTAAAGATTTTTTTAATTCTGTTGGTGCTGGTATTGATGTGGGTGTGCATGTGTGGTCCAGATCACTTGGTGATATCATCTCAGGGCAGAATTGAACGTGCTCCTGTCTGCCTTGTCCTGGCTCATTCTCCATTTAAGCTCCAGTTGTTTGCAGTGGCATGTCATCAGTCTGAGTTCCTCCATGTACCAACTGTCCTGGAGTCTAGATCTTGTTGTATTGCTCTGTTTAAGGGGGGGGCAAGGAGTTGGTGCAGGAGGTGATCCAGTTGATGAAATTCTTGATGGTTTGCGGGAGGCTGTTGCTCAGGTCAGTAGGTGTTGAGAGCAGTGTTTTAGCACTTGTCAGTGATGCTGTTCCAGTTTCACTAGTCAAGTCTGATGAGGGTGTGTGTGCATTGGACTGAGACGGGGATGCTGAATGTGTGTGGTCTATCCAGAAGACTAGTGTGGGCTCATCAACTCTGATGTCAAAGAAGGTGAAAATTAGGCCTGGGTGAAATTTTAATTACTCAGAAATAATCTGAGTAATTTCAGAAGTTATGCATTACTCTGGTGATGCAAGATTACAGAAAATAAGCGATTATGCCAGCTTGAGTAATTAAGAGTAATTTGGGGGAAGTATCCTACTACAGGAACACAGGAACAATGAACTAAGAGACAGTGAGCAGCTGCAGGCTTCAGCAGTTCACATTGTGTAGCATTTAGTGTTATTTTCTTAGCACAAAAGGCATCCTTGGGCCCATTTTAGACGCAAGGGTGCATTTTGCCCTAACAAAATAGTGCTAAATACTGGATTACGCTTCTCATGTAATTGTGCATAATTACAGGTAGTTTTGCAGTAATTACCAGTAATTACGCTAGAAAGAATTATGTTAGTTACGCCCACCCCTAGCTAAAATATGGTCCAGTAGTTGACCAGCGATATGGATAGGTCCCTTAGCTTGCTGGATGAGGCCTAGGCTTCCAAGGTCTTTGATGAGTGCTTTTGAGTTGGGGTTGACGTGTTGTTGGGGTTGGTGTAAGTTCAGATTTCTGAGTAGAATATAATATGATTGTTAGCATTGAGGTGGAATGGTGAGATGAAGTTCCCGTTGGAGTCAGTGAAGGTGGTGAGTGGTCCCACTAGTTTCATTCATTTGCCTATTCACCAGGGCCCAACAACTCCTGGAATTAGGATTCTTACTTCAACAGAAGAGCATTGCACATATGTAGACATGTATGCTGCTCTGCAAAAATTGCCTGCCTGTAGATTTTCTGCGCCAACTTAAATACATCAAACCTTTGCTCAAGGATACTTCCAAACACCCCCAGGGTCCTGTTATTGGCTTTCTTTAGATCCTGAATTGTTGTCGTGATGATGATTGGCTTAGAGGAACTGAGCCGTCGTGCTGGTCGAGAAAATTTAACAAGCAGTCGGGTGATGAGGCTCGTCCATTCTGTAATCGGAGATCCATTACTTGCCCGTGTACATTCTGCCATGATGGTATAAAAGCGTGCAATAGAGAACAGGTATAAGATTCAATACGGCCTGCTCAGTAGAAAAAAATCATCGGAAAATATGTGAAAATAACTCACGTCTCTTTACTCTAAAATGGTGTGAATGGAGTGAAAGATAGATGAATAATTACACTTTATGAGAGCCCACTTGTGAAATTAATATGTGGACATTCATTGCAAACATCAAGCAAATAAGAAAAAGGAGTACACATATTTCTTTGTACATGTTAATCTTAACATTAATCACTTAATAGAAACCCAGATTGTGATACAATCAATAATATTCATATGAATTTCAACCAACCCTCATTAAATGTTGTAGAAAGTTAACAATTTGACCTATCCATCAGCCCCATTCAGATTCAGTCCAACATCAATTTCCATTCATATAATGCCAGTATAGCTGCAAATTTGCCCCATCCTGATGAAGGATTAAAACTTCAATTATCAGCCAACACAGATCTTCACGTGTGTGTCCAAGGTCCTTATAGTGTTCCACCAGAGGAACTTCAATAGTTCCACATTTGATCCTGCTCTGATGCTGCAGGATCCTAATCTTCACTTTCTGGGTTGTCTGGCTATCATATATCATGTGGCAAGGACATCAAAAGGCCCTGATAACCCCACTTGTTACAATCAGTTAAATGTCTTAGGGCCTTATTATGAGTTTGGCGGTCCTCCTGCAGCCTGCCATGGCAGCGCTCGGCCAGAGGACCACCAAGCCCATAGTGCGACAGCCCGATTATGATAGTAATCCTTAGCGGGCAGGCAGTGCTGTGGTGGTGTCACGGCAGTGCCTGTCTAAGGCTCATTGGAGAGACTTACTGAGGCACTGATGTGACACCGCTGCAGCACGTTCCTGCACTGTGTGGAATGTCGTGCATCCCATACCGTGCAGGAACTGTGGGTGCATTTCCAGGGGGGCACAACATGTGCCCCCCGCATGCATTCCCTGGCCCTGGCTCGGCAGGGGGCCCTGTTAGGGCCCTCTTGATTGCCTCACCACCATCCTTTTCATGGAGGGCTCACTGCCATGTAAAGGGTGGCAGTGAGGCAACTTGTAATAGTCTGCAGGATTCTTGATCCCTGGTGGTCGCAGCGGTCCTGTGGTGGTCTGACCGCCACACATGTAATATTGCAGGCGTGCCACAGTGTGGCGGTGGTCAGACCATCAGCATGGGTTTGGCGGTCCCGTGATCCTATGGGCCTATGTTCCACCAAACTCGTAATAAGGCCCTTAGCCTGTACTTCACATCATTGTGTTTAAAGGTTTTGAACTGAAAACAGCATTCACCTGCAATACAACACCACACTAAAAATCTCCCATAACAGGAGGAAGACCTCATTGGGAATGTAAGGTGCATTGGATGGGGTCAGGGAGTATGGCCATTACCACCATGTCTATAATCTTTTGTCACATTTTGAAAGAGCACATTGGTTTGTCTTGCATGTCAAGGGTGTCTTTGACAAGATGTCAATGATGTTATATAATCTGTTTGACGTCATTACTTGCAGCATTAAATGTACTAACAAAGATAGTACAGGAAATAGGATCAGTAAATCGAAGTTAGTGAAATATTCAGTTTTCATGGCACACTTTGTGCGTAACTGCAGAAATTGGCTAAATGACAGGTGGCCTGGCAGAGCCATCAGTGGTACCTGGTGTACATTAGAGACTTCCGTTCTGTTGCCTTTCTAAAAAAGGTGGTATAAAGCATATTCCTGCCAAGCCTTATTGTTAGGTCTTGAAAGGAGATGGAATGGGTCTCAAAACTCATGGTAAACTGTATGTCTTTGGATTTATGATTCAGTCAGTCACAAAATGCAGCCAAAGAAACTGCATCGCCATTCCAGATCAAGAACACATGGTAAATGTAGTGCAAGCACATTGCAATCTTACTGCTAAAAGGATTGGAATCAGTAAAGAGATGATTATGTTCATACTCACCAATGAATACATTTGCCAGACCCCCCCCCCTTCTTTTCAAAATTAACAAAAATGGGAGCAAATCAATATGATTTCTGTATATCTAACCACAAAAGCAGTGGCGACTAGGTCTGGATGTTCCCTGGTCTTCAAGGTACAGGATATTATCTGTAAAGCTATATGTTGTGGGATATTGGTATAAAGTGTCTAGATGTCCATGGTCACTATAAGTTGTGTATCGGTGCCAAAGGAAAAACCCTCTATGCATTGTACAAAATCCATACTTTCTCTCATATAAGTATGTCTCTTCAGAACAAATGATTTTAGGAATATCTCCACATATTGACATAAAAGTTCTAAAATGGAACCACATCTGGAAACTATAGGTCTACCTGATGGGTTGCTCAGATTTCTGTGGATCTTGGGAAGGGTATAGATTCTTGGTATCTTTCGACATTTCTTTTTCATGTGTGTCTGCATTAATGTTTATATTGATATTAATAGTGGGGTTAGGTCTTAGTCCGGTATACTGTGACTCTATGGACAATTACCTAATGACTTCTGCACAATGTGCATTCATAGGAAATTACTACCTTTTGTGTGTTGTACCCAAAGAGTTTTGCCCTAGCTGTTTTTGCTGGCTGTAGAACTGTGTGCACTTTAACTCTACTTACCACTAGGAAGGTGCCTCTGCTCCCCCTTTTTCACATGGTTGAATTGGCATAACACAAATTGGCCTACTTAACATACCTATAAGACCCTAGCATATGGCACAAGGTATATCTCAGGCCCTTAATTTAAATGCCACTAGTGGACTGCAGCACATGTTGTGCCATCCAGTACAGTGGCAGTGCAAACATGTCTTTATACCTACCATTGTAACCTGACTGAAGCAGTTTAAAAACTGCAATGCGACCTGACAATATAAACCCTTCTGACAAGCCTAAACCTTTCTTTTAAATATTATTAAGTTACCTTTAAGGAGGCCTTATATCCCATATGGCAGAGTGCATGGTATTTAAAAGTAGGACATGTAGAAAGTAAAGGTTAAACATGGCCTTCCAGTGACTACCACTCAGAAGCTATTTTCCCTGTAGCAAGACTGACTGTTTCATAGACAAACACTGTTACATGTAATATTGCTATCTTTGGCTATGAAACAGCTAGATACACCATTCAAGAAGTCTTTATAATGTTTATTAAAAGCCCAATTCACAGATTTTTTAAAAAACATATTTTTATTGGCATTTAACATAATCACAAGTGAGAAGTGAGCAGATACAGTCATCACTAATTTTCATTTATCCATTTTGCTGTGGAACATCCCACCAGTAGTGTACTCAGTGCCATCCCACCGTATTCAGTTCCATTATCTACTGTACTCGACTGAGGATAACAACGTACATATCATAAACAGTAATGTTAAACTTTCTTGGTTACTGCACACTGATAAAATTCTATCTGCTGCAATACATTCTCCAAACTGCATGTACCTATAAGTGTCTGATGGTCCGACCCATCTCGAGTAGGTGCTCCAACCAGGAGAATTCTCCCTTATGATGCCTTTTAAACTTAATGATCAACGAACATATGCTGGGTGGCATGCTATCTTTTAGGATCTAGAAAAAACTAGCATAACGCTAGTTAGGCGTGGATCGGGGGGGGACAGTCCAATCAAAAGCCCAATTCACTGATACAATACATATTAAGGGAAAGGTACTTTTAGGAAGTTACATTTTCCCTGTCTAAAGCCTCTGCAGGCTAATTTGCAATTGCGTCCACCTGCAGCCCTCTGAGTGCTTAAGTCCAGAATGAGGTATGAAAACCGTTCCCAGTACAAATAAAAAGGCATGGGTGTGGGAATGTGTTTTCGGTTCCTCTTGCAAGATGACCATTTGGACAGTGCCCAGGAACTTAATTTACTTCATTTACCCAGTAGGGTCTTTCCAAGCCCAAATTCAGACCTCCAGCTCTTTGGTTTAACTGTCAACGTTTGGCCCTTACAAAGATTGTAAAGTTCTAGAATGTGCTTGGCGCACAAAATATGATTCAACTGGAACTGTAGCTATTAGAGTATATCACAGAGCAACCAGGAAATCGCGATCTGCATTTTATGCTTCTAAAATTGAGGGTGTCTCAAATTCTTCAGAAGAAATATTTACTATTGTTAAATCATTGACAGGCCCCACTTGTAAGGCACCTTTGGGTCCTTTGTCGATCCAGATGTGGCAAGTTGGTATCTTTTCACTAAAATCTTGGATATTTATTCTGCCTTTCCTGCAGAGCTCAGAATATTAAAACACCTGTAACAGTTGAGTCTCTCATATTTTCTGGAGCATGTTTGTCTTCCTTCAGGTCCATCCAGTTGGAGGCCTTCTGTAGTATCATTAATACAATAAAATCGTGCTCGCCACATGATCCTGTCCATCTCATGCTTTGGACAAGAGTGCTTCTATAATTTATCCAATTCTGTTTGATTTACTTAATCTTTCCATTTCCTTTCCAAAGGTTCCCCAATCCTAGAAACACACAGTGGTGACTCCATTATTGAAACAAATCTCTTGACTCCTCTAAACTGGAATACTATCACCCTATTTCCCTTCTTCCACTTTTTGCTAGAATTTTGGAAAAGCATATTTATCATCAACTTTCTTGTTATCTCAAATTACATATCCTTCTTCACGCTTCATAGTTGTGTTCCACCCTTCCCATAGCACTGAGTCTGTCCTACTAGTAGTTACTGAAGGACTGAGATGGACCCTGGATCAATGTGGCTCAGCAACACTCACCATGCTAGATTTGAGCTCCACATTTGATACTGTCTCCCACAATACACTTCTAGGGAGATTATTAGATTGCGGAATCTGCAATAAGGCCTTGGTGTAGTTTGCTTCCTTTTTTGTTTTTAGAGCACTGCTCTTCCATGTTTCGGTAAAGCCTTTTTCATCTTTAAATTCAGCCAGTTTTATTTAGTGTTCCCCAGGGATCCTCGTTAAGCCCTACCTTTTTTAACATATATGTCCATCTGCTGGCTGACATTGTGAAATCATTTGGCTTTGGCTTTTGCTTTCACCTTGGTCACTTATACTGATGATAACCAGATCTGACCTCACTTACTCCCCAAGCACGCAGCCACTCCTTTCAGTTGGGGAATTGTCTATTGGTCATGGCTGATTGGATGGGTCTTAATTGCCTGAAACATAATGGTGGAAAGTGATTGTGTTGGGAAACCAGCTCAACAATCTGAAGTTCCCCATGGTGGCTTTACATTTTGGGTCTTCTCCCAGCCCCTAAAACAGCAGTGATAATCTTGAGTGTATGACTGAATAATAATCTAATGCTAGAACTCCAAATAAAGAACTTGTCATCCTGCTGTTTTGGTGTCCTTAGATGCCCCAAGAAAATACTATAAGTCTCCTTCCACCTTCGACTCAAAAAACATGACCCAGCCCATTATCATTTCACTCTTAGAGTACTACAAAGTCTTGTACTTGGGCATCGCAAAGACAATGTTAAGGCAGTCTCAAGCTATTCAAAATGTGGCTGCACAACTTCTGGTGAATATTCCCAAACATCAGTCCGTTCCGTTGCATATAAGGGCTCTTCATTGGTTACTGGTTGGAAAGTGTATAAAATTCAAGACACTCTGCCTGGTTTCTGGCCCTCCATTTATCAGACACCTGATTCTATCCTCCTCTCCCTCCTGGATGGTCTCTTAGGCCTTCCAGTCTAAGGATACCTAGATTTGTTAGATACTAGGTCCCCTGGATTAAAAGAGCTAGGCAAGGAGGCAGACCCTTCAGGGTTTTTGGCACCTCCACTTTGGAACTCTGTACCTCTCAATCTGTGCCAGAGTCCTAGTGAAAAGATTTTAAGAAACAACTGAAAACCTGACTTTTTAAAATATATCTCTGTTCTACTCCCTGTGATTTATAGCAGCTAGTTCTCAGTGCTGGGTGGCTCTGGTAGGGCAGCCGTGTGCTTTTTACATCTTAAACATAAACTTCAAAGAGACCTTCCTATCACAGGCAGATGTTAGTGGATACCCAGACATGCCCCTTCTATTATTCCCACAGTTAGGCAGACACCAATCCCTGTGGGGGGGATCTGCCTACAGAACTGTTTTGAAGTTACCACAAAGAAGGGGCTCATTTCTCTAGCCACACCTCTGGGATGGGGACACAGACTATTCACAAGGGGAGAAGGATTTCACCATCTTGTATTCAGGCAGAGAATGGCACTATGGGATTGTTTTCAGTAGAGCACCAACAAAATGATGCAAAAGTTGGAAGGGTAAACCCTAGAAACTTTGAGCCTCTTGCCTAGGGAGGAGCCAGAAGTCACCCCCACTCACAAGCTGGTGCCAGGCATAAATGTTGCATACCCTCCTCAAAACACTATAGGGCCTGAGAAAGATCAGAAGAGGACTGAACCTGCTGTCTGAGACCTGTGAAGGGCCCTGAAAGACTGGACCTGCTTTATCTTGTATCGAGCCCAAAGAAGTGGACTCCAACTGTCATAAGACTGACCTCCTGTTCAAGCTACATGAACACAATAAGCTATAAGCGTCCTTTCTTGAGGATTTCCAGCTGACCAGTTCTAACTGGACAAGATTTTCCCGCTGCCGGAGAGAGCCCTGAACCCTCAAATGCTGTTTCTGAAGTGATAGGACCCTTGGCTTGGTGGACTGACTTTCCCATAACTCCTTAAAACCTGGGATTTAAAAACTTTTTAGCTCCAAAGACCTTCTGAGGCTGGGACAAATCTGCCGAGCTGATCTGACCAAGGTGCTTTGACACTGGAGTGAAGATTCTGGTTTTCCCCATCTTGAAGCTTTTTTGTGATAGCAAATCCTCATTGGCAGGACCACACAGAGTTGGTATCATGCCTTGTGCAACCGTCTTCGGCTGCAGCCTGCAGTCTTGCACCTCTGGAGGAATCCGAGCACCAAAAAAGTGACTAAAGGCCTAATTTATATATGTGTAGCAGCCTGTTTCTCCGTCAGGGAGATGGAGTACACTCCGCCGCCCTGATGGAGGTGCTGCCCGCCTAATTTAGAAATGATTGCCACGCTGGTTGTCATTTCTAAAGCATTATCAGCAACTGCCATCACTGTGGCTTCTGTCAATGCTGTTTACAGTTTGGTGCAGGGCTCTGTCAACATGACCGAGCTTTGCGTCAAACTGTTTTCTTATTTATTTTCAAAAAGAAAATCCCGAAATGGGATTTACTTTTAAAATAAAAAAGAAAATGCTCCCCTCGCCATGGGAGTCCTCTCCCATGGCGAGGGCAGCATTTAGTATTTTCACTGCCCTCACCACTAGGGTTTTCCTGGTGGTGAGGGCAGTAAACACTGACTTCTAATTCCACCCATCTAAATTAGGTGGGTGGAATTAGAGGTCTGTCTCCGATGGCTCTTATTCCACAGCGCCGCCATAGGGGCTTAATCAAGGCAGAGATGGAGTAGTCTCCGGCGTGATTAAACCTAAGGTCCACACAATTTAAAATTTGGCGGATGGACCTTTATCTGGGGGGTATGTATATACCATTGCGACGGAAGGTACATACTGCCAACAAGAAGGTCCGCTCTCTCGATTTAAGTGCAACTGCAGCTTCAGTTTGGCCACAGCGGAGACTAGTCTGTGTCCGCAATGTCCAAACTTCTTCGATGGCCCTAGGGAGTAAGAGCCATCAAAGAAATGGTTACATACCTGCCCTCCCAATTTATATTGGGGGACATATAGCCATTTTTAACTGTTTCTTGCCACCATGTTTAACAGTAAAAACAGCATAATTTTCCCCTGTTATGGGAGAAGACTCCCATGGTGAGGGAAGCATTATATTTTGTTGTTACACAAAGAAAATCCAGTTTCAAGATTTTTATTTTGCAAAGAAAAAAAGAGCACTCTTTGCTACAGGGCTGCATCCTGCTGACGCATCCCTGTAGCAAAGAGTAAAATTCATTGACAGGAACTGCCATGACGACGATTCCTGCCAATGCTTTTATAAATGACCGGTCATTTATAAATTAGCCGGGTAGTCCCACAGTCATGGGGATTGAGTAATTTACTCCATCCCCAAAGCAGACAGTGGCAGTCACCTAGGATTAAATCAGACCCTACGTTTTTGAGCCAACAACATAGACACATACTTTAAAACACCACATTTGAAGAAAACACAGCACTCCAATCATTAAAAGTCAGTCATGACATAGTTCTAAAACCTGCGGACAGAGGGGGTAGTATGGTTTTCAGGACACAGATGCATATTGCACTGAAATCATTAGACAATTGCCCATAGAG
Organism: Calotriton arnoldi; assembly: GCA_963921515.1. NCBI lineage: Eukaryota > Metazoa > Chordata > Amphibia > Caudata > Salamandridae > Calotriton > Calotriton arnoldi. The sequence goes on along the minus strand of CAWUFW010002735.1, from coordinate 921,635 downwards.
GTATAGTTTGCCAGAATAAGACATGACCTCACTCTTGATATCAAAACAGGCATTAATGAAGCCATTAGGGAGGGCCTCTCTGGCAGTAGTTGGATCTCAAATTTTCGATTTTGTTAATAAGAAGCATTCTAGGATACCCACAGTCTATATCCTTTCCAGGATCAACAAAAATCTGAACAACCCACAGGGTAGATATATAATTCCATATTAAAATCTTTATGCCAATATGTGGATTTATACAAAAACTATTTGTTTCCAAGACATAATCTTGTGCCAGAGGCAGAATGGATTCAGGCACCTTACACAATATCCCACAACATGAAGCTTTACAGATCATCTCCTGTAATTTAGAGTATAGGGAACATCTGGACCTAATCCCCACTGCTTTGTGGTGAAACTCACAGAAATCACATTGACCTGCAGCTATTTACTAATACCAATCCATTTATCAATAAGATTGTAATGTTGTTGCACTACATTGACCATTTGTTCTTGACCTGGAATGGTCATGCAGTTTCTTTGCCTGCAATTTTTGACTGGCTGAATCGTAGATCCACTGACATACAGTTAACCAATATTTTCCCATCCTTTCTGTACCTAACGGTAAAGCTTGGAAATGAAGGCACACTATAGATATTGAAAAACTGTGTTTTCAGCCAAGACAAAATTCCAGAAGCAACCGCTCAATGCTTGTGGTTCTCTGTACTGTAGCCATTGTACAGTACAGTAATTGAGGCTTTTAACCACAATTGATTCTATGCTCATGGGTTATACGTCAGTAATAAACTGAAAATGCATATTGGATCATTGTGTCTGAGGTATAGAATGCAACAGGTGTGAGGGATGTTTTCAATAGTCCACAACTTAAAACCTTTGTTATAGTTACACCCAAAGATGGACAATGTTTAAGAAATACACAAAATAAATGCTTGGTCAATGAATTGGATTACACATTAAGATTGATCTTTTGAAAGCAGTCATTGAGGAATCAATAGATTACACCCATAGTTGTAATTGTCAGGATGTATGCTGCAGAGTACTGGGCATACCCTAAGACTGTTTAGACCCTAATACATTTAGACCGTCTACTTCTGGGATGTTGCTATTTGGCCACTGACAACATCAAACCTGAAGCCTTTGTGCTACCTTTACCACCTTCCTGTATATTAACAAGGCCTTTAGAAAGCACCATGTTTACCAATTTATCAGTTTTGATCTGACGTAGACCAGAAGCTCCAAAACAGCTTGAAATGTTTGTTTTAATGATCTACCTTATTGTATCACGTAAAGCGACAGCCAACATGTTAACATTTAGATCCGAGAAATATGAAGATGAAACAAAAGCAGATGATAGTAGTACACATTTGAGTGTACAGCTAGAAACAATAATATTTAGAAATGATGGAAATGCCTTCTTATGCATGTAACATTAACAAAGTAAAGATACGTAGATGGGTGTTATGGCCCATCACTTTCGCAGCTAGAAGACACTAGAAATATCATTATATCAAAGGGATGTTTTGGTGGGGTCAGGCATTGTTTTTTAAGTTTGACAACTCAGAAAGTATGACCCTTTGGTGCATTGTTTACTTACCATGAGGTTCTAGGCACCATAATACTGTGAAAACATTTCAAGAAGCTTGTTCGCCACAATTCATTCCCCATCTACAGCTCAAGGTAGGTAAGACATACTCCTTTTTTGACATATGTGGTGAACAATCTACGTGAATTTTTGTTGTGCATTTAATTCAGGCCTGGTTGCATGCAATGCTAGTTAATGTAACATTGCTATGCATTCAGGTGTAGTGCGCGCGGGATGCAAATGACAGGCCTAGAAAGTAGGCACACATGACAGTTTGCTTTGCGGCTAATAAATGTCTGCTGGGATTGCTGTGTTTTTTCTTAGCTCATGCCGAGAGGACCGAGAAGAAAAACAATCCATTCTCTAGTGCAAGGTTCTCCAAATTTGGTTCCGGAGGGCTGGATCCATCATCATTATGATGAACCATGGAGTGTTGACTTCAGACCTGAGGGCACAATAAGGTATGCAGGAAGGCATGGTATTGAGCTTTTCCAACCATGCTGTCAGGTAGCTGGTAAAGTGTGGGTCAAACTAGTAAAATAGGGATGTGTGAAGAAATATGATTGGCGCATAGGTAACGATTTCACTAATTTGCATAATTATTGCTGAGCTGTCCACAGTACTTACATTCATTCTAATACGCATGATGCCGGGTTACACTTTCTAATAACCTGCGGACAAACATTATATTGAAATTTAGTGCCAGATGTACGACCCTTTTTTGCGCTCGCAAACAGGAGATTGGCCCTTTTGCGACCACAAAAAAGGGTAATGGCATGTACAAACGCTATTTTGCGAGTCACTGACTCGCAAAAAGGCGTTTGCGACTCTCACTATTAGGAAGGGGCGTCCCTTCCTAATTGCGAGACTCACTGCCATGTACTATTGTTTTGCAACCACATTTGCAGCCGCAAAACACTTGCAGTTTACCACCTACTTCAAGTAGGTGGTAAACCACTCGCAAACGGGAAGGGGTCCCCAGGGGTCCCCTTCCCCTTTGTGAGTGTGTGAGAAAATATTTTCTAAGAGCAGGCAGTGGTCCCAGGGACCACTGCCTGCCCTTAAAAAATGAAACTGAAAAGTTTCATTTTTCTTTTTTAAATGCAACTCATTTTCCTTTAAGGGATCAATCAATCAATCAGGGGAATTGTAAGCGCGCTACTCACCCGCGAGGGTCTCAAGGCGCTGGGGGAAGGGGATGCATTTTTTTAAAAAACTACTTTATTTAAAAAGCAGTCCCAGACATGGTGGTCTGCTGACCCCAGCAGGACACCATCCCTGGGATTGCTAGCCGTTCCCAATGGGGCTGCAAATTGCACTTGCTTGCAAAGCGACGCAATTTGCGAGTCGCAAAAATGTAATGGTCGTACATCTGGCCCTTAAACACCAGCGATTTGTTTGAATATTTCCTCCAGCTCTTCCAGATCCCCCTGAGTGTGTTATGTCTTTAAAACCTGTAGCTGCCTACACACTGTGTCTGGTTTATATAGATGTGTATATTAATCAACAGCAATGCTTTTAGTAAAACAATATGTATAGGGAAAGGTGGGGGCATGGAATAAATGTGATTAATATCTTAAAATGTATGCATACTGTCTGCTGCTTGTTATCATGCAAAGGGGTGTCATCGTAAAGAAAGCCAATTCATCTGAGTAAGTAAATGCAAGATTTTTCTTTTATCTAAGATTTAAGTTACGTCATGTTGCTATTCTCATCTACAAGCATTTCATTCTTTTATCTTAAGGATAGTTGCATGATGCTGTCAATGGTTTGGTGAAAGAAAAGGGCTACAAAATACATTCAGAATCTCTGCATTTTTTAGATATTACATTTTTGTGTCCCAAGATATGGTCTACCACACAAACAAAAAAGTGATGAGCTAATATAAGGAAATGGCATTAACAACGCGATCTAACCCACGCGTGTCATTTCAACACAAGCTTTACAATGCTTGCTTTACCACGCATATGCCTTTACCATGCATATTCCTTTACAATGATTTTCGTTGTAAAGGCGATAAAGGCATATGCGTGGTAAAGGCAGTCAGTGGTCTAGCACTGGAGTGAGTGGGCGGCGGGTGGGAGGTTTTGGAGCCTTATTGCACAGATATCAATGGAAGAAACGACTAGGTGAATAGTTTTAAAATATTTTGGGCAGGGCTGTGGTTGCGGTAGTTTTCAAGGCTGGGGCGGGGTTTTAGGGCTCAGGGTAGGGCTAGTCGGGGTAGTTTTTAGGACTGAGGGCTGGTTTTAGAGCTCAGGGAAGGGAGCTGGGGTGTTTTTAGGACTGGGTTGGGGTAGTTTTAAGGGCTGGGGGCCGGGTTTTAGGGCTCTGGGCGGGGGTGAGGTGTAACCTTTACCACTCATTTACCTTTGCCAATCATGCCTTTACAACGAAATTCGTTGTAAAGGCATGCATGGTAAAGGCATTCATGGTAAAGTCACGATCATGGTAAAGGCCTCGTTGTTAAGGCAGGCGAAGTAATCGCATGCATGGTTCCGTCATACAACCGCTAATATGGGGTACACTTGTGTGAACAAAAGTACGTTTGATTATGTGAATATCAGTTTTATTTGTCTGAATTTTATTACATTTTAGACTTTAAATATGTCAATGAGCAAAGGTTTCATCTGGGGAAAGGTGGCACTCAAAATTGCAAAAGGGAGCTCAGAGGAAAACTACATGCCAAATCGATGTTAGATAGTGATGGTCACGTTCTGCAATCAAGTTAGGAGGCAATTACAAGATAATCGGCAAATGAAAAGGATTGCCAGGTCTGCCTGTTACCACCAAACTTGAATGAAAAGGGCCACGCTTTTGGGCACATATGAAGATCACGCAGATGAAATAATACACCATAAGCATGAATAATTGAACCAAATGAGCAGATATTTAATGCAATAACAGTGGATCACAAAAAAACGGAATATCAACAAACAACGATAAACAACATGGAACATAACTCAATATGAGAAAAAAATTCCATGCCATTAGAATAGAACATCTATAGTTTCATATAATACACCATTTAAGAGTGTCTGAAGGAGATGAACAACGACTCATACCAGTCCACAACAAACATGGACCCTCCTCTGCATGCAATTTAACAAAGTGATAACATGCTTCTTGAGGGTTTAACAAAGTGATAACATGCTTCTTGAGGGTTTAACAAAGTGATAACATGATTCTTGAGGGTTTAACAAAGTGATAACATGCTTCTTGAGGGTTTAACAAAGTGATAACATGCTTCTTGAGGGTTTAACAAAGTGATAACATGCTTCTTGAGGGTTTAACAAAGTGATAACATGCTTCTTGAGGGTTTAACAAAGTGATAACATGCTTCTTGAGGGTTTAACAAAGTGATAACATGCTTCTTGAGGGTTTAACAAAGTGATAACATGATTCTTGAGGGTTTAACAAAGTGATAACATGCTTCTTGAGGGTTTAACAAAGTGATAACATGCTTCTTGAGGGTTTAACAAAGTGATAACATGCTTCTTGAGGGTTTAACAAAGTGATAACATGCTTCTTGAGGGTTTAACAAAGTGATAACATGCTTCTTGAGGGTTTAACAAAGTGATAACATGCTTCTTGGGGGTTTAACCAAGTTATAACATGCTTCTTGGGGGGACATAGAGTGCTACCACATTTGCCTCGTTTCCCCTTTGGCCAACTCAGCATAAGGAGAAAAGAACACGGAAGGGGGAATTCAACCATATGTTAACTTTTGCTTTCATAAACAGATGACAATGACTTCATTGTGCCAGCGCATGTTGATGTAGCTTCAATAATTCAATTTATCTATGGAATGGCAAATTGCACCTCTAAGTTTACAGCAAACATTAGTGGTGAGAATAGGCTGCCCCGCATATGTTTTGTCACTGTCTCCAATAGATGTCCTTATATGTAACACTAATGGTTGGTCTATAGTATAATAACAAAATTAGTAAATCACTGTCTGAACCTTGTGTTTATGTAGAAATGCGTAATGGTTTAATCAACTGAGTAGCCTTAAGAACGGTCTGGCAATCCCTTAATTACACTCTAATTCATCAACCTAGTTCTCGTACAATGCCAGAGGCAACCCATCCCAAGTAAGCAACTAAAGAACATAAAGAACAAGCACAGGTAAAAGCAATAGGTCTGGCGTTGGCTGCTGCCCATTTAGCTCTGTCACTGTTTGGTTTGTTTTGTCAGGGTGTTTGCAAAACGTTATTCTTGGGGAAGCTGCATGGTCTCTGTCAATCTAAAAAACAGTGGCTGAGAGCAAAAAGATTTTTGGCTTTCAAAAAGCACACATTACCATAGTAATCTCTGGATGTGCTACTTGTGAAAGGAAAGGCTGGCATTTCTCATAGTCAAGTTAGCCAGAGGCTGAAGTGGCTCACCCATAACCCCATGATGTATGCTGCAGAGGGAAAGGAAAAATGGGAATGACACAATAACAGACCAATGGATGGATTGTCCTAATTGAAAGCCCCTATAAGTAGCCATGATTTTAGTAAAATCAGAAGGTCGTGGGTAACACCAGACTTGAAAAGAAGTTCAACAAATTCTATGAAGTAGCAGAATTGAGGAAACCTATCTGCTTTAACCTCGGAGGCGTGTTACCTTTAATTCAGAAAGTTCAAAGTTTCTAGAGTGGCATTCATTTAAATATAACTTCTGTTGGGGGGGACGGGACTAACATATGGCAAATACAGGCGCATTCCTACCGTCCTTCTGGACTCTAACTCCTTATAATTCTGCTCTTTTCAATCATTCTGTTTTGTTTATTAATCATTGCGTGCTCTGATGTGACCTAGATGCAACGCAGCACTTTAAAAAATGGCCCATAAATTATATATATATATATATATATATATATATATATATATATATATATATATGGGGCGTGGCTTAGCCAGCTGCAAGATGGCCGCACTTTGAATGGGCTCTGCCGGCCAAGCCAAAAATCTGGCATAATCCTGCGGACCCCCACACGGAGATTTGTGGCGCCTGCACCCTGGGGAGTGCGAAGATCACTTTGTTTGTTTTTTGTGCCGGTGCGCAGCGGAGAACGAGAGGGCGGCCCCTCGTGTGAGGCTGCAGCCTACGCAAAGCTGAGCGGCAGGCCCTGAGGCGGTGTGGCGGTGTCGCAACTCGCGCCCGCTGAGGAGACACTGCATGATTGTGCCTGTGAACCTGACTGCTGCGGAGTGGAGGTGCCCCATTGTGCAGGGGGCGACATCCCCACGAAGACTATCAAGTAAGAGGGGCAAGTGCAGTGGGAGGTGGCTGCTGGCGGTGAGAGGACGTAGGCACCGTACCGCGGGGCCTGAGGTGGTGTGAGACTGTGGCAGGGGTGCCTACCTCCTGGCAGTTGGCGGTGGCCTCTTCTCATGCTCGCTGGGCCCCGCGACGGGGGCGCTGCGCCCTCCTTGCATCCCCGCTGTAGCGCGCCTCTGCTGCACGGCTGCCCTCGCAGCCCAAATCCTGAGGCCTGGTCAAAGGCCTGCGAGTGACGGCGGAATGAGAAGGCTGGAGCGGAGCTGCTCAGTTGCCGGCGAGGAGGGAGATCGAGTGATCCACGGCGAGCACCGACCTCAGGGAGATTACCCCTGCTGTGGAGTGAGGACTCTGTGATCCCCCTCCCCTCCCCCTCCTTCTAAAAAGGATAACGTGCCTGCTGCTGGGACCAACGGTTTGGGCCCTTGTGGTGGGGCTGCCTGAGTCGCGCTGGAGGGGCCTGTTTGCGGGCGGAGGACATATGTTGCTTTTTGTAAGAGACTGAGACCTGCCTGATCTCCTCCTTTTGCCGCTATCGTGTAACTGCATGGTCGACTGTTGCTCCCTGTTTGCTAGGTGTTATCTGGATAAGGCGCCTTGATCCAGTACTGATTTGAGGAGGCGGCAAACTGTGACTAGCGGGCACCTGCTGGGAGGTGTGTGGCCTGCCACTTTTACTGCGGCCGAACCCATTGTTGGTGCTGTTCTCTTTTCTTTTGCTGCTTGGGCCCCTTTTTTGTAATACAGTAGTGCCTACCAGCGATCAGACACTGACTTTTTCTTTCTGCGCCCTAGGCGCGATTCCGCTTGCCTCCGAAGGTGCCAGGTAAGCTGTTTGAGGATCCCCTCTCTCTGGTCCTGTGGGCAGCATGGGCAAGGCAGACGCCAAACAGACTAAATTAACGTTTGAGAATCGTAGGCAGACTCGCCAGGAGGAGTCTTCCCTTGAGGCGGGCGAACATGCTACCCAACTGAGCCTGGCACAGCGCGAGATGATGACCCGAAGGCACTGCTGCTGGAGGTCAAGGCCAGCATCGGCGGTATTGACTCTAAGCTTGATCAGTTGTCTGCCCGCCTTGATTGGGTAAAGACCAGGGTGGACACGGACGACACTCAAATTGCTCGGCTGGAGGCGAGGGTGTCTGATGTTGAGGATGCAATGACTTGAGACAAGCAAAAGATGCTTCAAATGGACAAGGTACTGGAACTGATTAAAGCCAAAAATGAAGATTTGGAGGCACGCTCCCGTAGTAGCAACCTCCGCATCACGGGCGTACCTGAGTCCTCCAACATCAAGAGGATGGAAGACTTTGTTGAAACCTTACTGCGTGACCTTTTTGGCGATGTGCTCTTGTCGGTCTTTATTGTGGAGAGGGCGCATCGATCCCTAGGGCCGCGGCCTCCTCCGGGTGCGCCGGCCCAACCGATAATTGCTAAGCTCCTGAATTACCGCGATCGCGATGATGAACTATGCGTGGCGCGCGAAAAAGGCGCGATACGACATAAAGGGAACATGTTGGCATTCTATCCGGACTTTAAGTTGGCGGTGCAGGCCGCCCACGTTGAGTTCCTCCCGGCCAAGAGAATACTCCAGAAACAGGATGTTCAATATGCTCTGGTTTACCCCGCCAAGTTGAGAATAAAGACGGGAGCACAGATGCAGTTCTTTAATGACCCAAAGGCCGCGCTGGCATTTGCAAAAAAATTGGAGAAGCGGCAGCATGATGCACCAAATAACTCTGAGCGCGCTAATGGGGGGGGAACAAGTGACAATGACTAGTTGGGCTGCTCTATATTGCTTGCATCGTTTGTAGACTAGCATAAAGATGCTTGAACTGTGTGCTGACTGTGCTGCATACAATGGCGATGGTACTATGGCCCCGGGGTTGGGGCACGACCACAAGTTTACACTGTTAGCTTTAACTCTGTCCTACTCTTAACATGGCTTGGCCACCCTGTCTTCAGATGGGGGAGTATGCTGGTTGGAGCCAGGCCCCCATGGGATAATTCCCTTACTTGTTTAATGTTAGCAATTGGGAGAAGGGAGGGCGGTTTTTCTCAACCTGATTGGGGGGTTGGTGTGGGAGGGTAGGGTGGGGGGAGGAGATTTCTGTGCAGAGCCCAGAGCGCTGCTGGTTTGTTTGATCCCAATGTTGGGGGGACCAAGACGTTTGTTCTGCTGTTTCAAGGCTTACAATATAGAAGTCGTATAATTGAGGCTGGAATACTACTGTTGAAATATGGGATGCAGTTGGCTACACCTATGCATGTGTCCCTAAGGCGGCGCCCCCGAGGAGAGTCTCAGCGCCATATGACTACGCTACAGGCGGTCTGCAATGGCTAAGATTACTTGCCTAACATGGAACATCCGTGGTCTTAATGACTACCGGAAGTCCAGGCTGGTACATGAATATCTTGCGTGAAAGGGGGTGGATATGTGTATACTGCAGGAGACCCACCTGACCGGTGCCTCCCTGTCCCGGCTCCGTGCCCGATGGTGGGGGGAGTCCCATTGAGCGGCATATTCCAATTATAGCAGGGGGGGTTCCGTGCTATTCAGGAGGGGAATGTGTTGGACCACCACATCAGTTGAAGTTGATAAAGAAAGGAGGTACATCATTATCGCAGGCAGACTATATCAGCGCCCCTTAACAATAGTAGCAGTATATGGGCCTAATCAGGATGATCCACACTTTTTCCCGTTGGTATGGTGAGTGGCTGCGGGTATGCAGTCTGGAACTGTGCTGTGGGGGGAGATTTCAATGTCGTGCCTGATAGTCAGCTGGATCACTCGGGGGCTAAACAGCATCATCCACAGGCAGCAGAAGCACTCAAAACTATCATTGCAGATAACTTGTTGGTGGACACATGGAGGTGCATGCATGCTAAACAGAGGAGTGGCACCAGTAGCTCTACGTACCATGGGTCTTGATCGCGTATTGATTACTGGCTGTTGATGAGGGACGCTGCGAACTGGGCGGTGCCATCTGACCACCTGCCTAGGACCCTCTCTGACCACTCCCCGGTATGTTTAACACTAGCAATTCCGCAGGCGCCGCCGCGGGCTTTCACCTGGCGGCTTCCCCCTTCCGCGCTGCATGATGCTGCTTTTCGTGCAGAGATCCGTACTGCCATAACAGACTACTTTACTAACAATAAGGGGTCGGTGGAATCGCCCTCCATGTTGTGGGAGGCGTTCAAAGTGGTGAGCCGTGGTGAGTGTATTGAAAAGCAGCCAGGGGTGTTGCGTGCGATTCGGGGCACGCTCTGAAGTTTGGAGGCAGACATCTCGAAACTGGAAAGAGAGCAGGCGATAGACCCTAGCCCGACCACCCTAGCAGACATTTGAGGGAAAAGAACTGAATATATGGAAGAAGCTGAGAGGACGGCGGTGCGACGATTTTGGGAGGGAGATCACCCCGGGAAGACTCTGGCGGGCATGTTGCGCAAACCGCATGCTTCATCTTACATTACTGCATTGCAGGACAACAGTGGTCACTTGATCACCTCCCCGGACTCCCTGCCGGGTGTGATGTCCACTTTTTATAAAAATTTGTACACGTCTGGAGACATTGCAGGAGATATTGAGCTGCAGGCCTACCTGAACACTATTGAGCTCCTGTGGCTTGGCCCGAGCCATAGGGAATATCTTGATGACCCGATTACCCCGGAAGAGGTTGCGCGGGTCATTTCTGCTCTCCCAGCTGGGAGGGCGCCAGGCCTTGATGGGCTCACCCCCTCCTTTTACAAGGAGTATGTGGACCTACTTTTCCCCCACCTCATAGAAATGTTTCGTGAATCCTTAGAAACTGGTGTACTTCCCCCGACGCTGCGTGAGGCATTAATTGTTACAATTCTTAAGCCGGACAAACCACCTGAGTCCTGTGATTCATATCATCCCCTTTCTCTTATAAACACTGACGCAAAAATTTACGCCAAGCATTTGGCTAATCGCCTGCAGCCACTTATGCCTCTGATTGCCCGCCCGGATCAGTCGGGTGTTATCCCAGGGCGTGGGACGTCGCACAATTTGCCTACTATATTCTCGGTACTGCACTATCTTACTCCCGACGTGAAGGTGGTGGCGGCACTACTCGACGCCACAAAGGCGTTCGACACGCTCGCGTGGAACTATCTATTTGTGCTGCTGGCAAGATTGGGATTTAGCCCTGGCTTCATAAGAAAGATCTGTTTGCTCTACACTTTACCGTTGGCCCGGGTGAGTTTTAATGGCCAGATCTCAGACAGATTTGCGATAACTAGGGGAACCAGACAGGGGTGCCCTTTATCCCCACTCCTATTTGCCATAGCCATGGAGCCTTTAGCTGCCAGATTGCGGCAACATCACGCGAATCACGGAATTGGATTCACTACCAGTGGATTGGTGGTGTCGCTCTATGCAGATGACGTCACGCTGTATATTAGTGATCCTAGCGTTAACATATCTCCAATGATGCGTGAGGTCATAAGATTTGGTGGGCACTCTGGAGTGCAGATCAATTGGGGCAAATCTATTCTTTTTCTGCTGACTGATACTACCACCCCCTTCCCCACGGACTACCCCTACAGATGGGCTACTGAGCCCACAAAATGCCTGGGAATCTGGCTCAGTTGAGATGTGAATGAGATCTGGAGTGCAAACTTTGGTCATGCCGTCGAGTGGTTTGAGTCGAGGGTGCAGATGTGGAAAGGATTGCCACTATCTTTGGCGGGCCGCATCGCAATAGCTAAGATGATAGTTTTGCCAAAATTTTTATACCTCTTTGTGAATGTCCCGATTCCCCTGACGGCGCAATACTTTAAAAGACTGCGGTCTGGCTTGGTGTCATTGGCGTGGGCTGTCCGCCATGCCAGGGCTGGCTATGAGACGCTGACTCGACCCCTGGCGAAAGGTGGGTTGGGCGCTCCCAACTTGCAGGCCTATGCCCTATGTGTGCAGGCTAGCTGTCTTCACCACTGGCTGTACCTGGTACCGTTTCAGCCGCATGTAGTGGTGGAGCGAGACAGAGCTGCGCTGCTCCCACTCTCGACTGCAGTGTTTGACACATATAGGGCACCCTGTAACAAAATTGACCCAGTGGAATGTGTGCGATGGGCTTGGAGGGGGCACCAAAATTGTGTTGGCCTCTCGGTGCTACATGCTCCGTTGGTTCGCTTGGCCGGGAATCCTCAATTCCCCCCGCTGCAAGATAAGGGAATGGCTGATAGAGCATCGGAGCTGGGACTGCACACTGTGGCGGATTTGTTCCCGTCGGGTAGGTTCCTGACCTCGCTACCCAGCCGGGAAGCGCGCAGATTGTCGGCGCTCGACACTCTACTTTATTATCAGTTACGTGCAAATTCTAGGGCGCTATATGACACCTTCGCGGAGCAGCCCCCAATTTTTGAAGCGTTAGAGCACCTGTATATCACGGCTTCCCCAAAGAAACTGGTCACCAGATTGTACTCCATTGTAATCCGCTCCGCTTCACGGGAACCCCCCTTGGCAAGGGTTGCTTGGGGCCAGGAGCTTGGCGTTGAGGTCTCGGAGGTGGTGTGGGAGTTCTGCTGCGCTCAAACTATCCCCTAACTATAAGCTACGGTTAATCCATTTTAAGTATCTGAATAAGATGTACCACACTCTACTACAAATGCATAAGATGGGGCTATGCGAAACCTCAAACTGTGCCCGCTGTGCGGCGCCTGAGGCGTCCTTTTTGCACTTAGCTTGGGGGTGCCCGAAAGTGGCCAAATTCTGGCGTGAAGTATGCAACGCAATTGGAACTATAGTGGGGTCCCCCCTGGTCCCAGACCCGTTTACCTGTCTGTTGGGTTATGTTGAAAAAATAGCTGTGAAGAGCCGTAGGTTGGTGGCAATTTTGCTTGTACTGGCTAAGCGCAGGGTGTCGATTCATTGGGGGCGACGGTTGGCGCCGTTGCAGACTGCGTGGGTGCGAGACGCTGCCTATTGTCAGGAGCAGCTCAGCGCGAATTGGGAGCTTATGCTTTTATCAGTGAAAACATTTGCTCTTCAGAGAATCAATAGAATTACATCGGCCCGTGCTTTGACAGATGAGGAGAAAAGTGAAAGTCTACAAGAGTAACAGAAAATTAGTTTATCGTGATGAATTAGCCTGTAGAAGTCAAACGAGTCCAGGGGAAATAGTTCCAGAAGTGCTAGAATAAAACTGACAATAAAGCAGGATGAGCAAACAACAAAATGTGTCTTGGAAAACTGCGGAATAGTAAGTGGCGAAATTGTCACAAAGAAGGAAGAATTAACACCACACACCATAAAAAAAATCTCTTGCTTTTAGTTTGCTGATCCTTCACCTGTTTGTCATGCACCATAGTTGCTTTTCTACATTAATTTCAAACCTTGAATTGTTTCCAGGTTTCTACAATTCTATTCCAAATTAGGGATCACCGGAAGCCCGCCCTAGTGATCTGTGTACATCAGAAAGACCACAGGCCTACATGCATGGAGCCATTGTTTTTTTTTTCATTTTTCAGAAACAACTTTGCAGCTCGCTCGACACCCAGATAGGCTGAAAGTTGATCAGTTGCACAGACTTACGAATCTTAAAGAAAAAGATCACTGCTGAAAATATTGGGATATCATAGAAGAGTGGTAGATCCTTCAATTGGGAAAGGGGCATCCAACAACTTTAGCATATACAGTATGTCACCTGCCAGAGTCTAAATGCCCATGGTAGGCTTGTTTGTTTCATATTTCTAGAATGTACATCATGCAGCAAAGTACTACAAAACAAACGCAACACATCCATGATTACAAGGACTTTGTTTCTTATGCAGAGATGGGGTCACTTGACACTACCCAACACTTTGAGCAATTAGCTCTCAAAGGTCTTGGTGGTGTGTGACCTTATCATTCTCTTTGTATTTGCCTTTGTCATTTCCAGAAAACAATTTCCCTCTGTCTTTATCCAAAACTTGAGATCGCTTCTTGATCACACAGGTAAGGGACCTCTGGCCTAATTCATATCGGTACTCTCATAGTATAGGATGTGTATTTGGTGTGGTATAGTTGAGCCTGCCTATGTTTCTGGCATTTCTTTCTCTCCTCCACTGTTATATGGGTCTCCAATAGTATCGCAAAGTTCAGGCTGGACTGTTCCCATGAGGAGCAGGGTCAAGACTGATTTGCATATGGCTGGGTCCAAACTGGGATCCATGGATTAAACCCAGACCTTTATGACTGGGGTGAATGTTTGCATTGTTCAGCATTCCGTCCATCAATTGTTCCTTTTGCTTTTGTCGCCCTAAGTGGGAAGGGTATGCCCAGACGTGGGTCCCGTGCTCACTGCGCCACTGGATTCAAGCTAGCCTGGCTGATGAGGGGTGATGCCCCGAAACCGGATCCAGGATACTTGTTTCCTTTGCAGGGAGGACCTGGCTTGGCAGTTCTGGCTGGACTGTTTCCATGAAGAGCAGGGTCGAGACTGATTTGCATATGGCAGGGACCATACTGGGGTGGCGTGTTGAGCAAAAGAATGATGGCTTAAACCCAGATCTTTGTGACTGGGGGTGAATGTTTGCTATGATCAGCATTCCGTCCATCATTAGTTCCTTTTCCATTCTAAAACGGTGGCAAAGTTCCAGTTGCCTAAAGAAGAGTTTGGCGTGTGGTTGGAGATCTCATTTGTAAGTCACGGGTTGAACTGTTAAATTAAATACTACTTCCGCTCTATCAGAAGAAAGAGGTGGGAAGGAAAATCTGTATCTAATAAGTAGCTTGTTACACTGTCCTTTGACATTTTGTTGGGAAGTTAGCTAGCAGTAATGCCAGCTAGGGATGGAGCTTAGGCCCTCAGAGGAGCTCTTCCCAGAAAAAACTTGATGGCGCCAAATTGGATTGAACCTAATAACACAACCAGAGGGTCCCTGAATATACGAATACAGGGAGAGGGGGGCAGGGAATATCAAAGCAAGAACAAAACAAACCCTCTCCCTTTAACTACTTCAAGCAATGGGTATACCTCCTACAATAAAAATATTATCATTGTCCCAATAGATATGAAAAAAATTATTATTCTTCTGTTTATATCAAAACATTTTCTTTATTTTGTATAATTTCCACATAAATTATTTATATAGAATTCTTGATCAGAACAAAACAAAAATGAACATAAACAAGACCCCACCTCAATGAAAAGGCACAATAACCATAACATGCACGCCAACACCGATCATACCCATACATTCATATAAAAAACATAACTACACAATCACAAATACGTAATACATAAAATACAATAAATATATTTATACCGGTATTTCCCCTTCCGCTTATTTGATTCAGAAGTGGGATTGCTGAAGCATACTTCGTTTAGGATTATCTATCTTATCTTACTTCATATGTTTAATTTTATATTTATACTGCATCATACTGTGATAAGGAACCCCACTCTATACATAATACCTATATGTTAAGGTCCATCGGATGGTTTAATACCACCAAGTCATCTATATTTCTGCGCCCTGACGAAGGAATTGTTGGTCTAATTCCACTCCGAAACGCGCGTCGGCGCTTCTTCTGTTTGTTATTGTGATTTGATGTTTTTGTATTGTATATATTTATTGTATTTTATGTATTACGTATTTGTGATTGTGTAGTTATGTTTTTATATGAATGTATGGGTATGATCGGTGTTGGCGTGCATGTTATGGTTATTGTGCCTTTTCATTGAGGTGGGGTCTTGTTTATGTTCATTTTTGTTTTGTTCTGATCAAGAATTCTATATAAATAATTTATGTGGAAATTATACAAAATAAAGAAAATGTTTTGATATAAACAGAAGAATAATAATTGTTTTCATATCTATTGGGACAATGATAATATTTTTATTGTAGGAGGTATACCCATTGCTTGAAGTAGTTAAAGGGAGAGGGTTTGTTTTGTTCTTGCCAAATTGGATTGACCCAGAATGCTATGCAGGACGATTGGGAGAGGGATGGAGGGATGATGTCGCATCCTATGATTGGGCAGAGGTGCCTGGTATCTAGAACTTTATACCCACACTGATAAACTGCTGCATGGGGAAGAGACAGAGAAAAAGACCCCGGACAGGGGAGGTGACAAAAGCAGAACCAGGGACAACTGGAAAGATAAGCAACCTGATGCCCTGCTAAGGGCTTTGTCTCCAGCTGACACCTAGGACTAGACAGGTCTCTCCAGGGTTGGTGGTGCTGGCCTTCTTATGCACACTGAGAGCCATTTGGGGGACGATCTGAACTCCAATGCCACAGCAAGTGCTGTGCAATACAGAAAGTAGGCTCTGGGGTAGCAGAGGTAGCAGAGCGACTGAGCAAGATGCCCCCATCAACAGAAGAGAAACACCAGGAGCAAGGAGAATGTTGATGTAGGGAGCCAGAAATAGCAACTACCCACAATATGCACTTTCTTGAGTCCAGGAGGCCTGTTCTAAATGCTCATTGTAGCTAGAGCTAATCACCTTGAGTAAAATGAGCCAATGATCTTAAAAATTGACAATGCAAGGCCCATTTTATGCCCATTTGATGATTTGACCTTTGACCTGTGTTCAAGAAAAAACATAGCACTCCACCGTGATTTCTTCTACCTAACCTAGTGTAAGCCGAGGCCCAGGGGTCGGTGCAGCAGTAATCAAATATTTCACTGTAGGGAGTGGGCATGCATGGGGCCCCCTGCCCTGAATCCAGGATTTCCCCCAGGGGTCCACATCTCACTAGGGGCCAGCATACTCATGGCAGGCCATGTGGCCCCATCCTCAGAGCCCACAACAGCATAAGAGGGCCCTATAGCAGCTCTTCCCGCCTAACCACATAGCAAGAGATGCATTGTTCCAGACTAGGGAGAAACAAAAGAAATGCCGGCTGCTGGTCCCCGCACCAAAGGTGTACACGCGACCCATGTGGCAGTTGCAGCACATGCCATCTCATAAAGAAAAGTAAGCACATAAAATTCAGGAATGGTACAGAATGGGAACAAAGGAGGTTCACAAATTGTAACAGCAAAAACATAGTGTACATGGTTACCTGCCCATGCGGTATGGAGTACATAGGTATGACGACGAGACCAGTCAAGATTCGCATTGGAGAACACAGGAGCAGCGTACGTTGCAAGAAGAGCACAACCAAGATGGCGACCCACTATCTAACTACCCAGCATACTATGGATAATTTGCAATGGACCGTCATTGAACAATTGAATGGCGAGAATGGTCTCTTTGAGAAAGAACAACGATGCGTTTTCCGTTAGGGGACACACATTGAGGGTTTGAACGATGAAATACCCTGGGGCCAGTTTACCTGATCCCATCACGATCTCCTTTAACCCTTATCCGTTACTTTTCACAGGTTTTAAAGGGTTTTGGTGCCCACGGCTGCCAATCCTGTCCTGACATGCACCGACAATTTTGACTGGTGCAATGCGTCCTTGCCATAATAACCATCTGTCTCCCCATCATAACAGATTGGCTACTTCAGTTAGGAGCCTTATTTGAGTCTTGGCCTATGTTTTGTTATTATTTTTTATTTTTAATATAGTCTTTCTCTAAACGTCATCGCGCGATGAGTTGACAAGACTACACATTGTAGGCATGGCCTTTATTTGTTAATGTTATTTATTCTCCCTTTTTAGTGTATCCTTTCTCAAAGCATCATCATGTGACGGCTTGCGTAGACTACATAATATAGGCAGAATGACTCTTACTAACTAGGGTTTCTAAACACTCTCCCTAACGTTTTTCTGAACTACATCTGGTATGACTTAGTTTTGATACATACATCTGGTATGGCCTCACTTTGACACCTATATCTTAGTGTCAGAAGTCTCATTGATATTCCATTTAGAGTGCCGAAGACTTTTTTAAGCGGAATGCGGTTCCCTTTGCGTTCCCGATAAACCGGAAGTGGTTTCAGCCCTCCTTTCCGCTCACGGAGTTAGCGGTCTAGTCATCCGCGAGGAGCTGATTCAATGGGAGACATGCTCTTCTTAGCCTCGCAGCCAAGCTACCGCACCGGCTGCAACTACGCCCGAGGGGCCTCTTTAGCTGTTTATCATTATCTCGTATCCAATTACCATTTGGGCGGCAATTGTTTCCGGCGGCAACTCTTTCAATTGACCGCACTACTTAAGGACCCTCCCCCAGCAGGCTCATCATTCCACAGAGCCGCGGGGTGGCAGGATCCAGGAGAGGCAGTGACCTTGGAGTAGTGAGTACGGCATAGCCGCTGAGCGCTTGTAGGCTACATTATGACCATACCTCGTTTGGCAATAAAACTGTAACTAATAGCGTTAACCTTCATTTTTTTCATTTACAGTGTGTGACAATAGGCACCCTTCCCACCCGTTTTAGGCTCATGGGGTAATATCTCCTTTGAGAACAAGTACGTGTATTACCTCATTACCATATTTTTCTTTCTCTCTTGGTACACAAGCTAATCTGAATAATGTGAATTATCATAGGAAACATTAATCAACTTGGACTCCTTATTTTGGGTCCCTTGACATAGAGTGTGTGTTTTATGTTCAGTGTGTGTTTGTCTTTGTATTGTCTATTTTTCTAGTTGCAGGACATGGCACCGGCTTAGCGCCACTGATAAGGATAAAGAATATAAATCACGCTATATCACCTTCCTTACAGGTTACCACGTGTCACGATGGATGATGTGTATGTCATGTTTTTTTAATGCCTTTTAACGCTGTGTTTTCTCTTCCAGATTACATAAAGTAGTATACCTATTGGGGTACTGTATGTTGCACATGTTTATTTGGCATGCTTACCACGTAGTAGTGACTACTTGTACATAGACTTTTATTGATTTTTTTGACATTTCTTTGTATTATATTGTGAGTGTAGAAGGGATCTTTTTTGGTCCTGATGAAGAAGCCAGGGGAGGGCTTCGAAACTGGTTGACATAGGAGGGCCTGCTCATTATAGCACAGTACCTCCAACTGATTCCCCACTTTTAACAATACCAGCTCAAAGGAATATTCAAGTTTTGTAATCCATAGAGCCAGGTATTTTTTAATTCATAATCACACTTTCACTCACTCCTGACCCTTCCATTCACTTTCCTACACTACACATAGCCTTGTAGTTTTTTTCAAAAAAAGTGCTCCCGCGTAACTGTAGGTTGTAGCACGCCCTGTCCCGCAGCGGGACGGGAAGACCCCTATGATGAAGCATGACACCAAGGGTCCATTTGGTGTGTGAGGGGTATTTTAACAAAGCTGTGTGCTTTTCACAACTGTAGGAAACACATAGTCTGGGAGGACACGGTTATATATCAGTTTGAGGGTGGATCCTTTTGTTTTCTATATATTGACCAGAGGAGGACGTATCCACCTCCATCGCTCTCTTGAGCATCACCTCTTCACTCCCTCTTTTTGTTTTTTTGGAGCTGACAGGGCAGACAGAAGTGGGCTCGTTGTGCTGCCCCAACCATCCTACCTTCACCCTGGGTGCCCTGTAGGCATGGGCCTGCAATTAAAGAAAAGAAAACTCGACGAAGATGCGTGGCACAGGGCCACAAAGGAAAACAGCAAACTTCTCAGCTAATATTCACTGTTTGGATCGAGAAGCACCCCATAATACCCCATAAGGGGTCCTAATTACATATTCCTCGTCTTTATGGTGCCCCAAGGAGGGGCAGGGGCACTGCCAGCATATTTGCAAAGTGTGGAGGTCGGGAGCAGGAAGTGCAGCAGACCCCTGGAGTGAGTTAGAGAAACGTAACCTTATGTCTCCCAGGTCATAGGATGCATGACCTGGGGAGACTTATCGGCATTTTGAAGAGCATTCCCGGACCTGAGGCTTGGTGCTCTTCAGCTTGGGAGCTCAGGGACCCCTAGTGGCTTGTCCTATGGCTGCATATTATGGCCAGGATGGTTAATGAAAGACTCTGACACATTTATTATTGTTTTCAAAACGCTTTATTTAACCTTTTCATTGCCAATGATTATTGAGAAACATTTCAATGTTTTTAATAGGGATAATGATTGATTTTAAATATGGTTATTGATTCCCTTGGAATGATGGTGATTTCTAACATATGATTATTATTCTTATAGTACTGAAGCCAATAGGCTTGCTTGCTGACCCCTTGACAAAGCCAAAAGGCTTGTCTTATATATTGATGTGGTGATACCTTGACAAAACCAATAGGACTGCCTTATGTATAACATCCCCTTATATTATGATGCTGCTCCTGATACAAGTGGGGGGTACTGTACTCAATGGTCCGTGACCCCCTATGGCTCAAATGTGATTAAAGAATGTCACCCAACGTATTTTTATCTACCTGATGTATATATTTGCAAATTAATGCATAGTATTTAGTAGTCTCTGTGTAATAGATGTACTTTTCCTTTTCCAATGGAAAAACACTAACTGGACTATGATTTATTGAGTAGTGTTGTTGCATGCCAGTGATTGGAGGTTACCAGCCAACACCACCTCCCCATATGTCACGTAAACTGAGTTCCTGCATCAGCTCTGTAAGGTTTGTTTTCACACTCACGGGTGATACGAGTGAACTTAGTCTAATGCATCAGCACTAAATGTGAAAGTCAAGCTATTGTAACCCAGCAGAACCCCACCCAATATATAAATGAGGGGGTGTCAGTGCCTTTGGGTTACTAACAGGGAGCAGTGGTAATCCAAGCAATTGTTCATTAATGATTTACAAACTCATCACTAGAAACCGAATATGTATTTCACCATATTTATTTCAAAATAGTTATTTTAAAATACCAGGATCTAGTACACATAATATTGATCCTATTTATCAAAAGAGGGGGACTCTAGGAGCTATTCTAAAAGGTCCGGTGACCCGTGCTCCCGAAATTAAACTTATACCAAAGGGAGTCACCGTTCCTGAGTGGAGATGGAGAGGAGGGAAGTAGGGGGTACTCTTGTCGTGTGCTCATCTTGATGCCCTCACACACCCCGAAGGATGTCATGCTTCATCATTGGGCTTTTGCTCCTCGTCGGGCCGGCGCTGCAATGCCCTACGGGTCCCCCGAAGGGTCTCTTTTTCGGAGCTCTTTTGATGAAGCCGTATGGGTGCGTGGGTGTAAGTGGCAGTGAAGTCCTAGAAAGTGTATTAAAAAATGGCTGGAGGGAGAGTGATTCATTTTTAATAAAGTGATCCCTCTGTCATTATTAAAACAAAGTGTATGGAGCTGCTTTAAGGAGTATTATGTCCCTTGGTAGCTGGGTGATCATATGTCCCTAGTGGGCATATGTTATGATCAACATGTTTCGCGCTTCAATGGTCTCAGGGGGAGATCCAGGGCGCTTCGTAAGGACCGAATAAGAAATTTATATCTACAGTGGCCCGAAAATTTCGGTGCCCCCGGATAAATGAAAGGAGTAGAGATTCTGAAACGACAAGAGTCAAAAAACAAAGATACAATTTGCCATTAGGGTATTAATACCAATGGAAATTATGCTCAGGTCTGGGTTCTCCATTGGAGGGCCAGGTGCTTGTAGTTTGTAGCGTGATCATTGCTGTTAATGGTCGCGGTATGTATACGTGAGCTAAAAGGTGCTGTGATCTTTCTAAAAATTGTTAAAAAGGAAGTTATAACTAGGTGACAGACAGACGTATAAGATCAATGATTAGTGCTCAGAGAATGGTGTCAGGGTTGTTCTCTGTATCAGTATTTTTATTTGTGAACATACCCTGGTTATATCGAGTAGGCGTGAATCGTTTAAATAGAGTCAAAAATTCAAAAGTGAAAAGGTTCTATTATCCAGTAAGCTCGTGAACCTTTTAAATCTAGGTAAGTAATACCGTTTGGCCCTACCATTGATGGCAAACCTCGAGACGCTGTGTTTTTATGCATAAGTACTTAGATAATATGTCTCACCCCTTAGTAGGTAGGGTAAGATCCCATGAGATCAGGGAGGGTCACTTGAGAGCTATAATGGGAAGGAAGAAAAAACAGAAAACCACATGTCATTTTTACAGGGCTTCCTAAGGCTCTAAGTTATAACTCACAGTTGGTTTTTAGAAATTGAAGGGAGAGGATGCCGCCATGTGCAGGATCTGTCCTGGACTGATCTTGCCCCTTAGTTACTCAGAGTTCTCTCGGTGCATCTGGGCTGTGTCACCTGTTTGCCTCTCGCTGTCTCCGCCGGTGGGGAAGTGAAAATTCTGTCTCCTTTTATAGGAGTGGCCTGCTTCCGGGTGGGGCGTTAATTGTTTAATCACTGCATTGATTGGCAAGTTTTGGTTGTTACTATGGGTGCCATTTTGGAGTGGTGTTTTCTATGATAAGTTCATATTTGAAGGTTTTGGTTGTTACTATGGGTGCCATTTTGGAGTGGTGTTTTCTATGATAAGTTCATATGGGAAGGTTTTGGTTGTTACTATGGGTGCCATCTTGGAGTGGTATCTACTATGACAAGCTCGTATGAGGAAGTTTTGGTTGTTACTATGGGTGCCATCTTGGAGTGATATCTTCTATGAAATGCTCATATGAGAGATATTCACAGGCTGTTGAATCTCTGTGTGCTGATAATTGTTATGTGTCACTGGTACGGTGATCTTACTTAAAGGGGGGCGATGCATGTCTTGTGTATGAAGTTATATATCTAATGTATTGGTGCGGCGCGCAATAGGCCGAATCTCGGTCGCCATCTTGTAGTGGGTTCTTGTGGTAGATGTGATAAATGAAGTATCCCTAGTGGGCTGATGAATCACAATAAAGGGTCACCGTATTTGTTGGTGTTATTTGCGGTGCACTAGAGTCCTCTTTGTCAGTTTTTATAGTTGGTGTATCATTTTGCGGTGGGTGGTGCATCTCGGAGGACTACTGCTGACATAGTCTTCACTATAGTGTTTATGAATGTCACACTTGTGAGATCGATGTCAAGGGTTGAATTCCTATAGTACCTCAATCCAAGGTATTTCATCGTTAAGACCCTGGGTGTTCGTTTGGAGGCGGTGCACCCATCTTTGCTCTTTTTGGAAGAGCGTTTTTGTTGTCCAGAGAGGATTGGACTCAATGATGGTCCAATTGACTTGGTCTGGTGTATGTCCCTTTTCGATGTAATGCCTGCTCATTTTGGTGGTGTTCCTACCGCACCGGATGTTGCTCCTGTGCTCATTCACCCTTGTTTTTACAACTCTAGAGGTCATCCCTATGTATAGTAGGTTACAAGGACATTTCACCAAGTAGACGCAATTTTTTGTGTTGCAATTGGTGTGTCTCTTTTGTGTCCACTCTTGGTTCTTTAATTGGAGTGTTTTGGTATGTGCTGTGAGCGGGCAGACACCGCCTCCAAACGAACACCCAGGGTCTTAACGATGAAATACCTTGGATTGAGGTACTATAGGAATTCAACCCTTGACATCGATCTCACAAGTGTGACATTCATAAACACTATAGTGAAGACTATGTCAGCAGACCTCCGAGATGCACCACCCACCGCAAAATGATACACCAACTATAAAAACTGACAAAGAGGACACTAGTGCACCGCAAATAACACCAACAAATACGGTGACCCTTTATTGTGATTCATCAGCCCACTGGGGATACTTCATTTATCACATCTACCACAAGAACCCACTACAAGATGGCGACCAGGATTCTGCCTATTGCGCGCCGCACCAATACATTAGATATATAACTTCATACACTAGACATGCATCGCCCCCTTTAAGTAAGATCACTGTACCAGCGACACATAACAATTATCAGCACACAGAGATTCAACAGCCCGTGAATATCTCTCATATGAGCATTTCATAGAAGATATCACTCCAAGATGGCACCCATAGTAACAACCAAAACTTCCTCATACGAGCTTGTCATAGTAGATACCACTCCAAGATGGCACCCATAGTAACAACCAAAACCTTCCCATATGAACTTATCATAGAAAACACCACTCCAAAATGGCACCCATAGTAACAACCAAAACCTTCCCACATGAACTTATCATAGAAAACACCACTCCAAAATGGCACCCATAGTATCAACCAAAACTTGCCAATCAATGCAGTGATTAAACAATTAACGCCCCACCCGGAAGCAGGCAACTCCTATAAAAGGAGACAGAATTTTCACTTCCCCACCGGCGGAGACAGCGAGAGGCACACAGGCGACACAGCCCAGATGCACCGAGTGAACCGTGAGTAACTAAGGGGCAAGATCAGTCCAGGACAGATACTGCACATGGCGGCATCCTCTCCCTTCAATTTCTAAAAAACAACTGTGAGTTATAACTTAGAGCCTTAGGAAGCCCTGTAAAAATGACACATGTGGTTTTCTGTTTTTTCTTCCTTCCCATTATAGCTCTCAAGTGACCCTCCCTGATCTCATGGGATCTTACCCTACCTACTAAGGGGTGAGATACATTATCTAAGTACTTATGCATAAAAACACAGCGTCTCGAGGTTTGCCATCAATGGTAGGGCCTAACGGTATTACTTACCTAGATGTAAAAGGTTCATGAGCTTACTGGATAATAGAACCTTTTCACTTTTGAATTTTTGACTCTATTTATACGATTCACGCCTACTTGATATAACCAGGGTATGTTCACAAATAAAAAATAAAAATACTGATATGGAGAACAACCCTGACACCATTCTCTGAGCACTAATCATTGATCTTATACGTCTGTCTGTCTGTCACCTAGTTATAACCTCCTTTTTAACAATTTTTAGAAAGTTCACAGCACCTTTTAGCTCACGTATACATACTGCGACCATTAACAGCAATGATCACGCTACAAACTACAAGCACCTGGCCCTCCAATGGAGAACCCAGACCTGAGCATAAATTCCATTGGTATTAATACCCTAATGGCAAATTGTATCTTTGTTTTTTGACTCTTGTCGTTTCAGAATCTCTACTCCTTTCATTTATCCGGGGGCATGAAATTTTCGGGCCACTGTAGCTATAAATTTCTTATTCGGTCCTGACGAAGCGCCCTGGATCTCCCCCTGAGACCACTGAAGCGCGAAACATGTTGACCATAACATATGCCCACTAGGGACATATAATCACCCAGCTACCAAGGGACATAATACCCCTAAAGCAGCTCCATACACTTTGTTTTAATAATGACAGAGGGATCACTTTATTAAAATTGAATCACTCTCCCTCCAGCCATTTTTTAATACACTTTCTAGGACTTCACTGCCACTTACACCCACGCACCCATACGGCTTCATCAAAAGATCTCCGAAAAAGAGACCCTTCGGTGGACCCGTAGGACATTGCAGCGCTGGCCCGACGAGGAGCAAAAGCCCAATGACGAAACATGACATCCTTCGGGGTGTGTGAGGGCATCAAGATGAGGACACCCTGCCTCCCACAAGCAGAGTAGCACACGACAAGAGTACCCCCTACTTCCCTCCTCTCCATCTCCACTCAGGAATGGTGACTCCCTTTGGTATAAGTACACATAATATTGATAACATCACAGAAGATAATAGAAAGCAGTTAAGCTTTTCAATACCAGTGAAAACGGGGAAAAATCTTAACACCACAATTTAGAGCCCTTACACCCTCACCGTGCTATCTCTCAGTGCTATGTTAGTTCTAACACATAAATAAATTATAAGCCTGAATTTTTGAGATGGTGCACATACCTGCATAACAGGGTTTGTTGTCATTTTGCAATAACTTGTCAGCTATTTGGAGCACAAGGTGAAAGAGCTAATAGATTGTGTCTACGAGAGAACACAATCCTCTCAACAGTTTGTGAAGGCAGAATGGAAGGCTTTGCAAGCACCGGGGAGTCTTGCTTAAGGCATCTTCAGTCAAGATAGAGACTATAACAAATGGATCCTGTCCTGCAAGGGCGGCTCCTCCATTATGGTGGAGGAACGCCACTCCACTGAAAAATAAATGATAATAGGGGGCTGGAGCTGTCATCTACCACACTTTCACATCACCAAGGCCCGGCCTCAGCCCAATCACAAAGGGTTTAACACTAGTCTTTTGTGCCCCTAGACCAGCTGGGACCAGGGCAGGGAAACAGGAAATTCCAAACACCTCTGGGGGTGGAAACCTACAGAAACGTCTCCTACTTCAAAGCTGGCACCAAGTATAAATATTGGACCCTCCAACCCAACTCTTCAGTATATCTCTGGACCTTTGGAAGGCTCAGAAGGACTGCTTTGCTGCCCTCTTGCAAGAAGGACTGCCACTATGCTACCTTTCTACTCTGCTCTCCTTGAGCCCAAGATCACCAGAGTAATTCCAAGTGCTGGAAGGCTTGCCTCCTGATGATGATGCAGGACCTTGCATCGCAAGCCTCATTGACAGCTCCATCTGAACCGCTGCTGTGCGATGCATCCTTGATGCACTACCTCACATTGCCACTCCGCAGCTCATCAGAACCACCACTAGGCAGCGCACCCACAATGCGGGTTCTCGCAATGCTCTGCAACCTGGATTTAAGGTATTTTGTTCAGTGGGCCTTACTTACTCCTGGTCCCTGTATCCAGCCCGAGCACCATCATGATTGGCCTTAACTTGTGACTTTGTCCTGGTCAGGAGCATTGAAATACACACAGTTGGCACTTTGTGCTTTTAAGGAAATATTTTCACTTAAATCTTTAAAATTGCATATCTCCAGTTCTACTGATGGATTCTTATCATTTTTGCCTCAAATAATGTATTACATTTTACTCTATCTTTTTCTTAATTGTTGTGGTATTTTTTGTGTATTGTGCTGTTTGAAGTGCTGCAAATACTTAGACCTCACAGCCTTAGACTTCCCCCAATCTTTTTGCTTGCTTGCCTCCAATATTGCTGGATTTTTGCTTCAGTTAGCCTTAGGCCTCTGTGCACTTTGCCACTGCTAACCAGTGCTAAAGTGCCTGTGCTCACTCCCCTAACCATGGTTTGATTAGCATGCCCATAATTGTCACATTTAATTTACTTAGAAGTGCCTAGTAGAGTGCACTACATGTGCGCAAGGCCTGGAAATTAAATGACACTTGTGGACCTGCAGCTCTGATTGTGCCACCCACTCAAGTAGCCCATTAACAAGTGTCTCAGGCCTGCCATTGCAGAGTCTGTGTGTGCAGTTTTAAACTGCTATGTCGACCTGGAAAGTTAAACCTCTTGCCAGATCCAAACCTTCCTTTTTAATATATATAAGTGACTCCTAGGGTAGGCCCTAGACTGCCCAGAGAGTAGGGTGCAATGTACTTAAAAGGCAGGACATGTACCTTTAAGTTTTACATGTCCTGGTAGTGAAAAACTCTTGAATTTGTTTTGCACTACTGCATGGCCTATATCTCCCATAGCATAATATAGGGGTTACCTTATTACATTTTATAAGCGTAATTTCCAAATAGCATGATATCACTAGTTCATGTTTGGTGTCTCGGGAATCCAAATTTAAAATCTTAACTTATTTTAAAGTCGGATTCTAAATTACAATTTTAAAAATGCCACTTTTAGAAAGTTAAAACCAAAAACAGTAGGTGGTTTTGTTTCTTTTTGTTTTTTACTTTTTTTTCACAAGATCATTCTACTTAATCAACATGACCTATAAATCAATTAAGACATATTACCGTGCTAACATACATTACTCAATATTTTGTGACAAAGAGTGATACCTAAACAATTAAAAACCTATACAAACATTTTTTTCAACTCAAATTAAATCACATTGGTGAAACAGGATGACACAAATCAAAGCTAGAATAAATCAATATTCAATCAATCCAAAGTTATAAGACAGAGTCATTTCTCTTCACACTCTTGGTATCAGTGAAGGGTTCCAAAAGCATCAAATATGGAAAAAGAAAGACAACATTTCTTTTCATAGGACGTCCTTAGCCATCCTCTGATTTCCAGGGTAAACGTCCATGTCGACATGTACTCATTTGAATGTGGCTACAGCGTATTCCAAAAAGATACATATAGGAAGGTTCTCATGAGAACTTTTGCAAGTCTACTCTGTTAGCTGTTCAGTGTACCATTGTGTAACAATGGTCTGCTCTATGAAGTGAAACATTATTATCTAGCATGTCCTGGTTAGCTTTTAAAACTACAATGAGCATTTGTTTCATTAATATACCTGTTCATTATAAGCATATGGCAGAGGAAACAATCTAAAATATAATGAAGTCATATGATGTGAGGAAGGAAAGAAATACATTTTGCAACAAACAGCACATTTCACAAAGATATCAAGTTCTACAGTTCAGTTATAACATGTAATCATCCTTTCACAAAAAAGCATTTATTTTCTTAAAGGGACAAGAAAGAATCAAGAAAATACTGAGGCCTGAGCAGCCTTTCATTTTTTTTGCACGTCTAATAAAAGCACATTTTCTAACCACTATTTTGATATGCATTTTCTATGATACTGTTAAAGCACATTTCTGTATTATTATGAGGGTAAATTTACGCAAATATTAATCTATCATTCTGGCATCTTCTGCCCCTTTTCAAAAAACCCACCTTATCATCATGCAGTAAAATAATGCAATTTTGATGTGCAGCCCCAGCACCTTCAAGCTCAAGAAAAAGTCAAGAAAGAGAGGTGTGGTAAAGTATCTAAAACAGTTTCTTTCAGTCTGAGTCCTCCAGCATGCCAACAAAGTGACAATGGTTTTCATGTCAGTTACTGCCCTTCCCACCATACAATTGAATACTGGATGCATTTGGAGTGAGATTGCAGGATCAGCAGACCACTAGGCCTCATATTTCCCATCATCATGTCAATGTATCAGCGGTCATAGGGTTAACCACTTGCCCCTTGGAAGTGCTGCCACCTGAAAGATGTAATCCATTGTACTCCTCCCTTGATCCTCTGGTGGCGCTGTCCCTGTTACTCTTCTGGGTGGAATTCCTAAGTCTCACACACTGCTGATTCATCCTCTGCCACCTGTGCAGCTGAATGTTTCAGGGCTCTTCAACCACATTTTCTTGCTTTGAATTGTTTTCTCTGCTTTTATTTACAGAAGTCACTTGTGTCTCCCTTTGCTTAAACGTCTCGGTCAATCAAATCATTCACTGCAGTCACGTCCATAAAGAAGTGGGATCTACCCTCCATAATTATTTTTAGCTTTGCTGGAACTAGGAGCATGTATTTGAGTCCCGAGGCCCGCAGCCACCATTTGACTGGCAAAACTTTATTACATGAGTTCTGAACTGCGAGGGTATAGTCAGGAAAGATATGTACATTTAAGTTGTCAAATGTGATGGATTAAGCATGCCGGCTTGTCTGCAGCACTATGTCACACTCAACATTTGTTCGATGATTGGTAATGGTCTGACTCCAGGGTGGTGTGGAGGAATCAGGTGCAGTGTTGGACCCAGTCATTTAGCCTTTACCACACTAGGATATGTTGGTTCCTCTGTGGTACAACTCAGTCTGGTTAGGTTGTTAATTGCAGTCCATGCAGTCTGCAATTTCTTCTGAAGTCAGTGATGTAGTGCACCTAGTTGGCATGTGCTGCCTGTAAGGTTGAACCAATCCATTGATATTGAAGGTCCTTCATCTGTCTGTTTAAGTATTCACTCCAAGTATTGAAAACAGTGTATAACAGATTCCATATAGTCACTCCACATTGGAATTTATGGCATTTTCAAAATAATAGATTTTCTGCATCCTTGTTGCAGCACTCTACCTCTCTGTTTCTCATTTAACACAGTCAAGCTGGTAATGAGAAGCAACCACACAAATACAGGATGTCTTTCTAGCCACCTAATCACCAGTATGAAACTGCTCATTTTCACCACCATGAGTAGTGCTACCCTCAAATTTTGTAATGTACAGCAATCTTTATTTTCAGGAAAGAAGGCCAATTATCTCTAATCCAGTTCTTAATCACATTCCACTACTTACGCTATCTTCAGGTTTTCAAGATTAATACACACATAGTTATTGATTCTTCTGCATTTGCCATTCTTTCATTCTAGTCTGACCAGAGATGAGGCATGTCAGAGGTTTTGCAGGGCCTGGGACAAACACGTCATGCCGGGCCCACATGCTGGCTATTAGATTGAACCATGTTATCTGCCATGAATAAGCAGGGCCCGCTTAATTCAAAGTCTATAAATAGATTTTGCAGCAGGAGCTTAGACCCTAAAATAGCACGGGTCTTAGGTTTAAGGCCCCTTCTGACCTTCTGCTTCTGACAGCTCTGCTAGAAACAAAGATCTTTTTTAAACTTGTTTTTGATTTATAAATAATTAGGTGTATCCCCCAACCACTAAAAAGCCCTTAATACTACCCCTGAACCCTAACACACCCTATATTTCATGTTTTGACTAGATTTTTATTGACTGGGTAAATCAACTCAACCCCCCTTTTATTTAAATATTAAACACACCTATGAATCATAAAACACAGTCTACTCAATACACAGGCACACCCTAGACCTTAAGAAACCCTCCACACCTAGCCCTTTCAAATCCTTAGCATCCCATACATATTTACTCAAATTCACCTCCTAACCTCAAAACCTAAAACACACAATACAAATACTTAACTTTTATGGAATAAAAGAAGTCCGAAAATAATAAGAATCAATATTTATGGATCGGAAGTAATGGTAAAATTAAATTAGGGATTTGAAATACTGAGCAAACATATCTATTGCATGTTTTCACAAATGTATATGTTAGTTCTTTTCCTTTCCTAACATTGAACTAAAATCATGGTGAGGTGTGCTTACAATGATTGAAATGTAGCTGATATACTGTATTGTTCTTTAGGTGATGTCAGGCTAAAGTATAGCCAAATGGCATAATCCAAATGTGAGCAGACAATTGTAACACTTGTTGAGTCTCGCCGAAGGCGGCTAAACAGTTGAATGTCCTTTCCATCAACAGGAGAACAAAAATTCCGCTTTTATCACTACTTTTATTTGAGCATCTAGGATAGGTGCAGTGTCTAGAAATACAGCAGCTTGAGTTGGAAATTGTCAGCTAATAGATCAGCTTTATCAATCCCAGTCTTAATACCTCTTCTGTTTATACATGCCCCATGCTATTGAGTTACATCAGTATAGGGAAATACAGATAGAATTGTTGTTACAAGACTGAACCCTATGGTACTCTTGAGGACCAGTTTCAACTGGACCTGCCCTGGAACTTGCTAGTAGCTTCTGGTAGAGTGAATTGTGACCCCCAAGTGTGGTTCCCGAGGTCCTGGAACCCTTCCCAACCCTAAAAGCAGAACGTTAAAAACATTTTGCTAAATTCCTGCCTGGAGAACCATCATGGGACCAGGACCAACCTGCCAGCCAATCCGCTTAGAGTTCATCGCTGGTGGACCTGACTTTGGTGAGCTCACACTATATTCTTCTGTGCAGCAGCAAATCTGAATCAGCAGGCCCAGCGCCGACCGACATCCAATAATGTCGCACCATCTTTGGCTACAGACTGGCAGCCTTGTCTCACTAAGGAAATCTGACCTCTAGAAAAGAGTTTAAGTCCAAAAGCAGAAATTTTCACCGCCTCCTGATGCTAAGCAGCATCCGATCGACATCGAAAGGTTCCTGTGCATGAACTCTGATCTTTTCTGGCTCAGAGCTTTTCCCGCCTTTGACAATGGCTTCACCAAGACCTCATCTTTTGTCAACCCATCATTGTCAAGCCAGCCTGCAGCTTTGGCCCGCTGAGGTCTCTACCTTCTTGAAAATTTTCTAAGTGTAACAGCAACTTTCTGACTGAGATTAATCCGACCCCGGCATCTGACCTGCACTCCATCATGGTCAACATTGAACCTTACCCATGTTCCATTCTAGCACGACCAGTTGCCTGCAGTGCCGCTTTGTACTTTTTGGCCTTATTTTTAAAACTTAAAAAATGCATATCTCTGGTCCCCCTTATTAGATTACTGTCCTTTTGGCGTGATTTTGTTAATTAAAGTATTTTCTGTTTTCAGAGATTGGAGTGCGATTTTTATTGTGTTGTGTTTTTGACTTAGTAACGCTTTTGATACTTCTAAATGCCTAATACATTTTCTAAAATTAAGCCTCTTTGCTCTGTGCCATAGTTACCAGTGGTGGAACTCAGGTCTAAATTACTGAAACATTTACTGGACCCGACAAGAATAGTTACATTATTACTTGTGGTGAACTACCATCCACGCCAACTAATAATCCACTTTGATAATATGGGCGGCATTGTCCAGTGATTTAGCAAACATCCTATCAGCTGTGGCAAATATTGTAACTCAACTGTAAACTTATGCCTCAATGATAATTCTAAATAGTACTAATGTCAAGGTGAAATAAGGTGAGTGTGCTAATTTGAGTTTGTATGGACCCTTAATGGCATGCACAAAGTGAAGATAAAATAGCCAGAATATGAAAAGGAACAGTCAGGATAATTTACATAACATCACATGTGAGGCATTATGAAGCAATAAAATTGAAAGTTGTATTGGTAGGTACGTAATTCAACAGGGTGTCAAAGTTAGATCCCAAAGTTAAACAGGATTGTAAACCAAAATCATATGAACTGGCAGGATGGACATATGTTGAAATCCATAATAGTAGGGGTGTGTGAAACTCGCGTAAATTGCTGTAGGAAACGTATTTGAAATTACTGCAAGATTATGCAAAATTTCAAGTATTTATGCAAAACGCATCTCACACCTGAACGGTCGCTTTGGGTAAACATTCAACTTGATAATGTAATTTCGAGTTAATTTCCAATCTCTTGCGCTCGAAACCCTGCCACTATCATTCGGATTTGTAATTGTGCGCTCGAAAATGACTGAATAATCTGCTTGTATAAAAAATCTCCCTAAAATGTTTGTTGATTGCCTGCATTAAAGGAACTGCTGCTCAAAATCAAAACACTGACACTCGCGCTAGAAGATACCTGAACGGTACAATTTCTCCCCAAAAAGGAATCTCGTTACGCAACATGGCGTAATGGAATAATCTTGGTAAATTACCCAAATTATGCCAAATACACCGACATAATTAGAATTTTGCTCAGGCCTAGTAAGAACACTACGTTGTGATATGTGAAAAAAGGTAAACAGGCACTACCAGTACAGGTAAGAGCGGTGAGGCGGGGGGAAGTGGACAGAAGACAGGATAGGGAAAATAAATAAATAAATAAAACCACATACCTTGCGCTCGCCGCATCACCAATTTGGCGATGTGGCGAGCGCAAGGTAAGTGGTTTTATTTATATTTTATTTATTTTTCCTATCCTGTCGTCTGTCGACTTTCCCCTGCCCCACCCTGCCCCCCGCCCCACCTTTCTTACCTGTACCAGCCGCACCTGGAGGTAAAGATAAAGAAACTGAAACTACATGCTGTGTGTTTGTAATTAGGATAATGCCGGTGTGCATTTGCACCAGACTGTAAGTGCTGGAAAGGATGCTATATTATGGCATTTATCCTCCTGCAGCCAGGCAGAAAGCCCCACGAGGGAGCACCCAGGTGAGGGAACTGCACTGGCTCCCCATGCCCCAACGCTGTGTATTTAAGATCGGTTGCCTGGTATTCAAGTCACTGCATGGTCAGGGTCCTGGATTCATAGACAGTCTCATTTCCAGGTACTCTCCCTCACGGAACCTTCGCTCGGCCCACCTCCAGCTACTGTCAACACCTACCTTTAAGTTAAAACGACAAGGAGGAGCCAGGTTTGCAACTCTGGCCCCTAAGTTATGGAATTCTATCCCTCTGGAAATCAGGTCCACTACTGATCTACTGAATTTCAGAAAATTGCTTAAAACTTGGTTGTACACTCAGGCTTACAATTGATCTGTTAAACCTTCCAGCACTTTCTAGACTCAGCGCCAAGAAACCAACCGGTGAACGAGCGCTTTATAAAACATTATTAACATAACATAACATAACATAACATCAATATTCCCCATATAGCAGCTTTAGCCCCATCTTTCCAGATACAGCTTCAAGTCTGTGAATGGAAACTACCCTTTCTCAATATGCTGTTAACGGTTTGCCACAAAAATTTAAATCACAAATAATTCATACGTTTGGCACTACAGGACAAACCTATAGACATATTGGCATAGACAGATTGGCCATTGTGACAGGTCACTTTAAGGGCCGGTTTTGAGGCTTTGTGGGCAGGTTTTGTTGTGTGTTTGGGTCGGTCTGGTGCCTGAACGTGATCTGGTATCTGCTGCTCACAAGTCTGAATGTTCATTAAACACCTTGCCATCAGTAGCGGCTCCTCGTGGGAGTGCCGCGGGGCGGTGAGGCGGGGGCGGGGGAGGGGCAGGGTGGTGGGTAGTAAACTCCGGCTTACGGCCGAAGGGAGTTAAGTAAATAAATAAATACAGAAAACGAATTACATTGTGGGCGCTGCATCGCCGATTTGGCGTTGCAGCGCCGCAATGTAATTCGTTTAATTTATTTATTTATTTACTTAACTCCCTTCGGCCGTAAGCCGAAGTTTACTACCCCCCGCCCCACCCCGCCCCACCGCCCCGCAGCACTACCATGAGGAGCCGCTACTGCTTGCCATGTTATTCTGCCTGCTGCAAAACACTGCATGTAAACTATCAATCACATTCTGAGCCCAGAATAAGATGACAGAGTCACCTAAAGTGCTTAGGGGGCAGTAGAATTGGAAAATTGCGAGAGGAACGGAAGGAGACAAGTCTGAGGGAATGAGGCAAGTGCACTGTGGATGCTATAATCTCATCGAAGGCAGCATTAATAGACCAATGACACTCTGAGGATAGAAGTGCAAGAATATGTCACGTATATCTTTTTGATAGGGAAGCAACACTGATGCATGTTCCTAATATTACCGTGCACATTGCTTGCAGAAAGCACACTTTTAGGCAGTTCTCCTCCACTCAGAGATCACCCAGACAGCAGGTCTTAGAAAGTTCAAGGTTGCTCAATTTACACAAATTTGGGCCACTTTTTTAATTATATAATCGAAAAAAATGGGATATAACTTGATCCTCCCATAGCAATCAAGTTAGGCACAAAATGTTATGCTTTCTGCACCAGGCTCAAAATCACTTTCCTTTCCTTTTTAGGTCTCGGCCTGCACCAGCGATTGCGCTGGTCTGGCCGAGAGTTTTAGTAAGCGGGTTTTGGAAGTGCAAACACTGGCTTTCGGCTGGCGACCAGCTTGAGTTCACGATGGCGTGCACGCACAGCTGGCATCTGGGTTTCCTATCTCTTCCTCATTTTCTCCTCATGGCTCCTTAACTCTCTGGACTCTGATGTTTCAATCGCAGCAGCAGCTCACATTACCAACTCAGGGCCCTGGACTACAGTCACATGAAAAACAACAGAGATTAGCATTGAAATGCAAGCTTTTTTTTGTCTAGTTAGAAATATTGCTTCGGTGGGTTGATTTCACCTTATATCGCTATTTGTTTTATA
Source organism: Calotriton arnoldi (assembly GCA_963921515.1). Lineage (NCBI taxonomy): Eukaryota > Metazoa > Chordata > Amphibia > Caudata > Salamandridae > Calotriton > Calotriton arnoldi. The sequence goes on along the minus strand of CAWUFW010002735.1, from coordinate 886,468 downwards.
TTGGGAGTCACAGCCTAATTACCAGTATTTTTGTCTCTCACTGTTTTTAAAAAAAAATATTTATTCGCGCAAAGCACAAAGTTATATTTAAGGTTACTTTTTCCGCGTCACTTCTTCACTCTATTTAAACTCCACACCCCCCACTCTTATTGTCTCTCTCCTTCTCTCTCTCTCCCCTCTCTAATTCTCTCTCTACTTAATTAACTCTCCCTCTCTATCTTTTTTAGCCTTTTATTCTCTCTCACCCCTTTATCTGTTTCTCTTTCAAACTCCTTCATTCACTCTCTCTCCCCTTCTCTCTCTCTCTATCCCGCTCCACTGTTTATTCTATGTACACCCTTTCTCTCTCTTTCTCTCTCACCACCCTCTCTAATTGGGCATTATATCTTCACTCTATCTCTCACTCGGCAACACCACAGCATCAATCAGAGCCAGCACAGCATCAATCAGAGCCAGCACAGCATCACTCAGCACCGACACAACATTTCTCAACGCCATCACAGCATCACTCAACGTCATCACAGCATCACTCAACGTCATCACAGCATCACTCAGCGCCATCACAGCATCACTCAGCGCCACCACAGCATCACTCAGCGCCACCACAGCATCACTCAGCGCCACCACAGCATCGCTCAGCGCAACCACAGCATTGCTCAGCGCCACCACAGCATTGCTCAGCGCCACCACAGCATCGCTCAGCGCCACCACAGCATCGCTCAGCGCCACCACAGCATCGCTCAGCGCCACCACAGCATCGCTCAGCGCCACCACAGCATCGCTCAGCGCCGCCACAGCATCGCTCAGCGCCGCCACAGCATCGCTCAGCGCCGCCACAGCATCGCTCAGCGCCGCCACAGCATCGCTCAGCGCCGCCACAGCATCGCTCAGCGCCGCCACAGCATCGCTCAGCACCGCCACAGCATCGCTCAGGGCCGCCACAGCATCGCTCAGGGCCGCCACAGCATCGCTCAGGGCCGCCACAGCATCGCTCAGGACCGCCACAGCATCGCTCAGGACCGCCACAGCATCACTCAGCGCCGCCACAGCATCACTCAGCGCCAAGACAATATCACTCAGCACCACCACAATATCACTCAGCACCACCACAGCATCACTCAGCACCACAGCAGTATCACTCAGCAACACCTGAGTATCATTCAGCATCACCTCAGCATCGTCTCCGCAACAGTCACCACCACTACCACCTCAGCATCACTCAGCACCACCTCAGCCTGCTCTCGGAATCTGGCATCTGTTGATTCTCCCCTAGCGTCTGGCCGCTGCTAGTGTTATAATACAGGTACTAGTTCCCAACCTTCACCCTCCGATTGTTTATGCCCCCTCAAAAAAAAAGCTTTAACAAACAACCATTGCAATAGGCAGAAACAAGTTGCCAGCATTGCAAGAACAAAAAAAAACTGAGGAAATGTTTTATTGTAAATACTTTTTTTAATATGGTCGTTCAGTTTTACATAATGCCTTCTTGGTCATATATAAAGTAACAAAAATGCTTCTGACACTTTTTTATTATAACTTTTCAGCATGCCGCACAGCAGCCACACTTCTCTACAGCACAGCTTGAAGACATTGGCAAAGTCAATAGCTCTGGCTAAACACTTATAAGGCCCCAAAGGCGAGACCTATTGGCTATGCCAATGCTTGTTTAATTTTCGCTTTTAACTCAAAGCATCTACCTTCAGGATACACAGCCCCATACCCACCCAGATGGCATGCTTCATTATCAGGTCGTGCTCCTTGTTGGGTGGGGTGTGCAATACCCAACGGGCTCCATAGGAGGAGCACCTATTGGAGATCTTTTCTGTGATCATAAGAAGTCTACAATTCGGTGTCTGAGCATCTTTTTCGAAAGAGCAAGAATGATTGTATAAATTACCTAGGAATACTATGATTTTTTTTTAATTCTGTTATTTACTAGTCTAATAAGGTTAAAAACAGACATTACCTTTCTAAAATGAATAATCCTTAAAGTCCTTAATTATTAGATGATAAACATGTTTCTGTTGTATTGCCCACCCGGGTTGCTGCAAACCACATTTTGCCCTACTGTTTGTAATATCTATATCCCTCCAGAGGGCTACATTTAGATTAGGACTTCCTCTGACTGGTCCTGATGAATGCCAACGACCCAGATGCGCAATAAGGGAGAACAGCATTTTGAGTCTAAGCAACCTTTTTACTTACAATTTAGTAAACAAGAGACACTAATAATGTTGTGCCGTGGCCCATTTTTCTTTCCCAGTCGAACCGTATCCATTGCATTGTGATTGGGAAAGAGGATGGGTGGCCACTTTCACCCACCCTCCTCCTTCTGAGTCTCATTAAGTCGCAAAGAGCACATTGAGATTCAGATTGCTAATATCTGACTCACAAATTAATATACCTTTAGTACATTATGAATGTGTTTTTCAGTCTCAAAGCCTGAAGGGTTGCGAATTACACAAAGGCTTTATGCATCAGGCCCTCAATAAGAATATTTGTTCATATGAATTCATCTGAGGCTTGATTTCCCTCTTTTGTCATGGAAAAAACACAAACAAACAAAGTCCACTGACCAGAAAAGGTGGTTCAATCTTCACACACAACTGCTGAGTGGCTGTGATTACATCCAGGGTATAAACATACAAGAACAGTCTTATTTAGCTAAGATGCAGGCTACTGCTTGACATTCTTGTCACAAATGTGGCTTTGTGGATGCTGTCTTCTTAGCCATGCTCCTCGCTTATTTTTTGTTTATATATGTGACGGACAAAAACATAACAATATTAAAAGTGTTCAAACACAAATTAAAGTGTATCTCAAAGTATCCCTCAGACTTTTGATATATGCCATGAAGTTTTTTTGTCACCAGACTTCAGGACCGCAGCAGCCCTTCTACCCATTATTAGTCTTGTGGTGGCAGTAGGAAAAGGGGACACATTTTGGGTATCATGAGGGATTAGAAGAGTCTAGGCCTATGTCTTGATGCAAATTATTTGATAGCAGTGTCTTGTGGGAAATGTTTATTTCCGGTTGTTAACGATTTCTCAGAGAGTGTTATTCAGCATTCCATCGGCAACATGAAAGTGAATTTGAGTGGAAGAGAAGTATGCCTGTCAAGATGTGCCACTTTCAGCATATATTTTGGGTTTTCAAGAATAAAATAGGGATGGTTTGTCTTTAGGCACACACCTCATTTAATAATTTACCTGTTTATACATTCACAGTATTAGTATTACTTTTGAGCAAATGTTGTATTACAGTAACAGGATGACAGGTTACCCAAGTAAGCAGGTGGTGTTCACATCATGCACTTTAATGCTATCAAAAATGCTTTAACATTATTATTACAAGTTATTCTCCATTTGTCATCACTCAAGTCTAAATCAGCGTTAATAACCCATATGCCAATTGCAGTAATATTGTAACATTGTTCCAACACTTGGTTATTGACCATGTATTAGACACTGGACTTTAAATGAGGTTCTATACTGTGAGAAATGTCTCTTGGAGAAAATCTCTTCTGGATCAGTGAAAAAAAGAAAAATCTGAAGTGAATGGAAAGTGTTGTGTACTGTTAGTTTAGGTACATGGCTACACTTTGAGAAATAAAACAAAACAGTCTATTTTGAGCTATTTTAACCAGATACCAAGGGAATTTACGAAAATTAAAACCCTCAACCTTCTCAGTTCCTTCTACAATCTACTTTTTCTGTGCAAACGCCAACTCAAAACTGTCTTCATGCAACAGAAAGATAACATTTTCAATTAGTTTGAGTGCTGTCATAAGCAGACGACATGAGCAGGCTTGAGATAATATGCATTACATATTGATGTCTATCTGCTAGCAGAACATAGCTATGTTTTATTCCTCACCCCTTTGCGCAGATTTGGCAGCCTGGCACCCCATAAAGGCCTATTCATATTAATTTATGCCCCTATCAATTATGCATTCAGATTCCCAGATAGCTTGTCAGTTTGTATTCTCTATTTTATGAAAAATATGCCTATTATAGTTACCGAGCAAATACTAGTACTGTCAGAAATGGAGATTTAAAGAATATTAGTTAAAAGGGGTGGGATCTTTTCATTTATAAATATCCCAATACATGTCATGTCTGTGTTCGTTTTAAAAGGGGTGACACGGTGCAGAGACAGATGTCACATTAAAGTTTTCTGGTGACGAGGAAATGGCTCCTCAAAGCGCTGTGATTTATTCAACATTTCTCCTTTGTAAGCACACTCTTCTGTGGTCCAGACATGCTAATTTCATATCAGCACGCTTTAATGGGAATTTTACATTTGTGTTTCACAAATGATGTGCATCAATGAAGTATTTAAATGAATGAGACGTCCCAGCATCCTGATAGCTCAAGACCATTTTGCATACTTGTCATGCAATGTATAACAATGTGCTTGTTTTCCCTGCAGTGCGAGAAAGATGTCTTGAATAGATGTAGGTGTTCCGCCCCGTACCTATGAAATTTTAAATCCTTTCCTTCATCATGAGGAAGTGAGTTGAGGATGGGAGACTAATGCTAGCATGCAGGAGACCCCTCCCCATCAAGAGTCTAGTTAAGGTTACCAGATAACTCCATGTCATCAGGGACACTGTTTCCAAGTCCTGGGCTGTGATTTGACAAGTGCAACATTTCTAAAAAAGAAAAAGAAATGTAAGTGGAGAGGTCTGAAGTTCTTTTTTACCGGCTTGCAGCAAGTGCTACGAATGCAAAGGTTGCCTAGTCTTGATTACTCCTCATGCCTCTCTTTTCCATCACCATACAATTCTTGTCTTTTTATCTCACCTGTCTACATTCTTTCAATCCCTGCTTCTCCCTTTGTCACTCATTTCCTTTCTTCCTCTTCCTGCTTTATTCTCTATCTTTATCGCTTTTGTTCTGAGGGAAAGTCTGACTATAAAAATAAGTCCATGTTCTCAAAAAATGAGTGTTGTTGTACCACCTGCACAACCTAAGCACTGCCTCTTCTTCAAGGCTTTACTGCCCAGCACAGAAAATCACCTCAAAGGCATTGATTTTTTTTTTAACCAATCCCTCGCATGTCTGGCATGTGCAAAAGACAAAGGCCCCTAGTCACAAAAGAAAGTGTAATTTTAGGTGATAAACAAAAGTTTGTGGTTGAGAATACCTCATTAACACATGCCAGGAATTCAAAATGCAATGTCCTGTAAGGTGTATATACATTAATACTCCGGATTTCTCTTCCAAGAGTATGTAGAAATCTGCTGTAGTAATTCCGACTCAAGTGGGAGGAATCAGGCATTCCAGGTGTGGTTTGCTGTGAATGTTTGAGAACAGCCACATGCATCTACTTTGTGAGCACCCCCAAACATCAATCTGACCTCTTACACCCAGGAATTGTAAGAGATTTACAATCTGTTGCCTGGAGTAACTCCCCTTCCATCATGGGAAGGGGAATGAAGCACCCCCTGATTTGCTAGGGGTATAAGGGAAGAGCTTTCTCCATAGGGAACAAGGTTTTCCACTCATAACAAAAATGTGCATTTGGACAGAAAACTCTTTTCCCCTATGCTGAATTCTATGCTATTTAAATTCCTCTTAGGAAAATACGAGCCATTGCAACATTTCAGAATCTTTACAGCACTGTGTCTGGAAATCTGTACATGGTGATCCTATAGTGTTTTCTCATGGGACAATCGCACCGGAGCCCAGAGTGTATATTCTGCTGACAGTTCCAAAGGGGGGATAGTCGTGTGCGAATTTGAATTATTAGTTAGGGTGAATGGTAGTCCACCACAATTAATAATGGCACTATCCTTGCAAGGTCCAGTAAATGTTTCAGTGAATTAAACCCAAACTCAACCCTTGGCAGCTATGGCCACAGAGCAGAAAGCCGTAAGTTAAAAAAATGTGTAGAGAGTTTAGAGGTAACAAAACAGTGGAAAACACAACACATTAAAAATCCCATTTCAATTTATGAAATAGAAAATATTTTAATGAACAAAATAAGACGGAAACGCCAAAAATCCAATAAAGGGAACTAGAGATATGAATTTTGAAAGTTTGAAATACATTTTAGTGTCAGAAAGTGCAAAACGCCAACCACAGTCAACTGGTCATGCTGGATCGGCACAAGGGTAAAGTTTAAGGCCTACCACGATGGAGCATGGGCCAGATACATATATGAGGTTTGTCCCAGTTGAAAGTTTTACCATCTGATTTAGCCTCTGAAATGGAAGTAAAAAATCCTCAGGAGGCAAGGCAGCAAGCTGTAGCGAAGATGGGTTCCACAAGGCTGGATAGCCGTCTGCTGAGGTCCTAGTGAACCATTTGTCTTTTGATGGAAAAGCTCAGAGTGAGAGAAATTCAAAATTTCCACTTAAAGAAGGTTCCTTGCCAGCCGGTGAAGGTTTCTACCTTTTAACTCAGTCACTTTTTTGGAGCTCGGATTCCTCCAATGGGACAAGACTGCAAGCTGTAGCCGAACAAGGCTACATGAGGCTGGTTACCTTCTCCACAATGTCCTACTGAAATGGATTTGCTGCTGCAGAAAATCTCCAAGTGGGAGCAACCTGAATCTTTGGCCCAGAGGCAAAGCACCTTTGTCGGATTGACTTGGCAGGTTGGTCCTGTTCTTCTGTCACTTCTCAATGCAAACGTTCTTGAAAAACTTTCAAGTCCCAGCTTTTATGTTTAGAAAGGAAGTGTACACTCCAACACTTATCTAAGATCCCAGGATGTTAGGGACTTCCCTTAAAGGTCAGGACTCCAAGAGAAGTCAAAAGCAGGGCCCAGGACAGGTCCCGTTGGAATTAGTCACATGGGTGCTTTCGTGTAACTGTAACAGGAGGTCCGCCAACTGACCCTTGAAGTTCACTTTTAAGTCCTGGGTACAAGTGGGAGAAGGTCCCTGTTAGTCTCTAGTTGGCAGTGGTTTGCACTATGTTCTAGTATGGACCCTCACTCTAGTCAGGGTAAGGGCGTCACACAGCTAAGATAACCCTTGCACACCCCCTTGGCAGCTTGGCAGCGTGGCACGAGCAGTCAGGCTTATCTCAGAGGCAATGTGTAAAGTATTTGTACACACACACACACACATACACAATAACACAGTGAAAACACTACAAAAGGAGTCCACACCACTTTAGAAAAATAGCCAATATTTATCTGAATAGAACAAGACCTACTGACAAAAATCCAACATACACAAGTCAAAATGTCACTTTTAGTCCATAGAAATCAATGAATGTGTTCAAAGTACCCTAGATGCATCAAAAATCAAAGACGGTGCAGGGTGCAGGGGAGGTGAGGTGAGGTGTATAAAAAGCAAAGCGATGCATAGGTCCTTACTACATCGAGGATGTGATGCATCGGTTCCTTACTGCGAGGGGAGGTGATGCGTCGGGTCCTTACTGCTAGGCAGAGGAGGTGATGCGTTAGTTCCTTCATGGGAGCGGAGGTGATGCATCTGTTTCTTACTGGCAGGGGAGGTGATGCGTCAGTTTCCGGAAATGTGGCTTTGGTTCCATACTGTGGTACGGGGCCGATGATGAATCGGTGCCCAGTGATGATATGTCAAAAATCCAGATGTGCTGTGTTGATGCGACAGCAGCGAAGCAGGCACTGCGTTGAATCCACAGCTGCAAAGGAAGTGCTGCATTGATTCTTCAGCCACGATGCAGGCACTGCGTCAGGTAGGTGTCACGGACGTCGGCAACACAGAGACTCACGCTGCGGTGATCCTTCTGACATGATGCAATGGTGAGCTGGGGCCTGCGGTGAAAGCCGTAGTTGATATGTCGAGTGGGAACCACCTTTGGTGCAGGCAGCGGCGATGCGTTGATCTTTTGCAGTGATGCGTAGATAAAACAGGCGCAGGGAGTCGATGCGTGTTTTTTTTCCTCAAGATTACCAGGTTACACTTCCAAGGGCCCAGGAACTGGATTTGGCACCACATGGCAAGTCAGGACTCTCAGCAGAAGAGCCCAGGTAATGGCAGTTGAAGTCTTTGATGGCCTGGAGACTTCTTAACAGGAGGCAAACTCAACTCAAGCCCTTGGAGAACCATGGAAGCAGGATACAGAAATCAAAGTCCAGTCCTTTCACTCCCAGGATAGAAGCAGCAAGCAGCAGGCCAGCACAACAAAGCAACAGGCAGAGTGGCAGCCCCTCCTACAGCATCCAGCTCTTCTTCCCTGCAGAATGTCCTCAGTCCAGAAGTGTTCTGATTTTGAGGTGTCAGGTATCCAATACGTAGACCCCTTTCTGACTTTGAAATGGCAAATTTCAAAGGTAAGTCTTTGTAGTGCAAAATACCCTGGCTCCAGACACACTACAGGGGTGTAGAGACAGCTTTGTGAAAGGACAGGCTCAGCCCTATTCAGGTGTCAGTGACTACTCCTCCCACCACTCAAGCTCAGGAAGGCCCATCAGCCTGGTGATGGGCCATCAGGATATGTAAGGCACACCTCAGCTCCCTTAGTGTGACTGTCTAGAGTGAATGCACATGAGCCCAACTGTCAGTCACCCCAAACGTATATTCTACAGACAGGCAGAGGCACAGAATGCATAAGCAAGAAAATGCCCACTTTCTAAAAAGTAGCATTTTCAAACACACACTTTAGAAACCAACTTCACCAAAAGATGTATTTTTTAATTGTGAGTTCAGAGACCCCAAACTCCAAATCTCCATCTGCGCCCAATGGGAAATTACATTTAAAAGATATCTCAAGGCAATTCTAATGTTACCCTATGGGAGAGATAGTCCTTGCAATAGTGACAAAATGAAATTAGCAGTATTTCACTATTAGGACATGTAAAACACACCAGTACATGTCCTGTTCCCATGGGGCTGCTGTGGGCCTACCTTAGGGGTGGCTTACATGTAGTAAAAGGGAAGGTTTGGCCCTGGCAAGTGGGTGCACTTGCCAGGTCGAAATGGCAGTTTAAAACTGCACTCACTGACACTACAGTGGCAGGTCGAGACATGTTTGCAGAGCTGCTCATGTGGGTGGCACAATCAGTGCTGCAGACCCACTAGTAGCATTTGATTTATAGGCACTGGGCGCACCTGGTGCACTTTACTAGGGACTTACTACTAAATCAAATATGCCAATCATGGATAAACCAATGACCAATACATTTTACACAGGGAGCACTTGCACTTTAGCACTAGACAGCAGTGGTAAAGTGACCAGAGTCCTAAAACCAACAAAAACGAAATGGAGCACACAATCAAAAACAGGAGGTCAGAAGCAAAAAGACACTGGAAATCATATCAAAAGATGCCAGGTCCAACAGTCCAGCACTTGGTGCAACAGCAGGTGCAGTCCTTTTTGTGTCTTCCACAGGTCTCTGGGTGTTCTGAAGACAGTCCTGAGGGTTCCACATTTATTTCCAGTGGCAGTCTGTAGGTGAGGGAAACTCCTGGCCACTCCCTAACCAATGGGCGAGCAGTCACTAGGGTGACCCTACCCACTTTTGCAGCAATTCCTGTGTTTTGTACTGTAAACTATCCCACTGTGCCCCTCTCTACCTAAAACCCACATGGCAGAACCTTCCTTCTCTTTCACAGAGCTCCCTGTGCCCACCAAGTAGTGTGGCTTTGATAACAGGTAAACCCTCCCTTCTGGTCAGTCCAAACCAGTTCAGGGATAGCTTCCCCTCCCACCGAGTTTGGAGACAGGCTGGCTATGAGCTCAAAAGGAAGGCACACTTCGTTGTGAACTATATCTGCCAGTGACAGGGTAGGCTTCCTTTGAAGCTCAGGAAGGTACTGGGCACAGACCCACAGGCCATCCTGCTCAGGAAGAAACAAATCTCCCCACAGATAATCCCTTTTCCACTGTCTGGGAGCAATACACATCTCCCGACAGGAGAGCCATTAACAGTCACTGAATACTGGCAAAAAGGAACATTCTGTGCAAGCAGGAAAATGACAACTTTCTAAGAGTGCCATTTTCAAATTAGTAATGTAAAATTTGACTTGACTTTAAGTTGGATTTTATATCACTATTAAAATGAGTCCTTGATTCATTTTTATAGCTATTCCCAACCTGAAGTTCTGTATTATAAGGTGTTTTAGTGTAACCCAGTGCTTTTCTAAGGACTAGTCAACCTTACCACGATAAAAATGACTTGGTGATTTTTCATTGCCAGGGCATGTAAAACATAACTACATACCTTACTTTTTAAACAACATGCACCCTGCACTTTGGGAATGTAGGGCCTACGTTAGAGGTGACTTATAAATATAAAAAATTACGGTCTAGGCCTGGCAAATGGTTTATTTTGGCGAGTCAAATTGGTAGTTTTGTAAATGCCTACCCAGGGGTAGGCTTTGATAGTTGTTTTACATGGTCACTTTTATTGGTGGCGAAATATGTGCTGCAGTCCACTAGTGACATTTACCTTACATGCTCTGTGTACACTTTGGTATCTTATACTAGGGACTTATTGGTAAGTTAAATATGGTAGTTCTGTTGCTTATTATTTTTCTGGCAGAAATCTCACTGATGATTTAACACATCTATTGGGATCACGTGAATCTGAAAATATCTCTCACTTCTAAGAGCCTGATTATGAGTTAGAAGGTGTAGGGGAGCTATTAGAAATAGGGTTCTTGGTTGGCTAAGGTACTCACCCAGGCTAGGCACGAATCCAGTGTAAGCTGGTACACACTAAAAGATAGCCTGTGCTCACCATCTGGTAGCTTGGCACAGAGCAGTCAGACTTATCTAAAGAGGAAATGTGCAGCGGCGGCTCCTACGCTATGATGGAGGAGCTTCACACCCTCAAAAAGTCAGGAAAAATAAACGATAATAGACACCCATTTTATTTTATGTTTCTTTCCAGGTCTTGGGGGTGGGGTCTGGGGGATGACAGCTACTGAGGTGAGTGGTAGGTGCACACCCTTCACAGCGCATGACGTTTTAGCCATCCGTCTCCGGCCGGCTATACCGTCATGCGCAGTGAAAGCTGGCTCCAACCCAGCAACGCAGTTGGGTTGGAGAGAGCAGGCACAGACCCCCACTCTGTCCTGGAGTGACATGCGTGAGAGCAGCTTCAGGATTGGCCGCAGGGCATTCTGGGAGCCTGTGCCACCTGGAAAAGAAGAGCAGAAGAGCGTGACACGACCAGCAGCACATACGTTTTTTTTATTACTTTTTTTTTTCACCCCGTGGCCCCTATGCTCCCCCTACCCCTTCCGCTCATCCAGCACACTGGCCACTACTGACAATGTGTAAAGTATTTGTGCAGAGTTGGCCTAATGGCTAGGGCGGCCGACCTCTAATCTGGGGAACTGGGTTCGAGTCTCGGCAATGACGCTGAACATCCTGTGATTCTGGGCAAATCACTTAATCTCCCCGTGCCTAACCAAAATGAATGTGTGTCCTCATGTAACGTAACTGGTGCTATGTAAAGCGCTCCGATACCCGATTCGGGTCAAGTTCGCTCTATATAAAACTCTGCCAAAAAAAAAAAACACATGCACAAAATAACACAAGGAATACACCACAAAAAGACTCCACAAAGGTTTATAGAAATAGTTCATTATATTGTCAACAAAGCAAGACCAAAAGGACAAAAATCCAATAAGACTTTTCAAGTTAAGACATTAAAAGGCATAACAGTAAACACAGTGTGGGTATAACATTTGCTTCTATTAGGTTCCTTACGGTACTGGTTGAAAAAGGCAAATGGGCCTTCTTAGCGTTGGATTGCGCAAGCGGTGCTCCAAAAGTCTCTGGTCAGTATGTTTATGGCAGGTCCCTCGAGACCAGTATATTTGAATTAGAACCCGTGATGTTGCACAGGTCGTTTGCAGAGACCTCACAGGTCTTGTTGTTCACAGTACCTACCTCTGAGGCAGCAGGGTCACGTCCGTGTGCTGCATTGGTTCTGATCATGTTGGCTGACGGAGCTGACGCGAAGAAGCTTCCTGTTGTCAAGGCAACTTGGCAGGACAACGCTGAAAGGGCTTCCTCTGCCCTGCGGCTTCTGTTGCAGAAACAGGGTGCTCTGTCACAACAAAACAGAGCACTCAATCTTGGTCAAGGCAGCCTGGTCAAACCAGCCAGATGGGGCCACCCTGGAAAGGTGCTTCCCTCTGCCCTGCCACTTCTTTTGTAAAAATGGAACTCTCGATCCCTAACAAGTGAAACGCTCGTTCTTTTCCCAGAGCACACTGGCAATCCAGCACCCATTGGTCTTTGGCAACGGTATAGCTGCCAGAATCAGGAGTGGCAGAGTCCCACTGCAACAGTAGGTAGGTGAAGTCATTGATGGCCCTGATACTTCAGGAACAGGGGACAAGCCAGCAAGCCCTTGGAGATCACTTTGGCAGAAGGCAGAGTCTAGCTCACCTTCAAATGAGCCTGAGAGCAGCAGGCAGTAGGGCAGCAAGCAGAAAAGCAGTCCTTCCAGAAAAGCAGTCCAGCTGAGTCCTTCAGGCAGCACAGCAGCTTCTCTGGCAGAGCTTAGTTCCAAGTCCAGTAGTGTCTGATTTTAGAGGGTAAGAGACCCAGTACTTATACCCAAAAGTGCCTTTGAAGTAGAGGTGACTTCAAAGCGAAGCGTTTGAAGTGCCCCTGTCCCCCTTCAGCCCAGTCCTGTCTGCCAGCCTACCTGTGGGGGGTTGATCAGTGCTTTATGCGAGGACGGGACCCTACTCTAAATTTAGGTGCCAGCTCCTCCCTTCCCTCTTGCCCAGGAAGACCCATCAGCATGCAGATAAATGCAGATACCCTGAAGTATCCTGTGTTTGTGGCTATCTAGAGCGAATGCACAAACTGTAGCTGCCACCCTACCCCAGAGCTGTATTGGAGACAGGCTGCAAGGCACACAAAGAGCTAAGAGCAGAGGAAATCCCACTTTTTAAAAGTGGAACTCCTAAACTAGTATTGTCAAATCCAACTTTACCAGTAAAGAGGATTTGTCATTAACAATCCAAAGATATAAAACATAAATCAGCAACTCCTCTGCAATCAGGAATTTGAGCTTAAAGGTATTTTAAGGAATCCCCAGTGTTAAACTATGAGAGGAGCAAGCCTCACAGTATTGTAAAATATGCTGTTTGTCACTACCAGGACATGCAAAACATCCCAGTATATGTCCTACCTTTCATTTACACAGCACCCTGCATTAAGGGCTACCTAAGGCCTACCTTAGGGGTGACTTGTGTATAATAAAAGGGGAGTTTCAAGCTTGGCAAGTAGTTTGAAGTGCCAACTCAAAGTGGCAGTAAACTGCACATACAGGCACTGCAGTGGCAGGCCAGAGACAGGTTTGAAATGCTACTTAGGTGGGTGGCACAATTAGTGCTCCACTAGTGGAATGTGAAGTACATAGCCTGGGTATATGATATATCACTTTACAAGGGACTTACAAGTAAATTAAAGATGCCAAACAGGTGTAAACCAATTATACCATGTTTAGAGGAGAGAGCACATGCACTTTAGCACTGGTCAGCAATGGTAAAAGTGTCTAGAGTCCTAAAGCCAACAAAAAGGTCAGCAAAAGAGGAGGAGGAAGGCAAAAAGTTTGGAGTGACCCTTTAGAGAGGGCCATTTTCCAAGAGGTGCCAAGGTAGAAATTAATGATTCCAGATGTTAATTTTACCCTGCACCATTCACCTATGAGCATGGGTCTCTGGAATGGGGAAGAACCAGGCAGACTTGGGAATACCAGTTCCTTTTCCACTTGAGTAGCCCTGATTCCAGTGACGTTTCCATTCCGATTTGCCTCCTGATCTCTAAGCAGGTGGCAAATGGGAGTAGGAGTGCGGGGAGTGTCAGAGAGGAAGGACAGACTCAGGCTGGGCTGAGGGGAGTGTTCCTTGCTCCCCCCACTCCGTAGCATGGGTCAAGGCCAGGTAGGGTCTGGGGTACACCCATGCACACAGCCCCTGTCCACATGTGCATGTGATTTTACTTGCAGGATAACTGAGTTTGTAAGTGCTAAATTAGCAGGTATTTTCAACTTCTCACATTTGAATAGGTTGAGAAGGATTTGTCTATTTTTTTACTACATGGTAGCTGTGCAAGCTCCAGTAGGATATAGCGCTAAAGCTTCTATATGTTTCCATAACTAATAGAAGCATTATTTTCCGCCCTGCACAACAAATGTAGGATCTGAGTGGAAAAGGGCCCTGACTTGCTTCATGCATCTTAATGTATGAGAAGGGTGAAAAGACCCTATCAATTGGTGCAGACCAAATGACTGAAAAATCGTTGGAGAGACATTCTGAAAATCGACTCCTTTTTGAGGCATTCTGGAAATACAGTTATAGTGTGTCTTTACACGATTTAGACAAATTATGATATATTAACAGATAAGGCTATGAGCCACTTAAATATAATTTTGTGAGTAGCATAAACTAAGAGGCTAGGGATGCATAACGAGCATATGTTTGGGGTGAAGCTAATTTTCTCCTTCTTTTTCGTTTGCTGAGATGTTTATTATTATTATAATTTTAGTCAGCTGATGGTTCTGTTAAGAGTGTATAATAATTTCTTCTATTTCGCAAAATACCAATATTTGATTATGAAACAATGAAGTCTTTCTTTGGAGAACATTTAAACTCCTCCATACCCCTGTCATCATGAAAGTTTGCTGGTTTAACAAACATGCAGGCAGCCCTTTAAGACTACTGACTCCCCAGCCACGGGAGACAGAGGTACGACTATTGTTGTTCTGCATGACCCAGATCTCCTTGCTCCAATCCTGAAGAGGGCTGCCCACTTGATGTGGGACACGCAAGTGGGAGGAAGAAGATCCTCCTGGAGCTCAGCGATGCAGACAAGGTGAAAGAAGATGCAACTGATTCATATGGAACTTCACCCATTCCTGAACCCAAAAAAACCTTTTTACGCCTAAAGACCAACCACCCTTAATCCCTTAAAATCCCGCATCACCCCTACACTCCACTCATCCCTGAACCCTAAAAAACCCTCATCACCCCTGAAAACCACCTATTCATGACTCCTAATACCCTTCACCACCCCTAAACTCCACCATCTCTGAATCCTAAAAATCGTTTCTACATATGAACTCCACCTATACCTTTTTTTTTTTTTTTTTTGTCAATGATTAGGTAATACATAATACAAAAAAATATATCAAACCAATATCAATACTGCATACCGCCAATATCAAAGCATAATATCACAGATAAAGTAATTAAGCAAGGAGCACATAAGAAATAAATAACAAAATACATTCTAGGACCTATTTACACCCCGTTAAGTATCCTAAAATTTACAGGAGATTATCTAAAGCCAAGACCCCCATATTTTATTACATTTAGCGACTGAACGTATGCCTCTTGACTTGGCCAATGCCTGTTCCATATCATATGTCTGTCGGACTAGAAGCCACCAATCCATCACATTTGGAGGCTTTGGCGATATCCATTCTCGAGCAATAATCAGCCTTGCCGAGACTAGCAAAATAGTTAATAAACCGCTGCTTTTAGATCTAACATTACTGCAGCCCAGCATAATTTCCCTTACTGTCAGGGGTATATCTAACCCTAATTTCTGATGGATAATATTCTGAACATCCTGCCAAAATGTTTTTAGCTCTAAACACGTTACAAACATATGTTTGATATCTGCCTTATATATATCACATCTTGGGCACTTCATCCTATCTGTAATTATATTGTTAGCCGCCCACTTGGCTATCCTCTCGGGTGTGTAATAGAGAAGACAGATCGTCCGATGTTGATGCAATCTCAGATTAGTAGAATGCACCACCTCTTTTATAGTGCCCAATGCTTGTGTTATAGTGCTAGCCCCTACAGAAGTCTCCAATATTTTACTCGATTGATTGGCCAATCTTCCACAATCATCTGCTCTGTTACTACTCAGCCATTTATAAACCTTACTAATCATAGATTCCCTTACTTCATCATATATGAAGTCCCAAACCTCAGACCCAATTATATTAGTCAACTTCAGGTGCTTTAGAAAGTAGTCTCGAATCTGATAATACTTTAGCAGCATATAGTTTGGTAATTTATATATGAGTTGTAGTCTCTCAAAAGCCATAATACCATTATAATCGAAAAGATCACCCAAACATCCTACTCCCAATCTGACCCAATTTTTCCCCACCCCATCATGAAATATGCTAGGTAAGGCAGGGTTAGAATACAGAGGGAATTTCTCATGATATGGAGATATATTGCCTTTATGCAAGATCGCCCGCCAGATAAATATGCTGTCCGGAGCGGTCTTAAATTTAACCCTTTTAAAATAATTAGGGTCCATTATTCTATACAGAAACATCTTACTTTCTTCCCCCAACATAAATGTATGAAAAAATAAAATACCCTCAGGATTAATCAGACTACGGAAGCGACCGAAGAAAGCTGACCAAAAATACATCTTAAAGTCCGGTAGCTCCAAGCCGCCTTGACCAAAAGGTAATTTTAGTTTTTCTATCGCTCTCCTAGATTTCTTGTATCCCCATATAAAGCCACCAATTGCCCCTTCTAATCGTTTAAAAAGGAGTTGGAAACCCGTAGTGGAATAGAACGAAAAAGATATAAGAACTTAGGCAGGACTTTCATTTTAATTATATTAATACGGCCTATGATGCCAATCGGTAGCTTATGCCAATTTTTAAATGATCTAATTGTATCCTTCAACAGTTCCTCATAATTAAGAAAAATAATTTTCTCTATTTGTGCTGATATCCGCACCCCCAGATACGTGACGACTGAACATACCCCCTGTATAACATCTAGCGGTTTATGATTAATTAATACTTGGGTCTTATTAATATTTAATTTATACCCTGATATCTGTCCGAACCCAGCAGCCGCCACTGTTATTTCCCCTAATGCTCGCCCTGGGTCTGTGGAAAATACTGCCAAGTCATCCGCATAAGCTATGACCTTTAAAGAAATTGTTCCATTGCTATAAGCACTTATTCGGGGATTATTTTGTAAAACACAGATGAATGGTTCTATATATAGAGCAAATAATAAGGGTGAAAGAGGGCACCCCTGGCGCGTGCCACAAGAAACCGGGAAAACAGATGATAATAAACCTGAATATGCTAATTTAGCACTGGGTTTATCATATAGGGCTTGTACCCATTTCTTGAAGCGTCTGCCAATCCCAAAAGCATCGATTACAGCCCAGAGAAACTCCCACCCCACTCGGTCGAACGCTTTCTCAGCATCTAATAGAATCATACCGAGTGGGGTAGATGTATTATTGGCCACATCGAACGCTGTCACTGCCGTATTTACATGAGTAGTTGTATCTCTATTTTGAATAAACCCATGTTGTTGGAAAGAAACCAGACTAGGCATCACCGGAGCAAGCCGGTTGGACAGTATTTTTGCAAAGATTTTTGCGTCAGTATTAATGAGAGAAATCGGTCTATATGACCCACATTCCTCTGCTGGTTTATCTTTTCTTTTTTTTTTAAAGACAATTTTTGTCATATTCCAGGAATCGGGCACTTGCCCATTAACGCTGATTGACCCTATCGTCTGACTAAAAGGCAGCCTCAAATCATCTTTGAAAATTTTATAAAATTCTAGGGGAACAGAATCTTCCCCGCAGCCTTGCCCGATGGTAGAGCCCCAATTGCCATTTCGATCTCTTCCCACAGTATCCCTACATCCAGGGACTCGGCGATTTCCTCCCTATACTTGGCAGGAAACATCCCTGAATATAATCAAGAATATCTGCCTGCCTTGGCTTTATTGTAGAAGTATACAATGCTTGATAGTACCTCACAAATTGCTCTAAAATCTGCTGAGGATGCTTATACAGTCTACCTGCAGGCCCTCTAATACTTGTAATATGGGCTTTAGCTCTGTCATTAGCTACTTTATATGCCAGAATTTTCCCAATTGTTTCCCCATACTCATACTGTATCTGCCGATATTTATTAAATTTGACCATACTTTTCTCTTTAAGTGTTTTCTTCAGGCCTAATCTAAGATTAATTACCTCAAACCCCAATTGTTCTGACTCACCCGCCCCCTTCAGAACTGCCTCCGCATGTAGATCTTCTGCCCTATGTATTGCAGAGGTTGTCTCCTTCAGTGTCCCCCTATTAATTTTGTTTTGGTGCCAAATATACTGTTGGGTGTGCCCCCTAATAACGGCTTTAAATGTATCCCACGCCACAATAGGAGTAGCAGACCCCGTAATCTCTTCAAAAAAGCTTTTAATTTGCTCCCGGGTAATAGCTACATAATCCGCATCTGAAAAAAGATACCTAGGGAATGAAAAAGATCTTGGTGGCCTATTCTCAGTATTGACTTTAAAAGTAAGAAGAATAGGATTATGGTCTGATGTTACTTTCAGGCATATATCTATTTCTGTAGACCATAATATTTGTGCCGACACCCAAGCCATATCTATTCTTGAGTAAGATTTATGTGCGGCCGAAAAAAAGGTATACCCTGGTAGACTTGGGTGCAATATTCTCCAGGCATCACTAATAGCCTGTAGTCGACCCAATTCCCAGATTGCCCTACGTGTTTTCCGCATCCTCTGGAATGCCCCCCTCCTTGTAGTATCAATCCCATAATCCATGATACAATTAAAATCACCCATCACCACCCGATCCCCCTCCCAATTCAGAAGTTCCATATTTATGTTATCCACCACCATGGGATCATCCTTATTGGGGCCATACACTACGCAGAACACATATTTCCTCTCTTTTAATATAAGCTGTGAAATAGCCCAGCGACCTCCCTTATCCGAAGTTGTCTTACAAACTGTTGCCCTAAACCGTTTGTTTTTTAATATTGCAACTCCACGTATAGAAGCACTTTGAGAAGAGCATGCTATGACCTCAAACCCTAACTGTTTTAACAATCCCCGGTCTTTATACGAGAGATGTGTCTCTGTTAACATAACAACACTAGGATTATACATTTTTAGCTCTTCTTCCACCAGTCGTCTCTTTGTCCTGCTATTTAGCCCTGCAACATTCCATGCTAAACATTTTACCCCTTCCATATAAAATAAAAATACCTGCTCCTTTTAATAACCGCCTTACTTATCTGAATACTTTTATCATTGCTTTTACCCAATCATTGACCTTTTCTTCGTTAAACCCCCAACCCTTCCCTCCCTTCCCTCCCTCTCCCCCAATCTCTGCTAAAGATTGGCCCTCCCCCCTCCCCCAGCATCTAGAAGGAGGAATCATCCCCTTTCTCAAAGCTGCCGTTGACCTTGGCAGCCCACTAAGAGTCCCTGGTCACAAAGGTTCCAGAGGCTTCTGGTCTCTATGTTGTTCAACAAAAGAAAAAATAAATCATAAATCAGAGGAAAGCATAGATAAAGTATTTTTGTCATATATCACAATAATCACTTGCTTATCGAGACAAAAGAGCAGAAAAAACATTAATGTAATAACTTCTACCATCTACCATATACCACCGATAAATTCTACTCTCGCATAAATAAGAAAGCAAAAAAATCCTTTAGAATGATATACCTTTTACCCTTTTTAGCCTGTCCCCTCTTTCTGCCATCCACCTAGCGCCTTCTTTGCCTCTGTTTCTGAAAAAAACATATAAGATTGACCCCCACGAATTACTTTTAATCGAGCCGGCTCTTGCAGATATGCCTGCATCCCAGCGGCTTTCATTGGGTCAATCAATTGTCTAAGCTGCCATCTTCTGTCCATTGTTACCTTACAGTAATCGGAGTGAAAGAAAATTGAATTACCATCCACAGACATTGGTGACCTTGGGCCAGCTTTTAAATAAACAGCCTGCCTTAATAAAAAATTGCCAAAATAAATCAAAAAAGGTCTAGGATATCGGCTGTCTTGTCTCTTTTAGACCATTGGCATCCTATGAGCCCTTTGTATCTGGCAATCCCAATCCCAATCACAAAGGTCCGGACACAATTTCTGCAGAGTTTTTACTATAAATGTTCTGGGATTTGTACCCTCTTGTCCTTCTGGTATGCCAAACATCTTCAAGTTCTGTCTCCGCTGCCTATTCTCCAGATCTTCCAGCTTAAGTTGCATCGTGGCCAAGACGTGGTCGTGCTTCTCGGTTATGCTAAAAGTTTTCGAAGCTGTTTCTTCCGTTTCCACCACTCGCTGTTGAAGTTCAGCCATCTCACCCGCCAGTGATCCTACTTTTATGGTGACTTCTTTTAAAGACTGCTGAATACCCTGGGCATCTAATCGCACCTGGGCAAAGAGCTCTCTAGTCTCTTCTCTTTGGTCTTTAAGATTCTGAAGAATCAGTGAGAGCATCTTGGTTTCGATTCCCTGCTCCTCTTTACATTCCAGATCCCCTGATAGTTGCTGCAGGATCGTTTCTTCCAACGACATCATTGAAGCTGATCCAGGGCCATGTCCTAGGTCACCTGTGCCTTCAGCCACCAGCTCCATTCCACCGCCAGCTTCATCCGTCATGCCAGTCTCTGATAGCCTTGATACCATATCTTTGGCCCCACCTTTTGCTTGTACCCATCGCCATATTGAGTTATTAGCTGTAGCTCCCTTTTTCCGTTGTTTTGCCCTCTCGTCTCCTACTGCCTGGTCTAGACCCCCGAAAGCTTTTTTTCAGCTCCTTCACCGCTTTCAATTTTTGATTCTGGTTTTGATGTTTCTTTTTAACAATTACTACCCCTGAGATTTTCTTCTGTTGACCAACTATGACTTCATGCTGCAACATGGAAGGAGACTGGGTCTGGCACTGTTCTTGTACTTGGTCAATATCAGTAGCAGAAGCCAAAGACGAGGTGCTCAAATCACCCAATATCAGTTCATCAGGCACAGTTACAGTTACAGAGGTAATAGGGCTTGTCGAGGTCCCTATATTACCTATATTACCAAGACTCCCATTCACCTCAAGATTATTTTCGCCAGGTTTAAATATTCTGGGCTCCGTTGCTGTCACATTCTCTCCACCTTTGACAGCTCCTCAGGTATTCTCGAGGAGTCCTGGACAATCGCTGGATCAGCAGATTTAAAGAATAGGCTTCCATGCTCGGTCCCCCCTTCAATCGAGCCCCTATCCAAATCCGGGGCCCTCCCATTATCTAAGTCTTCCTTAGACTGAGGTTGAGGTTGAGGCTGAAGAAATGTTTGAGGTGATGTCTGCAAGTTATTTACAACAATATAACCTGTAGAGGTAGAAGTCGTGCTACTGTGTCGCCCCCCAATTGCTTGGCTCACTATATCTACCAATATCTTGCCGCTATTAAAAGTATCAGCTTCCGCCACAATATCAGAAGAAAACAATTCCACTGACTTCCTTGATTGCAAGAATTGCAACACAGGTTTTCCCACCTTCCCCAGTCCAAAAGCCGAGCTAGGAGAGTCCGCCCTCTGTATCTCCACATCTTCGTCATCCAAATTACTACCCCGAGTCGCTGTTGTACTCACCAGCGCTCTGTTAGTAGCACGTGTACTCCTGACCATCGCTTTCGGTGGGGCCATAATCCGCTGAAGTAAATACAATTTGGCCAAGCGTCCGTGACAACTAGCTCGCCAGCTCTCTTGTGTGCATCGTTGGCGTCGTTGGGCGGACAAGCGCTCGGCTACCCTAGTGTACGTAAAGCGTCGAAAGCCAAGCCTTACTGCCGCCTGCATTCAGCTGTGTTCACCTGCATTCAGCTCCCCAAGCTCGAATGTATTCCAGGGGCACCACCAGCTAAACAATCGCCAGAGCAACAGCAACAGTAAGCACCAGCAAGCATCAGCTAGCATATATCCAGCAGAAATTCAACCAGCGAGTTTCCGCCCAGAAATCCAATAGTCCACATCCACTTCAGGATTTCCACTAGCCTGTTTGCTGTTTGCCATTTTCTTTTAGATTTTTGTCGGTGTCTTGTCAGGTTCTTATCGCCGTTTACTGTCGGGTTCTTGTCGGCGCTTGCTGCCGCCGGGGAAACAGAAACCCTAAGATTGCAATAGAAGATAAACTGATGCCAGGTATCTTGATAAAATTATTATATTATCTCATCAGCGCAGCGTAAGCCTCCACCAGTTCCTCAAAACCGCCGAAGCACCAGCGAACGCATATCCGACAAGATCCCAGCTCGATAAGCCACGTCCTCTTCGGGCTTTCCTGTTTTACCGTATGCCGTCTTTTTAAAATTTTACCGGTTTTCTTGCTGAATTCAGCGTATCTGTATTTCTGCATTTCTGCCCAAGGAAACAGAGGCACTTAGGCTGTGATGTTCTTTATCCAGCTATTTCTACTTTCACGCTCTCCACTACAATATTTGCATCAATGTATCAATGTATCTCGAGCCTCCTGAGCACCTCCATGACCCGACTCTCCTAAGACGGCGTCAATCCGCCATCTTGCTCCTCCTCCATCCATATTCCTGCTGCTTTGAGTGTGAGGGCATTTCATTTAATGATTTAGGAACTCCACCTATACCTAAACCTTTTTTTTTTATTTCAGAATACTTTATTGGTTTGAGAAAATGTACAATAAAGTCATGAAAATGCTAGGAAACCTCAGAGTCCAAACCTATACATGTATGGATACAAATCACCTAGAGAGGCACCACAGAGAAACATTAGGGAAAAATAATAACAGAAAGAAGGCAGAAAAGGAGAGAACTAGTGGAGGAGATGTTGAGGAGTGAGTTAAGCCTATCCCTAAACCCTTAAACCTTCCCAGCACCCTAAACTCCACCCATTCTCAAACACTAAAAACCCTTCACCACCCTATAACTTTACCCATCACTGAATCTTAAAAACAGTCACCATCCCTAAACTCCACCTATCTATAAAACCTAAAAAACTGCAACACCCCTACACGCCACCCATCCCTGAACACTAAAAACTCCATCACTATCCCTAATCTTGTTCCAAATGTAGGATTTTCCTTAAAATTATCTTTGCTCTAGAATATTTCCTTAAATTTTCAATTTATTTGTATTTACTTAAAATTGTTTTTTATGAGCTGGTTCACTCCAATGTGGTTTCCCAATTTTCATTTTTCCATTGATTCACATACATCATTTAAAGGTAGCTCCGTCTGTCACTGACAAATCTACCAAAGATAGCCAACAATCGGAGCTGCTTACCAGTATCATGTATCTTTAGAGAGAGAAACAAATTTGAGAGGGGTAGCTTCAAAAACATAAATGAAAGCAATGATAAAACACATGCATTGTAACATGCAAACAAAAAATATATTTCTCGCAAAAATATATCTTTCTTAGCGGGCAAGGCAGACAAATTAAGGGACTTGATTCCCTTATCCACAAAGGGGTTATTGCTGCTGGTGCACATATTTTCATTGGCAAAAACTCACTTTTTGCCTTCAGAGATTCAAATAAAATGGTGAGAATATTGACACTGTTATTTTGGGTAGAACAGTGTTAGTCATACATACGTATGTGTCTCAACAGACCCATTTCAAGCAGGGCAAATGCACACAGTATACACCTTCCTGATATGATTAGCAAGTACAATTGATAAATTACAGCAGAATTTTTTTTATTTCTGATGAAAATCTATACATTACCCTGACCTTCCACAGCATACCAATGAATGCTGCAGGACATTTAAAAGCTAGAGCTATGAATATTCTCAAATTCTCAAAGGGAAACTTACACTTGTAGAAAAAGGATTAGAAGAATAGAAGCATACATGAAGGCAGTCTGGGCAACAAAGGTGCAGAGGAAATTGTGAAAGCCACAAAGCAAGAAGACAGAACTTCCTTACTTTAAAGCAAAATGGGCTATGGTGGACTTATGCAGCTGAAGCAAGCCAGTTGTCTGAAAATATTAATTATTGACTGGTAAACGTGTGTTGTGCAAGATAACTGCTTGATTCAAAGTCAATCATGCATCAAAACCTAAAACTGATTCATTGAAGATAAAAATGCAGAGCAGCATAATTCATGAAGAATGTTGATATATGTACAAAATAATTTGTTTCTAATTGAACCCAAAAATCTTTTTAATAGCCATCATATTCTAAGCAAATAGGGACCTGCACAAGAGGGCATACTAGCAGAGGCAAATGATATCACTTGGGATGATGGTAGCAGAGACATTTGCCCAAGAATTGGCTGATATTTGAACAACATAATAGGGAGAGACAGCAGGTTCCAAAACTGCAGACCAAATGGGAATGTGTTTACACCACTGCAGCACTGAGTGTTTTTTATGGTGCTGTCTAATATACCACTAAATCAGGAATTACTTTTTCACATTTTTTTACACCAGTTACACTACATCATATTTATATGTACTGAAAAAATGACATTCTCTACATGGTCACCCCAGATGTTTTACCTTTTTCTTGACCCTATATTTTCTGGTATTATGACTGTTATTCAGTGTGCCAGTGAATATGTTCTAGCCCTAAAATGGTAGTGTTAACATTTTTTTCACCCAATTGATCTATTCTTGTAAGGCCATAATACATAGCCAGAAAATGCAGCAATTACATGGGAGTTAAATGCCGTATATGTGCTCCAGGGTGTATATCCATCACCCATGTATTTGACAAAAATATATGGCTGCCAGGAGTACCTCTCTGCTCTGGATGGACTGCAGTTTACAGACACTGCAGTAACAATATGAGAAGGAAAACGCTTTTTGCCATGTAGGAGACCCTTAAACCTAAAGTGTGCCTTGTAAGCCCACAAAAAGGGTGCCAAATTTATAAAACAAAATAGCACATTTTCTGTTTAGAAAATGTGTGCCCTCAGAGTAGTTGAAGGCCTAAAAGCTCTTTCTACAGTGTAATATCAGCTACATTTTCCAAAAGACAGGACTAGATATGATTAAAATATTTATTTTCCATCTTCACTTGGGTAAATGTAAACAAATCATTCAAAGTTTTCAAAATCTTGGTGTATCTGAACCCCACACCATTGCAGTCAGCTTGAAATCTTCAACTGTGAATTGTTGTTTTATAATTGCACTTTCCTTTTTCAAGTCACTGTTTGCCTTAAACATTTTTAAAATAATCTCTCTGGTTCCCTTTATCTAATCTTGGTGTTGCTTTGATCATTTGATTTTTCTCTTTTTTCAACATTGGTTTGGTAATTATTTTCTGTTATTTACTTCACTTCAAACATTATTGACACTGCTTGAACTTAACACACAGTCTATGCTATTGCTACCAAGGGTTGCTCAGAAATTCTCCATGAACTGGGTTTTGGCTAATCGGATTGTCTTTATTAGGTTGGTAGGTTCCACGATTTCTGACATGTATTCTAGATAAGTTACAACTCAACTGCTTCATAAAACACCACTTTGCTTTTCACTTCATAAATTTTCTTTAATGTTTAGAAAACATGTTTTGGCATTATTTTTAGCATTTGGAATTCAATCGGGTACTTATAAAACTGTGAGAAGCAACTGCAATGAAGTGAATAGGTGCAAACATGGCTATGACCCAGAATTGAAAGTACAAAAATGTAGTGAATAAAGGTAGATCTCGTCCAGGTAGTTTCCATGTAAGTTTATTTAAGATCAGATGTTACAGTGTAGAGCCCCACCAGGAGCAGCCTTCCTGCTGATCAGCCCATCCACCAACTGACTCACACACTCACCAACATTCCACTCACCACAGTCACACTGGCTGAGCAGCAGGTATAACACATCTCCCTTTCTTTATACAAATGACAATGAAACTCCAAACGAATCACAATATAAATGGTGCATGCAAAAGATGACAAAATAATAATTACATGCAACACAGGGGCATCAGAACAAAAGCAATATCATACATGTACTGATGGCGAAAATACATGCATGAAAGATGACAAAGAATACATTTTTGAAAGAAGTAAACACACCACGCAATCCAGCAATTCTGTAATACATAAGCAGTACTACACTCACCACTTCTCCCTTTCCACCATGCAAAATAACAGATTACACGCTCCCTTAAAACCAAACCAAGAAAACACACACACTACCACACCACAAAGCACAAACTAAACCCCAATACCAAAACAAGCTGGCTGGCCAGGCCACCAAGAAAGAGGTAGAAAGAGTACCGACTGAAAGGCGTGGTAGGAAACCATTCTAACAAGAACTTCGAAGCCGTGGAAGATCATTCCACAGGGAACTAACGGCATAAAGATTGCCCTCCACCCTTACCCGTAGTAAGGGTTGTATGTGTGGAACACAACTCCACACACAACCTACGGCATAAAATAATTGCCCTACACCCAAAACCCAAAGTTAGGGTGGTACATGTGAAACGGCATTTCACACAGAACAAGAAAAGTACACACTCAACAACCAATCAAAATATAAGAGAAATAACAATCCCTAGGGAAAACACTCATTCTTGAAAAATACAGTTTGAACTCAGCCCTTCACCAAAACCCTAAGTTAAGGTGGTACATGTGAAAAACACTCCACACGGAACATATGAAAGCGTACAACACTTCACCCAATAAAGCAGTAAGGAAAAACAAGCAATATGAAGAACACACACTCTTCAAAATCAGGTTTCACGTCAGCCCTCCACCCAAACCCGAAGTTGGGTGGTTTGTGTGGAAAAACACTCCACACAGAACATAAGAAAGCGTACAACTCTTCACTTAATACTGTAGTAAAGAAAAACAATCAATAAGAAGCTCAACACTAAGCATAAAAACACACTCAACAATTAACAGTACGGCACTCTCCGACCGTGTAATCACTAAATGCACACAGCATAAATGATAATACACTCAATAATGGCAAGAAATACGTGGCAACCAGTTAAACATGGGATAGAAACATGTCAGAAAAAAAACAATTACCACATGACTGAAAAACATAGGGCTGTCACAGATAAAGCAACATCATAGGGACTGTAAGCTCAATAATGGAGAACAACACCGCTTGTCCCAACAACCATGAAGATAAATTGCCCAAACACCCCCAAGGCTGACAACAAAGCTCATTGAACTGAAGCCCTTCCTTCAAATGAAGAGATGGTGACAAGAAGCAGGCACATCCGGTGAAATTCAAAGGCATGTCTCTACTGTCCCGAAGTGCCCCGAAACAGACATGCACCCGAAGCCACCAATAAAAGTGAAAAGAGTACCTGTGGCATACCGGTGCAAATAAACTAACAAAAAAAAATCAGCAAACTCACACAGGAGGCACAGGTCCCCAGTCCACTCGGATCCAACGACGTCACCGGTCACATCTTGAAGACTCCAAACTTTATTGAAACGAACGAACTTGGTTGGCAAAACAAACTTCAATGCAGAATACCTCAAAACACTTCGACCTTCGGTGGAACCAAGCACAAGATGGCGGCACGTTCGTGATGCTGAGCTGGGTGGCTCACGGCACCACAAAGCTTCATAGCGTCCCACAGCAGCTAGGAAGCTGCGTACCACCAGGAACGTCATAGGGGACCTCACAGGAGACAACTGCATGGCACTGCGCGAGCTGGTGAACACTGCACGAGCTAATGAACACTGCACGAGCTGAGGAGAGGCTCGTGCTGGACCACGAACGGCGGTTGGAGGCAGGTGAGTGAAAAGATTTGAAAATTTTATTTAAAAAAAAAAAACTCTGGCAGGAACAACAGTCTCGTGGGGAAAAGGAATCCCTAAGTATTCCACATTGCACCAAACGGCATCACACGCAAAGGAAAGAGAAATCAAAACAAAACGGCTCCTCCTCGCAGCACATCACCAGTTGCTCTTTAAATACAAACAGTGGGAAAAAAAACTCATCCAAGAGTGCACAACAAAAGTTGCTCTTCCCACGGAGAGAGGAAATAGGTGGTCTTGACACTGAACACGACACAGACTCCAAGGAGTCGCACCAGCTGACGTTCCCCTCTAGATATCCACTGGCGATCCTGGAAACTCCAGCCGTAGTTGTTCTTCATAACTTGGACAACAGGGGAACCACTCAGTAGTCGCTCCACGTTACAAGCAAGGAGTCTGGAGGCTACTACCACTGGTTAAAACTGACAGTACAGGTTGTGGGCAGGTAGCACAGAGGATACAGCAGAAGCCCTAATACACTGCAGCTGTAATACACTTGAAGCAGATACCGCAAGAACTGGCACACTAAGATTGGGGGCGACCGATGTCAAGGTCACTGGTGGGGCTCAGGGTTGCCAGGTTGCTGTAGAAGAAATACTTTCCAGAGTTCCTCTTCTTTAATTTCCTGTTAAAATCTTGAAGCTTAAAGTCCATTAAGGTAGCAAACGCAGGTTCTTGCCAATAAAATTGTTGCCAAAATGTAGTGAATAAAGGTAGATCTCGTCCAGGTAGTTTCCATGTAAGTTTATTTAAGATCAGATGTTACAGCATAGAGCCCCACCAGGAGCAGCCTTCCTGCTGCTCAGTCCATCCCCCAACTGACTCACATACTCACCAACATTCCACTCACCAACATTCTCTCACCACAGTCACACTGGCTGAGCAGCAGGTATAACAAAAACATTGAACTATTTTTATTTGAAAATTAACAAATCTCTCTGTTAAAATAAAAGGCCACCTCAGGAGTACTCTAGCACTGTCTATACCTTTGTAGAAGGTAAGACAACTTACTCATATATAGAGCTATATAATGAATACCACAAAACTAGTGAGGCTAATTGTTAACAGATGGACCTGTTTACAATACTTTTTGCTGTCTCAAATACAGGTGTCCATGAGGACCCCAATACCACTTTCAACAAAATCGGAAGAAATATAGCAATATATCACTTCAGGTGCCTACTATCGGCTGCCTAGCAAATCCTCTGATGAACATTATTTCATTATGTCTGGGACAAAAACACAATAGCACAACATAGCCAGATAATAATGGAACTTGAAAAAACATGACTCAATACAATACATTTATTGAAATTGTTAGAAAGTCATCCTTTCTGGCCCTGTTCACCTCCATTTTGTGACTGATACTGGTGGTAACTGACTCTGACTGTGCCCTGGGCTCTCCTTACCAGGACCAGGGCCATTGCTCTGATGAAAAAGGTATATGATAATTAAGTACACTTACAATTGGCAATGACAGACCTTGTAAGACCCTAGTATATAATAGGGGAGGAGGGGATTTAAACTACCTATAAGTCCCTTATATATAGTAGGGCAGGAAGGTTTAGAGGACCAGTAGATGTGTGCACTGCTGTATGCCTACTGTCATTTTTAAAGGCAGCATTCCGGTCCAGGGAAGACATGGCTTAGCAGTTCGGTCTGGACTGTTCCCATGAGGCACAGGGTCAAGACTGATTTGCATATGGCTATGTCTGAACTGGGGTGGCGTGGTGAAGCAAAATAACGATGGATTAAACCCAGATCTGTGACTGGGGGTGAATGTTTGCCAATGTGCAGCATTCCGTCCATCATCTTGTGTGTTTGCATTTCGCCCTAAGTGGGAAGGGTATGCCCAGACGTGGGTCCCGTGCTCACTACGCCACTGGAGTCAAGCTATCCTGGCTGATGAAGGCTGATAGCCTGAAACCGGTCCTAGGATGCTTGATTCCGGTCCAGGGAAGACATGGCTTGGCAGTTCGGTCTGGACTGTTCCCATGAGGCACAGGGTCAAGACTGATTTGCATATGGCTATGTCTGAACTGGGGTGGCGTGGTGAAGCAAAATAACGATGGATTAAAACCAGATCTGTGACTGTGGGTGAATGTTTGCCAATGTGCAGCATTCCGTCCATCATCTTGTGTGTTTTGCATTTTTAAAGGCAGCCCTGCTTTGCAGGCTGTCTTTAAAAAGTAAATTACTTGAAAATTTGAAAGGAAGGTACTTCCAAAGTAGTAGTCTACCTTATTTTTACATATAGGTCACCCCTAAGGTCTCCCCTACGTGCCCCAGGGGTGGGGTGCCATGTAGCTATAAGCAGGGACATTATACAAGATGTTTTATATGCCCTGGCGAGGGAAAAACCATCCAATTTCGTTTCCCTCATTATAGACAATTAGCTCCATAGGCTAACATTGGGATATTTTATATAATTATAAATATTGCTAAGAAGGGGCTCAAAATATCATTCAAAGACTTACAAGATGGGCAATGATAAATTCAACAGTTTGCCACTGTTTAATTTTTTATAACTGGTACAGAAAATAAGTTATAGATCTTTCTTTTCTGTGTGTCAAAATCCAGCCTTTAAGCAGTCTTCCCTGATTGGTCAGCCTTAACAGGCTTAGCCAGGCTGCTTTGATGAGGGCTTCAAAGAGAGCAGGACAGTAAGGAATGTCAGCCAGGCCTACCCCCTCTTCCTGTAACCCAAGCCAGATGGCAGGCCTGGGAATGGAATTTGCAGGAGGTGGAGGGGGAGTGTTAATGGAAATGAGCGACACTAGTAGGTTGGTTTAGCCAGCTCTTACTCCACAGGAGAGAAAATCTCCATTTTGAATTTTAAAGTGCAGTGCTTTGTGGGACAAGAATATGCCACACTTTGGAGAAAGCTGTCATGCTTTTAGGTGGCACCCTGCACCTCATTGGATAGGGGTGCCCCCCTGCTTGTCACCCCAGATCATTGAATAAATATGTGAGAGCTGCATAGCAACTCAAATTTGCTGCCTGAAACTAGAAGAAGAAGGATTGTTCGCAAGTTTTAGTAAGGCGCTGCTTGTGTGCTATATATGAACTTAGCTTTTCATCATTGCTGCACGTGCACTACTGCTTTTAGTCATCAGTTGTGCTATTAAATAGTTTTTAGCGGTTTAGTGTGCTTATCCAACATTCTTTTTTAATATAGGCTACCGCTACTCTTCTGTTATTAAATATCTGATCTTACCATTCCAAGGGCCTCCTGATTCTCTGGTCTACCACTGGCTTTTTGGTCCCGTTTGTGCAGAGAGAGTGTGTAGTGTTACCTCTACTTTTTATGTTTAGACGGCAGTGTTGTGTAGTTCCTATAGTACCCATGCAGGACCTGCGCGTTTGGATAACATAAACCGTGGGCTTGGTGGCAGACTGATTCTGTGCACCCCCACCGCATATGTTAGCCTGATTTGCATTAACTAGCTCACAGTGCCACTAGAATCACCTCTTATCGGGGAGAGATTAGTTTCTGGCAACCTTAGATCATGACAACCCAAATTCCTCAGAATCGTGGAAACAATGTACTACTTTTCGCTCAGTCATTCGTGCTTACTTATTCGGTTTGTCTCAGAGAGTTACACAGAATAAACAGTCGGGCGTTTCAATAAGTATTTATTGAACAGTTGTTATTCTAGTGTAAAATATATGTGCTGCGGCAACCAGCAGACAATAGCAGAGATATATTATCAGCAGTACGATAAAAGCAAAGGGATGGAACAGTTCTACCATATTGCAATAGTCATGAATACATACATGAATATAAAAGCATTATGAAAGTGCGCGTACTCCTACCATGCCTAACTAGATGTACCAGAGTGTACCTAGCATATGTGTAGGTCTAAAAGCCTAAGAGCCAAGAATCCTTGTAGGATTTAGTCGAAACCCCATACCTGAATAGAGAGAGTGTGGGACCCCGTCCTGGTCTCGAGTTGGACACCCCGCAAGGGCTGTGTCAGACCGCTGTCAGCTGGAGCGACTGCATGCAGGAGCCTCAGCGTCTCTGGTCAGTGTGTCAGCATGGAAGTCTCGGTTCCCTCTGTCTTACCGGGGCAAGATGTGGTGAATTTATACCCTAAAGAGTCTCGGTCCTCAGTATGTTTTGTATTGGTCTGTCGTTAGACATGAGGAAGACGTCAGGGGTGAACTTTGTACATACATATTATGCAGGTGGTGTATTCCTAGAGAGCCATGCATAATTGATGAGTACAGTGTGGGCCTGTGTTTGGGAAAAACCCTGCTGTATTCAAAACCAAAGGATAGATAACGTTCAGCCCTCAGAGCACGTTGTCTACTAGCAAAGACCAATGTAGGTGAAAGATCATGCCTATATAAGGAATCATGACTATAATAGGACATGTACAGTTATGACCATAATTGGGCATATGCGGCTATGACCATAATAGGGCAAGTACGAATATGACCATATTAGGGCAAATATGAATACGTCCATTTTAGGGCATGTATGAACGGGTCTACATTAGGGCCTCTATATACGGGTCATTTTTTAGCGGTTTAGTGTTCTTATCCAACATTCTTTTTTAATTTAGGCTACCGCTACTCTTTTGTTATTAAATATCTGATCTTACCATTCCAAGGGCCTCCTGATTCTCTGGTCCACTGGCGGCTTTTTGGTCCCGTTTGTGCAGAGAGAGTGTGTAGTGTTACCTCTACTTTTTATGTTTAGACGGCAGCCATATTCAGCGGTTAGCGGTCTAGTTGTTCTGGGTTGCTGGGGGGTTTGCTGGGCAGTCAAGGGATAAATAAGCATGGAAACCCGGGCACGCAGCGGACACGCCGCTGGTGCGGCTTCAAAGAGAGCAGGACAGTAAGGAATGTCAGCCAGGCCTACCCCCTCTTCCTGTAACCCAAGCCAGATGACAGGCCTGGGAAGGGAATTTGCAGGAGGTGGAGGGGGAGTGTTTATGGAAATGAGCGACACTAGTAGGTTGGTTTAGCCAGCTCTTACTCCACACGAGAGAAAATCTCCATTTTTAATTTTAAAGTGCAGTGCTTTGTGGGACAAGAATATGCCACACTTTGGAGAAAGCTGTCATGCTTTTGGGTGGCACCCTGCACCTCATTGGATAGGGGTGCCCCCCTGCTTGTCACCCCAGATCATTGAATAAATATGTGAGAGCTGCATAGCAACTCAAATTTGCTGCCTGAAACTACAAGAAGAAGGATTGTTCGCAAGATTTAGTAAGGCGCTGCTTGTGTGCTATATATGAACTTAGCTTTTCAACATTGCTGCACGTGCACTACTGCTTTTAGTCATCAGTTGTGCTATTAAATAGTTTTTAGCGGTTTAGTGTTCTTATCCAACATTCTTTTTTAATATAGGCTACTGCTACTCTTCTGTTATTAAATATCTGATCTTACCATTCCAAGGGCCTCCTGATTCTCTGGTCCACCGCGGGCTTTTTGGTCCCGTTTGTGCAGAGAGAGTGTGTAGTGTTACCTCTACTTTTTATGTTTATACGGCAGCCATATTCAGCGGTTAGCGGTCTAGTTGTTCTGGGTTGCTGGGGGGTTTGCTGGGCAGTCAAAGGATAAATAAGCATGGAAATCCGGGCACGCAACGGACACGCCGCTGGTGCGGCCCATCTGCGCCTGGATGGCGCCAGGCGCCAGGACCCCTGCTCAATTAATCAAATATACGAGTGATGAACTTCAGGCAATTTTGAGAAATGGTGAGTTACATCTTTGTCACCCCCATACTCTATCCCCGAGCAAAAATGTTATACATGTCAAAACTGCAACTTTGACCTTAAGGAGACCCATATAGAGCAGCAGGATCTGAGGGGACCCCAAGAAGCCTCGTTAGGGAAAATTGAGAGGCAAAGTTTAAGGAGGGAGGTCTTTTGCATGCTTCTTAACACAAGATCTCTTATTAAAAACAAATATGAGTTTGCATAGTTCCTGAGGCAATATAATCCAGACATAGCCTTTCTTACAGAAACTTGGGCTGACTATTCTTCCGACCCAGACATGAATATCGCTATTCCAATGGGATATAATATAGAGCGCCTGGATAGAATAGGAAAAAAAGGAGGTGGGGTGGCGCCTTGCCATTCATACTCTGGACGGACTATTCACTAATAATCTGGAGTTAAAAAGTAGAGAAGGTTGTGCCGGTAGTATGGTCAGATCATAAGGCCATTTTCGTTGTACTTGGGCTTCCCTTCCACAACCATATGAAGAATAATAAGCCTGGAAGTATAAACTACCGGCCCTGGAAAAAGCTGAATGTCGGGGAATTGAGGGACACTATTTCCAACACCTACCCAGTCACCTACGGCAAACCAAATAATGCGCCGGTGAAGTACACTCAGTGGCATAACTCAGCTGCACTAAAATTGGTACCAGAAAAGACAGTAAAAAGCAATAGGGTGCATCCATCAGCTCCCTGGTTTTCATTGGAACTTAAAGCCTTCCAAGGGAAATGTAGGCTGCAAGAGCGTCTTTGGAGAAAAGAATACTGTCCAAACGAAAGAGCTAACTATAAAGAACTACTGAAGCAATATAAGGGCCTAATAAAAGCAGCCAAAACGAAATTCTTTTTTTCGGAAAGCATAAGTGTGGCAAAAAACTCAAGTAGAGAACTTTTTAAAGCAGTGCTCCTTTAGTCCAGTCCAGACTAAGCAATTTTCAATAAGCTTGCAACCTTTTTCCAGTCCAAAGTTCATTCTATTTATCAAAATGCTTCACCTTCCGCGAATATACTAAGGGCAGATGATTTTTTGTGCATGCAGGAATCTGACCTACAAAACACTGTTACTTCCTCAGGATGCCCACATTTCTGTAGTTTCTCTCCCTTTACTAAGGAGAAAGTAATTAACATTATAAATTTCATTAAATCCGGGGCTCCATCAGATCCTAGTCCTTCACAGGTTCTTAAGCAAGTTGCCAATGTGGTTCCCGGCCCACTTATGGAACTTTTTAATGAGATATTGATCTCAGGTCAATTTCCGAACATATGGAAAAAGGCTTCTATTTTTCCATTTATAAAGAAACCCTCCTTGGACCCAATGAAGTTGGAAAACTATAGGCCTATATGTCGCCTACCTTTCCCAGCCAAAATTCTCTTGAGAAGTCGCTGAATGAGGAAATTCAAGCATTTTTGGAAGCTAACTTGCTGCTCGATCCTTCACAGTACAGCTTTAGAGCAAATCATTGCACTGAATCTGCCTTGGTAGCAGCCTCTGAGGAAGTTAGAATGGTAATCGATAAGGGTGAAAAAGCGGCACTGATTCTATTGGATCTCTCTGCCGCTTTCGACATGGTTCACCAATCACTCCTCTTAAAACGTCTCCATCTGCTTGGTTTTAGAAGCTCGGCTCTGACCTTGCTAAGCTCATTTCTGAGCAATAGGCAGCAACAGTTGGAGCTGGGGGAAGCAAGCTCATCACTTTTCTAACTACCCTGTGGTGTTCCTCAGGGGTCCTCCCTTAGGCCCACGCTGTTTAATGTATACGTTAGTCCCCTCATCAGGCTCGTTTAAAGCCAGGGTCTAGCTGTGTTCTCTTATGTCGATGATACACAGATAGTGGTTTCTATCTCATCGGACGTTAATAAGGAGGCCAGAAATTTCTGTAACTGCATGTCCCAAGTGGTATTGTGGATGAAGAATAATTGTCTGAAATTGAATAGAGACAAAACGGAATTGCTGCTTTTTGGAAAGGAGACCGCATTCTGGAATGACTCATGGTGGCCGTTGAGCCTAGGTACTTTACCAACTCCGGTCCAGAAAGTTAGAAATTTGGGAGTCATCTTCGATACTGAATTATCTTTTTCGGAGCAAATAAACTCTATCACCTTATCTGGCTTTTTGTGCTGAAGATTTTTTAAAAATCTTTCCATTTCTTCCCCTTGACCTCCAGAAGAGCGGTTATATCAGCTCTTATTTTCTCTACGCTGGACTACTGTAATGCTCTGTATCTGGGTGCTCAGAAATCTGTGATAAAGAAGTTCCAGACTCTGCAAAATGCAGCAGCGAGACTGCTGCAAAAAATTCCTAAATTTAGTCCTGTGTCTGAATCATTGCAGAGTCTCCACTAGCTCCCAGTAAGAAAAAGGATTATCTTTAAGGCCATGTGCATGGCTTACAAGGCCCTTCATCGGACTGGCCCAAAGTATTTGCAAGACCGTTTCTCCTGGTATAAGCCAAGTAGGAGCCTTAGATCCAGTTCCTTACGATTTGTTATTATTCCTCGATGAAACAAAGCAAGATGGGGGTTAGGGCCTTTTCTATCTGTGCAGGTAAATGGTGGAACTTACTTCCTCTTAAGCTACGATGTGAATCCTCTCTGATGCAATTTAGGAAGCAGCTGAAAACATGTCTATTTACCAAAGTAGTAGAATAAGATGCTGCTAGAGACATGCTGCGTCCTTACGACTTGTCTGCTTACTTGCTCCCCGCCCCTACTACTATTATCTTCTTTCTTTGTTTTCTCTAGCGCCACGACACCCTCGGGTATATGCGCACTTTATAAAATTAATTTCATTCATTCATTCATTCATTCTGCTGGAACCCTGGTCTGCACTACACAGGATTGCTCCCCAACGGACTGCTCCTGTTGCACACTTGGAACTACATCTCTGAGGACTTTGCCTTGCTTCAAAAAGGATTAAGGAGTGGACTCCATGAAAGCAACAGGTTAACAGAGCTTTCCTGCACCGGCTCCCTCAAGAAGTCCCCAGCCTGGAGTGCGTCCAGAGGACTTTTAAGGATTTGGCCGGGTGCATTGTGGAAACTTTATTTCCAAACTTCCAAGGCTCATCTCAGCGCTTCTAGAACCTTGGATGTGTGTTTTGGATGCTTTGAAACCTCAAGAGGAACTTCAGGAAGACGTTTGGAGCAACATTTAGAAAAACCTCAATCAGTGGACCGCCCGACGTGGAGAGTCAAGCTGACTACCTTCATCCGGTACCGGGCCTGGATTTTAGGTTTGTCCCACTGAAAGCTCCAGAGCTCCAGACTTCCAGGATTTTACCGAGGCCTCGTGGAAACACAATCTGACAACGTTGAATCAAAATCAGTCTGCTGGAGGGGACCGCATGGCGTTGAGATAAAATCCTCCAGAAACGGTTCTAAGTCTGAAGGTAAAATTTTGATCCATCGTAGTATTGAGACCTTGTCTGGACCTTATATTATATGGGTGGCCTTATTGCTAGTGATAGGTGCATACTTACCCCTACCAATGAACCCATCCTCCCCAAAAAATAATTAAGCATAATATTTCTACAAAACACAACTAACACAAATGACTTTGAAGTCTACACTAGACGCCAGAAGCGAAATATACTGAACTGACAGAGTAAAATACTGAACTAACTACATATCTGAAGTCGAAAAGAGTCAACAGACTATATAACATTTGCTACACAGAAAGCCCCACTGAACCAAACACTCCCTGGAGATGGGTTAAGTATGCACACACCTGTGTTCAAGAAGAGCAGTAACAACAAGAAATTTTGTACAGAACATAGCCACATTGCAGCAGCTACAGAGAATGAGGTGGAGGAAACAACCGAACACATAAAACAAAACGTAGCAATCATGTAAACCTTTCAGTTTAATTTTAAAAGAAAAGAGCTGAAATATAACATGCAGCTGGCAGCAACCTGCCATACCCATAATGAAACACACTATAAACCAGAAACAATAACCGGTGAGAGAATCTCATGAACAACCACTTAGTCATCAAAGCAATAATATTCAAGAACGTCTAAATAATACACAATCCCTTTCTTCTTCATCATAATAAAAATTATGACAAATTTATCTTTTCTAATACTAAGAAATATGCACTGGCTGGAGCAGAACTGAACCACTAAAAAGAATAATCGATATCGAATTGCCCCTGACACAAATTATTACACAAATATAAATAAAAGTATGCTCATTCATAACTCGAAGGCACACTAGCCCAGAAGTTAGAAACGCACCTTGGTGGAGGAGAATATGTCTGAAAACAAGCTGCTGTATAAACCAAATCAATAACTGAATTAGGTTTTTTCCTACCCGAAGCCAGTGGATCCAACGATCACCCGGGAGTGTTCTACATGAAAACCTTCTTAAATGTAAAGACAAGCAGTAGTGAACTTCATGAGCTGCAGATATGGAATAAATGAGATATGACAGAGGGACAACATTTGAAAAGGAGGTCACAAAACAAATCCAAAATGTGGTTGAAGAGTGTATTTTGCATGTTTAATGCACTCATTCACTCATGCATAACCTGTGTTTTAGCCACATAATTCTAAAACGTGCAGCACGGATTTGGGAAATTATCATGGTGCTTACTTGTGGACTCAAAAGCAGTGCAGCAGTGGCAACAGGACATCTTTTAGCCATGTTTAAAGGTTTATTTTTTCTCATTTTGAAAATATTTATTTTTTGCGTTTCATCATGTTTCTGTATGCATATTTATTTTATGGAAATGTAAGTGATATTTTTATCTATATTTTGATTATTTAAAGTTTTTATATTTTCGTTAGTTTACATTTTTTAAGAGTTATCTCATATTGTGTCTCTCTATAGTTTTGCAGTTGATATTGGTGTATTTGTGTTTACAATATTTTTATTGTTGATAATAGTGTTGTTGTCATTGGATTCTAGCATGGTTGATATTTAGGTTATCAGGGTTTTTGCAACAATATTTTTGTAGTACAACGTTTTTGTGGTTGATATTATGTCATACATATAACGAATCTATAGGCCCTTGTTAGACCTGGCACCATTGGCGTGGGTCTCCCTTCCATTTTTCGCTGTTGTCTCCTCTGTTTTACTGGTGTTAGATGCTCTGGGCGCTGTGCCACTGCCATTCAGTGTCACAGCGCGAATGCTCCCTGTTTAAATATGTCTATGTGAATTGGTATATCCCTGATTGGCTTATTTGGTTTACCTGTTAGTCCCTAGTAGTGTGGCCTATGTGTGCCCAGGGCTGGTAAACCAAATGCTGCTGGTGGGCCTGCAGCACTGATGTGTGCCACCCACAGAAGCAGCTTGTAAAGTGTGTCTCAGACCTGCCACTGCAGTGTCTGTGTGCAGTCCAGAACTGCCATCTTGGCTGTGAAGTGCACTCACTTCCCAGCCCCTGAACCTTCCCTTAGCATCCTGTAAGTCACCCCTATGGTAGGGTGCCTTGTATGTGTAAGGCAGGACATGCCTTGGTGTGTGTAGCATGTCCTGGTAGTGAATTATGCACCATTTCGTTTTTCACTACTGTAAGGCTACCTGTTCCTCATAGGCTAGAATGGGCAGTTTGACTATTACATGCTATAGTCCTAACTGACCCCAGGAACATGGTAGAAAAACGAATTTAGTATGCCTGAGCTCAGAATATTAAAATACACCTTTTAGTGAAGTTTATTTTTATATTCTGTGTTTGAAAATACCACTTTTAGAAAGTAGGTATTTTCTTGCCTAAGCCTTCCAGTGTGCTCTGCCGTTATGTGTATTGGCTGTCTGGTTTTAGAGGGGCAGGACAGGCTGAGTCAGACCTGGGTGGAATAGAGAGATCTGCATTTAGAGTGTGGGGAGGGGTGGCTCTTTGATCTGAATAGGGCTGTGCCTGGCAAGGTGAATGCTGGCTCCACCTCCCACTGTGTGTCTGCTAGCAGACCCCTCTTTCTGAAAGGAAGGATGCAGCCTGGTAAACAAAGTGCTCCAGGCCTGAGCAGAACTGGTTCTGGCTAGGTTCAGGGACTGGTAGCTTCAAGGATCAAAGGTTTTTGGGGTATAAATATCTGTGCTCAAACCCCCTACTTTTGTATTGCTTTTGGATCTGGAGAGGAAACTCTGTCCGTGCCACTGGAGGAATCTGCAGGAAGTGACTGTCCCTGTGCTGTGTGTTGTTTCTTGCACTGGCCTGCAGCAGTGACCACTGGACCTTAAAGGAGAGGAAAAGGAACTCTTGAGAGAACTTTTATTTTTGTACAGCAATCACCCAAGGGCTAGGAAAAGAGCTAGCCTCCTGCTGGAGTCTCAGGCACAACAGACTCCACCACCAACCTCCTGCTTCCTCCCTGCGAGGACTGCTATCTGCTGAGGAGGCTCCTGTGAGTTCCAGGGCCTCTAGTTTGCATCAGAGAGAAGAGGGTAAGAAATCGACGCTAACGCATCTTTGCGGGCCGCTGCAGTCGAGAGCGCTGGGAAAATCATCGCGCTACTGCCGCCGAGGGCCCGCAACCCGAAACCATCGCTGACGCCCCTTTGCGAGCCGCTGCAGCCGAGACGCGCTGGAAAGATCATCGCGCTGCTGTCGCCGCGCACTCGCAACCCTTAAAGAAATCATCGCTTCGAGACATCGCAGTGCGGACGCCGTGCGTTCGCCACTTTGATCGCATCGCACCGAATTTCGTCGCTCCCTCGCGGAGCGTCTTGTCTTCGCATCGCAACACGATCGCACAGCGCAACAGGATCACCGCATCGACTTCTCCCACGCGGCAAGAAAGTCATCGCATCGGCGGTCCAGCGTGCCAAAGTTTGTCGCATCGTCTCCGCACGCATCCCGCAGATCGGCGCATCATCCTCCCTTGCGGCAAGGATTTAAACGCATCGCCGGCCTCGCGTGCCGAGAATCATCGCTACAGCTTATTTGCGACACTTTGTTGGTTTTGCTACTAAACCCAGGTACTTTGTGAAAGAAAGGGTCGCAGAGACCACTGCTTTGAACTTGAACCTTATTTTTGCAACCTTTGAACTATTTTTGACAGCCTTTCAACAGCTATCCTATTTTTGACAGTATTGTGGCCTTTACAGTTATTGGTCTTGTGATAAATCTGCCTTTATATAAAGATACTTATTTTTTATAATAACTACTTGTGTGGTGTCCCTTTGTAGTGTTCCTCACTGTGTTACTGTGTATGATCATAAATGCTTCACACCCTGCCTCTGAGATAAGCCTACCTGCTCGTGCTACGTTACCACAGGGTTGAGCAGGGGTATTAAAGAGGGTAGCCCTCTCACTCTGACTTAGGAAGAAGGGTCCCTACTTGGACAGTGGCCAGCCATTGCCAACTAGAGACCCCCATTTCTAACATTGGTGGTCAGCGGTGAGGATCTGGACTTGCATTTATGATCGCATACAGTAATTATAGTGTACACTACTAGTGAGTGCAGACCATAACGTACCGCATACATTTTTTGAGAATTTTTTTTTTTGCTCCTATATTGTGATTGATATTGCCGGTGATTTTTCACCCGCGCACATTTTCTGAGAGTTTTTGGGATCCTATATTGTGATTGATATTGCCGGTGATTCTTCACCCGCGCCCATTTATTGAAAGTTTTTGATCCCCTATTGTAATTGATATTGCCGGTGATTTTTCACCCGCGCACATTTCTGAGAGTTCTTGGGATCCTATATTGTGATTGATATTGCCGGTGATTTTTCACCCGCGCCCATTTATTGAAAGTTTTTTGATCCCCTATTGTGATTGATATTGCTGGTGATTTTTCACCCACGCACATTTCTGAGAGTTTTTAGGATCCTATATTGTGATTGATATTGCCGGTGATTTTTCACCCGCTTACATTTCTTGAGAAGTTTTCTTCTATCCTTTATTGATATTGCCAGTTATTTCTACAATGGGCAAGCCCAGATCCAATGCCTCAGAGGATCTCTCCTGGGAAGAAGAGAAAATAGAAACCTACAATGCCAAGCAGCTCAAATATTTTTGCAAGCAGTTCACAGTCCCTATCACAGGTCTCACTAGAAGGGAAGAGTATTACAAGGCGCTGAAGGCCTGGCTAGAAGCCAGGGAGGCCCCTAAGGATCTAGGAGAGCTTGTGGAGGGAGGAGAGCAGCAGGGCGATGTAGTAGACTTAGTAGGAGATCCAGCCCTTTCCAACCCGGGCTCTAGTGTGTCCGCTAAGGGTCTGTCCCCAGAAGAGCTGGAGGACAGGGAGAGAGATAGGCGGCATAATATGGAGATGGCTAAGCTTAAAATGGATGGTCACCGGGACCTAGAGAACAAGAAGTTAGAAATTGAGATTATGAGGATGAAGCTGGAGCATGAGAGAGTATTGAGGGAGTTGGAGATTAAAGCTAAGAGCATGGAAATCTCCCCTCTGGTGGCAGCGTACCTGTAGTGCACCCTGAGAGTAGGGTGTATATACCCAAGGAGGTTATTAAAGATTTCCACAAAAGTGAAGATATTGGGCAATGGTTTGCCGCTTATGAATTAGCCATGGTGTCCCACCGGGTCCCTGAGAAGGATTGGGGAGCGGGGTTGTGGGGACGCTTTGTGAGTGAGGGGAGGGATACCTTGTTGGACCTGCCCCCAGAAAGTAGGATGGTTTATGCCCACATGAAGGAAGCGTTGATGACCCGCTATGGTTTGACCCCTGAAATGTATAGGCAGAGGTTTAGGGTCTGTAAGAAGCTAGAGGGTACCACGTGGGTTGAATATGTGTCCTTTTTTTGCAGAGCCATGGAACGCTGGGTAAAAGGTAGCAAAGTAGAAACTTTTGCACAGTTGTATGATTTGATTGCATGGGAGCATTTATCTAGTAATTGTTTTCCTGAGCTACGCCAGCACCTAATTGATTGCAAGCTGACTAACCCTAGGAAGCTTGCTGAGGAGGCGGACCGCTGGGTGAGCACCCGGGTCCGCAAGGGTCCAGTGGGAGACGTCGCCAAAGGTGGGCAGGGTCCCCAGCAGAGGAGTGGGGGGGACAAGGGTCAACAGAGGGAGTTCCACCGAGGGCCCCAAAGTAATCCCCCAGGGAACCAAGCAGTGGTGTCCCAGCCCCCACAAGAAAGGAGGACCGGGCCCCCAACAGGTAGGCCTGTTCCCAGGGGGCCCCCACGTGTTACAACTGTGGTCAAGTGGGCCACAGATATTTTGATCCCCAGTGCCCCCAAAGGGGGGCCAGTGCACCCCCGTGCACCACCCCGCCAGATTGCTAGTGTAGCCCTGGGAGAGGAGGAGATGGGTGCCCAAGAGGGGTGGGATCCCGTAGAGTTGACCCTTGTCTCATTAGGGGACTTTGAGATGGTCCCCAAGCCTGCACTGCCTGCTAACACTAAGAAATACAGGCAGTGGGTGACCATCAATGGCCATAGGGTGGAGGCTCTAAGAGACACAGGGGCCAGTGTAACTGCTGTCAGCTCCCGGTTGGTGTCCAGAGAGCAGGTTGTCCCTCATGCATTCTACCCAGTAGTGTCCGCCGACAACTCAGAGAGCCAATGTGAGGTGGCTCAGGTTCCCTTTGAGTGGGGGGGGTCTCAGGAACTCTTCAGGTAGCTGTGAGGCCCGCCATGCCTGTAGACTGTCTGCTGGGCAATGATTTAGAGGACTCCCCGTGGGCTACGGTGGAGAGGAAGGCTCACTTAGAGATGTTGGGTCTGCCTGAGTGGGCGTGTGCTACCACTCGGTCCATGGCAGCCAAGGAGGGTGTTGAAAAGGATCTGGAGCCTGAGAGTAGGGCCCAGATCCCTGCCTTAGAGAGAAGGGGCAGGGGCGCGGGAAGCCGGCCCCCTTGGTTCCCACGGCCCAGGAAAGAGCAGACCCTGAGGGGGATGCCCTGGAGCCTACCGGGGAGCAGATCACCGAACTGGGGGACCTGCCTGAGCTGACCCATTGGCAGCAGGAAGGGGGACCCACCAGGGAGGAATTTTGTGAGCAGCAGAGAGTTTGCCCCTCTCTTGAGGGTATGCGGCGACAGGCTGCAGCCCAGGCAGAAGGTGACATGTCTGGTTCACATCTGATTTATTGGGAGAACAGTCTCCTGTATAGTGAGCCTAAGGTTGCTGAGCCAGGGTCAGCCCGTGTGCTGGTGGTACCCGAGTGCTTCAGAACCTTCCTACTGGGGTTGGCTCATGACATTCCATTGGCAGGACATCTGGGGCAGACCAAGACCTTTGAGAGGCTGGCCGCCCACTTTTATTGGCCCCAGATGCACAAGAGTTCAGACACTCATTGCAGGACCTGTGAGACTTGCCAGGCAAGTGGGAAGAGTGGGGGAAGATCAAGGCCCCACTCCAGCCCTTTCCAGTTGTGAGTACCCCATTCGAGCGAGTGGGCATTGACATTGTGGGGCCTCTGGACCCCAAGACAGCCATGGGCAACAGGTTCATCCTGGTCTTGGTGGACCATGCCACCCGGTACCCTGAAGCCATCCCGCTCAGGACAGTGACGGCCCCCGTGGTGGGACGTGCACTGATGGGGATTTTCTCCCGTGTGGGATTCCCCAGAGAGGTGGTGTCTGACAGGGGGACCAACTTCATCTCCCAGTACATGAAGTCTCTGTGGAAGGAGTGTGGGGTAACGTATAAGTTCACCACTCCTTACCACCCCCAAGGTAATGGTCTGGTTGAAAGGTTCAACCGGACCTTGAAGGGCATGATCATGGGCCTAGAAGAGCCCCTGAGGCGTAAGTGGGACGTCCTCTTGCCATGCCTGTTGTTTGCCTACCGTGAGGTGCCCCAGAAGTCCTTAGGGTTCAGTCCCTTTGAACTCCTTTATGGCCACCCGGTTAGAGGACCTCTGAGTCTGGTCAAGGAAGGCTGGGAGCAATCTCCCAGGAAACCTCCCCAAGATGTATTTAGCTACATGTTGGCCTTCAGGAACCAGACTCGGCGTTTCAGAAAAATTGCTGAGGCAAATCTGGAAGCCAGCCAGGAAGAAATGAAACGTTGGCACGACCAGAATGCCACTCTGGTCGAATTTCAACCTGGTCAGAAGGTTTGGGTACTGGCCCCAGTGGAGCCTTGTGCGCTCCAAGATAAGTGGACCGGTCCATTTGAGGTGGTGGAGCGCAAAAGTCCGGTTACCTACTTGGTGGACTTTCAGTCTCCCAGGAACCCCTTGCGGGTCCTGCATGTGAACCGCCTAAAGCCCCACTTTGAGAGGTCTGAAGTGGGCATGCTTCTTGCCACAGATGATGGGGTTGAGGAGGAGAGTGAGCCTCTCCCTGACCTCCTGTGTGCAGAAGAGAAGGATGGGTC
Organism: Calotriton arnoldi; assembly: GCA_963921515.1. Taxonomy (NCBI): domain Eukaryota; kingdom Metazoa; phylum Chordata; class Amphibia; order Caudata; family Salamandridae; genus Calotriton; species Calotriton arnoldi. Next base: position 842,018 of record CAWUFW010002735.1, on the reverse strand, counting down.
AGTGGAGGGTGTGATCCTCTCCACCACACTGACCCCTGAGCAACAGAGAGATTGTCACCACCTGTTGGGGCAATTTTCTGATTTGTTCTCCCTGGTACCTGGTGTCACTGATTGGTGCGTCCATGAAGTGGATACCGGGGACAGTTCTCCTGTCAAGCACAAGGCTTACAGGGTAACTGACAGGGTCAGGGCTTGCATTAAGGAGGAGGTCTCCAAAATGTTCGCCCTAGGGGTGGTTGAGTCCTCTAGCAGCCCCTGGTCCAGCCCCGTGGTCTTGGTACCAAAAGCTGCGACGCCTGGTGCCACTCCTGAACTTAGGTTCTGTGTGGACTACCGAGGTCTCAATTCGGTCACCAAGACCGACGCGCACCCCATCCCCAGAGCTGATGAGCTCATAGACCGGTTAGGGGCTGCCCGGTACCTCAGCACGTTTGATCTGACGTCTGGGTACTGGCAGATCGCCTTAACTGATGGGGCAAAGGAGAGGTCAGCATTCTCCACACCAGATGGGCACTACCAGTTCCGTGTGATGCCCTTTGGGATGAAGAATGCCCCTGCCACCTTCCAGAGATTGGTCAACCAGGTGTTGGTTGGGCTGGAGGCTTTCAGTGCCGCCTACCTGGATGACATTGCAGTGTTTAGTTCCTCCTGGGAGGACCACTTGCGCCACCTCTGGGAAGTGTTGATGGCGCTGCGCAGAGCAGGCCTCACAATCAAGGCCAGTAAGTGCCAGATTGGGCAGGGTTCGGTGGTGTACTTGGGACACCAGGTGGGGAGCGGCCTGGTGGCGCCCCTGCAGCCCAAGATTGAAACCATCCTGGCTTGGGAGCCCCCAAGGACCCAGACCCAGGTGAGGGCCTTCTTAGGACTCACGGGTTATTACAGGAGGTTTGTCAAGGGGTATGGCAACATTGTTGCCCCCTTGACTGAGCTGACTTCCAAGAAGCGGCCAAAGATTGTGAACTGGACTGACACCTGTCAGAAAGCCTTTGATGCCCTCAAAACTGCTATGTGTACAGCACCCGTACTCCAGGCGCCCAATTTTGCTAAGGAATTTGTTGTCCAGACAGACGCTTCAGAGCATGGGGTGGGGGCCGTTCTGTCACAGATAAATGAGGAGGGACTAGACCAACCTGTAGCCTTCATCAGTAGGAGGTTACTTCCCCGGGAACAGAGGTGGAGTGCAATTGAGCGTGAGGCATTTGCTGTGGTCTGGGCACTGAAGAAGCTAAGACCCTACCTATTTGGGACTCACTTCCGGGTTCAGACAGACCACAGGCCCCTCAGATGGTTGATGCAGATGAGGGGTGAGAATCCCAAGTTGTTGAGGTGGTCCATTTCCCTACAGGGTATGGACTTCACGGTGGAACACCGCCCTGGTACAGAACACGCCAATGCTGATGGTCTGTCCAGATTTTTCCGCCTTAGCGATGAGAACTTCCAAGGGGATGGGTAGTTCTCCCCACATTTCAGCTGGAGGGGACGTGTGTTAGACCTGGCACCATTGGCGTGGGTCTCCCTTCCATTTTTCGCTGTTGTCTCCTCTGTTTTACTGGTGTTAGATGCTCTGGGCGCTGTGCCACTGCCATTCAGTGTCACAGCGCGAATGCTCCCTGTTTAAATATGTCTATGTGAATTGGTATATCCCTGATTGGCTTATTTGGTTTACCTGTTAGTCCCTAGTAGTGTGGCCTATGTGTGCCCAGGGCTGGTAAACCAAATGCTGCTGGTGGGCCTGCAGCACTGATGTGTGCCACCCACAGAAGCAGCTTGTAAAGTGTGTCTCAGACCTGCCACTGCAGTGTCTGTGTGCAGTCCAGAACTGCCATCTTGGCTGTGAAGTGCACTCACTTCCCAGCCCCTGAACCTTCCCTTAGCATCCTGTAAGTCACCCCTATGGTAGGGTGCCTTGTATGTGTAAGGCAGGACATGCCTTGGTGTGTGTAGCATGTCCTGGTAGTGAATTATGCACCATTTCGTTTTTCACTACTGTAAGGCTACCTGTTCCTCATAGGCTAGAATGGGCAGTTTGACTATTACATGCTATAGTCCTAACTGACCCCAGGAACATGGTAGAAAAACGAATTTAGTATGCCTGAGCTCAGAATATTAAAATACACCTTTTAGTGAAGTTTATTTTTATATTCTGTGTTTGAAAATACCACTTTTAGAAAGTAGGTATTTTCTTGCCTAAGCCTTCCAGTGTGCTCTGCCGTTATGTGTATTGGCTGTCTGGTTTTAGAGGGGCAGGACAGGCTGAGTCAGACCTGGGTGGAATAGAGAGATCTGCATTTAGAGTGTGGGGAGGGGTGGCTCTTTGATCTGAATAGGGCTGTGCCTGGCAAGGTGAATGCTGGCTCCACCTCCCACTGTGTGTCTGCTAGCAGACCCCCTCTTTCTGAAAGGAAGGATGCAGCCTGGTAAACAAAGTGCTCCAGGCCTGAGCAGAACTGGTTCTGGCTAGGTTCAGGGACTGGTAGCTTCAAGGATCAAAGGTTTTTGGGGTATAAATATCTGTGCTCAAACCCCCTACTTTTGTATTGCTTTTGGATCTGGAGAGGAAACTCTGTCCGTGCCACTGGAGGAATCTGCAGGAAGTGACTGTCCCTGTGCTGTGTGTTGTTTCTTGCACTGGCCTGCAGCAGTGACCACTGGACCTTGAAGGAGAGGAAAAGGAACTCTTGAGAGAACTTTTATTTTTGTACAGCAATCACCCAAGGGCTAGGAAAAGAGCTAGCCTCCTGCTGGAGTCTCAGGCACAACAGACTCCACCACCAACCTCCTGCTTCCTCCCTGCGAGGACTGCTATCTGCTGAGGAGGCTCCTGTGAGTTCCAGGGCCTCTAGTTTGCATCAGAGAGAAGAGGGTAAGAAATCGACGCTAACGCATCTTTGCGGGCCGCTGCAGTCGAGAGCGCTGGGAAAATCATCGCGCTACTGCCGCCGAGGGCCCGCAACCCGAAACCATCGCTGACGCCCCTTTGCGAGCCGCTGCAGCCGAGACGCGCTGGAAAGATCATCGCGCTGCTGTCGCCGCGCACTCGCAACCCTTAAAGAAATCATCGCTTCGAGACATCGCAGTGCGGACGCCGTGCGTTCGCCACTTTGATCGCATCGCACCGAATTTCGTCGCTCCCTCGCGGAGCGTCTTGTCTTCGCATCGCAACACGATCGCACAGCGCAACAGGATCACCGCATCGACTTCTCCCACGCGGCAAGAAAGTCATCGCATCGGCGGTCCAGCGTGCCAAAGTTTGTCGCATCGTCTCCGCACGCATCCCGCAGATCGGCGCATCATCCTCCCTTGCGGCAAGGATTTAAACGCATCGCCGGCCTCGCGTGCCGAGAATCATCGCTACAGCTTATTTGCGACACTTTGTTGGTTTTGCTACTAAACCCAGGTACTTTGTGAAAGAAAGGGTCGCAGAGACCACTGCTTTGAACTTGAACCTTATTTTTGCAACCTTTGAACTATTTTTGACAGCCTTTCAACAGCTATCCTATTTTTGACAGTATTGTGGCCTTTACAGTTATTGGTCTTGTGATAAATCTGCCTTTATATAAAGATACTTATTTTTTATAATAACTACTTGTGTGGTGTCCCTTTGTAGTGTTCCTCACTGTGTTACTGTGTATGATCATAAATGCTTCACACCCTGCCTCTGAGATAAGCCTACCTGCTCGTGCTACGTTACCACAGGGTTGAGCAGGGGTATTAAAGAGGGTAGCCCTCTCACTCTGACTTAGGAAGAAGGGTCCCTACTTGGACAGTGGCCAGCCATTGCCAACTAGAGACCCCCATTTCTAACATTGGTGGTCAGCGGTGAGGATCTGGACTTGCATTTATGATCGCATACAGTAATTATAGTGTACACTACTAGTGAGTGCAGACCATAACGTACCGCATACATTTTTTGAGAATTTTTTTTTTTGCTCCTATATTGTGATTGATATTGCCGGTGATTTTTCACCCGCGCACATTTTCTGAGAGTTTTTGGGATCCTATATTGTGATTGATATTGCCGGTGATTCTTCACCCGCGCCCATTTATTGAAAGTTTTTGATCCCCTATTGTAATTGATATTGCCGGTGATTTTTCACCCGCGCACATTTCTGAGAGTTCTTGGGATCCTATATTGTGATTGATATTGCCGGTGATTTTTCACCCGCGCCCATTTATTGAAAGTTTTTTGATCCCCTATTGTGATTGATATTGCTGGTGATTTTTCACCCACGCACATTTCTGAGAGTTTTTAGGATCCTATATTGTGATTGATATTGCCGGTGATTTTTCACCCGCTTACATTTCTTGAGAAGTTTTCTTCTATCCTTTATTGATATTGCCAGTTATTTCTACAATGGGCAAGCCCAGATCCAATGCCTCAGAGGATCTCTCCTGGGAAGAAGAGAAAATAGAAACCTACAATGCCAAGCAGCTCAAATATTTTTGCAAGCAGTTCACAGTCCCTATCACAGGTCTCACTAGAAGGGAAGAGTATTACAAGGCGCTGAAGGCCTGGCTAGAAGCCAGGGAGGCCCCTAAGGATCTAGGAGAGCTTGTGGAGGGAGGAGAGCAGCAGGGCGATGTAGTAGACTTAGTAGGAGATCCAGCCCTTTCCAACCCGGGCTCTAGTGTGTCCGCTAAGGGTCTGTCCCCAGAAGAGCTGGAGGACAGGGAGAGAGATAGGCGGCATAATATGGAGATGGCTAAGCTTAAAATGGATGGTCACCGGGACCTAGAGAACAAGAAGTTAGAAATTGAGATTATGAGGATGAAGCTGGAGCATGAGAGAGTATTGAGGGAGTTGGAGATTAAAGCTAAGAGCATGGAAATCTCCCCTCTGGTGGCAGCGTACCTGTAGTGCACCCTGAGAGTAGGGTGTATATACCCAAGGAGGTTATTAAAGATTTCCACAAAAGTGAAGATATTGGGCAATGGTTTGCCGCTTATGAATTAGCCATGGTGTCCCACCGGGTCCCTGAGAAGGATTGGGGAGCGGGGTTGTGGGGACGCTTTGTGAGTGAGGGGAGGGATACCTTGTTGGACCTGCCCCCAGAAAGTAGGATGGTTTATGCCCACATGAAGGAAGCGTTGATGACCCGCTATGGTTTGACCCCTGAAATGTATAGGCAGAGGTTTAGGGTCTGTAAGAAGCTAGAGGGTACCACGTGGGTTGAATATGTGTCCTTTTTTTGCAGAGCCATGGAACGCTGGGTAAAAGGTAGCAAAGTAGAAACTTTTGCACAGTTGTATGATTTGATTGCATGGGAGCATTTATCTAGTAATTGTTTTCCTGAGCTACGCCAGCACCTAATTGATTGCAAGCTGACTAACCCTAGGAAGCTTGCTGAGGAGGCGGACCGCTGGGTGAGCACCCGGGTCCGCAAGGGTCCAGTGGGAGACGTCGCCAAAGGTGGGCAGGGTCCCCAGCAGAGGAGTGGGGGGACAAGGGTCAACAGAGGGAGTTCCACCGAGGGCCCCAAAGTAATCCCCCAGGGAACCAAGCAGTGGTGTCCCAGCCCCCACAAGAAAGGAGGACCGGGCCCCCAACAGGTAGGCCTGTTCCCAGGGGGCCCCCACGTGTTACAACTGTGGTCAAGTGGGCCACAGATATTTTGATCCCCAGTGCCCCCAAAGGGGGCCAGTGCACCCCCGTGCACCACCCCGCCAGATTGCTAGTGTAGCCCTGGGAGAGGAGGAGATGGGTGCCCAAGAGGGGTGGGATCCCGTAGAGTTGACCCTTGTCTCATTAGGGGACTTTGAGATGGTCCCCAAGCCTGCACTGCCTGCTAACACTAAGAAATACAGGCAGTGGGTGACCATCAATGGCCATAGGGTGGAGGCTCTAAGAGACACAGGGGCCAGTGTAACTGCTGTCAGCTCCCGGTTGGTGTCCAGAGAGCAGGTTGTCCCTCATGCATTCTACCCAGTAGTGTCCGCCGACAACTCAGAGAGCCAATGTGAGGTGGCTCAGGTTCCCTTTGAGTGGGGGGGGTCTCAGGAACTCTTCAGGTAGCTGTGAGGCCCGCCATGCCTGTAGACTGTCTGCTGGGCAATGATTTAGAGGACTCCCCGTGGGCTACGGTGGAGAGGAAGGCTCACTTAGAGATGTTGGGTCTGCCTGAGTGGGCGTGTGCTACCACTCGGTCCATGGCAGCCAAGGAGGGTGTTGAAAAGGATCTGGAGCCTGAGAGTAGGGCCCAGATCCCTGCCTTAGAGAGAAGGGGCAGGGGCGCGGGAAGCCGGCCCCCTTGGTTCCCACGGCCCAGGAAAGAGCAGACCCTGAGGGGGATGCCCTGGAGCCTACCGGGGAGCAGATCACCGAACTGGGGGACCTGCCTGAGCTGACCCATTGGCAGCAGGAAGGGGGACCCACCAGGGAGGAATTTTGTGAGCAGCAGAGAGTTTGCCCCTCTCTTGAGGGTATGTGGCGACAGGCTGCAGCCCAGGCAGAAGGTGACATGTCTGGTTCACATCTGATTTATTGGGAGAACAGTCTCCTGTATAGTGAGCCTAAGGTTGCTGAGCCAGGGTCAGCCCGTGTGCTGGTGGTACCCGAGTGCTTCAGAACCTTCCTACTGGGGTTGGCTCATGACATTCCATTGGCAGGACATCTGGGGCAGACCAAGACCTTTGAGAGGCTGGCCGCCCACTTTTATTGGCCCCAGATGCACAAGAGTTCAGACACTCATTGCAGGACCTGTGAGACTTGCCAGGCAAGTGGGAAGAGTGGGGGAAGATCAAGGCCCCACTCCAGCCCTTTCCAGTTGTGAGTACCCCATTCGAGCGAGTGGGCATTGACATTGTGGGGCCTCTGGACCCCAAGACAGCCATGGGCAACAGGTTCATCCTGGTCTTGGTGGACCATGCCACCCGGTACCCTGAAGCCATCCCGCTCAGGACAGTGACGGCCCCCGTGGTGGGACGTGCACTGATGGGGATTTTCTCCCATGTGGGATTCCCCAGAGAGGTGGTGTCTGACAGGGGGACCAACTTCATCTCCCAGTACATGAAGTCTCTGTGGAAGGAGTGTGGGGTAACGTATAAGTTCACCACTCCTTACCACCCCCAAGGTAATGGTCTGGTTGAAAGGTTCAACCGGACCTTGAAGGGCATGATCATGGGCCTAGAAGAGCCCCTGAGGCGTAAGTGGGACGTCCTCTTGCCATGCCTGTTGTTTGCCTACCGTGAGGTGCCCCAGAAGTCCTTAGGGTTCAGTCCCTTTGAACTCCTTTATGGCCACCCGGTTAGAGGACCTCTGAGTCTGGTCAAGGAAGGCTGGGAGCAATCTCCCAGGAAACCTCCCCAAGATGTATTTAGCTACATGTTGGCCTTCAGGAACCAGACTCGGCGTTTCAGAAAAATTGCTGAGGCAAATCTGGAAGCCAGCCAGGAAGAAATGAAACGTTGGCACGACCAGAATGCCACTCTGGTCGAATTTCAACCTGGTCAGAAGGTTTGGGTACTGGCCCCAGTGGAGCCTTGTGCGCTCCAAGATAAGTGGACCGGTCCATTTGAGGTGGTGGAGCGCAAAAGTCCGGTTACCTACTTGGTGGACTTTCAGTCTCCCAGGAACCCCTTGCGGGTCCTGCATGTGAACCGCCTAAAGCCCCACTTTGAGAGGTCTGAAGTGGGCATGCTTCTTGCCACAGATGATGGGGTTGAGGAGGAGAGTGAGCCTCTCCCTGACCTCCTGTGTGCAGAAGAGAAGGATGGGTCAGTGGAGGGTGTGATCCTCTCCACCACACTGACCCCTGAGCAACAGAGAGATTGTCACCACCTGTTGGGGCAATTTTCTGATTTGTTCTCCCTGGTACCTGGTGTCACTGATTGGTGCGTCCATGAAGTGGATACCGGGGACAGTTCTCCTGTCAAGCACAAGGCTTACAGGGTAACTGACAGGGTCAGGGCTTGCATTAAGGAGGAGGTCTCCAAAATGTTCGCCCTAGGGGTGGTTGAGTCCTCTAGCAGCCCCTGGTCCAGCCCCGTGGTCTTGGTACCAAAAGCTGCGACGCCTGGTGCCACTCCTGAACTTAGGTTCTGTGTGGACTACCGAGGTCTCAATTCGGTCACCAAGACCGACGCGCACCCCATCCCCAGAGCTGATGAGCTCATAGACCGGTTAGGGGCTGCCCGGTACCTCAGCACGTTTGATCTGACGTCTGGGTACTGGCAGATCGCCTTAACTGATGGGGCAAAGGAGAGGTCAGCATTCTCCACACCAGATGGGCACTACCAGTTCCGTGTGATGCCCTTTGGGATGAAGAATGCCCCTGCCACCTTCCAGAGATTGGTCAACCAGGTGTTGGTTGGGCTGGAGGCTTTCAGTGCCGCCTACCTGGATGACATTGCAGTGTTTAGTTCCTCCTGGGAGGACCACTTGCGCCACCTCTGGGAAGTGTTGATGGCGCTGCGCAGAGCAGGCCTCACAATCAAGGCCAGTAAGTGCCAGATTGGGCAGGGTTCGGTGGTGTACTTGGGACACCAGGTGGGGAGCGGCCTGGTGGCGCCCCTGCAGCCCAAGATTGAAACCATCCTGGCTTGGGAGCCCCCAAGGACCCAGACCCAGGTGAGGGCCTTCTTAGGACTCACGGGTTATTACAGGAGGTTTGTCAAGGGGTATGGCAACATTGTTGCCCCCTTGACTGAGCTGACTTCCAAGAAGCGGCCAAAGATTGTGAACTGGACTGACACCTGTCAGAAAGCCTTTGATGCCCTCAAAACTGCTATGTGTACAGCACCCGTACTCCAGGCGCCCAATTTTGCTAAGGAATTTGTTGTCCAGACAGACGCTTCAGAGCATGGGGTGGGGGCCGTTCTGTCACAGATAAATGAGGAGGGACTAGACCAACCTGTAGCCTTCATCAGTAGGAGGTTACTTCCCCGGGAACAGAGGTGGAGTGCAATTGAGCGTGAGGCATTTGCTGTGGTCTGGGCACTGAAGAAGCTAAGACCCTACCTATTTGGGACTCACTTCCGGGTTCAGACAGACCACAGGCCCCTCAGATGGTTGATGCAGATGAGGGGTGAGAATCCCAAGTTGTTGAGGTGGTCCATTTCCCTACAGGGTATGGACTTCACGGTGGAACACCGCCCTGGTACAGAACACGCCAATGCTGATGGTCTGTCCAGATTTTTCCGCCTTAGCGATGAGAACTTCCAAGGGGATGGGTAGTTCTCCCCACATTTCAGCTGGAGGGGACGTGTGTTAGACCTGGCACCATTGGCGTGGGTCTCCCTTCCATTTTTCGCTGTTGTCTCCTCTGTTTTACTGGTGTTAGATGCTCTGGGCGCTGTGCCACTGCCATTCAGTGTCACAGCGCGAATGCTCCCTGTTTAAATATGTCTATGTGAATTGGTATATCCCTGATTGGCTTATTTGGTTTACCTGTTAGTCCCTAGTAGTGTGGCCTATGTGTGCCCAGGGCTGGTAAACCAAATGCTGCTGGTGGGCCTGCAGCACTGATGTGTGCCACCCACAGAAGCAGCTTGTAAAGTGTGTCTCAGACCTGCCACTGCAGTGTCTGTGTGCAGTCCAGAACTGCCATCTTGGCTGTGAAGTGCACTCACTTCCCAGCCCCTGAACCTTCCCTTAGCATCCTGTAAGTCACCCCTATGGTAGGGTGCCTTGTATGTGTAAGGCAGGACATGCCTTGGTGTGTGTAGCATGTCCTGGTAGTGAATTATGCACCATTTCGTTTTTCACTACTGTAAGGCTACCTGTTCCTCATAGGCTAGAATGGGCAGTTTGACTATTACATGCTATAGTCCTAACTGACCCCAGGAACATGGTAGAAAAACGAATTTAGTATGCCTGAGCTCAGAATATTAAAATACACCTTTTAGTGAAGTTTATTTTTATATTCTGTGTTTGAAAATACCACTTTTAGAAAGTAGGTATTTTCTTGCCTAAGCCTTCCAGTGTGCTCTGCCGTTATGTGTATTGGCTGTCTGGTTTTAGAGGGGCAGGACAGGCTGAGTCAGACCTGGGTGGAATAGAGAGATCTGCATTTAGAGTGTGGGGAGGGGTGGCTCTTTGATCTGAATAGGGCTGTGCCTGGCAAGGTGAATGCTGGCTCCACCTCCCACTGTGTGTCTGCTAGCAGACCCCCTCTTTCTGAAAGGAAGGATGCAGCCTGGTAAACAAAGTGCTCCAGGCCTGAGCAGAACTGGTTCTGGCTAGGTTCAGGGACTGGTAGCTTCAAGGATCAAAGGTTTTTGGGGTATAAATATCTGTGCTCAAACCCCCTACTTTTGTATTGCTTTTGGATCTGGAGAGGAAACTCTGTCCGTGCCACTGGAGGAATCTGCAGGAAGTGACTGTCCCTGTGCTGTGTGTTGTTTCTTGCACTGGCCTGCAGCAGTGACCACTGGACCTTAAAGGAGAGGAAAAGGAACTCTTGAGAGAACTTTTATTTTTGTACAGCAATCACCCAAGGGCTAGGAAAAGAGCTAGCCTCCTGCTGGAGTCTCAGGCACAACAGACTCCACCACCAACCTCCTGCTTCCTCCCTGCGAGGACTGCTATCTGCTGAGGAGGCTCCTGTGAGTTCCAGGGCCTCTAGTTTGCATCAGAGAGAAGAGGGTAAGAAATCGACGCTAACGCATCTTTGCGGGCCGCTGCAGTCGAGAGCGCTGGGAAAATCATCGCGCTACTGCCGCCGAGGGCCCGCAACCCGAAACCATCGCTGACGCCCCTTTGCGAGCCGCTGCAGCCGAGACGCGCTGGAAAGATCATCGCGCTGCTGTCGCCGCGCACTCGCAACCCTTAAAGAAATCATCGCTTCGAGACATCGCAGTGCGGACGCCGTGCGTTCGCCACTTTGATCGCATCGCACCGAATTTCGTCGCTCCCTCGCGGAGCGTCTTGTCTTCGCATCGCAACACGATCGCACAGCGCAACAGGATCACCGCATCGACTTCTCCCACGCGGCAAGAAAGTCATCGCATCGGCGGTCCAGCGTGCCAAAGTTTGTCGCATCGTCTCCGCACGCATCCCGCAGATCGGCGCATCATCCTCCCTTGCGGCAAGGATTTAAACGCATCGCCGGCCTCGCGTGCCGAGAATCATCGCTACAGCTTATTTGCGACACTTTGTTGGTTTTGCTACTAAACCCAGGTACTTTGTGAAAGAAAGGGTCGCAGAGACCACTGCTTTGAACTTGAACCTTATTTTTGCAACCTTTGAACTATTTTTGACAGCCTTTCAACAGCTATCCTATTTTTGACAGTATTGTGGCCTTTACAGTTATTGGTCTTGTGATAAATCTGCCTTTATATAAAGATACTTATTTTTTATAATAACTACTTGTGTGGTGTCCCTTTGTAGTGTTCCTCACTGTGTTACTGTGTATGATCATAAATGCTTCACACCCTGCCTCTGAGATAAGCCTACCTGCTCGTGCTACGTTACCACAGGGTTGAGCAGGGGTATTAAAGAGGGTAGCCCTCTCACTCTGACTTAGGAAGAAGGGTCCCTACTTGGACAGTGGCCAGCCATTGCCAACTAGAGACCCCCATTTCTAACAGCCCTCAACACAGAGGCCCTCAATTGGGGAGTACATATGATTCCCTTTGTTCTCTACATAGATGATGTGGTATTTTGTGTCCACAAGAAAATGATCATGTAAAACGTTTGCTTGACTCCCTGTATTTTGCAAAGAAAATCTGTTGCAGATGAATTTTCCAAAATGCAAGATACTAGCGTTTGTGGAAAAACACAAACCATGAGAAGACAGATGTTTTTAGCAGGAGGAAACCGCATGACTTTCGCGTCTTTGTCTATTTATGGTAGCATTTCTTCACAACTGGTCTGTATAGATTTACAAGAATTTTTTTTTACCATATCCAGTGTTTACATAAGATCAGTTAATCGTTTGTGGCTGCGAAATTAGAGCCTTCTTAAGATAAGTTTTTCTAGTGCCCTATATGGGCAGAGTTATAGGCACATGGGAAGGGTAAGGCTTTACAAACAATGAAGAAAAAGTTCCTGAAGTCCCTTCTCTCACTTCCTCTTGACATCTTTCTCTCTATAGAAACAATGGCTGACATCGAATAGAATGCCGGGTGAAAATGTGTCCACATCTTTATTGGGTCATACTCTGAGGGAACGACATCCAGAGATGCCATTATAAACATTTTCATAAGGATTTATACTAGTTTTAGGGTGTGAAGGAGCTATGCTTCTGTGAAGGAGCTATGCTTCTTGCTATGAATGCCCCAAGATTAACGTACTCCGGATGGTACAACACAAGCCGGTTGAACACACGAGAAAAAGCTGATTTTGAAACCACTTGGGCACCAGAAAAAAAGTCTGGACCTACTAGAAGTTCAAAGAGGTTCCACTGCAACAACAACCTAATTTGAACATAATATGCCCCCCTCCCCTCTTAGATGGAAGGATTGCATGTATGATCCAGACTGCAAGTCTTCCCCTTGTGAAGCTCACTATGAACTAGAAGGGGCCCTTGGTTCTACGGATCTCTGTATTCACCCCAAAGACTCTGAGAAATGATTAGCCATTTTCTGCTACTCTATCCCTATCATAAGCAGATCAGGATTTGAGTTCTTCCAGTATATAGTAACAACGTCTTGTGTATCCAAAGATCTGATTCTTTGTATGGTGAGAGAAAATGGCCCATAGTACTTGCAGTTACAAAGGTTATCAAATGTGTCAGGTAAACCAGAAAAAGATCACAAACGACTGTCCATTCTTTAATTGGGTCTGCTAATAACTGGCAAAAGAGTAGATAAGATATGTGGTGAATTGTAAGTGGCTTTTCTGTGCCCCTCTGCACTTTTTTTTAATTGTATTGCACATAAATGGTTATTGAAATTCATACAATATGTTTAAAAAGATATACACATAGATTATGTACAGAGGAGGTAATACAAGCATGGCTCAGGTTGCAAACCTTACCTGATTTGATGTTCCTGGTGCATGGGGTGGTAATGGTGACATGCCCGAGGGCAATTGCCAGATTTTCCATTTTAGTGCGCTCCAACACTAACACTATTTACGTTTTACGTATGTATATGTATGTTTTCCGAAGCCCAGCCAGACTCTGGAAGGTATTAGCAAGTTGTACAAACTGCAATGTCGATCGATGGTTAAACTGTAAATATTTGCTGTCTTCTTACTCATGTGGTAACATATTTATACATAAAATGTGTAGTTTCTGTGATGGAGTAAGAGGCTTCATGAATTTGTAGGTAAGAAATGCTTTATTGAACAAATAAGGTGATTGAAAAGAGCAGCAGGTAGCAGCAAGTCCTAGCCTCTTCACCTGCAGGTTCAACCTATTAAAACTGTCTGTTAGACCTGACAGGGACATCCTGACATCCTTCACGTGGTATTCCCCCAAACGTTATGGGTTAACTCCCTTGGTTTGCTGAACTCATTTTTGTTTCCATTAGGACTCTGTGCATTTTATCCCTGCTGACCTACACTGGATTGGCTTATTACACTTAGTCAGTGCTAACTGCAGCTTGGTAGGAGATAGAAAGATTTTGTTTACACTCAAATGAATTGTAATTTAAATCCTCTTTAATGGTGGAGTCAGATTTTAAGTTAGAATTTTGAAAATGGCTTTTTTAGAAGCTTGACATTTTCCTGCCGATACCAACTGTTCATGTCTGCCAGTGTCCTGGGTCATATGACTGTGAATGGCCCAGCTGTTGTGGGTTTCGCATTGCTTTCAGACAGAGGGACAAATGAAGCCTAGGTGTTAGGGGAGAAGGTCTTCTTGACAAGAAGGCTGGGGATGAACTGTACCCTGCCCTGATCACACTTGAAAGGGCTACGCAGCACACACAAAGAAACCTGATACCAGGCCTGCCCTTGCTTATGCCACCCTAGACAGTTTGGAGCCAGGACCAGGGCAACAGGAAGAATTGAGCAGAACCACTTTTTAGGGATATGTCAGTGAATTCCACTTCACAAAGCATGGCAGTAGGTATAAAAGTGGGGCCTTCAGAACCTTTCATCAGAACACGAGTAGACCTGTGAAAGATTCGAAAATGAACTGCCCTTCTGTCTGAGGAAGAGGGACTGCCCTGCTGACTCCAAGGGTCAGTTGGCTGACCTCCTGTTTGAGCTACAGAGACACAACAAGAGGCCTGCCCTGCAACTGCCCAGCTGACCAACACCAACTGGACCTGCCTGCTGCTGATCTCTGCTGGACTGAGTCCTGATCACTAAGAGGTGCCCCAGGTCCTGGACCCTTAGCTGGCATCAGAGTGTACTCCTCCCTGACTAAGTGAAGGCTCCATCAAACCAGAGGCAAAGCAGCACAGGGGCCCACAAAGCCACACTGCTCCAAACTGAAGGATCCACTGGAACTATACTAAGCAGAGCCACTTGTGTCAATCCTGTCTGAAAGGTGCACATGTTTCAACACAGAGCTATGTCGAGCCCCGCAGAGCCATACAGCCCAGATCCGAAGGCTTCATTGGTCCAATGCTGATTGACACGAAGCCCCACAAAGCCTCGCCATGCAGCTAAAAGCTTCATCGGATCCGATGCCAAGTGATGTGAAGCCCTGCAAAGCCTCACCACACAGCTGAAAGCTTCACTGCAATCGATGCTATGTGGCACAAAACCTTGCAGAGCCACTTTACACAGACCACGCATCAAGGACAAAGGTACAATTCCCAGCAGGCTGAACCTCACCCTGTATCTGGTCCATGCTCCATCACGGTCAGCCTTCACTTGTGACTTTGTCCCAGTCCACTGGGACCAGATGACTGCTGTATGCTTCTTGGCACTTTTTTTTCAGATGAAACTTTAAAAACTCATAATTATGATTGTTCTCATTGGATTTTTACCATTTTTGTGTCATTTTACTTGTTAAAAATTATTCTATCTGTAATGAAGACAAACTCCTCTTGAAGTTTTATGATCCTTTATTCTCAACTCCATTACAACACGGGAGGAACAACCTCCCAGACTAACTTCTCTCCAGCAACTCAGCTCCCAACCATTTCCCTACAGAATACTACCACCCCACCATTCTGTTACATCATACCCACCTTCAACATTCCACTGCCAGCCAGCAGCAATACTACACATCTTTCCCCTTTATATACAATATATACAAAAACTTGTGCCTAAATAACAAAATAAACTACTAAAATGTAACACCCTACAGCTTAAGTTAGCAAGATTTTTTTCCTAACCATAACAAATAAAAATACTGCTTTAATTAATGTACCACTCACATTTCATTCTAGTACAAAACCTCTAACTTTTGCTGGTGTGCGAATGATCCTTCCTGACCTTCCGATTCTATCCACACCCTCACTCACCTTCAGCTGCGGACACACCTGACAACCACATGTATCATCTACCCCCTCATGCTCTGACCTTAAATCATTCTCCTACAACCAATCCTCAGCCATGGACTAATTTTCCTCATTTCTTTTTTCCCTTGCACATTTGTTATTGCATCTCACTATGCAACTCGTTCGTTCGTTCGTTCAGTAAGCTTTATTCGGATTGTGTAGCAACCATAAAAGCAAATATACATACACAGACACTGAAATCCAATATCAGATTCATAAAAACAGCAAATATACATATACAATCAATTAAGTGCAATTATAAAAATACAATCTCGGTTAATAAGTACATTAAAAGACCATACTTTTTCTCGCTTGAATTGATTTTAAAATAAATGTCGCAGTATATAAACAAATCTCAGGCTCTCTTAGTGTAAACAATAGGCTCATAGCAGCATTGGTGGTTATAACATTATATTTCTTGAACAAAGGTTTTAGATAGACAATTCTATAGTTCAAATATAGATCGCATAAAAGTAGAAAGTGCATAGTGCTCTGCTTAGTGTGCTCATCACAAGGGCATGGGGTGACTGGTCGCTGTTTCATTTCAGGGAATGCGACTAGATAATGAACAAGGCCTAATCTCATCCTTGTTAATACAAAGCGGTGAGAGGGTCTTGTAACTAGTGATAGGTAGCTTTGGAAACCATCGAAGTCTATATATGATTGGTAAAGCAGATATGTAGTTTGTTTCCCCACGATTCTCATCCTGCACTCCTTCTTATGGGACAAAAAAGTGTTCTTTATCTCCTGTTTGGACAAACCTATCACATTAATTGGATTTTCTAAGATCTTGAACTTAAAAAGATCTCTAATAACATTAGCTATATATTTTAGCCAAGGGATCTTAAAACAATTGTCCAATCGCAGGCAGTCCTTAATAATTGATTGAGTAAATATTGTCTCTTCTTTTGACCAAATTGATCTCCAGAGCAATAGGGGTCTCAGTGCGATCAAGTCTGACAAGTAGTTGACCCCCACTTCACAATGGATTAGCTAAGAGGATGCTGATGCAGGCAGGCACAGAAGCTTTTTTAAAAAAGAGTTTTCCTCTAATTGCAGTTCTTGACTGGAATGGGAACCCCATACCCCTGCACCATATAGTGCGGTGGAGGTGCATCTAGCTTTATAGATGTATGTCATGTCTTTAATACGGCGGTCCCCTAATTTGGAGGCAAACCTAAAGACCCCATGTACACTTTTTGACATCTTAACCCGGATATTAGACATTTCGCGTGACCATTTACCATCACCAGAAAAGGTTAGCCCCAGGTAACAAAAATTGTCGACAGATTCCACTCTTTCCCCGTCTATAAAAAAAGATTTCTTTTTCCTGAGTTTTATACCACAAGCCATTGTATATGCTTTGGCCTGGTTTATCAACAACTTCCTCCCGTTGATAAAATCTGCGAACCCATCTATTAATCGCTGTAGGCCTACCGGTGTTCTAGATAAAAGCACAGCATCATCTGTATAAAGCAGAACCAGTACATCTCGGCCCTCAGCTTGAGGGGCATCCGCCTGTATCAACTTAAGGACTGCGTCAACTTTGTTAATAAATAAAGTAAAAAGCAATGGTGCTAAGACGCAGCCTTGGCGGATGCCACGTTTAACCTTAAAATTAGGAGTGCATTCGCCCCGTTGGCCATACCGGACTCTAGTCGATAATTTCTCATATAGCCTTGCAAGAAAGTAAATAATAGGCTCTGGGCACCAAGGTTAAGTAGAACTGGCCAGAGTATAGCATGGTCCACTAAATCGAATGCGCTGCTAAGATCAGCAAAGCATAAAAAGAGGCCCCCTTGTTTAGCACATGTATATTTTCCAATTAAAAGCTCTAAATTAATACACTGTTCTAACGTACCCAGCCCCTTTCTAAAACCATATTGAGCTTGTGATAAAATCCCATTTTCCGCAACCCACTCTTCCAATCTTACTAATAAAACTCTGCTCATCACCTTTACTGATGAGTCTAATAGGGAAATTGGCCGATAGTTCTTGGCTTCCGATTTATTCCCCTTTTTATAAATGGGGATAATAACTGATCGGCCCCAGGTCATGGGGGCTCTCTCCATAACTGCAGCATTAAAAACTCTAGTAAGTATCGGGCCCCATAGTTCTGGCACCGTTTTATAGACATCTATGGGTACACCATCCGGGCCCGGCGCTTTTCCCCCTTTGCTACCTCTAATTCCCAGCTCAACCTCATCAAGGGTGATATTTAGGGGAATAATGGGCCATTTGCTGGGATTTATAAATTCCTCAGTAACTTCATCACATGGATTAAAAATGCTAGAAAAATGTAAAACCCATTCCTCACAGCTAACATGACACAAAAATTCAGGATAAGATTCATTTTTAAGAAATGTCGAGTTAACAGTTTCCCAGAACAACTTGTTATTAGTTCTACCCGCGGCCAACGAAAGTTTATCCCACGCCTCCTCTTGGAGCTCCTTCTTCCTCTGTTTGAGGGCTAGTTTGTAATCTAATCTTAGATTTTGAACTAACACTTTATCCTTGGGTCTACTGGAAAGTGCCTGTTTTAACTGATTCAGCGAGTTTGTACAGGTACGGTTAAACCAAC
The DNA here is from genome assembly GCA_963921515.1 of Calotriton arnoldi. NCBI lineage: Eukaryota > Metazoa > Chordata > Amphibia > Caudata > Salamandridae > Calotriton > Calotriton arnoldi. The sequence continues at coordinate 824,095 of CAWUFW010002735.1, read as the reverse complement.
CACTATTTTGTGTATGCTTCCTACTCGGTGGAGCGGTTAATAGCTTATCAATGGTATCATTAATTTTACTAAAATTAGTTAATATCACAGCCGGTTCAACCTCCATTTCAAGACTATCATATATCTCCTTACCACATTCTAAAACAATATTTTTTTAAATTTTAACTGAGTTAGTACCTTTCCGTTTAATTCTGGTGCCGTTTGGTCTACACGGGATAATATTGCCAGTAACCGTTTGTTGTAATACAAATTTGTTGCCCCATACAACCATTGGCATGATAATACAATTGTGATCGCTAAGTAACAATTCAGCAATCCATGGAGTGGAACATAGATGTACAATGTTTCCGGAAACTAAAACATGGTCAATCGTGGTATTGGCATTTCTTCCAGTGAAGGTTGGTATCTCCCTCCCATACCCATCACAAGCACATTGCATTAAATCAAGGTCATATTTCGCCAAAACTGTATTTAAAGTATCGCCATAGTTGTTGTGCGGGAAGTGTATACAATCATCCCCTTCATCACTCCTAAACCCACAAACTTTAGTCATAGACAATGTGCAAATTGGAGTATTAAAATCTCCGACCCATACAATAGCAAGATTTGTATTTACTGCTGTAACCAGATTGTCTATTTCCTTCTCTAATTCAATAACTACACTGTGGCGAGTTGAGTCAAAAATATTATTATAAAAATTAATCAGTAAGACATCCCAACCATCTTTATGATGCAACCACAATATCTGCGAGTGGTATACTACTTTGATTACCCTTTTGACTACCAAAGGCAATTTATTTCACAGAAGGATTAACAGCCCACCCTTCGTTATACCAGCCATAGAGGGTATAGCTAATAAATCATAGGAAGTAAACCCTTCAAAATAAACATGTTCAGTACTCCAAGTTTCTTGTAAACAAATAATGTCATGTTTATTAATAAAATCCACCCAGCCCAAGATGAACTTTTTGCTTGCCAATCCGGCTATATTCAAAGTAACGATAGTATAGCCGTTAACTGTGAGATTCCCTGTACTATCAATAGGTTGTTCACTTATACTCACTATGCAACTCATGTGCCACACACGATTGTCACTTACTCTGACTGCATCTGTTAGACACTCAATTACCTTGAGTGGTTCTGAATAAACAATTTCCCCTTTCGGCATCTTCTCAATCTTCTTGACTTTCACCTACTCACCAACCTCAATCTTCTCTTCCCTTGCTCCCTTCTTGTTATACACCTCCTGCACCTTCAAAATATGTTCCTTCACTGTCTCAGTGGACCATTCCACCTTCCTTGCCATATCTATCCATCCAAGATTATCTTTTGTAAAAGGCTCTCTTCACCGCATCAGCACAAAGGGACTAAAACCAGTGAGAGAAGGAGTTAACCTATACGCCCACAACATTTTCTTAATTTCCACATTCCATTTTTTACCATTACTAAATGGTACCGTTGATAACATGGTTAAAACGCTCAACCACACCATTTCCCACTGGGTGATAAACTGATGTGACAAGATGTTTCATGCCATTCCTCTGTAAGAACTCCTCCACCACAACAGACTTAAACTGTGGCCCATTGTCACTCAACAGTTTCTTAGGTAAACCCTCTCTCATAAAAACTGCATCTAAAAATGTCACCACAGTTTCAGCATCAGCCTTTTGTACCACCTCTAGCTCAACCCACTAGCTAAAATAATCAACTAAGACAATGATGTACTTGCTGTCGCCCAACTCACTGCATACAGGCCCAACGAAATACACCGCCAACATCTCCTAAACCATTTCAGGGCATTCAATTGGACATAGTCCTGGTCTCAACGTCTTCAAACTCATATCCGAACTTGCACATTGCAAACATTCCCTTACTAATTTCTCTATATCTCCATCCATGCCAGGCCACCAGTAAATTGATTTCACTCTTCTCTTAGTTCTAATCACCCCAAAATGCCTTTCATGACATATATCCAAAATTCTCTTCCTTAAACTCCCTGGGGGAACCATTTTACCACACTTTACCACAAAGTGTGACTCCACAGCCAATTCATTTCTGACTTCCCAGAATGGCCTTAAATCCTCAGGACACCTTTTCTTCTCTCCCCATCATCCTGCATGTACTGTTTTACCTTGTTCAATTTTCCATCAATACAAAATTGTGAGGCCAGTACACGTAGAAATTCTGCTGGACCAAACCCGCAGTTACCACTCTTGATCCGTCATCCGTATCTCCTCCTCTCAAAAACCTTGATCACCACAAGAATGGATAGATGATATCCCAATCACTTAAAATGGGCATGATACTGTGGAAAAACATCAATTTCTTTAGTAAATCGAGCACTTTGCTCCTGCGTGTTCCCTCCTTGCACGTTCCACTCTACTTAAGCAGCATGTAAACGACATAATCAACAACGCTTCCTCTGACGAAGTGCCTCCTCTGGTCTCTGGAATCCTCCAACAATGTAAGTTCCAACATCCTTTCCACATTTACGTGCTACCAATATGTATATCTCCGCTCGTGGGTGACGGTTGATAGTGTAGAATAAACCCTCTGTTGCTCTCTTCAATTACACAATCTATATTCCTGCCGAGTTCACGATTTCCGATGCTGTTCCCTCGATATCTCACTGCACTAAATCCTGCTTCTACATGGACACGCTGCATCGCTTGGAAAATAATCCTTTTTGATCCAAATACAGTAAAAGTAACTTGCACGCAATGGTTCCACGGAGTTGAGATCGCAGCCACTTTGTAATTAAAAGAAACTACTCTTGTAGTTTTAAGATCCTTTATGCTCAACTACGTCACAGCACGGGAGGAACAACCTCCCAGACCAACTTCTCTCCAGCAACTCCGCTCCCAACCGTTTCCCTAAGGAATACTACCACCCCACCATTCTGTTCCATCATACCCACCTTCCACATTCCACTGCCAGCCAGCAGCGATACCACACTATCTTTCGAAATTGGTTTGGGATTTTTTACATGCAGTGTTTTCATTGTAATACTGTTTGTGTGCTGCATACATACTTTACACATCGCCTCTAAGTTAAGCCTGACTGCTTTGTGCCAAGCGACCAGAGGGTTATGCACAGGTTAATTTATTTACTTTTTTGGTTCACCCTGACCATAATTGCGTTTACTATTTGAGCAGAGCTTCTACCTCTCTTAACTAATAACCTGATTTCTTACACTCTCACATTCAAAAGGTAACATTCCAGGATCCATTACATCACATGCAACAGTGCATGATAATATTCCACAAATAGCAGGGCAAAATACCAGTTTCCATGCATTCATGAAGAACAGTAGGGCAAAGCAATGGGACAAAGCAATGGGATGAGCAAAGGAGGGGGGCAATCTGGAGAATTACAGGCAAAAGAACTGTTATTGCATCCGACTCATAGATTGGGAAGAGAGTAGCTGGGATTTACTATTGTAGCACTCCTGTCTTACTTCTGGAATGCAGTAGTAAGCCAGGATTACTACACGTGTAAGTTACATCTACCCATAAATTCACTCTGTGTACTTGGTTTTATCCGCCACGCATATACTTTTACTAGATGCTTGATGGTTATAAGGACACTTATTCATTGTCGCGTTGGGCATTAACATTGGGGCCTGCTGTTTATTTGTGCTCATGGTCTGATGCGCAGACATGGGTTAGATGGTAAATAACTTTTACATATGTTTCATTATGTGGAGTACCTTGGAGAAAAACAAATATTACAAAGGGAATACCTATACTGGTAAATCATAAATTCAAAAGTAAAGCAAATAAACAAGAAAATAAAATGTTTTAAAGATGGAACAAGATAATAATGCTGATTATTAAATTATAAAATGCTTCATTCCGCAGTTTTGCCATTTCTGAGTAAATAAAGACACATGAAACAGAAATGTAAGAAAAATAAATACGTCTTTAGGGCCAATGCACAATATAAATACATAGTTGTATCCCCAGCCTGGATATAAGAGTGGCAATGAATGAACATCAGCAAAAGCTTTCAAATAAAAACGCAAACAGTGTCAGCTGTTTGGAGTACCCCGACTGACTGTCAGTGAAATCGACCCTCTTCTACTGGCGCTGATGACTGTCAGTGAAAGCTACCCTCTTCTACTGCTGCTGATGACATCACATAAGAGCAAGGCTCCTGGGTGTGTATCCTTCTATTCAGCACGACTGCTCTGTAAGGTAATCCCAGTGGACCATATTGAGCCATCTGAATGGTTTATAAATGGGACATTTGGAGCTATTTAGTTTTCAGAAGGAAAGGTTACCAATATTACAAAAAGGGAAGGATACAGTTACCTAATGTCCTGAGGGAAATCAAGAGACTTTGGTGGGAAGGACCATATGGGTATTGCAAAAAGCTGATGTTGGCTTTTTTAGAAAGAGCAATATCCATATATGTTGCATTTTATGTAAATATTACAAACTATTGCCACACATAGTACAGGTATGATACTTGCTCCTGGCAACACAGAGGAGATGTAATTTTCGACCTTATGATAATATGAGGCAGGTGCGATGTGATATAGGTTCACTAGTCTGCATTAGCAGTTCCTATGGCTCATTGACTAGTTGTCACATCCGCACTGTATCACTGAAGCCCTTGATGAGAGATAGGAGACAAAAAGTGAGACATACCAGCCCTGATGTGCTTCACTGTGTCTTTACAGCTTGACCTTCACTGTGTTGTGAGAAACTGCTCCTTGAACGTCTGACTTAGTCAATAAGCTAATCCGGTCATCAATAAAACACACTTTCTTGTTTATTAATATGTGATTAAATATGTATATGATAAAAGGATATTGACTGTAGCAATGTTTGGTGACAAGAACAATTATGGTTTCCAATTCTAATCACTGCATGAGCTGTTTAAGCCAGTAAAAGCCAATAGTGTGTTTATGAACAACCATGGTCTTTAATTAAAATATTATAATTTTGTTTGCTCTTTCGGCATTTCTTCAATTACTTTCTAATCAGTGGGCACGTTTTTTCTTCTTTTAGCTTTCTTCAGAACACATTCTAAGAGTAATAGTCCAGTAGGCTTACATAAAGCAGCCCAATTTCTAACGTATACATCATTTTCATAAGTTCAGTGCTATTTCTTGAGTTTCACCACAGTAGTAGGTACAAATAACCTAAACCGTCAGTGCTAAATTGCAGGCTAGGGAGCCAGAAACCACACCAGGTTGTATCAGCAATTCCAGGATGTGGGAATTTCGTGATATATAAAGTTGAACCTTGACGAGGCCTCGCAAATGAACATTTGCTGCAGGTATCACTCGACTTAGGTGGAAATTCCCATTTATTTGGTAATTTTCCACATAACAATTTCACTAGCTTTCGACTGGTGAAATATTCAGGTGGCAGATATGAGGAATCATTTCCTGATGAAAATAGGAGACATCAGTATCTTTTATGTCTATGAGGAAGTGAAAAGGCAGAATACAAGTGGAAGAAACACTAGTATGCAAAGGTTGTCTCCTCTATCTTTAACAACACCATAAATGTAACTATTTAGAAAAACTGCTTGGAATTTCAGCAGCTCTTCTATTCGGGAGCTTGACCTAGTTGAAGGCTTAGCCTCACCAGAGGAACTGGCGGATGCAGAAATTAAAAAGAGCGATACTAACCTGATCAAGATATTAAAAAATATAGATACAGACGAAGAGTGAGATATCGATTAACCAAGTACCAGAACAAGTTAAAAAGTGAGAGTAGGAGAAATTAGAATAAATACCTAACAACAGCAGCGGGCGTTGCAGGTAAGCGCGGTGGGACGGTGGGCGGGGTGCTGCGGGAGGGGGGATGTCGACAGACAATGGAATAAGAGTTATTTATTTATTTAATTTGCCCTATTCTGTCGTCTGTCGTCTGTTGTCGTCCCCTTCGCCCCGCCTCACCGCGCTTACCTGCACCGGCTGCTGCTGCCTAACAATTCTATAAATTGAATTTATGGACATTAAATACACATTTGTAACAAGAACAATTTTAAGTAAATGGGAGAATAATAAATGTTTAGAAATTCTTCCAACTATGCTAATGGCTCTTTATAGCAAGATAATGAACATAGATGAGATTGTGCGAGAGGAAGTTGGTGAAGAAGTATCCAGAATGTGTTTAAAAATTTGACCAGGAAGAAACAGTTACTTTCAGACATCTTACAAAGTTTCTAATGCCTTTAATTGCATTAACATGATGGTTTGTTGATAACATCTTGAATTGAAAATTGGTGATGGCTCAGAGGCAAGATGGCGGCCGTGACTACGGTCATGCGGGCTTGAGCTCCCGGAGGTTCCCCCCTGCTCCACTCACCATGAACTGTGGGTAGTCTTTTGACCGGGTCAGGCTACTTCGTAAACCCCGAGGTGAAGCGCTGGCGGAGCAGGCATGCTGTGGATCGCCTGCGGTATTCCTTGTGTGGTTTTTCTTCGACTCCTGTCATTGACGAGACGTGCTTCCTTGTGTGCGCGCGCCGCCCGGACTACGGAGTGGATGGTGCCGGCAAAAAGACAGTCTAACGCGGAAGTGATTGCAAAGCACTACGGCGGTGTAATGCCTCCAAAGGCTGGGCGTGGAAGAGCGCGCAACACCGTCGAAATGCCTGACAGCACGGACGGCAAGAAATTGACAACAACCACGGGGAAGAAGGATGCTGCACGTATAGAGGGTGGTAAGAAGGCTGTCCCTGTATTTTTTCAGGCTGTGAAACCCAAAAAAAGCATTTCTGCAATATCGGCTACTCCCGAGCCTGAATCTAATATAGAGGTGCGGGCAGCGGATTCCCCAGCAGACTTGGTGGTCAGTGAGGATGGGGCTATGAGTGGTATCCCCCAAGGCTTTGCTGGAAATGGGGAGGAAGTGGATAAAGACATTGGAAAAGACGCAGAAAAGGTTGCAATAGGGGGCACTTCTCGCGGGTCAGTTAAGAAGGTGCAGACGGGGAAATGTAATGCAACGCCTGGCCCTGGTAGTTCTGATATGGCAACAAGGAAGATAAGGGACAAACAGGATTTGAGGAAAGAAAATGACTCTGGAGACCCCCCCTTTTATTCAATGTCAGATCCTTCGGATACTTCTGGGGAGGAATCTGATTTGGACACACATAAGGGAATCGGTAGACCAAAAACAGTACGCAAGCAGGGGGACCTCGGGCTGTGCACAGGCTATTACTCGGCCGGGAGTGTTGATTCTTTTCAATGGGACTATTCATATATGAATGAGACTGAGATGGCCAGCGGGACGCAGGCCAATTTCGAATCTGCCGAGAAACCTGAAGATATCTCCCTGGCTGTTATTTACCAGAGCATTATGGCTCATAGGGCGGAGACATGGGCAGAGAGTCAGCGTATGCAAGGGGCTTGTCGCAAACTGCAGAATGCAGTACGAAGAATTGCTAAGTCTTGTTCCGAGTTTTATGACAGGTTCAATGAGGCTGAGACCCGTATATCCAATTTGGAGGATGAACTGGCTGTACAGAAAGCAACTACAGAGACTTTACCCTCCGCAAAGGATGATACTATCTGGAAAGTCACTGATTTAGAAAATCGTCTACGACGGAACAATCTTCGAGTACTGGATATTCCTGAGGGGGCCGAGGGGCAAGACCCCCGAAAATGTATCATTGAACTCTTCTCTGAAGCCTTTCCTGGGCTAACGCAATGGGACTGGAGTCGGGAGATCCAGAGGGCACACAGATTTCCTTTTGTGCAGCGCAGCAGGCCGGGCCAGAGCTCTCCTAGACCAAGGGCGATTTTAATTTCAGTTAATAATTATCTAGCGAGAGAAGCAGTGTACGACCTGGCACGTCCAGATAGAAAGAAAACTGGGAAGGGGGTTGAGTTCTTTGTACGCCCTGATTATTGCCCTCTCACAGTTGAGAAAAGATGGCAACTTCGCCAACTCATTACGCCATTCCGAGATAAAGGGGCACAAGCCTTCTTGCTGAATCCAGCTAAACTCAAAATCATACACAATGAGCATGTGCGGTTTTTTACAGTGGAATCAGCTGCTAAAGAGTATTTACAATCACTATGAACGTAGGGGGTAAAAAAAAAAAAAAAAAAGGAAGGGCTAAAGATATCTTCTGAAATTAACTGATTTTACTTGATATTATTTTGTACCCCTTTTGCTATTTAGGCAGTGATAGTATTATGTCGTTTTTCTAGCTGGGATGGCAGTAAGGAATGTGAAATGGTGATGGGTGGTGAATTTTTTTTTGTAATCAAATTCGGGTTGGGGCAGGGGGGTCCGGGGTTTGGGAAGCTCGATCCATTTCGGAGACCTTGTGTCTCCAAGCCTCTAGTTTTGGGATGGGTGGGGGGGGGACACGGCGCCGGCTGGAACCGTGGTTGGGTGAGGAGGGGGGGGGGTTGTTGATGGGGGAGGGGTGGAGGTTGGGGGGTGGGGGGGTAACAGTAAAAATAATCCATGCGGGTTTGATGAAGAGAAATATGAAATTCAATGGTTTTAAGCACATAGCACATGAGCAGGAAGTTACAGGGAAGATAGATGGGGGATAGTGGCATAACGGGTGGTATTCGGATTTGCTCCCTGAATGTAAGCGGTCTGAACAATTATAATAAAAGGCAACGTGTCGCTAATGAGCTACGTGTACCACAGTCTGATCTGATATGTATACAGGAGACCCATATACCATGGGCCAAAAGGAAACTATTGGCGGAATTAGGCCTGACAGTATTAGTTTGTACTGAGCAATCCACCACTATACGGGGGTAGCAATTCTAGCGAAGAATCATATACAAGGGACAGGAAGGGCATTGGCAGATAAACAAGGGCGATGGGCCATAGTGGAATGCCGGATGGGTGGCCGAATTTATACGATATGCTCTATATATGGTTCTAATTTTGATGAGGCCCTTATAAATGAAAGGCTAAATGTGGAATTGGCGCTTTGCCCTACACCATTAATTATATGTGGTGATCTAAACATACATCTCGAGCCTGAAGCGCTACAAGATGACAGTAAGCCTTGTAAAGGAAGGAAACCAAGGGTATTCAAGGCTCTACAATCTTTATTGGCTGATCACGGATTGGTGGATGCATGGGCTACACAGCGAGGCATGGAAGCAGGGTACACTTTTTATTCCCATCCGCACAAGAAATTAGTAAGACTTGATTATTTTTTTGCATCAGGTCTTTTGTTATCAGGAGCTAAAATACAAGTATATCCACGGATGTCCTCTGATCATGGACCCTTAGTGTTGAACCTTCAAATGGATAGGATGGGAATCAAACTGCGATCATTTTCATTCGACAGGAAGTTATTATTGGATGAAAGCTATGTTGCACATATGCAGATCTGGATTGAGCAATTTTTTGCCATAAACCGCAATTCAACAGGGACGGGGTGTGTATGGGATACTTTTAAAGCTGGTTTTAGGGGGAGACTCTTAGCTTCGGCATATATAAGCAAAAACAAATGCGAGTGATACTTCAGGAATTATATGCTTGTCTTATGGTAGCGGAAGAAAAACTCATGCAGGGTATACATCTGGGCCAGGAGATTACAGCCCTGCAAACGGAAGTAGCTCGGGGTAAAGCTAAAATGAATCAGTATTGGAGCAAAGAGATAGCTAAGAAACAATCTATTAATAGGAATCTAAATTATGAATATGGGGAGGCAACTGGACGCTGCTTGGCACAAAGACTGAGATCTAAAGAAGCAGCTCAAAGGATCAGCTCAATGGTTGATTCTAGTGGCAATATAGTAGAATCTGATGTTGGGATTTTAAAGGTGTTCCATGACTTTTATGAGGCATCTATACCGGGGAGGCTTATGATTTACGTGCTGGGGAATCTTTGCTACAGAACTGTTCTAATAAACTGGACACGCAGGATGCAGAACTACTAGAAGCTCCTATTACTATGAAGGAACTAGAAAGAGCTGTCAATAGCTTAGCCTTGGGCAAAGCGACAGGGCCCGATAAACTCCCATTGGAAGTTTATAAAACTTTTTGGGGAATATTAAAGACCGATATGTTAACTACTTTTCAACAGGCTCAAGCAGGAGCGGCCCCCCTAAGTTGGGATGAGGCTAGCATTATTGTTTTTAAAAAAAAAGATAAACCGGCTGATCAACCTGGCTCATATCGGCCTATATCGCTCTTAAACTCAGATGGCAACATTTTTGCCAAAATGTTAGCGACCCGGTTGGCTGAAGTAATAACCCCGTTGGTGTCCTTGCGGCAACATGGGTTCATCCCCGAGAGGGGAACAACCAATCATATTAACAGGGTTGTAACCTTGCTTGATATAGCTAACACCACGGGGAGTGAATTTAGCTTGATACTATTAGATGCCGAAAAGGCATTTGACCGGGTTGCCTGGGACTTCTTATGGGCTCTATTGCGCGGTATTGGTTTTAAACAGAACTTTATCACTGCTATACAAGTTTTATATCGGCGTCCATCAGCTAAAGTCTGTATTATGGGCCTGGAATCAAGCCCAGTATACATCTCGCGGGGAACAAGGCAAGGATGTCCCTGCTCCCCCTTGTTGTTCTCATTGTATATAGATCCGTTTTTAAAGATGTTAGAACAGAGTGCAGGGATAGAGTCGGTAATATGGAGGCAGGAGCACTTTCGTGTGTTTGCGTATGCAGATGATGTGGCAGTGGTAACACCAAATCCTATCACTGCCATGCCAGAAATAGAACAGCTGGCGGTAGAGTTTGGGGCTGTATCAGGATATAAACTCAATGTGGCAAAGACACAAATCTTATGTTCGAACATTTCTACATTTGATGACCAGCGAGTTTTGAACGAGGTAACATATCTAGGGGTCAAGCTGAGGACATGTTTAAAAACATTGGTTGAGGTTAATTGGTGTAACATTTTAAATGATGTGAGAAAGCAATTGGATCGGTGTGAGTGTTTACATCTTTCACTTGTGGGACATTGTAATGTCCTTAAAATGTTGATATTACCGAAAATGTTATATTTTTTTAGATCTGTACCAATAGAAATCCCTCGCCCCCAACTGGCTGTATTACAATCAATTTGCGCTAGGTTTTTATGGGCCCAGGGAAAACCCTGTAGAGCTATGCGCTATATGACCCTCCCTCGGGAGAAAGGCGGTTGGGCCATTCCTGATTTTATTTTATATCATTATGTATGTATATTGCAACATATGAATATTTTATTAACAGGGGCAGAACCAGCCAGCGCTGCCGAAGCCCCCTCGATTTATCAAATGTTACTGGGCAGTGATGCTAAAAGTCGATTGTTTATTAATGTGGAGCCAAGCTATTACAAGAAAACCAGGTTTAAGGTTTTATATACCACCTATAAAGTGTGGAAAGCGGTGCAACAGTATTATGTAGTAGAGAGGATATCTCAGTACACCCCTCTCACAGCTACGACACTCCTCCCACCGATATTTTGGGATAGGATTATAGATAGATGGCGGACTAAAGGGATTAATTTTATTGGAGATCTATTTGCCAATGGGGGATTAATGTCCTTTGAAATGCTAACAGACAAATTTCATCTTAATAGGTTCGAATTTTTTTAATATCTACAGGTGCGTGACTATCTAGGAAAACATCGGTGGAATATGGCTGGAAATCCTGTAATCGAAGCTGTGAGGAAGAACGCACGCATTGGGATATTGTACAATTTATTGTTAGATACCAAGGGTGACGATTTAGAGAACCATAATATAAAATGGGATAATAGGCTGGGTTGTGTTGGCACACGGGTAGCAACCTCCATTGAGTTGGCGGGGAGATTGTTAATATCTGCCAATCTCCGTGCGCAACACTATAAGACTGTGTTTAATCTTTATTATACCCCAGCTAAACTGTCTAAATGGGGCGGCTCAAACGATGGGAAATGTTTTCGCTGTGGAACAGAAGAGGCAGACATTGTACATATATTTTTTACATGTAGGTATCTAATGAACTTGTTTGGGCATATAGAGAAATTCTTAGAGGAAATTTTGGGTGGTCCAATTAATTTGTCATCTACGCAGGTACTGCTGGGGGTAGCTGAGAGAGAGGGATTGGATCAACTGGCCCATAAATATAGGTCCCTGATTTTTCTCGCTACAGCTGTGGCTAGGCTATGCATTGCTTCAATGTGGCTTCAGAAAGAGGCGCCAACTTTTGAATTATGGAGGGCCCGATTTCTCTCTATGTTTAATATTGAATATAGCTTATATGAATTTAAAGGTATACGAAAAAAGAAATTAGGCCTAGAGATATGAGGGCCAGTGGTGTCTTTTATGGATGAATGAGGTTTTAGTTTGAGGCGACCTCTCTTCTCTTTTTTTTTATTTTTATAACGGTTCCATGCACCTGCACTTTAATGAACGTTATGTATTTACTCCTGTCATTTATTTGTAACTTTGTGAAAATGTTTTAAGGATTTTTTATTGCTTGTGCGAATTTTAAACCATTGTATTAATGTATTGTAACGTATTGTAACCATCATGGATTAATAAAATAAAATAAAAAATTGGTGATGGCATGTTATCTCTTCACTAGTTTTTTCTAAAGCCATGTAAGTCATGCACTTAGTGAAACAGGAAAAGGTGATTGACCTCATATACCCAATAATATATTATGAATAGGATAGGTGTATTATAGGAATAGTTTTCATAACACTCTGCCCTTTTGCAATGGGCTACAATGTTGCTTTTGTGATTGGTGAGATGGAGCACAGACAGAACATTTTGCCTTCTAACTCTACTTAGTACTATATCTTTATGTGCAGCCTTAGCTGCTAAAGGAAAAAAAAGATTTTACGTAGCTGGTTGATTAATGAAATCTTTAGTTTATACTTGGGTTCCGAGCCTCCAACGAGGATGCAGATTTGAGTCCAGATTTGGTTAAAGAACCAGATAATTTGCACTCATCTTCCTCAGTAGAGGACTTTTCCTCTGCCTTTTCCATTGAACAGCGGAAAGAGAGAGCAGCTGGTTAAGTTCTTCAGTGCCTTTAATTAGCACTGTATTTCTCCTGCAATACACCCTACAAGGAATTACGAAAACAGTATCCTGCTTATCAAATGAGCAAGCACGTCTAACAGCCGTATTTGGAAAAAACTGGTGACAGCCATTGAAATGGCATTAACCCTGCCATTGGCGTACCAACTCCAGTTAGATTCTCACCATGAATGCAAGGGATGGGAGAAGTGCTAAAAGTCCCAGTTTGACTCTGGCCACATGACTTCCTCTCTGGACATAAAAGACAGCCCAATTCAGGGTCGGCCATCGTCGGAGGAGTATGGGGAGCTGAATAGGTGCACGGGAAGACGATGTCCCTTTGAGTAGTAAGTGCTGGGGGAAACAGGATAATTGAGTCCTATCTTTAGGAAACAAAGGGTAAACATGGTGTTCTCTATTCTCTTAAAGAGTGCGACAGCAGCACTATCTCATGGAGCCTGAATTTTTAGGATTCAGGTAGGAGTCATAAACATGACAATTTTTTTTAAATAAACTTGCATGTGCATACTTAACACTACTGGCTATTATAATTTCATTTTATTTACCTTTATGTGTGTATTTCTATGTGTTGCTATATATATATGTCTTATCTGTCGTCTGGGAGCAAACTCACATGTCTGCATGCCCCGTTTGGCACAAGATAAACTAAGTGTGAACAAGCATGAGACAATTACATGATTCACCCCTTAACAAAAATGCTTTTGTGTTTTCTATTTCAGAGACCACTACAGGGAAAAGGTCCTTTATGATCTGTATGAGTGTATGCTTCATGTTTAGCGTACTGTGTAAACCAGAATTAGGAGTTGGTATTTAACACAATCTGTATAAAACCTATGGATTTAGTCGGTCCTGTAGAAAGCCTGATGACCCTGAGTGGTACTTGTAATAGGCTGAAACATGTTGACCTTACTGAGCTACAAATGTTAGGGGTCATTGAACTCATAGAACATCACACTGTTTTTATCCCAGCTAAAGGACCTTATTAATAAACAAGAATTAGGATCCTGAAGGCTTTTTAAACTCGCACTTAGGCTTTAGTAGAAGCTCCGCTTACAAACTGTGTTGAGCCCACCCACTCACACTAGGTGCAGTGGGTGAGGATCCGATGATGAAGCATGCCACTGGTGGCACTAGTGGGTGAGGATCCTACTAACATATCCATGTGATGCAAAGGTCGCACTGATTCACATGGGTGCAAATCCCTTTCCACTATGTTATATATTAAGACAAGTTAATTTGACCTCTTAAAACATTAGGAGTTCATCAGTTGTGAGGCTTTCCCTCTTTTGTGTACTGATTGCTATGGTGAAAGAAGGTCCAGGAACTGATGTAGTTTTAAGTAAATGTAGTTTAGATGCAATAGCTTCCCACCATGAGCATGTTTACATCAGATCAGCCCTGAGAATCATGAGCATTCCCAATTAACTGATGGAATCCCAAGCGACGAGATTCTACAATCTACATCATGTTACAGGCACCACAGACAACAGACACTATATACACTGAATATGTCAGCTCATAACACAGTCATCAAGTGATATTAGGTCTGTTGGCTTTGTGCACACTAGGGAAAAGGATGAAGTGAGTCAAGTCAACCTTTCTTGAAAGGTCGTGCCTGAATTAACTATCAACTTATGTATTGAACTATTGAAACAACTAATTTGTCTATTTAATACCCAGGAGCCTAGCAGAAACTAAAATGCTTGTGCACCTGTCCTCTGGGGAAATACAAAATGTGCTAAAAAACGTATGGTTGTTCTAAATCTAATGTAGGTACCCATCCCATGTAAATAACACTTTTTCCAACTTATAAAATTCCCACTCACAATAAGTGTGCAAATTTCAAGGGGTCCACTTGCATAACACGTTTACACTTAATGCTAAGACTTTGTGCCATCTCAAACTCTTGTAATGTGACACGAAGTTGCCTAATGTTGTGGGAGGGGATTTACTTTCCATAGCAGAACTTGTTTGTGCTGGAATGTTGCCATTTTTGTAGTGAAAATTATTCTATACACTACTTTGAGGTACATTGCATCAAAGGCGCATTCCATGCATAGTACTTAGGCCTTCCAGCACTAATGCTCATAGGTTTTTGACGCAAAGCCAGTTTTACAATGATCGTCATACCTGAATTTGTGTTAAAAAATAACGCCTCCATTAGGGAGGTGTAAAACAGGAGAAATGTTTTATTTATTCTTACATTTCACAAATTGCATGTGTGCCGCCCTGTACAGCACACATCCAGTCTGTAGAATGATAAAAAAAAAATGAATGAAGATGGGCAAGCGAATGATGGTTTGTGGCAAATGTCTGTTTTTTGTTGTTGAAGAAGACACAGAGCAAGCCTAGCTTTAGTTAGTCACAAAATGTAATAGTAAAAGATAGATCAAATAGTAAAAGCATTTTCTTATGCGGTGAAATACATTACATTTGTAGTATCTTTATTTACTTTGTATCTTTATATATGTATTTTTAGATTGCAGATGTTACATGATTAAACTGAGCAGTGGCCTCTGGCTCTGCACTTAATTTGGATCTTGGAGCCTAAGAAAAACAATTGACTCTGTTTCGCTTCTGGCTCAACTCTCCCTCTAAGTTTTCTGGCCTGCCCACTGCCTTCTGCTATTTAATGTAAAAGGTTAGGAGCCGAAAAGTGTTGGAAGGAAGCAAGCTAAGAAATAGCACCAATGAGATTACAAGGTTGTTGAAGCAGTGCAGTCTCAAGGATTTTAGGGGGGGGGGCAGGCATGACACATTTGAAACAACTCTTGAATTTGGGACTTATTTTCATTTAATTCAACTCCTTTAGATGCCACATAACATTGATTTATAATTCGGGAAACAGGGGCATGCAAATTCAGCTTAATGCTAAAGCTTCCCACCGTCTGCCAGCTAGGTAATTCTTGAACAACCATTGCCAAAACCATTTCTTTTTGCACTCGGATCTGTTTTTTTCTGTCTTGCAATATTTTATGTAAAATCCAGTGCCTAGCCAGTCTTCCCCTCCTATTGACAGAAGACAGAGTAAGGGTGATTTTATAGATTCTTACTGGACAAATGCATAATATTAAAATAGGACATATGCACAAGAAGAAGTGGCTTAAAGAGAAAGAAAGGGATTAATGATTGGTGAGATAGAGAAATGAGATACAATAAGAGAGAAGCAAGAAAACAGGAAGTAGAGAAAGGTGATTTAGAAAGAGGGGAGAGGGAGTGAGAGAAATAATGGAACAATGTTGATAAATGTGATGTTATAGGACTTTACCTACTTAAGGATTGTGAAAGCTGGTATTTTACGGTCCTTTGCATATTCGTTTACTGAACATGACAATGAGGAAAATTGCAGTTTGATAACTACTGCATGGGGACTGATTTTGAAAGGCCAGTAATCTGAGAGTACTTACCAATGTAAGTGAAAAGAATGCATGAAACCTCCCAAGCACAGTGAACTGAATTGGCCCTTGTAATCTTCAGTGATTACTCCTAATCATCTTGCATATTGAACACAAATCTGATTTGTGTAGCTATCTAATAAATGGTGGTACATCACTGAATATTTGTGAAGTATTTTTATATGTATTTTAGTTACCCTCTCATAATATGGAAGCAGCCTGTAGCATAAATCATAAAGGTATTTAATGTTCTGGCGACTGCACCCAACATTATCTCAAAATCTCCTCATTCAACAACATGAAGAGTCTCAAAGCTGCCTCAAATGCATACAACCCCGGATGTCACCAAACTACCTCATGCTAAATTCCTCCTCTTTGGCAACAATTCTAAACAATGTCTGATTAAGTCACAGCTCTCCAAGTTGAACCTAACAGGCTTCACACCCCAACTGACAGAACAGGTCAAATCCCTCAGATTTACCATCAATTTAATCCTCACACTCAAAGAACACATTGCCAAGAAGATTAAAACAGACTGATTCTAACTCTCTCTCTTGAAAAAAGTGAAACATTTTCTCTCAGGAGAAGACTTCATAAAATGTTCAAGCACTATTCCTTTCCCAAGTACATAGAGGCAATGTTTTGTTCAATGGCATCACAAAGACTACACTTGCTCCCCAGAAACACATGCTCAGCACAGCAGCAGGGCTCATCAAGGGGCAAAAGAAATCTGAGCACATCACCCTTGCATTAAAGGGTGTACAATGGCTCTAAAGTCTGCTTTTTCAGCTTTCAATATGATAATGAAAATCATACTTTACAGAGAACTGGGAAATATGTTCAATATTTTGGTTTCCTTCGGTGTATGGGTGCATATTGTGTGTGTGTGTGCACGCATGTGTATGTATTTGTACGCTCTGGGCCTGATTTTGTATACATTCTTTTATAGGCTCTATCGAGGTATTGTTTTGAGTGGGACACATCCTTGAGAAATGGGAGTACGCAACACATTGGTTTGCACCATATGTTCCAAATTATATCTTCCCTAGAAGTTTTTAAAGTTGTGGTATTGAGAATTCCTTTACAGAACCTATGGATTTAGTATCAGGGTAAGATGATCCTAGAACCCGTATTGTTTGTTTTAAAATTGCCTTATCAGCGTACCTCCAAAGACATTAGTGGCTGATCTATTGATCCTATCTATCGTAGGTTGCTGCCATTCTGTATGTCCTGATAAAGACCCCAGTGAAGTCACCTTAGGGGGTCGAAACGTCAACATATTGTACTGCTGACTATAACTTATTGGAGATTTAAAAACAGAACACTGAATACGGGAGTTCTTTGTGGCATAATTATTCCTCCAATCAGTCAACAGTGTATTATTTGCTGTTTTTATGTCACATGACCACCAATAATCACTCTTGTCACTATTTACTCACACCACTTTGGAGCACCTACTTGTGTTTTAATATTGTACCCAAGTAAAGCAAATACATTTGTACAAATACAAGTGTATGTATGTTTTGCCTATATGAATGTGTTTTGTGTTGCCAGGAGAGCTTAGGCTTATAGCTCTCTCCGAGAGAATCATTGTATTCCTTTGTTACATACGATGAGAGCAAACGTTGATATCTGTGCTGATAATAGTTCATCTTTAGTCTGACGTAACATATCATAACTGTTAGACCTGTCAGCCTTAGGGTGGTCTTCCCCTAAACTTTTTGCCTCTGGTCCTCCATTTTACTGAACATATTTTTGTTGGCCTTAGGGCCCTGTGCACTTTACCACTGCTAACCAGTGCTGAGGTGCTTGTGCTCAGTCCCCTAAAACATGTTTAAATTGGCTTACACCCAATTGTCATATTTAATTTACTTGTTTGTCCCTTGTAAATACCATTTACCATATACCCAGGGCCTATAAATTAAATGCTACCAGTGGGCCTGCAGCACTTATTGTGCCACCCACTTGAGTAGCACCTTAAACCATGTACCAGGCCTGCCACTGAAGCCTGAATGCAGTTTATAACTGCCATGTCGACTTGGCATTAAAACCCCCTTGCCAATCCTTAAACTCACCTTTTATTACATATAAGTCACCCCTAAGGTAGGCCCTATGCAGCCCATAGGGCAGGGTGCTGTATAATTATAAAGGTGGGACATGTGCATTTAAGTATTAAATATCCTGGTAGTGAAAAACTCCTAAATTTGTTTTTCACAGCTGTGAGGCCTACCCCTCCTATAGAATAACATTGGGGATTCTTTATTACATTTAATAAGCTATAATTTCCATTTGGGAGCAGGTAGCTATTTCATGTTTAGTGTCTTTGGAATTGTAATGAAAAGCCCTATTTAATGGCAAAGTCGGGTTTTTGATTACAATTTTGAAAATGCCACCTTAAGAAAGCTGGCATTTTTCTGCTTTTAGCCCTATTGTGCCTGTAGCCTGCCTTGGGTCACATAATTGGGTGTAACTAGCAGTTAGACTTTGCGAATTCCTCCCAGACAATCACACAACAGAGGAATTAGGTATGCCTTGATGGGCCATCTGCTGGCAGAATGAGGGGGCAGAGCTGAGCACAGCCCTACTTGCAAATCAGTAGGGAGTGCTCTGTCCTCACACAAAGGACCTAACACCTACCCATTGTCATTGTAGCCAGCTTGGAGCCAAGGGAGTCAGGAAATTCTATGTACTTCAAAGCCACAGTCTAGAAGCTTCTCCCACTTTCCAGAAGGAGGGCACCAGGGTACAAAAAGGGGATCTCAGACACCAACTCTTCAATACACTTCAAGACCTGTGGATACTCTGCCAGGAAAAAGGACTGCTATGCTACTGAAAGGACTGCCACTCTGCTGGACTGCTGACCTGCTGCTGTCTTCTGCCCTGCTGCCCTCTTGCCTTGGGAATAAGGACTGGATTTGCAACTTTAACCCAGGACCACCAGAGTGACAGGATGTTGAGCGTCCCTGCCGAGACTAGAACCCAGTTCCCCAGCGTCGAGGTCGACCACGCTAACCATAGGCCACATCCTCTCCCCTGTAGTTGCTGTGGGTGTAAATTTAGGGCCTCATGTAGGCCTACCGTAGGGCAGTGCCGCAGGCCACCCTGCAGCGCTGCCCTACGATAAGGAAAAGGGCAGGAAAGCATCGTATCAACGAGATACGCCGCATTCCTGTCCTTTTCCTCTGCACCGGCGCACAATGGGCTGCCGGGCGCCAACGCTGGCACCTTTGCACCCTGGTGCAAGGGTGCCTTCGTTGAGGGGATGATTGTTTTTGTGCAGGAAGGAAACCTTCCTGGCCAAAAACAATCACAAGAGGCCTTTTCCTTTTTCTATGTGTGCTGCTGAATGCAGCACACTTAGAAAAAGGAAAAGCAAGGAGAAATAAAGATATTTCTCCTCGTTGTGCCTCATAAATCTGGGGCAGTGTCAAAATGCCATGGATGTTGCTGGGAACGCCCCAGCAACATCCATTGCACCCCCCTTTAATGCAGAAAACTGCGTTAAAGGGGACATTATTTACGAGGCAGCATTAAGCCAAAAAAAGTGGCTTAGTGCTGCCTCATAAATATGGAGCAGGCTCCTGCGCCACGGAACGTCAAAAAAAGTGACGTTCTGATGGCGCAAGGGGCCTCTTAGTGAATTGCAACTGGCTTACCCACTTGTAGGTGTGTTTTTGTGAATGGAAATGTCCCATGTGCCCCTCCTTGAGTTTTCCTTTCCTTCTCACACATTCTAGTATATGATCTCTATAATTCAGTCACTCCCCATTGCCATTCCAACATTACTCTTAAACTGTAGGAGTATGTTTGCAGTTTTCTTCACTTGTGTTTCTCTGGGGACTGGTTGAGCCTGGTCTTTATTCCACAGCTAATCACATTGCCAAAAATGGGTCAGTTTACCCTTTTTAGTGTTGCTGACGCCTGCACTACTTCCCCAGTGCAACCATCAGCATTTGTCTGATGCTAGGGAGGTTTTAAAAGGACCCTCTGGTGTTCGCACCCGAAGGATTCCTTTTTTCATCTTCAGCTTGGGCTGCTGGGAAGGAGCTTCCCCAGCAGCCCTAGTCTGTTTTTTGTGAGGGTAATGATGATCACTGTGCAGGGCATGTTGATGTCATTACTACAAAGTGAAAATAAAACTTGTTTTACTTTCACTGTATCATTGCTCGGGGGCATATCGCAGCCCCCTGAGCACTGACTGAGTTGGGGGAAGTATCATTGGAAAGGGGAGTGTATCCCTTTTCCAATGGTAGTTCCTTGTTTGGGATTGCTACAGAAGAATGATCCCCAAGCAGTGATCCACCCACTATACACTAGAGAATTTTGGCAGGGGAAGGACCCCTTGTGAGTGCTTCCCCCAAACTCTCCCTCAAACGTTTTGGAATTTCTCCCTTCTCGGAAAGCAGATGGGAGCGATTACCCCTAATCTGCCCCCTCTGGGGGGAGGCAAAACACTCACTACGCACCAGGAGTGGGGACTGTCCGCCATAGGCATGGGCATGGCCATGTCCCCACCCCAAAAAAAGGCACAACAATCTTTTTGCCGACTACCAATTTGCAGATCAGAGGTTTGCCCCAATCTGCCTCCCCCAGGGGTGGCAGAAATCCCACGAGACACCACGGAATATCTATAAAAGAATAGGGGCAGGGGCTGTCCACCATGGAAATGGGCATTCCCCACCTCAAGAAGGGTGCAACAGTCTTTCTGCCCCCTTGGGGGCAGATTGGAGGTTTAATCCAACCTGCCTCCCCTGAGGAGAGAGGGGGCAGAAAGCCCAGTAGACACCAGGGATATATATTAAAGGAGGAAAACAAGGAGGTGGGGGGCTGCCTACCATAGAAGTGGTGATGGTTCCACCCCAAAAGGGTGCAACAGACTTTCTGTCCCCATGGGGATTGGAGGTTTAGCCCAATATGCCTACCTGGAGTGGTCAGAAAGCCTTGAAAACACAAGGGATATATATAAAAAAGAAAATATAGGGGTTGGGGCTGCCCACCATGCACAGGGTCATGCCCCCACCCCAAAAGGGACAAAACAGTCTTTCTGCCCCCCCCCCCAGGGGCAGAGAAGGGATTTGCCCCCAATTTGCCCTGGAGGGGAAGAAAGCCCACTAGACACCAGGGATTTAAAAACTGCACCAAAACAAACAAGAATGGGGTGTCCTTCTCTGATTTTGAGACATAACCCCAGCCCAGAAGGGACAAGAGTGGCACTGTGCCCCCCCAGTGCAGATAGGTTTGTCCCTGTTGAGGATGTTACCCCTAAAAAGCCCCCCAAAGGGGTAGAATGCCCACTAGACATCAGGGATTTTGCATTTGGTTCAAAAGAAAGTGGAGCAGGCATTGCACTCTGGCATTGGCCACACAGCCACCTCAATAGGGATGAATTAATCTTTCTGCCCCCCCAGGGGAGACTGGTTTGCCCCATATTTGCCCCTGAGGGGAGACATAAATCCTCTCAACACCAGGGATTTCAAAATGTCTCCAAAACATACAAAAGGATGGGACTGCGTACCCTTGCATTGAGCCATACCCCCAACCCCAAAAGGGCAATAGTGTCTTTCTGCCCCCTGTGGCCAGATGGGAGGTTTATCCCAATTGGGGAGGATGCCCCAAACCTGGCTCCTGGGGTTAGAAAGCCCACTAGACACTAGGGATTTTGCATTTGGTACAAAATAAAGGCGCATGGGGAATAGGACACGTTACAACGCGTAGTAATACCATGCATCCCATTACAACGCGGGTATTACTATGCGAATACATTTATCATGACCAACCATCACAATGTATACTTTTACCACGAATATGCCTTTACCACGCATGCCACTACAACGCAAAGGCATGCGTGGTAAAGGCATACACTTGGTAAAAGTGATTAAGGTAGGTTAAAATTATTTATATATATATATATTCCAACCATTACTGCATTTTCGCTTAAAAAGCAGACACCAACACGGGGGATGGAATTTCAATAAAGTCTCTGCTTTATTCCAGATTACGCCGTAACGCGTTTCGCCATTGCCTGGCTTGTTCACACAACAGTTGTCATTTGGTGATAAAGTTTTAAAATACAAAAATACAGAGTCACATGATTATCTGGTCATCATAGGCAGCAAGGAAAGACTCATACTCCTTACTAAGGGTAATCACCACCGGTAGAAGGAATGTTAAAAAACTCATCACATTACATTATATATATATATATATATATATATATATATATATATATATATATATATATATATATATATATATATATATATACCCCCTAAAGCCCTAAAATTACCTTTACTACCCCAATACCCATACACCCCAAAAACCCTAAAATTACGCTTTCCACCCCAATACCCATACCCCCTAAACCCCCAAATTACCCTTGGCACCCCAAAGCCAAAACCCACCCTGAACCCTAAAAATTACCCTTGGCACCCCAAAACCCTTACCCACCCATAACCCTAAAATTATCCTTGGCACCCCAAAACCCATACCTACCATAAACTCTAAAAATAACCTTACCACCCCATAACCTATACCCACCCTGAACCCTAAAATTACCCTTGAACCCCAAAACCCTTATCCACCCTGAACCCTAAAATTACCCTTGCCACCCCAAAACCCATACCTACCCTAAACCCTAAAATTACCCTTGGCACCCCAAAACCCAAACCCATCCTGAACCCTAAAATTTACCCATGGCACCCCAAAACCCATACCCACCCTGAACCCTAAAATTACCCTTATCACCCCAAAACCCATACCCACCCTCAATCCTAAAAATACCCTTACCACCCCAGAACCCATACCCACCCTGAACCCTAAAATTTCCCTTGAACCCCAAAATCCATACCCACCCTGAACCCTGAAGTTACCCGTGCAGCCCAAAACCCATACCCACCCTGAACCCTAAAATTACCCTTTGCACCCCAAAACCCATACCTACCCTGAACCCTAAAATTACCCTCCCTTCCCACCCAAAATCCCAACCCCCCATACCCTAAAATTACCTTCCCCACCTCAAAACCCAAACCCACCCTGAACCCTAAAATTACCCTTCCCCACCCCAAAAGCCAAACCGCTCTAAACCCTAAAATTAACATATATATATATATATATATATATATATATATACTTACATGTAAAATGGACAAAGCGTGTGCCAGGATAGCACACACTAACTTTTGCCTGGAGCATTGCAAAACATTGAAGGACGTTAAAGGACATCAAATGTGGTGTGCATTCTACCATTCTATACATGAAATACATACCTGAAGTATTCCAGGAATGAAAGACTGGATACAGGAAGGCAGTTAAAGTAGATTTATTCATTACAAAGAAGATCCCATCCATCAGCTGGCAGGCAGAGGCATAAACTGACACTCTGTCCTGGTTACCACTTGTTCTACATGTCACAACCATTACATACTTAACATTCTTTATTACATGCATAAGATTCTATAATGACATAAGCTCATAAGAACAAGATAGAGAAGTGGGAACACCACAATACCCTTTCCGTCCACAGAGTAGTTTGCACCCTTATTTAAAGATTCTGCATAAAAGGGTTGTCTCTTATAAATTAAATGTTACAGGACACCAGAGGTTCATTTTTAGGTCATAGTCTAACGTTTTGAGAACATTATCAGAGTTTACCTTCGAGTTTTAATTCATCATTTTCTGACAACTGTGATTACCGCTATTCAAGAGCTCGTACTTGGAGTTTTTTTGTAATTATTTGTTTTAATTTCAGCTGTTATTTCAATGCTTGCTACAGGAGCGGGTGGATAATATTCCGTTTGAGGTGGTACAGGGAATTAGTTTTGATTTTAACTTTTTTTCAGTGTAGAAATGCATATAGCAGGAGTGGGGCAAAGGGAGCACGATGTTGGCAGTATTTATTTCTTGTCTATACAGAATGTATGGTCATGTGATATGACGTTAAAACGTGACACCATTTAAAAATCTGGATACATCTGTGGTGTCTTTAGTTGAGCACTGAGGGATGATTGGAACATGTCAGTTCATGTATTAGGTGGATTTATGTTTGATTTGATTTTAGTTTTAATTCTTGGTGCATGAAAAAGATTTCTGATTGGTTGCACAGTTTCGTATTACAACACAGTTTCCATTGCATGTATATTCTTTGTTTGATGTGAGGGGGAGAGATTGAGCACGGAGTGTATTCACTGAGTATTGGTGATGAACTATTGGTCACAGGGGCATATTCTCAAGAACGTGTGATAACTACCGCAAAATTAGTCTAACGCAACTCTTCACATTGCAGTCCTTCGCGGGAAAACAACTCCGTGTCAACGTGGTATTCACAACACGGCGGCCCCATGCGATAGGCCCACGATAACGCATCAAAAGAACGTGTTAAAACCAACGCAACGCAGAAAAAACGCGAAACACGAACACGAAAATAGTAGCGATGACGCCACTCGCGATACAAAACTCAGCGATAACTAGCCATAGGCCTGCAATCCCCACGCATCATGCAGGAAACTGCAGCATAAAAGCAGATTAAAACCACGGTGAGATGACAATGTACGAGCACAACCACACATCCCTGACGTAGAACAGATGACCATTGTCCCGCATCAAATAGGAATCTCCTCACAGTCACAATGTACATTGACATGCAGTCTGCATGTAAACTGCGCCAATGCAGAAACATGCATGGAACACACATTGAAACCGCATCTCCCCTTCACATTGCAGAGGGACAAGCAACCCCTCCTGCACACAGACGTGTCATGACCATGAGTAATCCACCATGAAAGCGTGGACGAATGTAGGGGCAGTGACTCCCGCTTACGTACATGTTGCCCATGTTGTGGGACTCGAGCCACAGGGGGCATCCCTGCATCATGGTGGTACATATCTGACCCCAAAAGGAGCCCTGTTGTCACCTGCAGGACACAAATGGCACCCAAAATGGAATGAATTTGGACACAAGTGAAACTCCGAAGAGTGGGATTCCCTACTAACTGCGACACACAGAACTGGCAGTCCGAATACGTGACACCCTAAACAGCCCCTCTGCACAGAGGTGACACACCCACCATCCCTGAACAAATCATAAAATTGACAGCAATACATGTCGCACTCACACTTGTCTGAGTGATGTGCCTGTACAGATGAGTGACATGCACTCAGGGAATGTGTATTTTGAAAGCATTTAGTAGCACATGCTGTGCCTGTGGCCATATTGTACTGTCCCATGATTGCCAAGGACTGTCACAATGTGACGTGCTCATGTGAAGAAATTGTCAATTATGGTGTTCCCACGGGCAATTCCTGCTGCGGCCGCAGTGGGGTGTGGGCCACCTGCCTCATCCTCATCCTCATCGTCCGGTGCATCTGGCACTTGTATCCATGGGGCCTTGCTGAGTACACATATGTTGTGCAACACACAACATGCAACGATCATCTTGCACACGATGCCTGGGCTGTGCAGGAGCCTCCCACCTGTGACGTCCAGGAACCTGAAACGTGACTTCAACACGCCAAATGTGCGTTCCACGATGCCCCTGGTGCGTTTGTGGGCCGCATTGTACAGCCTCTGGGCCTGTGTGTCCGGGGCTCGGAGGGGTGTCATCATCCAAGCACAGAGGGCATATCCTTGGTCACCTGTGACTGTGCAGAGAGACATGAGCCAATAGTCAGCCCTGCAAGATGTGATGGCCGGCTCAGTGGCTCATTGGTGTGTGATATGTGTGACCTTGTGATTCCTGCATTACATGTACTGCATGTTGCAAGTGAGCAGCATCACTGTGTATTACGTAGCCTCACTGCTGCTCCTCCCTCCCCCCCGAGCCTATTTACTAGTGTGCGCAGCACGGTTGCATCACTTGCACCCCTACGGCACACTATTGTCATGCCTGTCTGCGCATGTCCACAAGCCTGACAACGACACAGTGATGTCGTGCGCTGAAGGTGGACAGACACGTGTGTGTAGGCCTATGGTATGGACAGGGCGGACACAGATGTAGAGGTCATGCCTTGCTGAACTCGCCATGCGGTTGAGGGTAGACCTTTGGCCTATGCTGCGGAAATAGCGACACACACAACAGTTGGCATGTCTGATCCCTGAGCCAGAGCGGGCTTGCGCACCCTCATTTACCCCTCGGCCGAGCCTGTACTGGGGGCATGCTACATAGCAACATTGTGTATTGCGTGACGCACGCATTAGTAACCGCCTTGGCAAGGCCTACACTTAACCACACCCATAGCCGCGTGTTGAATGACCACACCCCTACACAGTACTGCCGGACGACGGTCCACTCCCTCACGCCCACAGGGGGGTCCGACACAGATACATGTCCCAGGTCCACCCCACTGCGTGAGGTGACAAGGTTGCGCACGCTGTACACAGCACAATGTAATGTGGTATGGCCCGGGGCCCACATGCATACAGAATGACCACACAGACACACTGAGATAATTAGTGGAACTGGCTACGGGCACGTGCGCCCGGCACCTTTTATTGCCAGGGTCACACGTCCAGTGACGCCTGTGCTGGATGGGTGTTGGGTAGTGTAAGCCACCCCTCATGGGTTGGATGGTGATGGCAACAACTACAACAGTGATCAGACAATCAAGAGTTCAAAGTACAAACAGCAAGGGTCCATGACTTGAGCTGCACAGAGTCGGTGGCCCCGGATGCTCAGCGGCCGGCACAGGCACACCGCCACGGGACGGTGCCTGGCGATGCACTGAGGTAGGGCCACGGGATCTGAGCGGGTCCTCGTTGATGTCCAAGGAGAATGTCGCAGAGTGTTATGGGGGACAGTGGAAGGTGTCCATCCAGGGCATGACGCAGAGGGCAGGAGCAAGCAGAGACAGGCAATATGGAGGAGTTGAATGCTACAGTCGCCTCTTTCCCACAATGTCAGTACCAGCTACATGATGATGAAGACAACCCCCAGGCCATAGACTCAGATGCCACCAACGTTCAACCAGAGAGTGTCCATGACTCCCGTGGCACAGAGTCAGTGGCACCAGAGCCGGAAGGGGATGCAGTCAGCGATGAGGCCTGTACAATGATATAAACTCTGAAATTAACAAATCAAGACTCAGTTCCAATTCTGTGTCCTACTCAACCGCAGTGTGTGCCGGAGGCAGCGGTCAGCGCGGGGCACCCACTGTGCAGCCAGCTCCTCCTGGATCTCTAACACACGGCATTGAAATGGCATGTGGAGAAGATTCCTGGTTGACAGAGTTGGTGGCACCACATCGAAGGGAGTATAGGGATATAAACGATGCCATAAATATGTAATCTGCCATTGTGTAATCAAGACTCAGTTCCAAATGTGTGACCTACTTGACCATAGTGTAGGCCTGAGGCAGCGGTGGAGTACGTCAACGAAAAAGGAGTAAAGTGGGCCTGTGTCGCGGAGGCCGTGATGGTCTGAGGAGGCTGCCAAGGTCACGGGCTTCGGCATTGGAGCTTGCGCCGGCACGTGGTGGACCCTCTTTGACACACGCCGGTGTCGGCAGGTGAGCAGTGAGGCCTGGCTGCGCAGGGGCAGGCATGACGGGTTGGGGGACCAGCGGCACGGGGTGCAGCAGGCACACAGGATCGCAGGCCACCCCGCACACGGCGACGGCGTCGGCCTCGTGGCGGGGTGGGAGGTGCCGCCCTGGCAGACACGTTGGGCATTCCGGAAGAGAACCACGCCCAGCGCTACGTGCTTTTTATTCACACCCCTGCGCTGGCCTGGCGTCCTCCGGGCCAGCCCACTCTGCACACGCTTACAGGGGGGGACGTCACAAGCTACATTTCCGCGATCTTCCCCTCTGGCTGGGGTGACATGGTTGCGTCCACTGTCCACTACACTCCAAACACCAGCAGTGCATGTAGACATGGCTGTGTCTGTGGTCTGCATACTGCAGTCTGTCCATCACATCTCTGCCACACTTGGCATTGTGTACATACTCATTCATGGGTCACGTGCCTCCTTCGCACATGCCTGGTTCCCACCTCTCTCCACATTCCGGTATTGTGTGGCTGAGGTGCCATGCCATAGATGGCTCATGTACATGGCTGACCAAGGTTGCCACGGTAAGTTGTGCTGTCGTGTCTGGTAGGGGGGCATGTTGTTTGGCATGTTGTATGTGATTTTGTGACGTGTGCAGTGCCAGAGTTGTGAGTTGCATGATTGTGGGGTTGAGGCGTGTGGTGTGTTCATTTGGTACTTGCCAACGGGCAGTGCATTCCCATGGGTGCCATCCTGGAAGCGCTGGTTGATGTTGGACTGTAGGAAGATGAAGGGATCATGCACACTGCCTGGGTAGTTGGCCATGACATTGTTGAGGAGTCCCCTGTGGTCCACTATTGCCTGCACGTTGATGGGATGATTGTGCTTTCTGTTGGGGTATTGTGTGCGGTGTTGGCAGGGGGCACAAGTGGGACAAGTGTGCAGTCGATTGCCCCCGACACATGCGGGGATCCAGCTATGGCATAGAGTCCTTGCTTGGTCTCCAGCTGTTCCTGCGCATTGTGAGGGATGTATGGGTGCTGGGGTCCCTAGCTGGTGAGGGCATCCAGGACAGGTGTGAGGAACTTGGATGGGGCTGGCTGTGGGACTCCTCCGACTCGGGCGGTTGTTGTTTGGGAGGATGCCAGAGGCCAACAGGTGCAGCACAGCCTGCAGCTTTGTCTGCGGAGGGATGTTGGTTGTCCGCTGTGTTGGTACCGTCAGCCTGTGGGCAATGATGTTCAGGATGCGGAGGATGGTTGTCCTTTTGGCCTGTAGTGGGCATTGGCATTGTCTGGTGTTAGGTCTGTGGGGCTTGTGCATTTCCTGAAGGTCCGCTGTCTTTGTCTGCGCTGCCTCTGTGGTGGTCTGGGGGGACAGCGGGGGGTCTGTTGGGAGGGTGGCGGTCCTGGGGGTGGTGGCGGTGGGTGTTGTTGCCCTCTTGGGGCTCCGGGGTGCATGGTGAGTGGCTCCATGGCATCTGTTGTTCTTCAGATGTGGCTGTGGGCTGGGCTCCCTTTTCTTGTGCAGGTTGACGTCCGACTTTGCACCAGGTCAGAGCAGGTGTTAATTTCTGGCTGGTAACGCACTGTATCGCCTGTTTTGTGTTCCTATCGCCGATGTGGCTGGTCGTTGAGAATGTTGCGTTGTGGTGTTGTCGCGGGTTTTTGCTCGGGAACGCCTACTCTGCATCTCATTAGCGTTAGTTGCCGGGGTCATCTGTGGCGATGTTTTTTGCAACTGCTTTCGCAGGTAAACTGGTGTTATGGGCTGTTAGCACCAGCTTGTGAATGGGGCGATACATTTAGCGCGACTTTGGATGCGTTAAAGTGCAGATAACTCGGCGATAGCTCCTTGAGAATATGCCCCACAGTGTTTTATGTTGGTGAACTCACTATGGGGAAAGTTCGAGTTAAACACGGAGTTACAATATCAATACACAGTTGTAGGTTTTTCTAAACAAAGATAAAGTCTTAACAGCTTATATCGGTAACACACAGTTTTTACTCTGATCTCTTATTGTAGTTACCCATGAGGAAGGGCAGTTCTTGCCCGAAATGCATTGGGATTAAAGTATCAACATTGGATTATGTGAAATTGTGAACCTCGAGGTGTCTAAGAGTAAAGCCTATGATGGCACTTGTTGAACATGAATAAAGAATGGAAACAAACATTTTGATGAATGCATGGATTACCTTCTGAATACTTTTGAAATAAATTGGATCAAAAATTGGAAAACAACGTCTAAACTTTATTGGATGCTTCATATATATTTGTTTAGCTGTGCATCCTGGTGGGGTGCCTCACGAGGCTCCAATTTTGAGTGAAACTCATATGCCTTTACCATTCATGACTTTACAACGAAATTCGTTGTAAAGGCATGCGTGGTAAAAGCATATGCGTTGTAATGGCATGCATTGTGATAGCATGTGATGTAATGCCACTTGCGTTGTAATGGCATGCTATCTAATAGCATGCATTGTAGTGAATTTGTTGTAATGGATGTTTCCTGTGCACGGGTGTTGCACTCTGACATTGGGCCATGCCCAAAAGGGGCAAACCAGTATTTTGGCCTCCGGGGGGCAGAAAGGGGGTTGCCCCCAATTTGTCCCCTGGGGGACAGAAATCCTACTGGATGGCAGGATTGTTTTTTAATAATATAATGGGGTGGGTCTGGCCAATCCTGACATCAGGCCCCACCCTCACCCCTAAAGTCATAACAGTCTTTCTGTTTCCCTGCAGACTAAAACATCCCCATCCAAATGGCAAGCAAGAAGTCACTTAATTCTTTTAGACGTTGTTTTTATATATGGGCCGGGAGAGTGGGGCTAAATCCCAATATCTTCCCACTTGAATGGTTGCACTTTTTGGGCTTGGGTAGGCTGCCACCAGGGAAACCAACCAGACCAAGATATTTCTGAAAACTAGGTATCGAGAGGAGTCAAGGGTGGTATGCCTTGCGTAGCTTTCATTACGTTTTCTTACCCACAATGCTGTGCATATCTCAAACTCTGCCTAAAATCACACATTTTCGTTGCATTTATGTGATGATGTAAACTTCCGGAATATACAGGGATCCACAAAATTTCTACTGCCCAGAACTCCCCCACTTATTCCAATAAAAATACTAGCCTTCTTGTATGGGTGGGCCTAGTGTCCATGACAGGAAAAGCCCCAAAACATACTGTGGAGACATCAACATTTCCTGTCAAAAACCTGATTTGACATAGGGGGTAGCTGCATTAGCTGGACCCAGGGTGGGCCTCCATCTAGGAACACCTACCAAACCCAGATATTTCTAAAAATTAGACTTGTAGAGGAATCCAGGGAGCTGTGCCTGGTGTAGATGCCATGACTTTTTTTTACCCATAATGCCCTGCAAGCCTCAAACTTTGCCTAAAATCACAAATTTTCCTTGCATTACTGTGACATAAACTTTCCGGAATTTACAGGGATCTGGAAAATTCCTACCGCCCAGCGTTCCCCCACTTGTCCCGATAAATATGCTACCCTAATTGTGTGACTGAACCTAGTGCCTCCGACATGAATGGATCAAGCCAGGGTTATTGAGAGTTAAGGGTGTTAGGATAGGTTTCCCTGGGTGGAGGCTGAGTTAGGGCACAAAATCTGCAGCTACCCACATTGCAAAAAAGCATGTATTCTGCTGGGTTAAACATGATGCCTCCAGGTCGGGTTTTCGGGTTGTTTGTATGATAGGTGCTAGGCCCAGTCATACAAGTGCGGTAATGTTTCTATCCTGAGACATGTGCAAACATAGAATGATGAAGCATTTGTTATTACCAGTTGGATTTGCATTTGTGGCTTCCAAATGTGAGCAGTGTGCAAAAAAGAAGACATTTTTTAAACTACCCTCAGAACCACACAATAGTATGAGTAATGCCAAATTGAGAGGTGTACAAATAAGCACTGCTCCTAAAATCAGAATCTAGTGTATTTTTACAAAAACATAGGTTTCCTTCCTCAGTACAAAATGAAAAGCCATTGTAAGGTGCAGCTCAGTTGTTGGCTCTGGGTACCTCAGGTTATTAGACAATCTACAAACCCTATATATTCCTGCGACCATAAGGGCCTACCAGATGAATTGCTATATTGCTTTTGTAAAGTGACCATCATGACAAGAAGTTACAGATAGAAACATCATAAATGGCTGTTTTTCCTACTCATTTCAATTTTTTTTTTTTATTTCGACAGTTTATTTGGGAAAACTTTGAGGGATCTACACAAATGGTCCCTTGCTGAAATCAGACTTTTGTTTTCTTTTCAGAAATCTATAGCTTTCCAGGCTCTCAATTGGATTCCACAACTGTTTTCACCACAAATTGGAATCAGGTTGAAAGCACAATAATTAGGAAAAATGGGCTACCTCTTAGAAAATTGCAACGCTGTGTTAAAAAATTAGTTTTTTAATTTCAGCTCTGCTTCTTCCCAAAAGCTGGAAAGATGGTGATTTTAGAACATCAAACATTTAATTGATGCAATTTCTAGGGAAAAACAGACTCTTTCCTGCGCAGCAGTTTTTTTCCCATTTTCCCAAAAAGGCCAAAAGGTAGCTACATTTTGGCTATTTTTTCAGTCACCTCCAACAGAAGTCACAAGCCCCGGGTACTCATAGAATCCCCATGATGTTGGGAAAAAGGACGCATATTTGGGGTGGATATCTTAGGTGGAAATAAGTTATGGAGTTGCGAAGTACCCCAAATAGCCAAAAAAGGGCTCTGCACTAGAGTGGAAAAGCCTAAGCAGTTAAGGGGTTAAAAAGCAAAATCTTGATGTTTCCTTATTGCGCTTTATGTCCTTATCTGCCACAGGCAAAGAGCCCACCCACAAAAGTGGGATACCGCTTTTATTAGGGAAAGTGTGAGACCACTTAATGGTAGGACTTTTGTGGACCCCTGCAGAATCCAGAACTCTATCGCACAGAAATGTGAGGTAAAGTCATGATTTTAACCAAAGTTTGAGGCTTACAGGGCATTCTGGTAAAGAAAGCATAGTGGACTCCATACAAGCCACACCATACAGGACTTGCCTGGTTGTTAGTTTTCAGAAATATCGGGGGTTGAAAGGTTTCCCTTGGTGCTAGCCGAGCCTGAGCCCAGATACCTCAGATAACCGTATTGCCAAAATGGCTGCATTTGAAAGGCAAAGTCTGTGTCCTTGTTGCGTTTTGGAGTTTTTCCTGTTGATGGCCATATGCCCAGTCACAGAAGTGGGGTACCGTTTTTATCAGAAGAAGTGTGGAAATGTAGAATAGTAGAGCATTTGTTCTTATCAATTAAATTGTTTTTGTTTGCCAAGCGCAAGCCAGTGTGCAAGAAGTACACAATTTTCAAAACACGCTTTGAATCACATGATATTATGGGAAAACCCAATTCAGATTAGTACAAATAACCACTACTCCTAAACCTAATAACTAGGGCACCTTTAAAAATGCATTTGTTTCCTTCACGACCGTTTTCCATTCATTAAATTATACCATATGAAATGATGAATGGTTGGTACACAATGAAAATCATTAAATGTTGCAGCTCAGTTGTTGTCTTTGGGTATTGCGTGTTTATAGCTAACCAATAAGATGATATATACCTTGCAACTAGAAAGATCTGAGAGATATAAAAGTATGAAGCTTTTGTAAATCAACCATTGGGGCAAACAATAACAGATGAAAACATTGTCATCTGTTTGTATTTGTTCCAATTTATTTGTATTAGTTATTGATTTCAATGATTAGTTTACTTAATTTAGAATTTTAACTACTTTAAAGAAATGCACAGCTTTCCTGTTTCATCCATGGGTTTCACACCTAGTTACACCACAAACTGCCACTAAGTAGAAGCCTCAAAACTTGAACAAATCAACTGCCACTTAGATACTTTGAAAACTAGTGCAATAAATATGTTTTTTACAACTCTGCCTGGTCTTGAAAGCAAGCTTGTAGGTGGGTGGTTTTAGCACAGCAAATCTTTTGTTGATGCATTTTAGAAAAGAAAACATACACTTTCTTACAAAGCACTTTTTTCCTAATTTAAAAAAAGAATGCTATATTTTGGCTATTTTCTTGGTTACCTCCAACGAAATCCAGAAATCTTGGTGAGAAAAGGACCTAATTTTGCCTGTTTCCTTTGTGGGAAAAAGCTATGAAGACTCAAAAAAGAACTGTCCCAACCATCAGAAAAAGGGCTCAGCACTATGGGAAGAGCAGGTGAGGAATCCCTCATCACTCAAGGGGTTAATTTAATTTATTTTAAATATATTTCCTTATGATTAGTAATATTGCTTTCCTCCATTCTCTACACTCCACACTCTAAGGAAGATTCAATACCAGTGTTTGACCATGTGCAGTGCCTGGCTTACTCCAAGGCTTCACTTGGGTACACTTGAGCCTGTTTTAAGTAGTACTACTGTCACAGATGTAAAAGTGTATTTTGTGAGTTTTAATTGCCTTACTCCTATGGGGCTGTGTGTTTTTATTAGCATGTCACTCTCTAAACCCCTTCTTCCATTTCCATTAACCTCATCCATTTTGTAGCAATTAATACCCATTTTTCCACCACTCTCATTGGTTTCTCCCACATTTACTACTGAAACCTATTCTTACATTTGTGGAGATCTCTGCAACTGGATCGGACGTCTCCATAAAGAAAAGATAAGAGAGGCAGAGATATCTGGCTGGAGGTTTCTGGATTGCATTTTGGAGTATGTAGAGAAGTACTATTTGACATACACTAAAATGTGTTTTGTGAAAAGGCAATTTCTACTTCAGCTTCCCTTTTTAACTCTCAGTCTGCATTTTTATCCCTAGGCAGATGATTCTGAATGGATTGTATGACTTAATGGCCATCTATCCACTCTACAATTCCAGTTTAAGAACTGCATGTGTGCTGTTCCATAATTGATGGACCGCAATTCACTGTGCCTCAATAACAATAAAAGAGCAGTGCTCGTCTTCAGAAATTCATCATCCTGTTCCACCATTTGGTGGCATCATGATATTGGCTCCTCCCCACTTCTATCATATTTGCTTCTAATGTTGATGGTATTTTTGATCGACAGCTTCACTTCACCGCTAAGAGTGACAAACTTACCTCATCCTGCTTTTTAAGCCCCACCTATCAGGCAGCGCAAGCTGTCTGGTTATGAAGATACATTTTGATCTTACAGTGGGCTTACAGCCCACCCATTGGTAGATTTTATTGTCACTCATATTTGCTTGTTTCTTAATCAAATGGCTTGCCTTCCTCTTCCTGTGTTTTCCTCCCATGGATCAATGCCTCTTTACACTACTTTTGATTGGTTAACTTGTATCCTTCCACTGCTCATACTTAGGGTACACATTTTTTCTTTTTCATTCAACAGTCCATGGGATTGCATGTGTTTTCTAGCTCTGTGCCTTTTGTGCTGTCACCACCTCAAAAACCCAACCATGTTCCCCTCTACTCCTATTTTGTCTGTAAAAGCAAATCAGCTGGGATATTTTTGCTGGGTTATGGCTGAAGAGGACACTTTAAGGGTTGTTTTCGTTTTATCTCCTGCACTCCACATATTGCATGAAAGCACAAGCTTCGGCTCACAAAGGCTTTTTTGGTACTGGGAGAAGGGCAACTCCTGCACTCAATCAGCTGACATCTAAGTCAGAAGGTATACTTACTATCACACTTCTCCTGAAGGTCCATAAATATGCTCCCAGGGCTAACTAATTTTGTGGAAAGCAAATTAGACCTGTCTGTTCAGACCTGAGTAAAAAATATTTGAAATATAAACCATGCCATTTAAAAAGATTGAAAACATTGAATTCAAGGTACAGTTTTGAGATACCATGGGATATGGGCTTGCTTTTCCTTCAGCATTTTGAAATTATTTTTCTTTTACTTTTTTAAACAATACTTTCCAGTCTAACTTTTGCAAAGCCACACGCTCAGCACTCTCATTAGAAAGGCGAGGCATATTGTTTTTACCAATACTTTTGAAGATTAGAGTGATCAAAAAGACCAATCCCATTCTTCCAGAACATTTTCAGAAACCTATAATTCAAGCACTCATTCTATCTCACTATTGCAGTACGTTGTATGTCAGTCTACGTGGCTATTCTCTTGCTCGCTTGTTAACAAATTCAGAATGCAGCCACACATCTCATTCTGGGATTGAATAGGCATTCTTGTATTTCAAAACTACTGAAATCACTTCACTGGTTTCCTATTCGTAAGAGTTATATTTGTAAAGCATTATATCTCTAGTATGCTGATCTGTAGACTTCCTCCCCCTTCAATATCACTTCTCACATTAAATGGTATTTTCCTGCTAAGGCTTCCATTCGTGATGGGCTAATCTCTGGACTATCCCTAGATTTTGTAGACCATGCAGGGGTGGCTGGGCCTTTTCTGTCATCATGACTGAGGGCTAGAATTCACTCTCCATTTACCTAGTTTCAGTTATCTGCCTGTACTACATTTTCTAAAGAACAGAAAACTTACTTATTTTCATAACAGTTATGATTCTGCTGTTTCTCTGTAGTACCAGGACACCCTTTTTGGGCTATGTTCTTATTTTCTCTTTCATTTAATTAATTCATTTTGCTACAAGAAGCCTCTTTGTTGGTGCAGATATATATTACTTTGATCCTTGACTCCTCTGGGTAACAGTGAATGCTTTAAAGGCTTGTGTTTTATGACCACCTTTATTAAGATTCAAGAACTAAAGTCAGGATATCTCTCTGTCAATCCATAATCCAACTGCCATGCATCTCCCGACTTTACTACAGGTCCCACACTCTTCAAATGTATCCCTAATATTTCAAAAAGTCCTTTACCAAATATTCCTGAAATTAAATACATGTGGAACCCCTGGTGTGCACAATTTGCAACCCCATTTCAGGTGCAAATGAGAGTGTACCCGGAATCAGGATATGCAAGTTGTCACAATGAGGGAATAAGGCTTTCTTTTAAAATTGTCTTGTTTCTGTGAGACATTGTGACAAGCTCATTTGCTCTAGTGTCAGTAGACAAGGGAAACCCTAGGATCGTAAGGGTCCAAGGGTTACTGAAGTATTTTTAGGAACAAGGGTGCCTTAAAGATAGAAAAGTACTCATCATGGATACAGTAATAAGTTCCATGAATAGTTCTGATAAACGAAATCCAAAGTATTTATTTTCAACACATAAATTTAGCCAAAATATATATGGAAATTACCCCAGCCAGAGTAATTTCAAGGAACACAAAACAGGTGTAAAACAATGACAAAACAAAACATATAAACGCATACAGGCAAAAAATCAAAAGACAGTGACCAACATTTGTATAATACACTCAGGTCAATTATTACAAAAAACAAAACACTACTGCACCCAGATGAGAAAATAATTCCAAACATAGTTTAACGGGTCAGAGTGTATGTCAACGGCGTTTCGATGCCTCGATGTTAGACCTGGGATCTCTGGTTGGCTGAGGTAGGTACCTTAGGCCAAGTAGGGACCCTCGCTTCCACGTCAGGGAAAGGAAGGACACCTTCTCTGATAGCCCCCGCTCACCCCCTTGGTAACTTGGCACGAGCAGCCAGGCTTATCTTCAAGGCAAATGTGTAAAGTATTTGCAATCACGCTCACAGCAACCCAATGATGACACCACAAATGGACTCCACACGAGTTTCATAAAAAAACAAGTATAAATTTATATAAAAAGATATACGATAAGACCACACGATATAAATCCAACATATGCGTATTTGTAATATTCTTCCTGGCCGGTTGTTAGGCCAGCCAGCCCTTGTAAGTTCTGGCGATATTAATGAGCACTTCTAAACGTTCCACTGCAGTCCTAATGCAATGCTATGCAGTTCGTAATGCTAGAATCAGGCACTTTGCAATGTAGAAATAATGCAGTTAGTAATGCTAGCATCAGGCACTTTGCAATGTAAACATAATGCAATGCGTAACGCAACAATCAGGTATTTCGTTATGCAGAAATAATGCAATGCGCAATACACTAATCAGGTAGTTCGTTATGCAGGAATAATGCAATGCGTAATACACTAATCAGGTAGTTCGTTATGCAGAAACAATGCAATGCGTAATACGACAATCAGGTAGTTCGTTATGCAGAAATAATGCAATGTGTAATACGACAATCAGGTAGTTCGTAATGCAGGAATAATGCAATGCGTAATACACTAATCAGGTAGTTCGTTATGCAGAAACAATGCAATGCGTAATACACTCCAGCACCGATCACGGTGCCTCAGGCGGTCTCTCCGCCACTCGTACTGACTCGCAGTCAGCCTCTGTCAACAGTTGCCCCCACACGGGTATGGTGTAAACAAAAAGTGCAGCTCCGCACTCCGGCCCCGGTACTGCCACTCCGTTGGCAAGTACGGGCCGCGATACGAGCCGAAGCAGAGGCTCGCGCTGCAGGAATGGGAGAGGCCGAGAGCGTCTCCCTCCCATCCCGCACCCCGCCCCAGGCGTCGACACATGTTACCTGGGGGGTGCGACCTCGCTCTCCTCTCCTCTCCCCGCGACTTGGGCTTTCCGATGCAATCTTTGTGAATTCCGGGCAGTGGGACTCGGGCCCTCCCTCGACGAGGTGGGTTCGAGGTCCCGCTCTGGCAACGGCGGGCTCGGGCCGGCGGCTCGGCTCCTCCGGGGCTGCCGGTCTGGGCCGCTGATGCTACGAAGATCTCAGGCTGCAACAGGGCACATGCACACAGCGTCGCTGAGACTCACTTGAGCTTCGGGTGGACCATCACAGGGCACTCCTCACGAAGGTCTCAGGCTGCATGAAGCACACGCACACAGCGTCGCTGAGACTCACTTGAACTCCGGTGCACGATAACAGGCAATCCTCACGAAGGTCTCAGGCTGCACAAAACACATGCACACAGCATCGCTGAGACTCACTTGGACTCCGGGTGTGCACAATAACAGGGCAATTCTCACGAAGGTCTCAGGCTGCACAAAGCACACGCACACAGCGTCGCTGAGACTCACTTGGACTCCGGGTGTGCGCGATAACAGGACAATCCTCACGAAGGTCTCAGGCTGCACAAAGCACATGCAAACAGCGTCGCAGAGACTCACTTGGACTCCGGTGCACACGATCACAGGACAATCCTCACGAAGGTCTCAGGCTGCACAAAGCACATGCAAACAGCGTCGCAGAGACTCACTTGGACTCCGGTGCACACGATCAAAGGGCAATTCTTACGAGGGTCTCAGGCTGCAAAAAGCACACGCACACAGCGTCGCTGAGACTCTCCTGGAAACGTTTGTGTTCCTGAGTTTCCGCAACAGGGAGCCAGCTCACTTCGGGCCCTTGGGGATCAGTTACTTCCGGACACAGCACACAGCAAAGTCCTTTCAAGCAGGGGGACACAGCACACAGCAAAGTCCCTGTAGCCTCTCCTTGGTTAAAGCAGCAAACTGCAGGCCAGTCCCAGAACACACAGCAAGGGTCAGTCCTTTTCTTCAGTCTCTTCATCTGCTTCTTCCTTGGCAAAGGTTCCTCTTGACTACGAAGTAGCTTCAGTCTTGTTCAATCTTGATCAATCCATTTCTCCAAAGTTCAGGGGCTTCAGCTCTCATAGTTATACCCCTAAATGTCTTTGAAGTCTTTGTGTTCAGGGGGCACTGACCCCTGTTCAAACCAGTTCTGGGTGCCTCCTGCCAGTGACACTTTATTCCTTTGATAGTGGGGGTCTGGATCCTCAATCACTCAGCAGGGGACGGAGCCAGTGGTTTATGGCTGCAACCCAGGCCTCTTCACCTCTAGGGGCTACTCCTCCCCTACACTCCAGATGCAGGTCAGCCTGTTGCTGTCTCACCTCCTCCCCTGGGTCAAGACATTCCCCAGATCCTATCACTTTCAAATCCAGACAGTCAATCCACAACCAGGCAGAGACACACAGAAATGTTAGAGCACAAAAATCCAGCCACTTCTAAAAGAGTGGCTTCTAAACACACAATGCAAAAACCACCTTCATAAAAAGATGTGTTTTTACAGGGTGAGTTCAGGCACACTAAACTTCACCTCTCCATCTTAAGCCTTTGGGAAGATAGGCTGGAAAGCATATTACACAGCCTCCCCATTTTATCCTATGGGCAAGTTGGCCTATCCACAGTGAAAAACGAAATGGAGAGTATTTCACAGTCAGGACATGGTACACACCGTAGTACATGTCCTACCTTTCACATGCACTACACCCTGCCCAGGGGGTACCTTGGACCTACCATAGGGGTGTCTGATGTGCATAGAAAGGGAAGGGTAAGGTCTGGCAAGTGTGTGCACTTGTCAGAACACATGGCAGTTTAACAAACTGCGCGCAGGCACTGCAGTGGCAGGCCTGAGTTCCCTCTTTAAGGCTACTTGTGTGGGTGGCACAATTTGTGCTGCAGGCCCACTAGTAGCATTTGCATTACTAGCCCTGGCACACATAGTGCACTTTACTAGGGACTTTACTAGTAAGGCAAACATACCAATCATGGACAACCAATTACCATTACACTTTATACAGGGAGCACTTGCACTTTGGCACTGATTAGCAGTGGCAAAGTGTCCAAGCATCTAAGTTGGCAACACCATGTCAGAAAAAAGGTCTAGGGGGAAAGCAAAAAGTTTAGGGAACTTTAGCCAAAAAGGGCCAAGTCCAACACCCGAGGATATGGGATCATCATCTGGACTGGGGGTCAGTTGCCTGGCAAGGTACCGATTGGTGTATTACATTAAAGATCCTGCAGGGCCCCCCTCAATTCCTCCAGCATTAGGTCAGCATCCAGGTCCTGCGCACTCTCCACCTCATGCTTGGAGGGAGCAACCTGATGGAGGAGTAGGCCCATTGCATGTCCATCTGTGCCAACCCGAGCATTATATACCTCCCTGAGATGTCCCTGGAAGGTCAGTGAGATGTCTCATCGGGCCGTAACTAGCCGTCCCCTCGTCCTGAATGTACAAAAGAGATATAAAGTCCCACTCACAGCAAAGATTTCCCTGATTTGTCACCCTCCCTGTATGAGCGCTGCCGATATTATGTAAGCATACATTTGTCCAGTGTGGCTCACAACTCATGTAATCTCTGCTGTGTTTCTGCAAACCCCTGCCTGGCTTCTACCATGGATGTTTCCTCCCTCTGATAGTCTGCTATCTGTTCCTTACAGCCCACTATGTCCCGCTCTAACTGTTTTCGCCTGCCGTAAACAGTCCCCAAGCATGCACCTCTTAAGTACCACCTTCATGGCCTCCCACTCAGTTGCTCTGCTTGTTGATGTTCCCCAGTTACGTGCCATATAATATGCCGGTGTATCATCCAAAGAGGACGACACGCGGCATCAGTCAAGACATCCATCTGGAGGCAAACTCCAGTTTCTCTTATCCTGGATGCCCCCATGCCACATGAATCACAGCAGTGTCGAAGCATGGTCGGACAAGTACTGTCTTAAGTGTACCACATATTACAAAGTGGTGTAGGGAGCCCTGTCACCAGAATGCAGTCGAAGCAACTATAGGTATTATGTGTTAAAGAATGGCGAGTGTATTCCTGGGCTTGTGGGTGAAGTGCCCTACATCTGTCCAACAGGTCCAAGTTATGCATGATTTCTAGGAGTGACCTGGTCATCAATGGTTTCATGCCAGGATGGGGTGGATGACAATTCCGAATCCTATCCATCATACAATTAAAGTCACCCTGCCAAAAAATACAGGAACCAATACTGTCTTGGAGCCGGCTCTGCATCTTGTAGAAGAATTGACGGTTGTCCACATTGGGCACCTAGGTATCCAGAATGTTAATATTCTTCCCATTCAACATGCCCTGTACAAGTATATATCACCCTTCTACATCCTCTTCACTGTATGTATGTTGAAATGAGATAAAAATTTCCTTGACTGCTCAAAGGTATCCCTTTATTGGTGGAGTAGTCGGGATGTTAAAACTAAAAATTCCGTAGGTATTTAGGATATGATGGTCCTAAGAGGGAATATTAATCTCTAGTTAAGCCCCCTGGTCTTTTTCTTGTAAGAGCTCTCTGGAAGATGGTTGAGCCCACCTTCCATCCCAGCATTTAGAAACATTGTGTCATAGTGAGGACTAGCATCTCCCAGCAAACCACACCCGACATTGTAGGTGGGATACTTGTAAGTTGTATGTATTAGGCCAGAAAAAGCCAACTTTCAAAAAGTGGCATTTTCAAAATTGTAATTTAAAATCTGACTTCACTATAAGTTATGATTTTTCATTCCAATTCCAATTACACCAAACATGAACTGCTTGCCGGCTTCCCTTTGGAAATTACACTTATAAAATGTAATGAGGTAACTCCAATGTTGTCCTATGGGAGAGGTAGGCCTTGCAGTAGTGGAAAACTAATTTAAGAGTTTTTTTAGTTCCAGGACATGTAAAACTTAAAAGTACATGTCCTCCTTTTTAAATGCAGTGATAGGGCTGTCCACGGCCTACCCTAGGGGTGACTCATATGTATAAAAAAGGACGATTTGGGCCTGGCAAAAGGTTTACTTTGCCAGGTTGAAATGGCAGTTTAAAACTGCACACACACAGGTTGCAATGGCAGGCCTGAGACATGCTTAAAGTTCTACATAAGGGGTTGGCACAGTCAGTTCTGCAAGCCCACTAGTAGCACTTAATTTAATGGATCCGGGCACAGGGAGTGCAACTTTAGTAGGGAGTTGCAAATAAATTAAATATGTCAATTGGGTATAAGCCAAACCTACCATGTGTTAAGGAGAGAACACAAGAACTTTAGCACTGATTAGCAGTGGTAAAGTATGCAGAGTCCTAAAAACCAACAAAAACAAGTCCAGAAAACAGGAGGGTGAAGGCAAAACTTTTTGGGGTGACCTATCAGAAAGGTGCCAAGTCCAACACACACACATAAAGACGTAAAAGCAAATACAGATTGAAATTTAATGCCTATAAGAAAAAATGGACAAACATATACATTTGTCAAAATGTGGATCTGACATAAAAACTATTCAATATAAACTACAGAATCTCTTTCGAATGACTCAATAACTCATTTTTTTGTAAATCAGAGAAATTATGTTAGAGCTAGCGAAAAAAATACCATTCCCTGGTAATTGTTAAAGATTTCTATGGCCTAATACTAACATTAACATGTATTTATCTGTCTCGAGTTTAAATGTGACTACTCTTACAATCTTTTGCCCTTTTGCTTTTATTAAAATGAATATTTTGAAAACAGTGTTTCGCCTAAAGTAGGTACGTACGAGTGTGTTAATTGCATCTGTTACAGTTTCCATTTAAATTGAAGCCATGGTAACAGGCAATGGCAACTGGAAGGGAATGGAGGAAAGAAAATAAAAGAAAATACTACTGTTACAAAATATCCACTTAGGACCACGTAATTATATCTCTTTGGAGAAAAGCCAATATATTCACTAGCTAAACTACTTAAAAACGCCATCAAATGAAAAACACCGTTTTATGTCCTAATGGCTAAGCAATGCCGCTGGCAATAAATTACTCCTATGGATATGAGAATAACATAAAAATATTAGACCACGTTTAATCCGCAAATGAATTTTGAAGAAATAGATAGTGCCTTGCCTGCAATATTAATGACAAAGTTAACTTACAAAGCGAGCGGTGAAAAGTCTGCTAAGAAAACTTACACTTGCCTGTATGTGTCGTCGTTTAGCACCACATGGCTCTTCAATTACAATTTGAATTTACTGCACCAAGGGACAGATGTACGACACATTTTACCGGTCGCAAACGTTCCATCAGGCTGTTTGCAACCGGTAAAATGTATTTTTCTACGTACAGACTAAGTTTTGCAAGGCAGAACCCTATTACTGACTCGTAAAATAGGGTTTGCGAGTCGCTATTAGGAAGGGGCATGCCAAGGGCATCCCTTCCTAATAGCAAGTCGCACAGGGATGTACATTTGTTTTGCGACCGAAATGCAGTCACAAAACAATCGCAGTTTACCACGTACTTCAAGTAGGTGGTAACTCAGTCACAAACGGGAAGGGATCCCCAGGGGACACCTTCCCCTTTGTGAATGGAAGCGAAAATGTTTTTTAAGAGCAGGCAGAGGTCCTACGGACCACTTCCTACCCTTAAAAAATGAAACTGAAACATTTTCTTT
This sequence comes from Calotriton arnoldi, assembly GCA_963921515.1. Lineage (NCBI taxonomy): Eukaryota > Metazoa > Chordata > Amphibia > Caudata > Salamandridae > Calotriton > Calotriton arnoldi. Next base: position 780,110 of record CAWUFW010002735.1, on the reverse strand, counting down.
TTTTTTTTTAAACGCATCCTGTTTTCCTTTAAGGAAAACGGGCGGCATTTAAAAACAAAAAAGTTGCTTTATTTACAAGCAAATACAGACATGGTAGTCTGCTGTCCCCAACAGACCACCATCCCTCAGTTATTGCCCATTCCCAATTGGTCACACATGATGATCTGCCTCATGAATACTGATGAGGCAGGTCAATTGAGACCCCATTGGGATTCACTGATGTGTCTGAGACACATTAGTACATTTCATTTTGTGAGTCTCTAATTGCGAGTCACAAAACATCGTAATTAGAGACTTGGAAAATGAAATGGTCGTACATCTGGCCCCAGGAATACACATGGAAACCATTGCCTGGAGCAGTTTCTCATGCAGATTCCTTAGAATGTTTGTGATTTCCAAAAATTCATAAATCTGCTCTCACACAGAGGTGTAAATCTGCAAATGCACATTTGTGAATTTCAGGTCTGAATTACAAAGGTAAATTTGCATGGAGGGTCAGACTGGCCGATATGATAGGGAAATCAGGAATGGCTTGATGGGCAAATCTAGTAGGTCAGTTTGTGGCCCAGTATTTAATGTTATTTCCCTGATCTTAAAACAAACATTCCCTGTACATGCTCAAATCCATTGAGTCTTCCATACCTCTCAAAACACTTATACAAGGTGTCTTTACAAGTTCAAAACATCCCTAATTTGAACACATGGGCCATTTTCTAATTCACTAATGAGTGCCACTTTGATTTTGCTGCTCTGGTCTTTTTTCTGTCTTAGTTCAATCCTGTTTGCATGTGTGGAACTACTCATGTGTTGGTCTACTCCTACTCCTTATTGTAACTCTCACCTTTTTGATATTCACAATTTCCAAGGGAAGATGTGCACCTATGTGTAGACTCACATGTCTCCACCTTCTCAAACTGGGGGTGGAGGCTCTCACAGCTCATTTTATGACTGTAAAGTTACTACTAGTAACTTTCCTGCTGTTTATGGAGCTCTCCGCCAGTGGGGTGAAGGGGTGACGGTAGAGCAATATGTAAGGAAAATAATTACAGTTTCATGTTTAAAAAAAATAAAACCATTTTTAGGTAAAACATTAATGTAAATTCGTTTAAAATATTTATTGTTCACTTAGAACTAATGAAATAAAAAACATACACAAAATATAGTAGAGATAGAGGCGGAGATCTTCACCCCTTGTGTTGTGAAGTGCATTTTGTACAAAAGAAATTGTAATACTGTAATGCTACTTTTACATACTCCAAAAGGCAGTTTGTGAATTGGGCCTCTTTCTTAAAGCAGGTCTATTACCTTCACATTTGGAAAGCGTCTAATGCCCATTTCACATTTTTTAGGCTTTCTGGAGTTCTCTTGTCCTTCTAAGTAAAGTGTAGTAACGAGGTCCAAGCAGGGAAGATGCAATTCAAGCTGTTTTGTTGAAGTAAGTTACATGTTCTGTAGATCAGCCCCACCAGGAGCAGCCAGCATGCTGCTCAGCCCAATCTCAACTGTGACTTCTACTCACAGGCTCCCAACATTCCTAAGCGCATCATCACTACAACATTCCACTAGCTGAGCAAGTGGTGAAAGTGGCATAACATTAACATGGACAGGATACTACATAAATGTTGTGTTGCTGCGATGGAAAACTTCTCTGATTGCAAAGTTTGCACTTTTTCACTTTGCAATGTTTGCCTGGAAATTGTGACTTTTGAGAAAATGTAAGTATCAAAAGGGCCTATTCACAAAGATCTTTTGTACTACTTAAGGTAGTTCTCCTGGTCTACTCTTTTAAATATTCCTACATATCTTTGTGATTTGACCCCAAAACATCTAAAATGGGAATGAAATGAGAATATTCAAGTAACGTTCAACAAACAATCGTACAAATAGAAAGGATTTTACAATCTTTGCACTTTTGCTAATAGGGAGTTTCATGTTTTGGGGCCAATTCACAAAGGCTTGTAAGAGTACATAAGAGAGTATTCTTGTGATGCTACTTCGTATCCTCATAAATGGGTTTGTGAACTTTCCCCCAACTGTCTTTTCTCAAGGAATGCTATTCTGACCAGGAAGGCTCCTGAAAAAATAAACTTGCAGAGAAAGATTCTGCATACAATTTCCAGTTTAGATGGGTTCAACTGAAGGGAAAATTATCTAGCAGTACAGTGGAAATTACCTATTGATACAAAAACAATCTTAGCATGGATGAAGGTGAAAGTAAACAGGTAAAATTTGACAACTTTTTAAAGTTCGAAAATAGGGAAGTTTGCAAAAGATTTGTGGTATCTTTAATACAGCTTTGTATGTATACATTCTATGGAATCAGGGCTTAGCCTCCGTCATACTCTTGTAGAAAGTGATGATTCAAATGTGACTACAGCGTTGACAGAGAGAGGAGCTGAAGCAAGGAGGCTGGGGTGAAAGATGTAACTTCAATAAACTTGTTATCTCTTGAAGACACGGTGTGCCCTCATCTTTATATTGGAGACGAGCGGAAGAAAACCTGTCACCCAAACTCATCTAATGCTTCTACCCTCAACTCATCACGTAAGGAAAGGATGTTCAGCAACTAGCACCTAACCGCCTTCAACACTGCATTGCACCTCAATTATAGAGGACGTAGAAGCAAAGCATGCCGTGTAAGCAGCAAATTTGTCATGATTTTACAAGTCCTGAAAGCAGTGGTTAAACTGCACTGATGGTTGGAGTCGCTCTACCTGCAATGAGTGCCACATGCATCAGCACCATCACGTGAGGAGAACAGCCTCATTGAAGGAGCCATCAAGCAAGGAGCTGGGTCACCGGTGGATCCTTCCCGAGGGGTGAAGCTCGAGCAGATCAACGTCACCGCAACGTAGAGGGCAGCATCATTGCAAGAGTGTTCCAATGTTGGACACCAGCTGCTCTGTGGTGTGGGGAGTGACGTCACGTGCCACCGCAGCCATCTTGAATTGGGGAGTCAGCACAGTAATGTGCACACTGTTCGGCTTCGTTGAACTTTGGACTGTTCAACGTGATGTGTACGCTGTTCGACTTCGTTGAGGCTTTGGGCTGTTCAGCAGTACAAAAACAGAGGAGTACCCACCCTTTTGAAGATAATAAAGGCCCGCAGAGGGCCCTATGATGATAATTAAATGCACAAAGCAATCTCATGCATGCAAGGAGAAAACAGCAATGGAAACAATAAATCGTTTTGTCTTTTTTATTAACAAAGTATCAAAAGATTATCACAAAATATGTCTTATATTACAGAAAATGATGCATATAAATGAAAATATACTAAAGAGACACAATGAATGCATTGCCCCACAAACACTCGTCATTCATACAAACCCACTCATATCATTCATATGAGCTCAAAACATCCAGCAGACATGCTCAAGAATCATCCAACATTAACAAACAAATATACAACATAAAAAAGAAAACCAACAGAATGAATAAATATTCTATATACAGATCCAAAATTGGAGGATAAGGAATAAATAAAGATATTGAAAGGACAAGCGCCGACGCGCGTTTCGGTGGAAACCCTATTCACGGGCCACACCTTCCTCAGGGCGAGTCATCACTGACAAGGATGACGTGGGGCACTCAATAGACCTAAAATGATATATATGTATATATAAACATATGATTTATAATATTCTACAACAAACATAACTTCATATTCAATGCATGCATGAGAAGCTAGGAAGATATGATGTAAAGGGATAAATGAATAAAAATACAGCAACAAGAGCCAGAAAAACGAGAAAGGAAATGTGCATCCTCAAGAAATGAAATGAGCAAACAGCCACACCCAGAACAATCGAGTGCCATTTAAAGGAAACAATACGTCATGAAAACAATAAGTGACAGTGGTACTGAGGACCCCCAATAGAATACACACCAACCACCAAACAGAAATGGTTCATCATAGTTCCGAAAAAATATAATAAAAACCACGTGAGGGTACTCCAATTGAATACCCAATGTTCTTTAGGTAAAGACCCAATACAGTAGTGATGACAATAAGTTAATGACCATACCATATCTACTGTTTGGGCTGTTCAGCGTCTCAATTTTCATTTGAGCAGTCAGCACAGTAATGCACACACTGGATGACCTTGCTGTGGTTGCCAAAGTGTAACTACAGAGTGCCTTTGAAAGCCTTTAGGAGTCTCCATTTGAGTTTTACAGGCAGCAGTTTCTCCTACGCTTATGTTCACAGCTGTTTACTGGTACTGTGCTGATGTGCACATCTATTTACAGGTACCGTTGAAGGAGCATACACTGTGGTTTTCCAACGCGCATGTGGCATTGGAAGCGACTCTAATGTGCACAGTTTGTTTATGACATCTTGTTTTGTGTTCCATTTCTTTAGTGTGTTCCTCTATATTGTGTTGTGAACAACATTGATATACTTATCCTGCTTGTGGTCAAGGTGTGATATCATGCAGAATATTTCTCCTTCTCTATTTTTCTTGGTTCATCCAGGTAATCCACCTATACAGTGGAAAAGGTGGAAAAATGTGTTTGGCATTATTTGTGTGTGTGTGGGACTACGTTGTTAGTTGAGCGGAAAACTTCTCTTCTCTTACACTGTTTAGGTTCAGAGGGCCAGGAGGTTTACGAACATTTGCATGACAGTTAACCTGACAGTTAACAGGCGACTGATTTAAATGACTATGAAATGTGTGTGAAGAAATTAGATTTGCACTTTCACCCTAAGGTCTCTATAGTTCTTGAGAGGTACCATTTTGGCAGATGCATGCAGAGAAAAGGAGAGAATGTGGAAGAGTATATATCCATTTTGAGAAAATTGGCCTCTTCATGCAATTTGGGTGGATCCTGTGATGAAAAGTTAAGAGATCTATTTATACTGGGTGGCAGCATTGACATAGCCCAGGAAGTGTGTTGACAAAAAGACAATCCCTCCTTGTGTGAAGTCATTACAATCGCAAAAACATGTGAACACAGTCAAGCGTGTGTGGAAGAACTAAGGAAAGGGGAAAGTGAAAATAGTAAAGATGAACATGTGCGTGTGGTTCAAACACACAAGGAAGGAAAGGAAAAAGAGTTTTCCCAAAAAAGAGGAAAAGACTCTTACAATAGTAAAGATGACAACAAGTGTCAGGGTAATGTTACAGATGTGGAGAATATGCGCACGTAGCTAGCAACAAAGATTGTATTAGATAGAAAGCCAAATGTAACAAAAATGTGGACGAAAACGTCAAGTTTCAAAGTGTTGCAGGAGTGGGAATGTGAAGAAAAAGGTCCATGAGATTTACTTAGAATTCGGAGAGTGATGATGAGGGAGAAGAGATTATTTTGCAAGTAATGAATGTATGGGACAGTGGTCGATTTGAAACAGTGTTAATAGTAGGCCTGGGGGGTAAATTCTGTTCCGCTCGCGGAATTTGCGGAATTTGGGTAATTTCGCGTTCCGCGGAGAACGCGGAATTGCCAAAAATTCCGCGATCTGCGGCTTCGCGGAATTTATTACTTGTTCGCGCTTTCAAAATGCGTGTTCGCAAGATATTTCTCCCCGAGCACGCAAACAGCGTTCGCGAACAGGTAAAAAGCATCGCGAACGGGCGGAACAAGCAATTCCGCGTGTTCGCGGAACTTTTGCGTGCTCGTGGAGATTTTTTACCATTTCGCGGAGCTTTGCGTAGCGCGACTACGCAAATTCCGCCCACCAAGAAGAACCAATACGCATTCTTTTTTATTCTAGTGCTAAGATCACTCTTATTCTGAGTAAAGTATACCTCAAGAGTTTGAAAGATCAGGTAGTTTTGCACAGACTGGACATATGTCCAAAAAGATATGGGGGGGGAGGGGGGCATTAAACTAACAGGATATTTTGAAGGTTGCATTAACTTTAAGGGTAGGAGTGTGAATGGAAAGATTTATGTCTCTGAAAGAGGAGATTCATTGGTAAGCTGGTTACACCAGAGGGATCTCAAAGTCATATTGGATCAAATTGAGACCCCTGTAGTTCAGCTGAAACAAGCCAAAAGTAAGGAAAGCTATGAACAGTTGTGTCTGGCTGTCACACAAAGATTCAATTCCGAAATGGAATTTCCGGAGGTCTTCAGTGAACAACTAGGTTGTTTGAAGGGGTATGTCTACAGGATTAAGTTGAAGAATAAGGCGACCCCTGTAGTTAGCAAGGTCAGAAGGGTTCCTATTAGGGTAAAATGAAAATTGCAGGAGGAGTTGCAAACGTTAAAAGCAGCTGGGATCATTGAAGAGGTTAAAGCAACGGAGTGGTTGGCCCCAGTAGTTATGGCTCACAAGGCCAATGGAGAGGCCAGATTATGTATTGACTTAAGAGAGTTGAACAAATGTATCATTGTGGACCACTACCCTTTACCAAATATATTGGAAATGTTATCCTTGCTGGGTGGTGCAAAACATTTTTTTTAATTGAGCTCACCTCAGCATACCTCCAGGTGAAGCTGCATCCAGATTCACAGTAATTAATGGCATTTATTACTCCGTTTGGAACTTTTAAGTTTCTTAGAATGCTGTTTGGACTTATCTCTGCACCTGCGGAGTTCCAGAGAATGACGGAAAGTATGCTTGGTGGAATGAGTAGGGTCAGGATATGCCAGGATGACGTGTTGGTTTTCAGTGAGAGTGTGGAGGAGCGCAATTCAGTTGTAAAAAAAGTACTTGGAAAATTAAGGGAGAATGGCTTGACATTGAAAGCAAAAAAGTGCAAGTTCAATCTGTTGGAGATTGCTTATTTAGGACATAAGATTTTGGCTGCAGGCATAGACCCCAGGAAGGAATTAGTGGATACCATAGTGAAAATGTACACAACAGAAAGCAAGGATGGGGTGGTAAAGTTTCTGGGTATGGCGGAGTACTATTGTAAGTTTATTCCCAAGTTTTCAGACAAAACACATAACATGAGGTTGCTGCTGAAGAAGGGTACAAACATTGTCAGGAATGAGAAGTGTGTGCAAGGCAATTTGTGGTTCTGAAGAAACATCTGTCTAATGCAGCTTTATTAAAGAGTTTTAAACTGGATCAGGACGCCATTATCATAGCTGATGCAAGCTCCACAGGGTTGGGTGTGGCCCTTTTACAAAAGCAGGGAACTGAAGAAAGAACTATCTTGCTTATTTTGAGGTGCCTTAGAGGAGCGGAACTCAACTATTCCGTTGTGGAGAAAGAGTTATTGGCCATTTTTCTGGGCAGTAAGTAAAGGGAGAAACATTGTGTGGGGTGGTGAGTTTTTGGTTAAGACTGACCACAAACCCCTAAAAGAGATTTTGGAAATAAAAGGCCTGAATAATGTGTCCTCCAGAATAAGAAAGTGGGTAATTGCCCTACAAGAATTGAATTTTCATGTGGAGTATGTGCTGGGGGTAAAAACAATCTGGCTGATTGTTGCTCACGTCTTCTGGAGAAAAACATAGTATCAAGACAGTGTGATGATGAGGAATAAAAATCTTGTGAGGAAGATGACTATGTGGTGTGTCTCATAGGTGATGAAGTAGTTAAAGAAGACATGGATAGAAGAAGTGGGCAAAGATGAAACACTGCAGGCAGTGATCAATGATGTAAAGGTTGGTTGGGCTAAATATGAGATGTTGAGGAGCCATTGAAAGCTAATGTAAAAATATGTGATGAATTTGCAGTGCAGAAATGTTTCCTGCTACGCAGCACAAGACTTATTCCACCCAACAGTCTAAGGGAATGCTTGATAGAATTTGCACATGATGGACAACCAGGTATTTCCAAGACCAAGGAGATTTTAAGACAGGTCTATTGGTGGCCAGGAATGTACATTCACATTGAGCGAACAGTGAGGGAGTGTGTAGAATGCAGCAGGAGTCATAAGGTTCTTAAACCAAGGGTACAGCCCATGACCTTGAGGAGACTTCCCAAGGGAGCTTGGGAGGAGGTAGGCATTGACATTATGGGCCTTATTAGAGTATAGAGTGTGGACACATACATCATTGTGCTGTTGCACATGTACTCGAGATGGCGAGAGGTGGGGATGACTAATTCCATAGAAACCAAAGATGTGGTAACATTTTTGGAGCAAATGTTTGAAAAAGAAGGTTTTCCCCTGAACATGTCTGATAATGGAATCCAGTTTGTCTACAAAGAGATGGAGCCATTTCTGAGTGATAGGAGGATTGTACCTAAGAAGACTTCTCTCTATCACCCAGAAGTCAATGGTATGGTTAAGAGATTTAACAGTGTGCTAAAAGAAAGAATTCAGAGGGCACTGGCCAACCAGAAATGTTGAAAGACTGAGGTACTCAAAAGAGTGAAAAATTATAGGTTCATGCCTCATACCATGATGGGAAAGACTCCATTTGAACTCTTCCATAAAAGGAAGGCAGGCACCATGGTATGCCCCTCGTGCGTGTTAGGCAAGATCCAAGACCTGGGATGTACAAGAGATATTGAGAAGAAGAATGAGGTGGAAATGACAAGGATGATCAAGAATAAAAGAAAGGTTTGATGCAAGCAAGGCAGTTAAGAGAAAGGTTGTGGATGTGGGGGATTTGATGAAGATAAAAGCTCCCCGAAAAGGCTTGTCTGGGCAGAGTTCAAAGTATTTACGGCCTATGAGGGTGATCAAGGTATTTAAAAATGCAGTCAGGACGAAAGACCACAGAGCGGGAAACCTTAGCAGGCTGGTCAAGCTGACATACCGAACAGAGAAGGAAGGAGAAAATGAAAAAGACCACAATGGAAGAGGTGTTATTCAGAGAGGTGTGTGTGTGAGAAGAAGTGCTATACAAGTGGTCAAACCAGCATATTTGAAAGAATATGTATGAAATGATACTAATGTGCATAGTTTTAGAAACAGTTGTTTAGGCATTTTTATAATTAGTAAGTTGTATATAGTTTAGTAAGTCTTAATATAGGAAGGGAGATGTTTGGTATCCTTGATTCAGCTTTGTATGTATACATTCTATGAAATCAGAACTTAGCCTTTGTTATACTCTTGTAGAATATGATGATTCAAATGTGACTACAGCGTTGACAGAGAGAGGAGCTGAAGCAAGGAGGCTGGGGTGAAAGATGTAGTTTCAATAAACTTTTTATCTCTTGAAGACACTGTGTGCCCTCATCTTTATAAAAGTCCAGATGAAAAAAGATCCTAAACTTAATGCGATATGGTGAGCTTAATGCTGCAATGGCTCTGCGCAATGATTTAACACTGAAGGCTTCATCATCATCGGAAAAAGACTGACCATGGTAATGTGCACACACAAACTATTATGATGCTGCTCTATCATTTAACCCCAGATTAATCTAATTAAAAAACAACTACCTTCTTCATATTGGGTATGCAGGGACTTATAATGCCTATTTGCATATACAATCATGAGTGGAACAATTTATGCCTGTAGTTAGGAATGCTGTATTAAGACTGAACATTGACATGTGTAGAAATTACATACCTACCATAGCTTCACCCACATATTTCTTCCACTAGCTCTCCTGCGAGTGAGGGAATCAAACATGTAAAGGTATTTTAATGGGTTCTGTGTGCCCTGATTGTGAAATGCCAGATTGGGTATTTGGTCACAAGCATCACCCATTGGCCATAGGGAAACCTACCACAACTCAATATTTTCAACATCTGAACATCCTAAGTTTTCTATTAATGGGTACCAGGTCTCTTTTGCCCTGATAAGCTGGCCAGGAGAATGCGCTCAACATCAGGTTTTTCAGAATTTTAAGGTTTTTTTCCAAAACAGGGTAACGTTCTCAAGGGTCTCTCACACAGTTAGGTATCCCTGCTAAAGCTTAACTTACATATGTATCCCCGTGGCTCTTCTGAGCATGGTGGTACCAGACATGCATTGATATTCTGGGGGTTCAGGTAACCAACTGGTGATGAACTGGAATTTGCAAAATTTCAAAAGCAAATTCAAGCAAAATGCCAGTTTAGGGTGCCTGTTTTTTGGCACAAGTGTCACCCCTGATTTGTATGCAAGCCTACCACAAAAATATATTTCCAACATATACACATCTTAAGGTTTTTATCACTGTGTGCCAGAGGTGTTACACCCTGATGCTCAGGCGAAGAGTATGTGCTAAAAATTATATTTGCTAGAATTTTTGGAAGCATGCTAATTAGTAGTAAATATCGGAAGGACAAGGGAGAGTGTCTGGAAAATGGGGAACAATTACTACAAAATAGGTGAGGTCAAATGAAAATGACAGTGAGGTAGAGAGAGGGACATGCTGATAGAGAACTATAGCCACAAAAGAATAACAAAATTACTATTCAGAAAATACACTTCTAGTTCTATTACAACTTCAATAGAGACAAAACAGGCTCAAATGTACTCTAACTCAGCCTTGTGGCAAGTCAAGCACCACACTTGTCCAATTACTGGCACTGCAACACGCTCTTTTAGAAATCAATGGAATGCAAAATAGGGGAAAAAAGTAAGGCTTTGCCATTTTTTATAAAAGTAATGTATTTTTTTACTTTAAAGTATTTTTCAGTTTTTAACTTACATATTTCTTTAAAAACATATTTCATCAAGTGTCCCAACATACAGAGCACACTTCCTTGTGGAAGGGAGGAGGGAGTGATGACTCAGGACTCCACCAACCACCTACAGGTGGTACTCATTACAACATCAACCAATAATACGGAGACTGGCTCTTAAGAGATAAAGTCACACACTAAAACAAGTTTTTTGGGTTCACTATGTTGGTGAATTTTTTGTAGTTTTGCTTCTTATTTTGAAGAGAGAGAGGGGTTTACAGGCACAGGATCAACATCTTTGGCATATCCAGAAAATCAGTCATTGCTGATATCACTTCTCCCTTGAAGTGATCCTTAAGATGGTTGCAGACTGGGAAGAGAAGCTTGATTCACCAACACCCCGCTCCCGCACTTGCCCCTGCTATTAGCAAAATACCAGCTGCACTCCATGTTATGGACATTGGGTCTTTCCAGGGATTTACTTCTGAAAATGTAGGCTTTTCACAGGTAAGCCAATCTTGATGCTTGCATCAGGTACTGAGATGCATCACTAGGAGATTGCACCATATTATGGCAATGCCACAGTCACCGTGGAAAAGCTAACTGTGGCAAGAATTCTATGCTTTTTCGATTCCCTTGTGTATGAAGTGCCATCAATTGCACCAATGTTGTAGTATAGCCACCTCATCAAAGGGAGCACACTTTCTGCATAAAAATACTACTCCATCAACATACAAGTTATCTGCATTGTCAGGGTCTAATTAACTGATGTGTATTCTGCCTTGCATGGAAGCACACACAACAGCTGGCTGTTGACTGTGGCTCATCTGTAAGTGTGGCTCATAAGTAAGTTGTAATATCTCACACTGGGGCTGCATGTGCATATGAGGGATGGCACCTCAAACATACTTACACAATATACACTACAACACAATGGACTTTTACTAATTACTCTAACAGTGACTGCAATGATATAGTGGATATAGACTAGAACCACGTCTTAAGAAATAACGTCTTTGTTGTAAGTGATGTCAGGTGTGTTTTCTCTCCCCATCTCCTCACCCCCTTCTAACTTCCAACCACACAGCCTAAATAGAGGAACAATAGGGCAGCCACATGTAGCCGCATTGAATGCAATTTTGTACCCTTAAGTTGTGCTTCAGATGTCTTGACCTTACAGGATGTGGTGCTACTTTACTTCACAGATGTTGCATGCAAAATGTGTGATTGATTATGTGCCTCATTTTCCACATGAGCTGCTAGTTTGGTTACTGCATTATTGTGGTTGGACTGTGTCATGTAAATGATGAATGGTGGATTATTATACCGTCCACATATACCATCTAGTGACAGTACTGTTGCACTGCCATAATATTATAATCAAACGTACTATGCTTAGTTTATTTATGCACTCATCTTTACTTTCATACATATTCTATCAAATGTACATGTTAACACACAAGTACAATTATTCATGCAGTTCACACAAGTAAATATATATACTCCTTTTTTACCCATTAAATGATGTTTCACATACTACAAATCAACTCCTTTTAACATATAATGTCCTCCTCTCTGTTTATAAAGACCTTCACATGCAGGGTGGAGACCTCTGTGTACAGGGTGCAGAACTACGCGTGAGACTTCCATTCTCAGAGCAGATATCTTCACATACTGCTACAAACAGCAATTTACATACAGGAACGGGAAGTCAAAATATTTCTTGTCATCCTCTCACCAAACACCATCCTCCTCCTTCCTGCTGCTCTTTTGTGATTCTAAAACACCAAATGACTGAGGGACAAGATGAGAGGTCCCCCAAATATACTGATGCACATAATTTGTGAGGGAGTTGTGAGTCCTAAATAAAAATTCGGGAATATAGTTAAACCTCATTATCGTAGACATAAGATGGAGGACAGAAATATTGAGAGATAAGCATTTAAAGGTTTTCTGGCTATAATTTTAAAGTATAACAATATTTGTGACTCAATATTCTAGACCTCAACAGCGAGGGCAGCCTCTAGAATTACCCTTAGCTCTAGGAGATCCAGGAGAGCATTGCAGATTAGGCCAAGATGTAGGTGGGTATATGCATGCACTGCAGTGGGTGTACACCTAGATGGGAGAAGTGCTTCAAAGTTTGAGAGAACACTTGGAGTCAGTCACATATTAAGACCCAGAATGGGTTTGGCCTGTCCTCTTATCCAACTTTGTGGCAGTCCTGACTGACACCACTTGATGGGAGGGTCCTTAGAACAGCCTGGCCAACCTCCCCCCCCCCCACATGTTCATCTGCATACATTTTAGCAGCACAGAGGTTGTGTAAGGAAATGTGTATTTTTGCATGGTGACCTCCTCATTTTCAGACTTATGCTGCTAGTTTTCGACTATGTTGCACAGGGACACTGCTAACAATCACCCAGTACATTTGCTTCCTAAAATATGTGTGTGATTAGCTAATCCATGATTGGCAAATTTAATTTATCTGTAGGTCCTTAGTATATGGTTCCCTGTGTACCCAAAGCTTATAAGCTAAATGTCACTAGTAGACTGCAGCACCTATTGTGGCACCACTAAAGTAACAAACTAAAGCATGTCTTCAGGCCTGCCCCTGCAGCCTGAGTGTACAGTTCTAAAACTGTAAATTCGACCTGGCCAAATAAATTTTTTGCCAGGCCTAAACCTACCTCTTTAATAATGATAAATCACCCCTAAGGTAGGCTTCAAATGCCCACAGGGCAGGGTGCAAGGTATATAAAAAGTAGGACATGCGTACTTAAGTTTTACATGTCCTGGCAGTCAAAAATCTCCAAAGTCTTTTTTTACTGTGGAAAGGCTGTCTCCTCCTTAGAAAATAACTGGGTTACATTATAACACCTTATAATGCATACCTTCAGTTTAGGAATAGCTACAACCATAAATAAAGCACTCAGATTTATAGGAATTTGTTGGACTTGGCCCTTTTTGGCTGAAGTTCCCTAAACTTTTTGCTTTCCCCCTAGACCTTTTTTCTGACATGGTGTTGCCAACTTAGATGCTTTGGGCACTTTGCCACTGCTGATCAGTGTCAAAGTGCAAGTGCTCCCTGTGTAAAGTGTAATGGTAATTGGTTGTCCATGATTAGTATGTTTGCCTTACTAGTAAAGTCCCTAGTAAAGTGCACTATGTGTGCCAGGGCCAGTAATGCAAATGCTACTAGTGGGCCTGCAGCACTAATTGTGCCACCCACACAAGTAGCCCTAAAGAGAGAACTCAGGCCTGCCACTGCAGTGCCTGCGCGCAGTTTGTTAAACTGCCATGTTGTCCTGACAAGTGCACCCACTTGCCAGGCCTTACCCTTCCCTTTCTATGCACATCAGACACCCCTATGGTAGGTCCAGGGTACCCCCCTGGGCAGGGTGCAGTGTATGTGAAAGGTAGGACATGTACTAAGGTGTATACTATGTCCTAACAGTGAAATACTCTCCATTTAGTTTTTCACTGTTGAAAGGCCATCTTGCCCATAGGACAGAATGGGGAAGGTTTTGTAATATGTTTCCAGCCTATCTTCCCAAAGGCTTAAGATGGAGAGGTGAAGTTTAGTGTGCCTGAACTCACAATTTAATAACACATCTTTTTGTGAAGGTGGTTTTTGAATTGCGTGTTTAGAAACCACTCTTTTAGAAGTGGCTGGGTTTTTGTGCTCTAACATTTCTGTGTGTCTCTGCCTGGTTGTGGATTGACTGTCTGGATTTGAATGTGATAGGCTCTGGGGAATGTTTTGACCCAGGGGAGGAGGTGAGACAGCAACAGGCTGACCTGCATCTGGAGTGTAGGGGCGAGGATTAGCCCCTGGAGGTGAAGAGGCCTGGGTTGCTGCCATAAAACAATGGCTCCATCTCCTGCTGAGTGATTAAGGATCCAGACCCCCACTATCAAAGGCAGAAGGTGTCACTGGCAGGGAGACACCCAGAACTGGTTTGGACAAGGGTCAGTGCCCCCCTGAACACAAAGACTTCAAAGACATTTAGGGGTATAACTATGAGAGCTGAAACCCCTGGACTTTGGAATGGAACTGTTCAAGACTGTAAAGGATTGAAACTACTTCATGGTCAAGAGGAACCTCTGCCAAGAAAGAAACAGCTGAAGAGACTGAAGGAAAGGACTGACCCTTGCTGTGTGTTCTGGGGCTGGCCTGCAGTTTGCTGATTTAACCAAGGAGAGGCTAAAGGGACTTTGCTGTGTGCTGTGTCCTCCTACTTGAAAGGACTTTGCTGTGTGCTGTGTCCTGAAGTAACTTATCCCCAAGGGCCCGAGGAGAGCTGGCTCCCTGTTGTGGAAACTCAGGAACACAAAAGTTTCCAGGTGTGTCTCAGCGACGCTGTGTGCGTGTGCTTTTTGCAGCCTGAGACCCTCGTAAGAATTGCCCTGTGATCGTGGGCACCTGGAGTCCAAGCGAGTCTCAGTGACGCTGTGTGCGTGTGCTTTGTGCAGTCTGAGACCTTCGTGAGGATTGCCGTGATCGTGTGCACCCGGAACTCAAGTGAGTCTCAGCGACGCTGTGTGCGTGTGCTTCGTGCAGCCTGAGACCCTCGTGAGGAGTGCCCTGTGACCGTGCACACCCGGAGTTCAAGTGAGTCTCAGCGACGCTGTGTGCGTGTACCCTGTTGCAGCCTGAGATCTTCGTTATCACCATCGGCCCGGACCGGCATCCCCAGAGGAGCTGTGCCACCGGCCCGAGCCCGCCGTTGCCAGAAGCAGGACCTCGAACCAACCCCGTCGGGGGAGGGCCCGAGACCACTGCTCGGAATCAACCAAGTCGCATCGGAGGCCCAAGTCACCAGAGGAGGAGAGGAGAGCGAGGTCGCACCCCCCAGGTAACGTGTGTCGCCACCTGGGGCGGGGTGCGGGCTCGGAGAGAGACGCTCTCGGCCTCTCCCATTCTTGCAGCGCGAGCCTCTGCTCAAGCTCGTATCGCGCCCGTACTTGCCAAAGGAGTGGCAGTACCGGGGCCGGAGTGTGGAGCTGCACTTTGGTTTACACCATACCCGTGTTGGGGGCATATGTTGGCGGAAGCTGACCGCGAGTCAGTACGAGTGGCAGAGAGACCGTCTAAAGCACCGTGACTGGTGCCGGAGTGCCTTGCGCATTGCATTGTTTCTGCATTACGAACTACCTGATTGTTGCCTTGCGCATTGCATTGTGTTTGCATAACGAACTGCCGATTGTTGCATTACGCATTGCATTAGTTTGCATCACGAACTACCTGATTGTTGCATTACGCATTGCATAATTTTTTTGCATTACGAACTGCCTGATTGTTGCATTACGCATTGCATTATTTTTGCATAACGAACTACCTGATTGTTGCATTACGCATTGCATTATTTTGGCATTACGAACTGCTTGATTGTTGCATAACGAACTGCATTACTTTTACATTGTAAAGTGCCTGATTCTTGCATTACGAACTGCATAGCCTTGCATTAGGACTGCGTTGGATCATCTAGAATTGCTCATTAATACCGTCAGAACCTACAAGGGCTTGCTGGCCTAATAACCAGCAAGGTGAATTATTACCAGTACGCATATGTTGGATTTCTATCGTGTGGTCTCATCATATATCTTTTTATATAAACATATACTTGTTTTTTTTATGAAACTCGTGTGGAGTCCATTTGTGGTGTCATCATTGGGTCACTGAGAGCATGATTGCAAATACTTTACACATTTGCCCTGAAGATAAGCCTGGCTGCTCGTGCCAAGCTACCGAGGGGGTCAGCAGGGGCTTTCTGAGAAGGTGTCCTTCCTTTCCTTGACTTAGAAGCAAGGGTCCCTATTTGGCCTAAGGTACCTACCTCAGCCAACTAGGGAATCCCGGCTCTAACAGAATTTAAAATCCAATCTGATGGTCATCTTCAATTTTCAATTACTATTTTGAAATGCCACTTTTACAAAGTTGGCATTTTCCTGTCTAAAGCCCCTTTAGAGTTATTCCCCAACTATCACCTGACACCTCCCACGAAAGGAAACTAAAAGAACTTGGCTGGGAGGAGGAGTGAATTCCCCTTGACAGGATGGCCCAGGGGATATGCCCAACAATTGCACAAGCTGCAAAAGGGCATCCCTTGTCACAGGCAGCTGTAACTCACACTTGGGCCAGGCTCACTATTGTCCATATAGCAGGAGTGGCACAATCCCAGTGGAGGGAAATCCTGTTCCAGACCTAGTTTGCCGGGGGTGTTCTTTAGTCCCCTAGACAGACATCAGGGGTGTGCGCAGAACTCTGAGCAATGGAAGAAACGTTCTACCATGTTAGATTTTGGTAGAGCAGGGCACTACTTGATTGTTTAGCAAATGATGTCAAAATGGGAAGGGTTGCCCCTGGATCTTTTTCCATATTGGACAGGGAGTCTCCACCACCCACAAGCTAGTGCCAGGCATAAAAGTGGCACCCATGGATACCTTCTTCGGAGCACTGCTGGACCTGAGGAAGACAGAAGAAGGACTGCATCTTCTGAACCCTGACTTCAGAAACAAGACTGCAACTATTGTAACCTATAGAGAAAAACCCCAAGCGCTGGACCTGCTCCCAGTTCAACCCAAGTCAGAAGAGTGGACTCCAAGACAAGGGGCTGGTTGGATAGTCTCCTATAAAGATTCAGTGCCACAATAAGCTTCAAGAAGCCCACCTTCCTGAATGCTGAAGAGCCCAGCTGAACAGTTCTAACTTGACTTGCTTTCAACCCTCCTGGAGCCTTCCCAAAAAGAGAGTCCTGACCCCCAAGTGGTGTCCTTAAGGTTGTGGGGCCCCTGGAGAGTACTCCTCCTGCCTAATCCTAAAATCTAGGATTTAGAAACATTTCCAAGGATTTTTGACAAAAGAAATGGTGGCTACCATGGAACTGCCACTGACCCAAAGCTGCCAAACTCGCATCCTCAGTCAGATTCAACTTGGTGCTTTGCCCTGCTGAAAGAAGTTTTGATTTCCCAAAAAGTTTTAAATCCGAAGGTAGAAGACACTGAAAGTATCTGGCTGATGAGGGCCCTCCCTTGGCATGAACTTCAAATTTCCACTCAACTGCTGCACCGGGATTTGTACGATGGCTACCTGGCTTCCTGGAACCCATCTCAGCAACAAACTGCTCCCGAGCCGAGCTGAGGGTCTTTGACTTATTTCTAAACGAGAAGATAAAACTTTCCACCGGAATGAACCTGGTCCCTGTATCTGACCCGCTGTCCATTGCGGTCGACCTGAACTTTTGACTTTGACTCTGTCTAGCGCGACCAGATAGATAGCAATGTTGGCACTTTGCACTTTTTGGGTCTATAAACATCTAAAACTCTGAAAAATCTTATGTCTGGTTCTGTACACCTATTTTATTTCATTATGGTTTATATTTGTTGGTTATAATTTTGTCTATTTTTATAAATTTGAAGTGCATGAAGCAAGCAATTGTCTGGCCTGAATGGGCAGAGATGACTCCACTGGTCTCAACACAATAATCAGAGTAGGGGCTGTGTGCATGTTCTTGACACCACACTGTCAAATCCTGCATGACAGGTCTGTTGAGTCACAGGTAACACTTGAAGTGCACTTGTAAGGTAAAGAACAAGATGACAGGATAATTCTTGTGTATCCCAGATTCCGGTTTGATGACATAATATTGTGGAAAAAAATATCGACTCATCAAATAACATCAAATAATATCAATAACAAAAAACATTGTCATCCTATATCGATTAAAAAAAAACACACAAATTTCGATGGCAAAAATATTGTCAGCAAAAATATCTAAATTTAACAATATTGAACACACAAATGTCAAAAAACAAAATACTGTCTACCATTTAAATATACATACAACATCTAAAATAATAGAACACACAATATTGTCTGCAATATTATTGCAAAAAATGATTAAAAGCATTTTAATCATAAAATCCCGTTTTTTGACTTCAGATATATAAAAAAATAAACACTAATATATAATAAAAGATTATCTGGCACATGCATCAAGCTAGGATTTTGCGAGTCCTTAATAGCGAATATTAAGGATTCGCAATTAAGGATTCGCAAAATCTTATGCATGTAGGAATCGCTATAATAATAGCGATTCCTTCACATTCCTTATTTGCGACTCGCAAATTGCGAGTCGCAAATAAGGAATGGCTTCCCATTCATTCCTATGGGCCTACAGGCCCATAGGAATGAATGGGAAATTGCGAGCGCTATTTGCGAGTAGCAATAGGTACTCGCAAATTGCGCATGCAATTTCAAGGGTGCAGGGGTGTCAAAAGGACACCCTGTTGCACCCCTGAAATTGATCCGTGCACATATGTTGCGTACACACATGTCCCAAGGACATGTGTGTGTGTAACCTTCAACTTTGAAATATGCACTTTAGTGCATTTCTCAAGGTTTTTGCAATTTACCATGAAGTTCAACTTCATGGTAAATTGCGCCCCCTAGTAGCGAAATCGCAAATTTTTTTATTTTGTTGCATTGCATTTAAGGAATCTCAATTTGCGATTCCTTAAATGCAATCGCAATTTAAGTAATCGCAATTTAGAGATTACTTAAATTGTGATTTTTGCATTTGGGATGATGCATCCCAAATGCAAAAATACCGGTCGCAAAGGGACAGATTCTGAGAATCTGCCCGTTTGCGATCGGTTTTTCTTTTGATGCATGTGCCTGTAAATGTTACATTATACACATATATAACCATATAAATTCACAATATATTTACTGTAAGAAATTGTGTTACTGGTTGATGGGGGTGAAACTCTACTAAGGCAGAAACTATAATTCTCTGTTAGGGTAAGATCACAAGCAACCCCAAATTAGCCTGTGCTTAACCCTCTGGTAGCTTGGCACAAAAGCAGTCAAGTTTGACTTAGAGGCAGCACTTCAAACAGTAATAAAGTGAAACACGACACAAGAAAAAAAATCCCATGGCACTTTAGAAAAGGAGAGTAAAATGTAATAAGTAATTTAAGACCAAAACGACAAAAATTCAATAGGTAGAACTGGAGATATGCAATTTTAAATTATTAAGTGAAAATAACACCATAAAGTGCCAACTGTGGTTATCTGGTTGTGCCGGACCGGGACTAAGTCACAAGTACAGCCCAACCGCACTGGAATGTGGGCTGGCTACAGGAACCCAGTTAGGCCCGCTTAACGCAGGTACCTTAACTAGTGGTTGCAGAAAGTCGCGGCGTATTCGTCGAGGATATGTCACGCAGCAGCGATTCCTAGGAGCTGCGAAGCTGCGAGGTCCTGCGTTGTCATCAAGGATGCTGTTGATGAGGGGCCTGCGATGCCAAATCCTGCATCGAGATGCGTTGCGTACCTACTTGTTCCGAAGAAGCTGCGGGGCTTGTGATGCGGAGTCGTGCGTCGTCGTCGAGGATGCCGTCAATGAGGGGGTTGCGATGTGAAGGTCTGCCCTGGAGACGAACCAAGCATCAGCCCTGATGTGGAGTCTTGTGTAGCGATGTATCGCGCAGCAGCTCCAATGTGAAGTTTCTGGTCGATGATGTGTCGTGCTGAGGTTTCATTGCATTGGTGCTGCTAGGACCACAGTTGGGCTGACAGAGCACTTTCAGGCCCATTTCCAAGGGTCCTGGACTGGGATGGCACCATCTGGGAGGGTGCACTGACCTGGGGGGCCTTGATGAACCCATTTACTTTCTTGATGTATGTCTTTTGAAGTGTAAGGTTCCTAGTGTTTTTTTTTGCTGTTTTCCTAAGTCTTTTCTTTTCCCATCAAGTTAAAGGTCTTTGACTGTTAGAAGTTCCACTTGTGCCAGCGCGCGAAATGTGTCTGCGGAGGACCCGTTCGTAGAAACAGCTTCCTATTCAGCTGATACGGCGGAGTCAAAGGACCCATTTTGCGTAATTGAGTCCTTTATCATTTTGGTGGCCCTGTTATCCTTGCTGGGTGATTGACCACCATTGTCTCTACTGTGTTGCTGTTTGTTATTTGTCTTAATTGTGGGAGGAGGGATTTGCATAATTGCGTTGGGGCCACCGGTAGGGTTGTTCTTTGTGTCCAGAGAGTCATGTTCTTGGTCTATTCTGGTGCTTCGGGTGGCCCTGGATGTTTTAAGTAACTCACCACTGTGGAGAGGAGGTCGGGAAGGGTGCTACGTTTGTTCACAATTGCTTGAAGCCTTCTTTCCCATAACATCTGTTGATTCTCTTGATAAAGCCACTCCCTCCATGTGGTTGGCAGTGTCTGTCACTGTATTTCTAGATGCATAGGCATTCAACTTGTAGGCTAGACTATCAAATTTTTTATCTAGTGTAATCATTGGTTGAGCTACAGTTTGTAAAAGATCCACCTGCACCTCCAATTTATGTGACTGCCATGTCAGGGCATTGACTGTAACCAGTAGAGTAGTTTACAATCGTGAAAGTTGAGTCTCTGGAGATGGATGGATGGACCACACTGGGCATTTTCCTGCAAAGCGACTGGGAAATACTTGAAGATGCTTGCCCTCTCCCTGGCTCTGAGAGGTTCAAACACATTTTCTTCCCTTACTGTCTTGTTTCTCCCTTAACAGGGCCATCTTGAATGGTTCTTCCATGAGCTTTTCAAGAGTTTCGGGGCTAAGTGTCTGGGGGGGTTCCTCTGTTGGTATCAGTCACTCAAATGCTAATAGATTGTGGTGCTACTGCACCATCTGATTACTGATTGATTGATCTGTTGGCGTTGAGTCCCCCTGTACCAGATTGCCACAGTCTCTTTCCGTGAAGCTTGACTGCTCAAGGGGGGGTGAAATGGATTTGTCCCACTGTTATGCCTTTTGGCTCAGGAATGCCTACTTTGTTGGTACATAATACATTTATATGATGGCCATAATGCACCCCCTGCATTGTGCTGGCATGAATGTTAGCTGTCGTAGTTGTGCGCCCAACAAGAGCTTGATACCCTACCATGCCCTTTGAATCAGGGCTCATTTTTGGAAATGACCTTCACAGTCGCATGATTTTGTCACCTCTGGTATGTGTATTATGTGTGACATCTGGACAAGTAAACAGAGGAGTTATGGATGAGGGTCTTGCTTCATCATGATGGCATGTGCAGGAATGGTGTATAGTGCTTGAACTTATGAAATATTTATCCAGAGTATTTTTTTAAAATAGCCAGTGGGTTTTGTGCACACAGATGGGGGACCGTCGTACCCTCTCACCACACAATTGGTTTCTTGTTTTTTGGGCGATTGATTGTCTAGTGCTTGCTGCTGCCTTGCTGCCTTGTTGGACTGCTTAATCTTTCTTTGTGCCATGGCGTTATGCTTACGAAGCTCAAAAACCCTTTGCAAACGTTTCCAGTTTAAATCAAAGACTGAGTATTGATCTCTCCATTGACCTCTCTGTCACAAGGTCCGCCGTGGCAGTATGACTTCTGCTATGGTTCTGGATTCTCCCGGCATTTGGATCGAGGGGTGAGCTTTGTTAAGGAGTCCTTATACAGGAGTCGCCAGGTCCTGAGCCCACTGTAAGGCCACAATCAGTCTTTACTGATCTATTCCATGCAGATCCTCTAGGGCTGAAAGTGCCTTAAATAGTCACCAGCAAATGCAATATCCGATCAAGCAAGAAGATTGGCTTGCGGGTTAGCAGGCAAAGGGGGGGCATGGTGCAATGGGGAAAGAAGAACAAGCAGGGAGCAAACGAAGGGCGAGGCAGGCAAAGTCAGTCGGCGTGGGATCAATCCAGTAAAAACAGCCACGAGGACATAAGCCCCATAAAAGTTACTGAGTGCCTAAAGCTAGGGGCAAGGTAAGAGTGGTGCCAACCACCCTACTGAGCGCAAGTTGCACTGGCCTAATGCCGGCCGATTCCGGGCAACAGTGGCAGTGCTGCAACCTAGTGCATCTACCACCTCTCAACCACAGTCTGCGTCTTTCCCCTTGGGGCCTATTAAAGTCCTCACCATTATGGCTCCTCGTTCATTGCCGGTAAGCTCCTTTCATTGCTAGTTGCTGACTACTGATGGTGGTGGCAGCTGTGAGGCAGTGGGGGGCGATGGAGGGGCTTCGCAACTTATCCCTCGCCCCCTCCACTTTTTCCCAATAATGTCGGTGGGGAAGCTGGACCAGCTGCTGTGGCACTGGCCCCTCCTTCTCCCTTTTTTCCTCGGCGGCAGATGCGGTATCTAAGGCATTGTGGAGCAGCGCTTTGGAGTGGCTGAAGGCTGGAAGGTGCTCCACCGCCCGCAAACAGTGTTGCCTGCTGAGGCGTAACCAAACAGACCACTCCTGGTTGTCCAAGGGGGATCCAGGGGCGGGAGAGCACGGGTCGGAACAACGGCATGGGTGGGCAAGCTAGGCAAGGACCATTCAGGGGAAGCGAGGCACCACTCACTCTACCAAGAGTGTTTTCCCCGGTCCACGCATCTCGTCCCTTCTCTCACCTGGCACCCTTCCCTGAATACTCTCTGGCACTGAGATAAGGCTGGGGTAAGGCCAGTATACGCCGGCAGAAAGGGCCCCAGCAGGAGAACCGATATCCCCTCTGAGCTCACAGCTCACCGCAGCTCATTAACGTGTAACACATTGTGCATTGTGTGGAAAGTACATCTTAAATGTACATACACCACTGCTGTGTAGAAAATAGCATGAATGTGGTGTTTCCAAATTCATAACACATGTAAACACTGCAAATCAACACTGCACAGGTGAAATAAAGAAATATATGCACTCTCTGTCATTCAACTTACCCTACCTAAGGGATATCATGTTGTCATGGTTGTAACTGGGGACGCACCCTCTGTAGTCACACACTTATATGGGATCAACATTGTTAGTCAAATCTTGATATTCAACAGATTTCTGTAAATATATACTTACTCCTCATGGACATGATTACTGTCACACACTTTGCTGCATCCATCACTTGTGGTGATGGGATTGATATCATTATTCATATGCACTTGATCAGTCTTAGGGGAATGTGAATATGATACCCATGCTTCCCTCCATTTTGCTTCACTCATCGCTTATGGTAGTAGAGTTACCATCATAACTTATGTTCACCCATTCAGGACTGTGTTAATCGAAAGCATAAATATCTATTGTTGCTTGTGCCACTTATTTACAAAGGTAAAATTAGCCTGTAGAAAGTTGTGTCACACCTGTCATCATCGCATGGTAACTTCTTATACATGCCCGTAATCACCCATCTTACTGGTACCATCCGTAACTGGGCCACTGTGGTTATGCAACAGACATCCATCATTCAGACTACTTACTTTTTCAAGATGTTGTGTCCGTCTCTCTGCCTCCAGCACTGTCTGCTGTAATAGTGCCTGGCAATCAGACGGACCGGGCATTTTTTTGTGGTTGGCAATATTGTGTTCCCTTTTAGTTGCAATGTCTTGCATCACATGCCACGCTTTGGTGTGCAGCGTGTGAATCAATCAATTAATCAGGGTTCTTATAGAGCACGACTAATCACCTGTAAGGGTCTCAAGGTGCTAGGGGGGGTTCTGCAGTTCAGTCGAAGAGCCAGGTCTTGAGGTCCTTCCTGAATTGAGGCAGTGACGGTGACTGTATGAGGTGCAGAGGTAAGGAGTTCCAGGTCTTCACAGCGGCTAGGAAAAGGATCTTCCTCCAGCCGAGGTCTTGTGGATCTGTGGGATAGTGGCCAGGGCCAGATGGGCAGAGTGGAGATGACTGGTCGGTGTGTAGAAGGAGAGGCAGCGGTTGATGTATGTGGGTCCAGTGTTGTGGAGGGCTTTGTAGGCATGCATGAGGAGCTTGAAGGTGATTCGTCTGTTGGTCGGAAGTCAGTGGAGGTCTCTCAGGTGACCGGAGATGTGGCTTCAGCCGGGGATGTCCAGGATAAGTCTGGCAGAGGCGTTCTGAATTTACTGCAGTTTCTTTTGGAGTTTTTAGGTCATGCCGGCATAGAGTGCATTGCCGAAGTCCAGCTTGCTGATGACTGTTCTCCTGGACTTGGTGGGGATCTATTCGAAGATCTTTCTGAGCAGGCAGAGTGTGTGGAAACAAGAGCATGTAGATGTTGAAGAGGGTGGGGCTCAGGGAGGAGCCCTGGGGGACTCCGCAGCGGATCTCTGTAGGATTTGAGGAGAACAGTGGGAGTCTGACTCTCTGGGTTCGGCCGGTGAGGAAGGAGTGGATACACTCTAGCGCTTGCTGTGCAAGACTACATGATGCCGCAGATGCTGGCATCATGTAGTCTTGTACAGAGGGTGTGGAGGGAGACGATGTCGAAGGCAGCAGAGAGGTCCCGGAGGATGAGGGCTGCAGCTTTGCCTTGGCCGAGGAGAGTGCGGATGTCATCAGTTGCAGCGAGGAGTGCAGTCTCAGTCCTGTGGTTGCTCCTGAAGCCAGATTGGGAGGGGTCCAGGGTGTGGTTTGTTTCGATAAATTCTGTGAGGTGGGTGTTGATGGCCTTCTCAATGAATTTGTCTGGGAAGGGGAGCAGAGAGATGGGTCTGTAGCTCTTAAAGTCTGTCAGTTCGGCAGAGGGTTTTTTCAGCAGGGGGTTGATCTCTGTGTGTTTCCAGTCTACAGGGAAGTTGGCAGATTCGATAGAGCAGTTGATGGTGCTGCAGAGTTTGGGGGTGATGGCGGCGTGTGACATTGGTGCGGTACAGTGGCTGTGCTGGAACCTGGGAGTAGTCTCACTTGTTCACCTGCATCCATGCCATCTCATTACTAATCAATAGCCTGTACAAATGAAAGTAAAAAAATATGACAGTGAAGGCAAGCACTTCCTTGAGCTTGGCAACAAGCGCAGTGGCACCAAATGCACTGCCCTAAAACCAGCACTGAGCATAACCTTTCCCCATCACAGAAAATCTACAGAATATTCAGCAGTAGTGCAAGCTTTACAGGTACAGCATGGAAGGAACAGGCGTGCACCAACGGTTGGGCTGAGCGGACTTTAGACCCACCTCCGTTAGGTTCCCTTGGCTAGGCTGGTTGGGCTGGAGCTGCTGGCCTGACCTTCAACCACAACAACAATGTATTTTTGCAAGGACAGTTGCAGCTGTGACAGTCCTGTGTGTGGCTTTATAGCTTTAACAATCGAAAGTCAAATCCATGATATCATTATATAGCATGATTGTTTCTTTCCATAATAAAGAGTTGTGACTCACTATTAAAAGTGAACAGGTGAAATGGGTCATTGCTGCAATTATTGCATTCCACACCCACCAATGTATAACAGCAGGAGTACCCAGCAACACTTTCACACTAACGAAAGAGCTAGAATAAGTATCCATCAAATGACAGTAAAAAGATAGAGAATGTTTTGCCAGAAGAATGTTGCCTTCCATAAAAGTCTATAAAGTTAGCACTGTATATTAACATTTAGCATCTTTTCTCATGTTTCCTTGGTGTTGTGAATACATCAATGTTGTGCAACACTAATTAAACATAAAGTGCCCTTAAATTGCACAAAGTATATATTGCTTTTTTTCATCAAGGGAAAAAGAATGCTCAATTCTGTTCAATGCACATTATAGGCAACTGCCCATTGTGAGTAATTTGTACCATTACTGTGCCATCTGCAGACATCTACACACACCCTGCATAAATGTTGAATTCCAGTAGGGGTGTCTCAAACTTTCATCTTTCTGGGATTGATTACATGAACGTGACTTCGTTATGGTCAGCACACGTCATTTGCAGTGATGCAAAATTGGAGCAAAACCAAGGCTGATTTGCATATTGCTGGTTCCAGTCTGATGTCACATGGTGGGCAAAAACCAATGGACTAGAATGCGTCTCTGAGTAATTACTGGTTGCAGAGATTAATTGAAGCATTCCACCATCACTTATTTGCTTTCTTGTGTGTAACACTCAAAAAGTGATGGGTGTGCCGAGACCTGGGTTCTATGTTCCATGTGCTACAGCTCTCAAGCTGTACCTTATTGTTGAAGCACAAATCGGCCGAACCTGGTTTAGGGTTACTTGTGTTCCCATTCATAGGGTTCCTGGCCTGGTATTTTTTTCCCCCAAGATATTCCTATTTTAGCAGTATTAAGGCTGATATATATATTTCTTGTTCCTGTCTGAGATGGCATGGTGGGCAAAAACCAAAACCAATGGCCTGGAACATGGCCTCAAGTAATTACAATTGACTGATATAATTCAAGCATTGTAGCCATCACTTTTTTGCTTTCTGCAAAATCTCCTTGATAGACCTGGCATCCTCGGCGTGGTTTCCAATGACTTTTTGCCTTTACCTCCTGTATTTTTGACTGTTTGCTGAATTTCGTTTTTGCTTTTTTAGGTACTCTGGTCACTGTCCCACTGCTGATTAGTGACAAAGTGCATATGCTCTCTGTGTAAATTGTGATTATGATTGGTTATCCATGATTGGCATATTTTATTTAGTGGTAAGTCCCTAGTAGAGTGCACTATGTGTGCCCAGGGCCTGTAAGTCAAATGCAACTAGTGGGCCCGCAGCACTGATTGTGCCACCCACACAAGTAGCCTTTCAAATGTGTCTCAGACCTGCCACTGCAATGTCTATGAGTGCAGTTTTAAACTGCCATGTTGACCTGGCAAGGGCACCCCCTTGTCAAGCCCTAACCTTCCCTTTCCTTACATGTAAGGCACCCCTAAGGTAGGCCCAAGGTACCCCCATGAGCAGGGTGCAATGTATTTAAAAGGTAGGACATGTACTGGTGTGTTTTACTTGTCCTGGTAGTGAAATACTATGTATTTGGTTTTTCACTATTGCAAGGATTAGCTCTCCAATAGGCTATCTTTGGAGCTCCCTTGTAACATTTTACAAGTGTAACTTTCAATTGGGAACAGCTAGAGATTTGGAGTTTAGGCTCTCTGACCTCCGCATTTTATAACACACCTTTAAGTAAAGATGGTTTTTAAATTGCGTGTTTGAAAATTCCACTTTTAGAATATGGCCATTTTCTTGCTTAACCATCCTGTGCCTCTGCCTGCCTGTGGAATCAACGTCTGGTTTTAGACTGAGAGGGGCTTTGTGCATCCACCCCAAACACTCATGCAAAGGGAGCTGAGGTGTGACCTGCATATGCTGATGAGTCATCCTGGTCTAGAGTGGTGGGAGGAGTTATCACTAGCACTTGAATAGGCTTTGGCTGCTCTGCACAATGCTGTTTCCACCTCCTATAGTGAAACTGGACCAGGAAGGACAGAACTGGCTTTACTGGGCAAGAGAGACTTTCTGAACAAAGACTTCAAAGGGGAAAAGGGGTATAAGTAGTAGACCTAAAACCCCAGAACTTTAGATTACTTCTGGAATAAAGAGGATCCTCTGCCAAGGAAGAAGAGCTGAACAGCAGTGAGGAGGAGTACTGCCCCTTTGCTGTGTGCTTGGTTCGCCTGCATTTGCTGCTTCTGCTAAGGAGAGGACAAAGACTGGACTTTGCTGTGAAACCTGCTTGAGAAGAATCTCCAAGGGCTTGTGTGTGCTTGCCTCTTGTTCTGAAGTCTCAGGGACACAAAGACTTCACCAACAGTCTTCTTGAACTCAACTGCTGTGAGATCTGACCTGCCTGGTGGTGCCTATTCCAGTTCTGGGCCCCTGGTTGTTGTTCCTGCTACAGAAAGCTGTGAAGAACTAAAGAAACTGCAAAATTGACGCTTTGCTCTTCTTGCAGCTGTTTTATTCGATGCTACACTGCCGTGTGGGAGAAAATCCTGACACACAGCCCCATGGGGCCGAAGAAATCAACGCAGCACCTGCCCGGAAAACTGCTGCATGCCGAGTCCCAGGCACCGATCTCTGAAGTCCGAGATCACTGCACCGACTCCGACGCAGACCCCGCTGTGCGGCTAAAAAAATCAATGCATCGCCTGTCAGCGGCTACAGAAATCGACGTAGCGCCTGGATCTCCGCTGCATCGACCTGTAGTGGCCAGATTTTCTCACGCATCGCACTTGTGTGTCAAATTGACGACAACACTGGGCATTGAGTAAGAAACCGACGCATCACCTCCTCTTCAGTAGGGAACTGCCACATCACCTCTCCCATGTGGCAGTAAGGAACCGACACATCACCTCCCTCGGAGCAAGGAACCAACGCATCACCTTCCCTGAGCCTGTTTTCATCCTGCATTTTTGACACATTTAAGGTACTTTGTGCAAAATTTACACATCCATAGTTTTCTATGGAGAGAACTGTTTTCTACTTTTTAAGAATCATATTTTGTCTATGTTGGATTTTTGTTGTTTTGGTCTTCTTTGGTTTAGATTAAGATACTCTTTTTTTCTAAACTGGTGTGGTGTCCATTTGTGGTGTTTCCACTGTGTTACTGTGGGTTATATACAAATGCTTTACACATTGCCTCTGTAGTTTAGCATGACTCCTCTGTGCCATGCTAGCAGAGGGTGAGCACAGGCAAACTTAGGTGTGTCCTTTACTCATCCCGACTAGAAGGAAGGGTCCCTATTTGGACAGGGAATATACCACTGCCAACTAGAGACCCCCATTTCTAACACTCCAGTAGCATGCGACCATATATATTAGTGAAATGAAAAAAGGCTCCATAAATGTCCAAACTTGATTCTGGTAAAGGCCCGGCGCCGGCATATAAAGCCCATATGTTTTAATCCATAATCTTAGATCTGCAAGAAGTTTAATTGAGTTTTGTAATTCACCACCAGATGAATTTACCTGTTATAATCTATATAAGCTTTTAAAAAGTTTCTTAAAATTGTTTTAATATTGAATAATACAATTGTTTTATTATCTTTTAATCATGTATTTGTTGACCTCAGCTGAGGTCTAAATCAAATTCAATAAAAAAATTCCTGGAAAAAAAAAATTCCTCCATAAATGTTGCTGGAGTTTTCATCCTGGCCTGGCTGGTGCTTTTGGAAATGCTGTGGCATCTCAGGCAATTACATGTTTAGAGGGTGAAGTAGGCTAAGGTACCAGTGAATATAATGTTTGTCTTTGATTTTAGGCCAATCAAGTATCCTGAATTTCTAATGTGAAACATCTAATCACATAAGTAATCAATGTTCATTGTTAAACATTTTAGCAGGTTACATCATGGGAAGGTAGGTATTACCAAAATATGTTTAGCTCAAAGGTGCCTCTGCATAAAACGTTTGAAAACTACTGCATTAAAATGTGTGCCCTCTGCCACTTTAAAAACATTAAAATTCTCATGCTTTTGGTACAGCATTGCCAAGATGTAGCCCGGCCTTTGCACAACTATGTGGCCCATGAGTCCCACCAGCCAAAAAAAAACCTGCAGCTGTTAAAGGACTGGTGGCAGGAAACATGGAGACCATCTAGCTTCAAGCATTCCCTGCAATTGCGTGGTTAAGTTTCTGACTTTGTGCGATCTGTGTTTGATGTAAATACCACTTGCTCATCACCTAAGAGATCACCTTTATCAGGATTTTTTGTAACAGGCCTTGCAATGCAGTGTGGTGGAGGACTGGGAGAAGGCAGATGGGAGATTGATGAAGAGAGAAAAAATATTTTCGAGTGGAGAATAAGGTTGGTGGAAGGTCAGAAGAGAGACTAGTAGAAGGGACTGTAGTGGAAGATGGAAAATGTGTAAGAATAAAGGATGTGTGCAGCGAAAGGATGAAGGAGGAAAACCTCTGTAGTAGATCTGAAGAAGGAAGTAAGAGTAAGCCAATTGCTTAAGTGGTTGAAGGTAGAGGAGAGGAGGAGGAACTCATAGGGATGCAGAAGGGCTTGCTGCTCTGCGATAAGAGGATGATGCACTTTGTGGCATAGAATTTGGGACAGCTTGGTGCAGGATGATAGAGAGAAGGGCAGCAGAGATTGCATATTGATGTTGAAAGCCTCCTGAATCACTCTTGCTCTCCACACTGTCGCTATGTACATGCCAACATGGAGTGCTTAAGAGAGATATAGAGGAGGAGGCACTGAAAGAGAGAGAGGGAGAGAAAGAGAGAGACTGAAAGACGCCTAAAAATAGAGCCCCAGAGAAAATGACAAAGGCCAGGGGAAAATTTAAGTTGATAAAAGAGATACTCAGAGAGACACAAAGAGGAAGAGAGAGAAACATATTAGTGGTTCAAAGTAAAGCAACTGTTAACTTATACTTTTAAAATGAAGGGACTTCAGTTGTTGTCCTGAGATGTTAAATTGCTTATTTGTATAGCTTTTTAAGCTGTGATAAGATCATAAAAGAACAAAGTGGGAGAGAGAAATCATGGGCAAAGCAGAGATAATAAGAGAAGAGAACTTGTGGGTGAAGCAGGTATTGCACAAGACTTTGGTATTTCACTGGATAGGCAACAGTGATTAATAGGTACCAACCTTAGGCCTCTTACAACAGCTAGGGAGTGAAGAAAAGGTGATGCAGTGTGTGGTAGGAGGGATGACTGGAGGGAAGTAGGTATTTGGGGTGACATTGAGAAGAAGCAGAGAGCGACAGTGCTTTGTAAATCATCGTATACTATCAGTGATGATAAGGTAGGTAAGAAAGTGTCCCATTGAGGCAGGAAACTGCTCAACTGGTCTGCAATAGCTAAAGACTGATCTCTCCTTTGCCTCTTCCTAATAGTAACCTTTCACTGAGTGCTCACTGCTGAAGGTGGAGTAAGGTTTGGAGGAATAACTGAAGTCCTAGGAGGGCAGAGCGGGCATCATGGTTAGGTATTATGTCTTTTTACAATTGTTTAAGGGGTGTGAGTGAATGAATTAGATTAAGTGGGGGAGGAGGGATCATTAGTCATGTTTATCCAAAATTGTTTTCTTAAATGTTCTAAATTTCCACACATCATGCCGTTAGAAGCCAGTCTACCATTGTTCTATAAATACATTGTTATGCTTCTACTAAACATTGTATCAAGACATCATATTTCATGATCCCTTTGCCCCACACAAGGATTCCAAATACATATATACACCATGCTATGTGTAAAACATTAAATTAAATTCCACAGATGTAAGATTTTAAGTTGTAGCATTTTTTCTCCACGCACTGTTGCTGCATATTTCTAAAAAGTATTATTATTCAAACCTCTCCTGATAATAATATTCATGCATGTGATACACGCCTGGGTATTGGGTCTGTGCTGCAATGGACTTCAAATGACTAAAGTACCAAACTTGAAGTGACATCAAACACTTTCACCACAAATGACTGTTCACGGTTGAAACCTTCAACCACATTAAGTTCCTCACCAGACTCTCATTGAATCCTCTAGGTGGAAAAAAGGAGTGTGAATCTAAGAACATTTGAACTGGGGTTAATTTCTGGTCTTGCCTCTGTATTGATGAACCCCAAAACCAGCAGCTGCCTGGACAGTGCCATGTTAGCAAATAGCCTAACAAGGTTTACCTGTTGATAATGCTAGTTAAATCTAATTTGTGCGTTTTGAGGCACCATTGATAATCACACTTTAAACTCACTTCCTGCACTCCATGTGCTGTTAACACTAAATTATTTCCAAATGATAGATGCATTTCAGGCAATGTCACTAGCCTACTGTATCAAAACAATGAATGCTCGATGAGAGATGGAACTCAAGATTACCATGCACTATCACTAAATATAGATTCTGTATTTTTTGAGTTACAGTGCCTGGACATGCAGCATCCTTCTAAGGGACAGCAAGAGAGTTGTTCCTTCTGATAGACTTGTATTCTAATGTAAACCTTTTGTGTGCTTAGCGCTACGAACAGAACAATGACAAAACAAACACATTTAAACTGCACCATTTGCTGCAAATTTTGGAAAATCTCCTTTGTAGAAGTATGCGTAAATATCTTATTTTTTTTAAGTCCAAATAGGTTAAGACCTATTCAACTGGCCAGGTGCATTTTGGAATGCACTATTTGCCGTGTACTGTTCCTGAAATTGCACATCCTACTTGGTCTACTGGGAAATGTGCATTTAAATGTATCGTTCACCATTCATTCTGCTAACATTCCTTTATGGAGAACCCTTCAACCCCACTAAAGGATATTAAATTGAGACTAATGTTATTGGCCAAATATGATTGAAAATGCACCAATGGGCGTATATACTCCAGAAAAGTGTTCCCCGTGTTATTCAGCATACAACAACAGTGAAGAGAGCCCCTAACAAGACAATTTGACCCAGGTTCTGAATATGGCCCCTTGCCCATTGTTCAAAGTGTTAGCTCTCCCTGAAGTTTGAGTGTAGTTGCACCCCTGGGAAGGAACATGTAGGTAACAGACAGATCTCTGGAGCAGGTGCTTAACTCAGTGAGAGAAATACATGGGCTAATGAAGGAGTGAATATGCGAGATCTGATACCATTCTCGCTTTATGATGTTCCGCGTCAGCATCCTGAAAGTCCTGCTGCTCTCTCTCTGAGACTGCTGTTTATGTTGATTCTTTCCACCCAATGAGAAGTAGTCATTTTCTAGTAGGACATTGCTATTTGGAGAAGCCCAGCTGCAGCCTTAGAACCTTCGCTCTAGACCAGTGATACTCAAAGTACAGCCCGGGGGCTGCATGTGGCCTTCCTAACCTTCACATGAGGCCCCCTGGTCGACAGCAGCACTGGGCTGCTGTTAACTCGACTCAAACCAAATCAAACAAGCTTTATTCGATTACTTATTTAAGATAATCATAAAAGCACATTACAATCTCTGCGTAATTATCAGTCCATAAAAATGTATTAAAATACAATTGTAACATGGTTATAAAAAATAGAACAGATCATTGCATTATACTCGTTGTAAGCTCACATCATAATAGATTTTCTACATTTAAAAACATTCTTTAAAACCAGACCAGAAAAGCGGGACGGCATTGTCTCAGTCCAAGCGATCTTAAAACCGGAAGGATCCACCTCCTTCTCTGTACCGAATAAAATTTGCAGAAGAATAATAAGTGCATGGTCGACTGTACAGATATGTCATCACACGGGCATTTACTCAGCAGTCTCGACCAATCGTTCAATTCAGGAAAGCTAATTGATCTATGGATAATGCCCAATCTGAAGCGTGTTAACAGAAATCTATCATAGTCGCCTATAGTCATCCTTATATATGGCTGTATCTTAAAAGTTGTCAGAATAAGATGGTGCGCTTGAACAGTTACTTTTGTCATTTCAGTGATACTTCTAATTTCTTCCACAAAGCGCAGGCAACTATTTTTAAGATCTTTCCTGGACACAGTGCACAGGGTGGTGGGGTCGGTGTAGAATTCTGGATGGCCGAAATTTAACAAAAATTTTTAACGTACTCTAGCCACCTAATATGCATAGCCCCGTCTAGCCCACGGCTATCACTTAGGATTTGGCGATTAAGTGTCGTCTTATCAGAAGTCCAAATCCTATGCCACAGGATGACTGGCTGAATTCTTATAATATCCGCTAGATATGGCATACCCAATTCTACGTGGCAAATAAAAGTAGAAGTACTGTCTGGGACAGCCAGCAAGAACCTAAAAAACATGTTTTCAGCGATCTGTAAGGAATTAACATCGGCATAACCCCAAATACCCGCGCCATAGGTGGCGATTGCTACACATTTTGCCTTATATATTTGTAACAGTTCTGCCGGCGGCCGTCTACCTAGTTTCCTACTAAAATTTGATAAGGCAGACAGTGCTTTTATAAATAACAGCCTCCTGGCCTTGACTGCCTGAGTCCAAGTCCCCATCCGGTCGAACAAAATCCCGAGATAAGAAAAAGTTTTTGAGCATTCAATCCGATTGGCATCTAGGAAGAAAGCTCTGCTCTTATTAATACCTGCCCCGCACTTCATTACGAATGTCTTTGAGGTGTTGACAGTAAGACCCAGATTAGACATAAAATTAGCAAAACTAGAGACTACCCTTTGAAGGCCTAGCGGAGTGCGTGCCATGAGGACCGCGTCGTCCGCGTACATAAGTGCAGGTACTGGGCGTTGTCCTACTAACTGTAGGTCCTGGCACTCTTGCACCAAAATGTTTCCTAAGTCATTTATGTATAGCGTAAAAAGGAACGGTGCCAGGACACAACCTTGTCTCACTCCTATCATTACACTAAATTGTTTTGTGCACTCCCCCCCAACCCCATACTGGACCCTTGCCTTAGCCCCTAAGTAAAGCTGCCTCAAGAAGGATATTAAGGAAGCGTCTACCCCCATCCCCTCTAAGATCTTCCACAGCTTATCGTGGATAACGCAGTCAAACGCCGCAGTTAAATCCACGAATGCCAGGAATAGCCTGCCCCTTTTTGCCTTGGTGTATTTGCCTAACATGATGGTTAAATTCAGGCCTTGTTCCACTGTGCCCAGACCCTTACGAAAACCATATTGTACATCACTAATGATCGAATGATCCTCCGCCCAGTCCTGCAATCTAGTTAACAAGACTCTCCCTATGACTTTAACCGTGGAATCCAGCAGCGAAATCGGCCTGTAGCATGCTGGATTAGCCCTGTCCCCTTTTTTAAAGATGGGAACTAATATTGATTCAAACCAAGTTGGTAAGAATCCGATCGAGCTACTTGCGTTGATTACTTGCGTTAAAAGCGGGCCCCATAACATATATTAGATTTGAAGAGGTCCACGGGGATGCCATCAGGCCCAGGGGCCTTCCCTCCCATGTTTGAAGTAATAGCCTGATTGACCTCGCTGAGGTCAAAATATAGGTCCGTTTGTTGGCTTGTTAGTAGTTGTTCTGTCCCATCCACTATGTCCTCCTCACCAAGAGCCACAGAGAGTGGTTTATTATACAGCTTCGAGTAATGGTCTACCCATTCTGCCTCACTTATCGCTATCTCTATTGTTGCCATATCTCTGTCAACCAGGAAGGGCGCATTAACTGCCTTCCAAAAGGCAGAAGAATCTCTTGTTTCAGAAGCTACGTGTAAGGCACGCCAGGCTTCTTCTTTCAGTGCCTTTTTCCTCTCTTTTAAAACACACTTATACTCCCTTCTTGCCTCTTTAATCTCATCCTGATTTTTAACTACTTTGTGGAGGGTATGTTTAAGCTTAGAATAGGCCTTGGTACATTTAGAATCAAACCACCAGTGTTTTTGGGTGGCTTTTTGTTACTTTTCGCCAAAAGGGCTTTTCTAATGTAATCTGATATTATAGAGAAACCTTCTATAATGTCTTTATGAGGAGTTATTTCATCCAAGCAAGCTAAAACGGCATCTTTACAATTTAACACGACCTTTCTCATAAACTCGTCAGGAACCAGATTAACCCAACGAAGCGCATACCCGTTTTGCCTGCTCAGAGTAATATTATCTACGGTATGGGTTGAATAATCTCTCGTATTTGCCACCTTACTGTATACCAATACACCCACACTCAAAGGAAAATGATCGTTCAAAGGAATCTCATGGGTACAAAAATCCTCAACTCTGGAGGAATGTCTACAGGATGTTAAGATAAAATCTATGGTTGAAAATGTGCCACGCCCGTTAAAAGTAGGACTAAAGGGAACCGACGGGGAACATAAATTGTTAGCAAATCCTAGATCAGCTAAAAACATAATTTCATTTAGGAGATCTCCATAAGTTGTATGTGAGAAGTGTGAAACTCTACTCAGCACTATTATTAAAAAAATGTTAAATAAACCAGCAAACGTTTGTTTAACGGTTAATTAAAGTTAAAGAAAGGAAGTAGGTAGGGTGTCCCGCACCCCTTAACTTTACGATCACCTTCATTTTTAAAGACATTTTGCAGCTAAAGTGTAATAATATGAACAAGTCTCTTCAGAATTCAAAAAGTATATTTCATTATCATGCAGAACATTTTTACCTTAGTACATCAGATTATATCAGTGCATTGAGAAGTATTTTTTAAAGGTGATAGTTTTCAAACATGAATTTCAAAACATTTATTTTTCCCCCACCCTGACAACAATGCCTATTGCAAATTAAGACGCAAGTCAGTTGTTATGTGCAATCTTTGGGGGTCCGGGTTCCTATTATACTTGAACAACATTACAGTTTATTAATTCAAACACAGGTGAAGGCTTTGTACCGTGCACATCTTGAATTCATGAATTTCAGGGTCCTCCTATATATAATGAAGGAAAATGAAGGAAAGTGATATTAAAAAATTGCCTCGGAACACCCAATCTGGTTAAGTGGGGAAGCTGGGCTTAATCCCAGGTGTTCTGGTTTCACATTGTGCAATTCAGTAACAAGGTGTATATGCTTCACTTCCCTAAACCCACCTTACCGCCAACCCCCCATGCCCCCCAAAAAAACCACTGCCACCCTGCTGGCATCATTGCGGCCCTCGTCACATCACAGACCAAGCTTTTTGGCCCCTTGGGTAATGTTTGCGTGTACCCATACTCTAGACAGACACACAGGTGGCAACTTCTTCAAAAGGGTTTTGAATGAGCGCGTACCGGGTATTGTGGAATCCCACCCTTGGTACTACACCTGTTCAAAATGCTGAGATCCGCCACTGGTTTATAGTGCACATATTTATCCTTAGTATGCTTCAAGTTGTGCGCAGTCTGTGCAATTTGTATTTTTAAGAGGCACTATTCCTGACTTACTACGACTGCAGGGCTATTGAGCCACCATGGTCAAACCCCGTTCCTCTTTGACCCAGCTTTCCCCTATTGGACCTGGTGTGTGTGGCGGATAGGTTTTAGCAGCTGCATCTTCTCAGTACATTTGCTCATTAGCCTTTGTTTTTTCTTTTTCTGAGACCATAGTTTATAACAGTCCCCATACATCCCAGCACTATAAATTGGGGACGAGTACCGCTGGGGGAAGTGGGAAGCAGGGGGTGGGGGAGATCCCGCGCATTTCTGGGGGAGAAGACGAGCGGGTGTGAATAGAGAACCTCAGGGACGACATTTCGCATTAAAAGGCAATCGCAAAAATCTGATTTCTATTCGCTTGGCACAGTCTGTGCACATCTGTGCATTATCATCCACCATTTAGCACAAAGAGGCCATGCAGAACACACTGTAACACAGCACAAGGTAACATAGGACAGGAATATAACATAACTACCTGGGCCGGCGCTAAGCATAGGCAATGTGGGCAGCTGCCCAGGGCCCCTCGCTCAGGTCGAAAACATGGGGCCCCGCTTCTGTGGGAAAGGCCACCCTCTCAGTCTTCCCACCTGCTCTTCCAGTGGCCTTCCTCAATCCGATCACATCAAAGCGCTTCAACACCTTCTCGGGTTGTAAACGCTATTTAAATTCAATCGCAAATGTAATTTTTAAGGGAGGTGTTTTGACCTCCCTGGCTCAAGGGCGTGGTGGCATTCCTGGGGGTGCAGGGGTGGTGTAGGGTAACAGTGGGTGGGAAAGTGAGCAGCAGCAAAGCCAACAATTGTGTTGGCTCACAACATCAGGGGTGGGGCAGCACCTCTCTTAAAAACCTGCACTGAAGCCTTTCCTGCCCTTTCTGATTTGCGTTGCCAGGCAACAGTAGGGCCCCTTTATTCCAAGGATCAGCCCGACATTATCAGGTAAGGAGAGGTGGGTCGGGGTAAGAGGGAGCAGCCAGATCAGACTGGCATGGCAGAGCAGTGTTTTGCAAAGTGCACTCCCCTGCGCCTTGAAGCACTGCATCAGACTGCAAGGTCCAGGTATGGGGCCCCCTTCCTTGGGTCTTGCAGCCATTATCCAATGCTGCTAGGCCCAAGAAATGGGGCCCTATCTCCTTGGCTTCAGTGCTACACTATTGCTGTGAAGCCCAGGGGTTGAAACTCCCTCCCCTTTGCCTCACAGCACATTGAGTAGTTTAATGGAAGTGAGGAACCAGGAACAAGTCCTGGCATTGGCTGTAAATCTAGTGATTCTGAGCAAATCATTAAATCTCCCCATGCTTAAAAAACAAACCTAACCTTTTGTAATGGTATTGGTACTCCTGTAAAGCACGCCAAAAACCTTGGGCCGAGTTTGTGCCACATAAAAGCGTTAAAAAAAACAGGAACAACAGCGAGATGTCACAGTCACCTCACGTCCTGGAACTGTGACTTATGCAGGACTCATGACCCCCTGTTGAATGGATGGGTGGAAGGGTGGATGGATGGGTGGAAGGGAGGATTGATGGGTGGATAGCTGGGTGAAAGGATGGATGGATGAATGAGTGAAAGGGTGGATGGGTGAGTGAAATGATGGATGAGTGGATAGATGGAGGAATGATTGAAAGGGTGAAGGGATGGATGAGTGAAAGAGTGGATGAGTGATAAGAGAATGGATGGATGAGTGAGTGAAAGGCTGGAAGAGTGAAAGGGTAAATAGATGGATGGACGAATGAATGAATGAATGGATCAGTGAGTGAAAGGCTGGATGAGTGAAAGGATGGGTGGATGGATTAGTGAAAGGATGGATGGCTGAGTGAAAAGATGGATTGAATAGTGAAAGAGAGGATTAATGGAGTGAAAGGGTGGATGGATGAGCAAAAAGATAGATGCGTGAAAGGATGGATGAGTGAAAGGATAGATGTATGGGTGGAAAAGTGAAAGAATGGATAGATAAGTGAAAGGAAGGGTGGAGGGATGGAAGAAAAGATGGATAGATGAGTGGAAGTGTGAATGGATGGAAGTATGAGTGGATAGATGGATAAGAGAAAGGATGGGTGAAGGGGTAAATGGATGGATGAGGGAAAGGATGGAGTGAAAGTGTGGATGGATGGATGAGTGGTAGGATGGATGGATGATTGAAAGGATGGATGGATGGCTGGATAAGTGAAAGGGTTTATAGAGAGATGGATGAGTGAAATGATGGATGGATGGCTGGATGGATGGATGGATGGGTTTGGACATGGATGGGAGCACGAATGGACGGACAGACAGAATGATGAAAGACTGATTGATGGATGAAAGTGTGAATGGCTGAGAGAATGTAAAGGTGATATGCTGGACATCAGAGGATGATGAAAGGATGAATGTATAGCTGCTTGGATGGAAGAAACAAGAGAGCTGTTCTGGGGACAGTAGCAATGACTTGCTTTGCTTGCTTGGTGCCATAAGAGCTTTGGTTCAAAGTGGGGGGGGGGGGGAATTTTTATTTTCTGACTACACTGTTGCCAATGTGTGACATTTCTGTATTTGCTGTGTGATTACATACGGCATCTCTACATCATATGTATGACATTTTGAGTGACACCCAACTGCTACCTGAATGTTACTTTAGTAATTGTAAATTGTAGCATGTTTTGTTTTCAGTGCAAGGTTCTAGAGAGAGCCTTATGGTGCCATGAGCTGTGCTTGAGGTATATATTGTGTTTGTAGCAATAGGCAAGGTGTCCACAATAAACTGTGTAATAGTGTATCCTTCGTGCCTTCTTCAAGAGCGCTGCAGAGAAAAGCACCTTTGTGACCCCTGTCTGCCTGTGCTAGCCTCCAGGTATGGCAAACTTATTGCAACTCACTGCAAAGCCTTCATGAACAA
Source organism: Calotriton arnoldi (assembly GCA_963921515.1). Classification (NCBI taxonomy): domain Eukaryota; kingdom Metazoa; phylum Chordata; class Amphibia; order Caudata; family Salamandridae; genus Calotriton; species Calotriton arnoldi. The sequence continues at coordinate 740,352 of CAWUFW010002735.1, read as the reverse complement.
ACTCTGAATCCCTGCTCTAAGTCCCACTTGCTGCCACACCCGTAATGCATTGCCTATTGTGGGTCCACCACAGCAATCCCCCTAGTTCACCACCACAGCAACAGCTCTTTAGTGACATCCCTGCAGCAATGCGATGCAGGAATTTTTTAATGACTCCAAGAATATAGAAGAACAATTCTCTGGGGATGACTAAAGCGTCAGTTTCCAGTTTCTAGCTATGAAACAGAGCTGTTCCACAGCAGTCTTGAGGCAAAACCTAATTGCTGATATTGCTTCTCTGTCCAGATTATGCAAATCTCTCAACTCTCATCACAGTGAGAAGAATAAACAGTACTGGTATACTGCTGCAGCAAGGACACACACTTGTGTGTACACCTTCACACCAAAGCTGTCCACTGCCTTCTCCTCACAACTGGCTTCACTAATGGTTTAAAATAAGTCTATGTCTGTCTATATCTATGTGGGGGTATTTGTAGAGCACTGCTGCTACTCCAAGGAGTGTCCTGGCGCTGGTTGCCGAAAGGTAACGGTGGGGCAAAAGGGGGATTACGGGCTGGAGAAAAGCCACGTTTTCAGCTTTTTCCTGAACAGGGGCGTAGACTTGATGCTTCTGAGGGTCTGGGGCAGTTTATTCCAGAGGGATGGGCCGAGGCAGGAAAGGGCCTTACCCCCAGACCAGGCCTTTTTAATACGAGGAGTGCTGGCCAAGAAGAGATTAGATGAGCGGAGATTTCTCTGTGCATCATCAATCTTTCTCTTCCGGTCACAGTAAAAGTGATTTATATGGAAACCGTAACTTTCACTTCCACATCCACCACAGGAGGTCTCAAGTTGCTTCTTTATACCACATGTAAGTAGTTCATGTCGCTGTTATTTTCTTGCATTCTGGAACTTGCCTTTTTATTTCTCCATCTGAAATGCAGCAGTGGAAGATCCGAATGAAAGGAATAAATCAAATGAGTTATAAGTTTGGAAACTGTAAAAGCTCACATTTCAAACAGCTTTTTCAGTACAGGTGTGATCTTAACTCTTCTTTGATGACGAGTGATTTATAAAGCTTTCAAATAAAAATGTACATGTATTTGAACTCAACTTTATTACGCTATACCCGGTTGTGTAATTTTTACCTTAGTGATGCCATTCAGTTAATTTTCCGCTGTGCTCTGGAGTTTATATCATGTACTAATCTGGAAACAATCAGTTAACATTGAGTAAGCAAGTCCATCTTTGTTAACCCCTGGCACGAGTTGGCGGAGTGCCACTACGCGGAGTTCCACAGAGTTGAAACAAAAACTCTGTGGAACTCTGCTCCGCTCCACCCTCCCCGATAAAAAACAGGAAAAAAAATCACTTACCTGCTCTGGCGTCTCCGGGCTGCCCTCCCCTTGCCGTGGTCTCTCCTCCCCGCTGTCCTCGTCCTCGCCAGTCACAAACCCCTATGTTGTACATCTTGTGAGGACTGCGCATGCGTGCACGTGCATGCGCAGTCCTCGCAAGACGTACAACATAGGGGTTTGCGACCGGCGAGGAGGAGAGACCACGGCAAGGAGGAGGACAGCCCGGAGGAGCAGGTAAGTGATTTTTTTTCCTGTTCTTGGCCGTGGGCAGGGCTTAACTCCGCTCCGCCGCGGAGTCGGAGTTTTGCTTGAACTCCGCGTTCCCAACAGAGCGCGGAGTTGGCAAAACTCTGAAAACTCCGCTGGTGGAGCGGAGTTTGCCACCCGGGCTTAATCTTTGTGAGACTTGTGCCTAGCTTTTCCATTCAATGTGACTATTGTTATACACATAATACAGCTTTAAAATGGACGGACTTATCTCATTTGGGTATTTAGCTGTTTGTCCATGTTGCTGATATCCACACTAGGCCACTCCAGTGATACCAAAGAAGATTAAAAATCCTGTGATGTCACTTTCTGTGATGTCACTTCTTGTGATGTCACATGCAAATTAGAGGGACTTCACATCTTCCCTTTTGCCTGGGGCCCCAAAAATCTTAGGACCAGCCCTGATAACTACTTTACAGAAATGCCTCACATAACAGCTATGATGCTTTGTGCTGGAAATTGTAAACATCATGGGCCCCTATCAAGGTTGCTCCAAACAGCCATTTCTTCATACAGATGTTTGAAGCCCTGGGGGGAGGGGGCGGGGGAGGTTTGGAAGGTGGGGTCCTTAGCAATTGCCCACTCTGCCCATGTCTTAAAACGTCTCAGAGTAGGGCCACTGCGAATAAGGCGAGTCTGCTTTGATGTCAGTTCCTCTGAGCTCGCGCCTGAGCTTGCAGCAGGCGTTGACAAAACATGCACCGGGAGGGGGCGAGCTGCCGTACCTGCGAGGAACTGGGAGACGCACACGGCCCTCTGACGGGAAGCACACGCTTTCTGTCGGTGCTCTACCGCGCAGCTCCCTCTATTGTTATAACAGTTAAGACTGTGAACTGATTTAGATGAGGGGAACTTCGAAGTGGGAAAACAGCTGAACATACTATTACACAATGAGTTTCAGAAAGCGGGCATCTTGCTTTATTGTACAGGACAGCGGCTGTGCATTCGTTATGCCTGTCTAGTTGCCGAAGGCGTAAGCGTGTTTTGTTGTTCACGCGACTCTCGCTGCGTGAACGTGAGCGTAGGTTAGTGCCTCGCGCGCTGTTTCTGTGTGTTTGCTGTTGGTTGGGGAGGGGTGGGGGGTCAGACTGGGGGAGGGGTCTCTCCGGGGGACCCTCCCACTGAATTTGTGGCTTCGGTGCCCCAGTGCGTCGCAGAAATAATTGAAAATAGGCTCATGTGGGAATGTGTGCCGATTCCTGAGAGGTTGTGTGTTCGAATATGTGTTTTGTGTGTGCGCGCTCGCACCTTGCTGTTATTTGCATCTGTGTCTGTGCCACACACACTTCTTAGCTTTAAGTAAACCAAGGTGTGGATCTTCACTCACATGCTTTATTTGAACATTCTCGAACATACAATTTAAAAGTGTGCCATACAGATTTGTTTTTGCACATAGCACTTTTTCTCACAGTCCTTTACTGGTACCGTTGTTTGTAGTTGGGATGGAAATCTTGAACATGCGGTGCTGAGCTGTAACTAAAGCGGTCTGCGTCATGTCGTGTTAGTGGACGTGTATCGTCGGGCAGTAACTGTGTCTGTCTCTCTTTTTTTGCGTAGATTTACATAGCACCTACTCGACCCGAAGGTATTGGAGCGCTTAACATGAGCACCAGTTACGCTGCACAAGAACACATTCATTTTTGGTAGGCACGGGGAGATTAAGTGATTTGCCCAGAATCACAGGATGCTGAGCCGACGCCGAGGTTCGAACCTGCTCGAACCAGCTCTAAAGACGGCAGCTCTGGCCACAGGGCAGCGATACCAGGACACGAGTCGGTTCCCTGGCACGGGTCTGGTGACTGGCGGTAAGAGTAAGGATCTATGCAGCGCTAGACAAGGGAGGGGTGTACATGTCCGGGACAGAACAAATGTAGAATGAGGATTAAAGAGATCAAGGGCGGGAGAAAACCTCCGCAATTAGACGTAACAAAGCGAGGGAAGAAGGAGGAATAAATATTGGTAGGGGGGAGGGGGACAGATGGAAAGCAAACGTAAAGCGGACTCGTGAAAACAATGTAACATAGGGTATAATAAAAACAACATGAGAGACGACAGCCGGCTATGTCATTAAATTAATACATGTTCGCACTTTAAAGGGGAACAGTGTAGGGGGAAATAAATCTAACGAACGAGCTAAAGAAATGGACAATAGATTAGGAAAAAAAAATACACGGAGTGAGTTGGGATTTTGTGTGACGGAAACTCGTTTTGGAAAGAACGAGAGGAGAGGGACAGAATGACGAAACGGAGGAGGGAGAATGGAAGAAAATAATAGAGTAGAGTGGGAGGCAAGAAGAGAAGACACAATCAAGTGTAACGTGTAAGAGGGAAGGAAGGAATTAAGAAGGAAATGGAGAAAGGGTAAAGGAAGTAAGAATGGAAGGAAGGCTGGAATAAGAAAATTGGAGAAATAACGGTGGAGCGAAGGAACGAAGGACGGGCAAAAGAAGAGAGGGGGAGGGAGGGGAGGAAGGAAGGAAGAACTGCAGAGAAGTAAGAAATGGAAGGCACACAGTAGGATGGAAAGGAGAAAGAGGGGCCGGAGGGGAAGAAGGAAGGAAAAGTCAAGGAGGAAAACACAAGTGAGGAAGGAAGAAAGAAAAGCAGGAAGTAAGTGAGAGTGAGTATAGAGGAAAAGAAAGGAAGGGTGGCAAGGAATGAAAATGGAAGAAAGGAAAGAAGGAAATGAAGGAAGGAAGGTGGTATCAAGGCAGGACGAAATGCTAGAAGGACTAAGAAAGAAGGGGAAGAAGGACGAAAGAAAGGTTTTGGCCGAAGGTGAGGTGCAGAAATGACTGAGGGAGCGGAAGTAAGAGTAAAGAAGAGGACGATGAAGGAAGGACGTATAACTCAAAGAAAGCATGGATAGAAAGAAAGAAAGAAAGAAAGAAAGAAAGAAAGAAAGAAAGAAAGAAAGTATAAGTACATTATTTTTCAGAAAATGCATGAATAACAAAGTATGGGTAGTGATTACACTAGCCATGCATTCACACTTTCCTAAAGGAGAAGCACCGGGAGTCAGGGCGCCCGTGCGCAGCGTGATTTGCTTGGGAGTCACATTCGGATGGGATTTGGGCTGTCTGGTGCCGGACGCGTGTCGCGCCTCGTCAAGGTGTGCGCTGAGCCCCGTCACGCCAATGTTTGCTAACAGGCTTAGAAGTATTGGCAGGTGCCGGTGCCCCCGGAGTGACAGCGGTCCGGCTCCTGAGCGCATTGATTTCCACAGCCTCGGCCGCGGATTTGCCGATAAGCATCCGGGGCCGGTGAAGTTATGAGGGCTCGCGCCTGCCGAGCTGACAGCTCCTGTCACCGGCTTCCGCCTTACAACATGTCCCGCTGTCCGAGGACAGCCCGCCGGTTCACCGAAGGGTCTGTCGGACGATTACCGGGAAACTGGCAAAAAATAAGGGAAACGGGTTAACAGCTAAACTGTTATCGTGATTTAGCAGCCTGTACAAGGTACACCTTAGCTGTTCGGGCACTGAAGCAGCCTGTGCGTTTACATCGCTGTACACTTTTAGCTGCTTGAACACTTTATCAGTTGCTGCACTTAGATCGCTGTAAACCTTAGCTGCACGGGCACTTTAGTAGCCTATGCTCTTAGATCGCTGTACACCTTAGCTCCTTGGCTGCACAGGCACTTTAGCCACCTGTGCGCTAAGATCGCTGTACACCATAGCTGCTTGAACACTTTATCGGTTGGAGCACTTAAATCGCTGTACACCTTAGCTGCACAGGCACTTTGTCTATGCCCCTAACTCACCTGCACTTTTCGCGTGTATGTACACTTGAGCAGCCTGAACACTTAGGTGCCTGTACACTTTAGCAGTCTGTGCACTTTAGCAGCCTGTGCACTTAGATCGTTGTACACCTTAGCTGCACAGGCACTTTATTAGTTGGTGCACTTAGATACCCGTACACCATAGCTGCTTGAGCACTTATCGGTTGGAGCACTTAAATCGCTGTACACCTTACCTGCACAGGCACTTTAGCAGCCTGTGCGCTTAGATCGCTGTACAGTACCTTAGCTGCACAGGCACTTTAGCAGCCTGTGCGCTTAGATCGCTGTACAGTACCTTAGCTGAACAGGCACTCTGTCTGTGCCCCTAACTCACCTGCACTTTTCGCGTGTATGTACACTTGAGCAGCATGTACACTTAGGTGCCTGTACACTTTAGCAGCCTGTGCACTTAGCAGTACACCTCCGCTGTCTGACTGCTTAGCTGCCTGTACTGGACTCCTTCGCAGGCACTACATCTTAGACCCGTTCACTCTAACTCCATGTGCGCCTTGGTTAGTTTCCTACTGCGCCCCTCCCACCCCCTCAGCATTCCAAGTAAGACTCTTGTTCGCTTTTAACATGTATATTTTATGATAAATGCAGTACTATTGGAAAACTTCCATAACGACGCTTACGTTTTTGCATTTACCCCGCCCCCAAGCACATTGTTTCCCCACTTTTCCCAATATTTGAAGTCCTCGGCTTTGTCCCCGAGGCCCTAGAATCACAGCCCTGACTGACATCCATAAGGAATGACTGCACTGCTGACATGAAACCCGTAGCTACAATGTAACAGCACTGTTACAGTTTGCAAGTACCGTGCTGAGCGTCAGGACCCCTCTCTGTCCTTCCCCACGTCAGCATGAAACAGAGAGCATCCCGTGGTCTCGTGCAAGTAAAATGCACTAGTCCCAGCGTGTAACTAGAACACAAGACCCCCCAACGTGTAATAACGTGGATCTCTCTGCTTGTAACTGATATTCAGATTCAGTCACGTGTAAACAATTCTCAGAGCCAACTACATGCGTTCAAAACTGTGATCGTCAACGTTAAAATGAAGCACACATAAGCGTCCAGATGCAAACAAGATATTCAGAACTCCGGGCATATAAACATAATATAGATTTAAACAAAGTCTACGCCTCACTCCTGGTATACACGTAATATACACATCCCTCCACCTATGCTCATAGAGGACAGAAACTCCACATGTATTTTACTGTAATCTTCAGTTGCACACACAGTGTACAGATCCATCAGAGCACATGTAAATACCACATATAGAAACTCCCACATGCCCACATACATATCTCTCTGCATGCATTGTTAATATATAGATTTCTCCAGGTGTAGACACAATGTACAGAGATGTCTCGAGACCACAAGTAAACACAAATTTGGTATACAGAAACCTCCACTATATGCACACACACAGAAAGCTTCACAAGTGCACAAAATATAATATACCGATCCCTAAGTGTGTGTACGTGAGACAGAAGCCTTCATGCATAGACACGTAAGAGACACCAAGACCACATGGAAACATAATATACAGTAACTTGCACATGTGCACACACTGATCGCAGGACATGTAATCATAATGTGCAAATTCCGTCACTTGCAGACACAATATACAGATCTCAGACCACAAGTAAAACAATGATTGCACAGAAAACAACACATGTATGCGCAGTATACTAATCCCTTCAGACCACATGTAAGCGTAATATGCAGAAACCTCCACGTTTCCACACGCACAGAAACCTTCACAGTGTCTCAGAAAATACGTGTACACGTAAGACAGAAACCGACGGGCGCAGAGCCGTTTACACTACACACCGTGTACAGGCAACTCTTTGAGCAAGCGTAAACTAAAGATCTCCCCGACTGTAAGTCTGAAATACATATACCTATGATGCAAATGTGTATGGTGCCAACTTAGACACACTCAAAGGCAAATCAATGGGATATTGTCAAATAAAAGGGAAGTATTAGTGATGTATTGTTGGTTTAGAGAACGACGTCTAATAGGGCATATTTCTTGAGAAAGTAACGACGCAGTGCTATGAATTAAACTGGATAATACAAACACGAGAATATCCGTGATGTCAATGACGTGCGCTTTAGGGAGAATGACGCACACGGCGGTGACGCTTCTCCCGGGGTGGAGTGACACGCAGGTGCAGAGGAGGGTTTAATGTGAGTTTACACTCTCTGACCTCGGCCCGTCTCCTCGCACGCCACCGTCGGTTCCGGATGTGCACTCCTCTAGGGCTCGGAGTTTATGCCACAACAGACGCGCCTCTTTGTTTTAATTATGCGTTGACAGCGTTTTCAGACAGACATGATTTGGAGGGTAAGGTTGTCGAGCGCAGGTAAGTAACTGCGTTTCGCCAGCGATCCACACCTCTGCCTGCGGCGAACTCAGGGGCATATTATCAAGAAAAGGCGTTAAAATTATCGCCGGTTTAGCGGCAGAAAACTGCCGCTAAAGCGGCGATAATGGGCTTGATAATATGCCCTGGAGAATTCCAATAGAAGCCCATGTTCTGGTGTCAACATGGGCTTCTATTGAATTCTCCAGGGCATATTATCAAGCCCATTATCGCCGCTTTAGCGGCAGTTTTCTGCCGCTAAACCGGCGATAATTTTAACGCCGTGCTTGATAATATGCCCCTCAGTGCGCACCGGAGCGGCCACTCCCTCCTCCTCCGGGACAGTCAGTGGCGAGGGTCGGAGCGTGCCGGGCGCGCACAAGGGTCTTCACCACACGCCGCCATGTAACCCGTCCGCGTGCGGACGTGTGTGAACGTGAAGATCAGGTGCGTGCCACGAACGTCCGTGGGACCCTGACGTACATTATATTTGTGTCAAGTATCAGTGAACTCTTTATTGTCGAGACACCCATTAACTTCCCTCTTTCACAATAGAATGAACGCTGGTTCACCATCAGGAAGTTGGTAGTCGGTGAAAGCTGTGAATTAACTAACGAAAACACTCGTTTAGGGCTAAAAAAAAAAACAATAGAGCAAGTAAAGTCTGGTCCATCACCAAAATCTTTATCACCTGAATGACAAAGCAAGGGAAAGGCGGAAGAGGGGCGTGCAGATTACATTATGTAACGAGAAAGGTGTTTATTGAACCCGGTTGCGTGGTTTCGAAGGTGTGTGAACAACCGTATGATCTCTCCCCTCTTGTTCCCGTGGGGCCATCCTTAGGACTGTAGGTCTGAGAGGGAGAGGCATACTTTGTTGGGGGAAACGGGCATGCACGCGACGGCGTCGCCGAAAAGAAGTACTGGCAAAGGGAATAGGTCTGTCCCTTTGGTTTTGAAAATGCTTGTTTTTTTTTTTTCACGTTTATCGCAAAACTTTGGGGCATATTAGCAAGACCCACGTTAAAATTATCGCCGTTTTAGCGGCAGGAAACTGCCGCTAAAAAGGCGATAATGGGCTTGCTAATATGCGTTATAGAATTCCAATAGAAGCCCAGGTTAGATGTGCAGGACATCTAACCTGGGCTTCTATTGGAATTCCATAACGCATATTAGCAAGCCCATTATCGCCGTTTTAGCGGCAGTTTCCTGCCGCTAAAACGGCGATAATTTTAACGTGGGTCTTGCTAATATGCCCCCTTATTGTTGGGAGAGCTACTGACCCCACGACGACATGAAAAGTTTAACATGGGCTTAAACCAAAATTATATAGCGTGGGTGTGCTCATTGAGAAAGGAAGGAAGGCCCACTCGCAGTGAAGTGAGCCAAAGTCAATGACCCACCGCCCCATGCTGTATGTTGAAGTGGGTGGAAAAACAATATAATTGACACAGTAACAGACCAATTGGTGAAGAAGCCTGGCTGAAACCCCTAAAAGTAGGTTTATTTATATATACATTTATACAATCAAAAAGTATTGGCTAACTCCAAACCTAATAAAAATGGCGAGGGCGGTAGGAACATTAATTGCTTCAGTGATCAATTGTTTACTTTTCCATAGAGTGACTCTGACCTAAAAAGTGCAACAACTAAACATGAGCTACCAAAGGTCGCAGCCTTTTGAAGCGGAGCAAATCGACTTGGGGAGTTGCGACAAACACCGTCCACGCACGCTTCTCAGCACGACGAATCCGGCCAAATACGCTCTCGGAGCTTTGAATGGGGCGATAATCCTGAGCTCATCGAGGTGGGAGAGAGAATGTAGAATTAAGTAGTCCTTATTTGCATATGCAGAATAATAGTGACCAAAGGCGCGCAGATCAAATGAGGTAACCACTCATGTTGGTAGCCCTAACCACGGTTAGTTCTGAAGTTTACTAAACAGCAATATGTGATTTGCTCTCCTGATCAGAGGTTGTACCTCTTTGTTTCGGTCTACCTCAGAAAATGAAATTTAAAAAAACTACGTTGTTGTTTCATTCTTATATAGTCGTACAGAGGAGCGCTTCTTTGACACGGCTAACGTGGCCTGTAGCAGGATTTCTTTTCTGGACTTACAGGCTTCATATGTGCGCAGAATAAGACTGTACATGATTCTTTTACATTGTTCGTGTCTCGTGCAGTTTACGCACGTTACTCAACAGGAAACCCGATTGCACGTGAAGTGTTTTTAAATTTTCCACACCATTGAGTTCTAAATTTCCTTTTAAGTCAAAAACATTTCTATGGTATTCTTTGATCGTTCCCATGAAATGCGTTAAACTTGTTTCAGGCAGGTGAATGTTTCAATTACTTACTGACAGGTCCCTTTACTTACTTTTTTCCTGTTCCAGTCATTACTTCATTAAAGGTTTATCTCCATTCATGGACATTTTTCTCCTATATTTTTATTTAAATGAAGCAGGAGCAATGGGGTTCTTGGTTGACTAGGGTGTGGTCCTGGTCGCGCAGCAACCACAATCATAGTCAGGGTAAGGCACAAGCAAACGCCAAATTAGCCTGTGCTCAGCCCTCTGGTAGCTTGCCACAGAGCAGTCAGGCTTAACTTAGAGGCAATGTGTGAAGTATTTGTGCAACACTTCAAACAGTAATGAAGTGAAAACACCCCACAAAAAGGATCCCACACCGGGTTAGAAAAATAAAACGTCCTTTAATAAATAAAACAAGACCAAAATGACAAAAATCCAATCAGTAGAACAGGAGAAATTAAATTTTAAAAATCTTAGCGGTGTGTGTCCAAGATGGCGGACGGGTGAGATGCATTTATCGGTCTCTCCGTCCCGCCGTTCCTACAGCTAAGATTAGCACCCTCCCCGCCTGCATTAGCAGTTCACCTCGTGGCTACGGAGGAGCCTCCTCGTCCGGTGAGCGGTGGGGTCCCGCCGATCCAGTCTTCCAGCCCTGATTCCTGAGCGCAGAGCGATGAACACTGTGGCTGCACGGCCACCTGCGCTGGGTTAGTGGTGGCCGCGGAGGCGACGTTGTGCTGTGGAGCGTACCGTCAACCTGCAGCAGCACCAGAGGTGCTGATCTCTCCAGGACTGGCTCCTAGGGACTGGGGCAGAGGGGAGCCTCTGGCGTGGAAGGGGCCCCCATCCTCTCCCAATGATTTTCGCAGACGGGGCCTTGCCCGGAGGCCACGGAGAGGTAGTGACAGGCCAGTGGGGACTTCGGTGAAGACGGAGCGGCTGTAGCACATGCAGAGGTGAGCGGAGCCCGGTTGCAGAGGGGGGGACGGCGGCTGCAATTTCTCCCCCATCGCCCTCTTTCCCATCACCCACCTCACGGAGCCGACCCAGGGTCCAGACGACCTGGGGGACCTAGTAGGAAGGAGACAGTGTGCCCTGGGGTGTGATTGAGCCCCCGATGCTCGGGGGTAGGGTGTGTCGGATCCTCCCCATAGTCCTGTGCTGCTCTGGACCCCTGGGGCTGGATGAAGCCGGCATCATCAGGCCCGATGCCCATGGACGGAGGCATGGGGTTCTTTGCCTATTGCCTACGCTGGGCTCCCGTCGAGAGATGGTGGGGCCGTGGTGATACGGGGAGGCACTCCGACGCTGGTGGACCTGTGAGCACCATTGAGTGTGCGATTCTACTTCTGCCCTGGGCCCCCTACTTGACACTCTGCATCTAGGAATCTCCCACCTCATGGGGGTGGTTGCATGGGGCCCCTGTGATTGAAGCCCCGCGCCACCGGCCGGTTCTTTCCTTACTCCATTGGCGGACCATGGGGCTCAGGCAAGGGATCCTTGATTGAGATTTGCGCCCTTGGCCTGGCTGGGACTCTGAAGTGCACCATCTCTTCGCGGTTGCCTAGGTGGTGCTGGGGTTTAGGGCCTCTTGGGGGACTGCATTGGCTCCCTGGCACTTGCATCGAACCCTCACCGAACTTCTCCACACATGTACCTGAGGTGACTGCCCACATCTCTACTGCTATTTGGACTGTCCCGCTGGACCTAAAGACATAAAGTGGGCCCTCACGCTCCCTTCTGGTCTAGCTGTGTCTCTCTGAGACTGGCGGTCCCCCTGACTCTGCCCCTGGGTGCCTGCTGTAGCCTGGAGGCGCTACTCAGTCGCTCCTTTTCAGCTTTTATCCCGCGGCGACCTGCAGTATGTCAGTGAATAGGTAAAAAAAAGACCGGTCCCTTAAGGACATATTTGCAAAACAAGGTGGGGCGTCGACAGATGAGGCGAACTCTGGCTACTGTGGACCACTCAGCGGATCCCAGGGATGTGGAGGGCCCGGTCACCAAATCCTTCTTGGAAACCCTCTTGGGTGGTGCTTCTCTCAGAGAGGACCTCCAGGCAATGAAGACTTAGCTCTCCGCGGACCTTCGGGAGGTTCACCTGGACCTGGAGAAGGTTGGTGACAGGGTGGCCACTATGGAGAGATGAGGAGGTAGAGTGGCTTCAGCAAAAGGTTCTTCATCTCAAGGAACAACAAATAGACCTACAGTCTCACACTGAAGACCTAGAAAATCGCTCTTGTCAAAATATGTTTGCATCAGAGGAGTGTCAACTCACGCTGAGGGCCCAGATCTTAGAGACTATGTTACGGCACTTTTCCAACACATCCTCCGCCTCTCCGACAAAGTGGCAATAAATCTTGACCGTGTACACCGAGTGGGCCCGCCGAGACCGGAGAAGACCCCGCGCGGACATTCTAGTGTGCGTGCATGATTTTCAAACGAAGGAGGACATCCTGCGTAGACCCCGGGAATCACAACCAGTCCAATTAAGAGGTCATTCTCCTACATTTTATCAGGACTTGTCAAGGATCACCCTCCAGAAGCGACGACCCGTGACAACTGACCACCTGCGCAAAGCAGGCATGGCGTTCTCCTGGGGTCACCCCTTTCAAATTATTTTCTGCCTCGATGGCACACTGCACCAACTCAGATCCTTCAAAGAAGCCTGTACCATGCTCAGTATCACGGAACCCCCACTGGAAACGTGAAAGGTCAGCCCCCAAAACAACAAGACGTGCAAGAGATCCTTTTGGCGGCGCAGCAGGGGAGCCTCTTCTAAAGTTGAACCAAATTCGGAGACCATGGCCAAAGAAAGACAATCAATGCTTAAAACGCTCTCAGGGGATAACGCCGTTACGGAAGAATCATGATGCTGAGAGGACCACCACTGAATAATTATGATCTCAAGGCGGGAAGGCTCCAAGACGGAGGGATGGGTCCACTACCCACAACGATACCATTCTCTCTGCCCTACCCCCTCACGAGTCTGGAACTCCTAATGGGGATAATATACCACCTAGCCTGTCCTTGTCTGGCTGATTTTCCACAAATGTTATTTCACATTGACAGACTTTTGTCAATTCAATGCTACTTTTCATTACTCTTTATTCCTATTATGTTTCTACCTGTTTTTTGCTTTTCTTTTTTGCTCCTCCGCACCCACTTGACCTAGGGCTTCCCAACAGATGCTTCCCAGTTATCCCTATTCATCCTCCCAGTCTGAATCCACTATTGAGCCTAGTGACCTGGCACAACACACAGCTTTTTCTGTCCCTGAAACCTGATCAGAGAACTACGAATCCTTAGTTTCAATGTCCAGGGTCTAAACAATCCTGTCAAGCGGACAGCAGTGTTGTTCCTTCTGGATCAATCAGGCTGTTACATATGCTTGCTGCCGGAGACCCACCTACTATCCAAAGACACCTCCTGCGTGTAGTCCCGCTGGTTCCCCTGCTAGCTCTAGTCTTCAGGCCCCTCAAAGAAGAACAGGGTAGCTATTCTTCTCTCGCAGAAGTTCAGCGGCAAAATACTATCCACAATTTCTGAAAGCAAGGGTTGTCTGCTGGTCCTCAGAATACAATGGGGTACCTTTTGTTTCACCCTAGTTAACATTTATGCCCTGAATGAGCGCCAAGAACCCTTTGTACTTAACTCTCTATCTTCAGCCCTTTCTACCCCTGACACTGCCGTACAGATCGGGGGTGACTTAAACTTAGTGATGGATTACATTCTCGACCGCTCCAGTCAACGCTTCAGTCAAGCAGGTGCTTTTTCTGCCAATGGTCTGCAATGGCTGGCAGACGGTGCACTATGCGACATATGGCACCACCTCCTCCCCTCCTCCAGGGATTCTACCTTTTATTCTGCGGCACATAAGTCATACACCCGCATTGACCACTTCCTTATGTCCTTCGCCCTAGTAGCTCACATCAAAGAAGCGGTCATCGAGACCTGATTGCTTTCAGATCACACCCAATCTCCCTGACTCTGCGACTAAATGTCACCCAGCCCATGCATTGCACTGGTGACTTCATGACGCATTGCTGCAACCCCCACACAATCAGCGATATGCGTGCAGTTCTGGCAGATTATCCCAGCATCAATTACACCGGAGAGATCCCTTTATCATCGGTTTGGAAGGCACTAAAACTTGTTGTGAGGGGCGAATTTATCACCATCTCGGCAGCCGAAAATCATATGCGCAGAGAGAAACGTCAGCAGCTAGAACAGTTTGTTTCAGAACTCGAGACGATCCATAAACGCTCAGGTGCCCCGAAAATTAGACAAGAATTAGAGAAAAAACGACTCCTATTGAGATGCCTATACCTGAATAGGGTGGAGTACGCCCTTTTGTATCTCAAGCATAAATTTTACTTGAGTAGCGATCACTGTGGACTTATGTAAGCTCATCGGCTCCACAACAAAATTCACTCCATCTCCGTAGTGGCGATACGCATGGCTAAAGTTCTACACTGATACACTCATGCGGAGATTGTCTCAGCATTGAAGTAATTTTATACATTAAACAATGTGGACGACCCCACTATGTATCTATAATGTAATCACTGTATGTGGTATGAACATGGACCCATTAGGTATGTTTAAAAGACCCCTCACACACCAACCTAGTTGGTGTCATGCTTCATCATTGGGGTCCCAACCGGGTGGCCGAATGCTGCCCGGTTGTGCTACGACGCCTGATTACAGCGGAGCTGGTGTGGTGCAATTATGTGATGTGAAGTGAAATACTATAGTTAAAAATATCTCTGAGAATCCTTGCCCTTAGTTTTAATTTTGGCGGCTCAGGATATGATTAAAAACAATGTGTATAGTACAACTAATTTGGACTTATTACCGTAAGTTGACTATGTGTGACGGTCTACATGTTTCAGCCCGTAAAACAAGTGTGAGGGCTTTCTTCAGGACCAAGTGAGTGAAAGGTGAGTGGCAAAAGGTAAAGTATGCCACGTGAAACCTGAGTGGTACCTACACACGCGCTAAGGTGTGTGGTGTAAGCGTCGGTGTACTTACTGACACTTGAAAAATACCTGTATAGGGAAGGAAGAAGACATGACAAAACATATAATATATAGCAACATAAAATGCAATCTTAGTGGCTAGGTTGATGTGCTATTGTCATTGTCAATAAATCACTACAGTGATCGGCATGTTGCCCATGCTGGTGGCGACATGCAGAACATTCTCTGCATGCCGTTCTGGTTGAGGCAAGTGCATTGGCTATTGAGTGAAGAAAGCGCGCCCATAATATCGGCCGTGCGCTGGTAAGTGACTACGACATCAATGGTGCGTGGCACGCTGAACCTCTGGCACCCAGTGGAGTTCGTATACTATGCTTAATGTTGCACGATGTCGGCCCATAAAGGAAATGCCAAGTGGTCCTTATCGCACTGCAAGCGGCAATTTACAGATCTGTGCATGCGATCAAGTGGCAATTTGTGAATTGTAATAAAAACGTTAAAAAAGAATGCACGAGTTGTTTGAATCATAGTTACACTATTATGGATTTTAGGCAGTTTATCGAGGCTCAGGAGGGTAAGGTACTCATCCAGGATACCAGGTACTTTAAGATGGCTGCCAACTAAGACATCTTTTACAACGACCGCGCATGCGCGTCTGTCATTTTCCTTAGCGCATGCGCGCCTGTCAGTTTCCTGAGTCATTGCTAAACCCGGACATGCACTCCGGCACGTATCGGGTCCAGCTTTCGCTCTATTTAAACCCCATTAACCACGATTCCCAGCACCAGCCGGGACTATGGGGGACTGACATAGGTTTGCAGCGGAGTACTCGCCAAGACCAAATTGGTATCCTGGATGAGTACCTTACCCTCCTGAGCCTCGATAAACTGCCTAAAATCCATAATAGTGTAACTATGATTCAAACAACTCGTGCATGCTTTTTTAACGTTTTTATTACAATTCACAAATTGCCACTTGATCGCATGCACAGATCTGTAAATTGCCGCTTGCAGTGCGATAAGGACCACTTGGCATTTCCTTTATGGGCCGACATCGTGCAACATTAAGCATAGTATACGAACTCCACTGGGTGCCAGAGGTTCAGCGTGCCACGCACCATTGTTGTCGTAGTCACTTACCAGCGCACAGCCGATATTATGGGCGCGCTTTCTTCACTCAATAGCCCATGCACTTGCCTCAACCAGAACGGCATGCAGAGAATGTTCTGCATGTCGCCACCAGCATGGGCAACATGCCGATCACTGTAGTGATTTATTGACAATAGCACATCAACCTAGCCACTAAGATTGCATTTTATGTTGCTATATATTATGTTTTGTCATGTCTTCTTCCTTCCCTATACAGGTATTTTTCAAGTGTCAGTAAGTACACCGACGCTTACACCACACACCTTAGCGCGTGTGTAGGTACCACTTCAGGTTTCACGTGGCATACTTTACCTTTTGCCACTCACCTTTCACTCACTTGGTCCTGAAGAAAGCCCTCACACTTGTTTTACGGGCTGAAACATGTAGACCGTCACACATAGTCAACTTACGGTAATAAGTCCAAATTAGTTGTACTATACACATTGTTTTTAATCATATCCTGAGCCGCCAAAATTAAAACTAAGGGCAAGGATTCTCAGAGATATTTTTAACTATAGTATTTCACTTCACATCACATAATTGCACCACACCAGCTCCGCTGTAATCAGGCGTCGTAGCACAACCGGGCAGCATTCGGCCGCCCGGTTGGGACCCCAATGATGAAGCATGACACCAACTAGGTTGGTGTGTGAGGGGTCTTTTAAACATACCTAATGGGTCCATGTTCATACCACATACAGTGATAACATTATAGATACATAGTGGGGTCGTCCACATTGTTTAAAGTTCATTATCCTTTTGGGGAACGGGACGCACCTCCTGCCTCATCCCTTGCTCTCCCATTGATTATTTCTAGGAATTTTATACATCCCTGTATTCCTCCGCCGACGGCCCTAGAGGGGACTCTTTGGAATATCTCCAGGGGGTTCAACTGACTCGATTGCCACCGGCGGTCGTGTTCCAGCACGATCAACCTATGCAAAAGCGCCAGGGCAAGATGGGTTCACCGCCCAATTTTACAAAACCTTTTGTCATGAGTTGGCACTTTTTTTAACACGGCTCTTTAACTCATTTCTCAACACAGGCTCCCTGACGGACTCTATGTTGAAGGCGTCCATCTCCGTAATACTAAAGCAATCTAAAGACCCTAGGGAATGCGAGTTGTATAGACCCATTTCGCTCCTTAACATAGATGTCAAAGTTTTGCCAGAATTTTAGCTTCCCGCCTGAACCCACTTATGTGGGGCCTGGTCGACCTGGACCAATCCGGTTTCATTCGTACAAGGCAATGTGGCGACAACACTAAACGACTCCTGCACCTTATTGACATAACCTATCGATCACAAAGAGAGTCCCTATTTCTTTCCATCGACGCGGAGAAAGCGTTTTACCGCATTCATTGGCCATACCTGCTTGAGACCCTCCGTCAGTTTGGATTTGGGGATTCATTTTTCATATGGGTACGATTCATCTATAGCGCTCCCTAAGCCTTTGTCCGCGTCAATGGAATTTTGTCCTCCGCGTTCCCTATAGCTCGCGGGACCTGATTGGGATGCCCGCTGCCCCCACTTCTCTTTGTGCTATATATGGAGCCCATGGCGCACAGTCAGGCACACCGGTATTCAGTTTGGTGGGGACAGCCACACCATTAGCCTTTATGCTGATGATATTATCTTATCCTTATCTGATCGGACGACCTCGTTGCCATCCTTACTCAATGGACTCCATCTGTTTGGTGAGGTCTCGGGATTTAAAGTCAATCTCCAAAAGTCACAAGTATCGAACCTATCAGTCTCTCCTCCTCATGAACCCGTCTTGCAGTCATGATTCCCCTTCGTTTGGGCGGAGGAGACAATCTTGGGCTTAGGCATACAGATAGTTTCCACTCGCCGGAAGACCCTGGCTGTAAATTACGATGCCCTCCTCTCCTAGACAAACAAGACATTATCCTCATGGAGCCGACTTCATCTCGCGTGGACTGGTCGCATTGCAGCAGTTAAAATTACAGTTCTCCCGCACATTCTCTATGTCTTCGAAACCATCCCTCTGGCCCCCTCTACTGCATTTCTGCGCACATTACAAATAGATATTAATTGATTCATTTGGAACATCAAGAAGCCACGTCTCTATCATAAGCAACTGTCTTGTCAGAAAGGAGACAGAGGCTTGGGGCTCCCTCTGATCACATGCTACTACCAAGCTACACAGCTTCGCTACATCATAGAGTGGAATCGCCCCCTCTCAGAAAAGCATTGGTCCTTCATGGACCAGGCAATCGCCGGCTCTAGTATCTGGCGAGAGGCCTGGCTTCCTCACAAACACCACGCTTGGGGATTGTACTGCTCACCAGTGACAGCCACGACAATGAAAGTGTAGGACTCCGTAGCATTCAAACATGGACTGACGACGTTTCCCTCTCAAATGATACCTAAGCTTAACAACCCCACCTTCCCTCCATGTTATAACTCAGAGGTTTTTAATCGATGGCGCAAAAGGGGCTGT
This sequence comes from Calotriton arnoldi, assembly GCA_963921515.1. Lineage (NCBI taxonomy): Eukaryota > Metazoa > Chordata > Amphibia > Caudata > Salamandridae > Calotriton > Calotriton arnoldi. Next base: position 721,694 of record CAWUFW010002735.1, on the reverse strand, counting down.
AAATGGGTGGGCTCACTTTTTGACCGTACCAGGATGATTCCCTTCGACCAATTCAGGCAGGACTACTCCCTTCTTCAGACCGACTTGTTCCCTTACTTACAGCTGAGACACTGGGTGATATCTTTGGGTTATAAGGCTGGTTATTCTCGACCCCTTACTAACTTTGAGAAATGGTTGCTTCGTAAGGCTGATGACAAACATATCATTACTGAACTCTACGGAAGGCTCCACTTCTAAGTGTAAGGGTCAAATATGCTTGGAAGCATAACTGCATCGAACCCGCACTCCCAAAGAATGGGATAATGTTTTCTATAGGGTACAACACAGTGCACACAATATGGCTAGTAAGCAGTCGGCCTATAAGGTAGTCTCCTATTGGTATCTCACACCTGCACGTATACATAGATGGAACAAGGGTCGACCTGAGGAATGCTGGCGGGGCTGAGGGCAGACAGACTCTCTTCTTCATCTCCTGTGGCACTGTCCCAAATTAGCTAGATTTTGGGAGCAGGTCCTGAATGATATTGATATGGCATTCGATACCTCTATCCCCGATTCCCTGCCTATACTATTCTAGCGCTATCCAATCCTCAGACCTTTCCTTTACGATCGAATCGTGGCAGACAAATGGCTTTAGCACTAAGCGCTGCATGCCAAGTAATCCTTTAGCTTTGGGGGATGGAGAAAATCCCTGAATACGTTTCATGCCTGCACAAATTGTGGTTTATACTGGGGATGGAACGTATGTCCCTGCCAGTAGATGACAGAGCTACCTCTTACCCTGACCTGTGGGCCCCCTTTTTTTGAATCCTTTCATCAGAGTTCAGAGAAGTGACCTTCCTGAAATATCTACAGATACTGCACCTGATCCTGAAGGAAGTGACCCAATTAGGGCCACCGGGTCACTCACAACCACCTCTAAGCCTTCCATACAAATGAAGAGTCGGTCAGACAGTAGAGAATACAAACCAAAGTTATTTATTAGTATTCGCTCCAGCGGAGTCCAGTCTGACCAGCCTCCTTAGATAGCTGCTTAGGGACTGACCCCGTCCACAAGCTAAAGTCAGATATACATTTCCAACACCCCTAAGACACGCCCAGACTGGAATTTTCCAGCCTGGGCACTGATGAACAAAGGAGGTACAGAAGGATGAGCTACCATCCTGAGACCGGGTACACACTATCTTAGCTTCAAGGTTACTCAGCCCGGGCCCGTCTCTCTGAGAGTGGGAGCAGGGCTACCTACAAGGAAAGGCATGCAAAAACAGAACAAGCTATTCATTAGTGCTGCGAAGCTCAGCCTTGAATAATAAAAAGAAGCAATAGAGGCTGCTTTCTGCTGAGGCAGACAGTATGAGACAGAAGCTTCCTTTTGATCATGGCACAAAATGGCGGCTGAATACAAAATGGTGCCGCAAATTCTAACTTAACTCACACAATGCTAGAAGGAGTCAGCTAGACACATTTTCAGTCCAACAGACCCTCCTTTTAGCATTTGCTAACAATTTTGTCTAGTGCAAATTAAGAGGTACATTATTATATGTCAATACATACATTATCAATATTCAAAAAGACCCTCCTCAATGGGGCCGATGTCCGAGATACACAGGGATGTCAACCCCCAGAATTATCCACATAGTCAGTATCAGGAATAGAAGTTGCGAGGGATGAGGTAGAACCAAAGATGCCCTCATCCATGTTCATCATGTCGTGAATGTCCTTCTGCAACATAAACGCAGCAGGGTCACGGTCTGTCTTTTGCGGCTTAGGGGTGAGGAGTGTTGTACAGTAAGAGCAGCATAAGGGAAGATACTGCACCAGAATGCAACAAACAATTTGAATTACAATAAAATAGATCACCTTTTCTAGAATCCAACCCCATCCGCCAAACAGAGACCAACTCCAATTTCCGTTTTCCATTCCTTTGACATTTTCCAATATATCTAAGATGTGTTGGGTAATATTCTTTTCCATATTTGTGATTCCGACTACACACTGGTCTCCTACTACTGCGCACACACCACCACTCTTAGCTAGGATGAAATCAACTGCATATCTAGTTTGCTCAGAGTATATTCGCATACTTTCCAATTGGGTGGTGATGTCACGTAAAACCGCTAGTGTGGAATTAGACAGTATCTGCAGCTTACATCCTCTGGTCATAGCGGTACCACCAAACGTAATAATGGAAGAAAGTATATACCCAAAGGTGATACCATTACTATAATTATTGACCTCCAGATCTGTCACTCCATCACAAAATTCCTTTGATAACGTCCTTTTAACCCATCTTATATTTGGTTTACTATACTTACAAGGCGCCCCAAGAGGAAGCACCATTCCCAAAACAACATCCTCGGTACCATTATGAACGTTGGAATAAGTACCATTGGACAAAAAGTAAAATCCTGGGTGGGTACATAAAGTGGACACAAGGAGATGATGGACGGAGCGCTGAAACTTTTCAGACACTCACCCCCAGTCACAGATCTGGGTTGAATCCATCATGGTTCTTTAGCTCACTTCGCCACCCCAGTTCAGACACAGCTATATGCAAATCAGTCTTGACCCTGTGCCTCATGGGAACAGTCCAGCCCGAACTGCCAAACCATGTCTTCCCTGGACCGGAAACAAGCATCCTGGGACCGGTTTCGGGCTAACAGCCCTCATCAGCCAGGCTAGCTTGAATCCAGTGGCAAAGTGAGCAAGGGACCCATGTCTGGGCATACCCTGCCAACTTAGGGCGAACAAAGCAAACACAAGGAGATGATGGACGGAGCGCTGAAACTTTTCAGACACTCACCCCTAGTCACAGATCTGGGTTGAATCCATCATCGTTCTTTAGCTCACTTCGCAACCCCAGATCAGACACAGCTATATGCAAATCAGTCTTGACCCTGTGCCTCATGGGAACAGTCCAGCCCGAACTGCCAAGCCATGTCTTCCCTGGACCGGAAACAAGCATCCTGGGACTGGTTTCGGGCTAACAGCCCTCATCAGCCTGGCTAGCTTGAATCCAGTGGCAAAGTGAGCAAGGGACCCACGTCTCCACACTCCAAAACCCAGGACACCCCACCCAAAACCAACAACAGTAACAATGCAAGAACAGCACAGAGCAGTTTTTTTTTAGTAGCCCAAATATTTTGTACGCGAACAAGGAGAATTGCTCGTTGTTCTTTGTCAGTAACTATTTTGCCAAAGGGGTGTATAGTGAATAGGTAAGCAAGGGGGGAAAATTTCCAGCAAGAGAAGTACACAAGTTCCCAGTGTCCTTCAGAGTCTCACTGGTAGACTCCTATTGTTCATCGACGGTGGTGCTGTTGAGCACTTTCGGTGGAGCTGTTGGACCAGCTCTTGAAGAAATCCCACGTAGCTCAGGACAAGGTACCCCCCTTTTTCCGGGGAAGTACATCGAATTCACCCTGTCCAATGTCCGAACAATGCACCAATCTCCCTTTCCCTAAACTACTGTTGGTACCACAGGCAAGGTACACCCTATTCTTTTTCCTCGCAGTCCATCCCTACTAGTCTGACTTCTCCTTTGGTGCACTGTTCCTCCGTCGGGGCGCAAATTGTACCTGATGACTTTAGGCACAGAGGGATCAATAAACCAGTACTCCTGGACATCTCCTCATTTCTGGTGGTATTGCTGCGAGCAATACGTCATCATGCTGGAAATCCATCTTTGCCCCAGTCACCTCGAATTGGACCATAATAGATAGCCAGACTGGGTATCGTGTCCGGGACCCTCTTGTGTACCTGGTAGGGCTTCCCGGACCAATGAGTGAATAGAATACAAACTTTCAGTTAACTGGCAAAGATAATTTTATCAGCAACAATTGGTGAAATAAGCCTCAATCCTTTTACTGAACACTTAAACAAAGTGGGTGGTGTAGAACTACCGGGAGGTACAAGGATACCTTTCCCAGCATTATGGATCATGCACACCATACAGTATTTTCACTAGATGGGCAATTTCTCAAAATACTGTCATTCTGCCATGCAGGGTCATTCAATTGTGCTATACTTTCTTGCCATATTGCTAATTCCTCTATTGTGGCTTCACCCTGTACTTCTTTTCACATCCTCAAGCATGTCCTCAAGCATTATAACTCCAGGCACCTGCCTAGCAGGGCCTGCTACAAACATACTTTTCATTTTTCAAGTCATTTTCCTTAGCGGCCTGATCTGCAATTGCATTACTCCTCCCCACATTGACAGTGACTTTTCGGAGGACACTACACTTGCAATTCCCATGTTCTAATAGGGGTAGCAACAGAGTTAGCTTGGACTGACCGATCGACTGTAGTAACATAAGCAGCAGTAGTTGTGCCCTCTGGTAATTCAAAACAGGAGCCATCGACATATTGTTCCCCTTGGGGGGGTCAAATAAGGGAACATCAATCAAGTCTACCCGTCCTTTCATCTCTTCTCAGAAGGGAGGGGCAGTAACATGGCTAAATTCAGAGTGGCACATATGTCAATCGTGATGTATATAGTGAACCCAACTAATTCATAGACAGTTTGACGTGCACGGGTAAGGTGCTGTGTCTTTATCTTATTACATTTTTTTTTTATCCACAGCATGGAGTACCATGACTGTGGATCAGTATCAAATACAAGACCAACCGATTGCCTTATCAAGACAGCCACGGGCACGACCTCTCTTAGACAGCTCGGGAGGGCTCACTCGGCAATATTAAGCATAGCGGGAAAAATAAGAACAGAGCCGTTGCTTACCTCCAAAGGCCTGTGTTAAAACAGAGAGCGCACCATCGGCCGTCTCGTGTACTTACAACACAAACGGCTTTGCACCAAGCACAAAGACTAACTAGGTGAACTAAGCACAGGAGCCAAGCAAAGCGCAACATTTAATTGCTCAAAACTGCTGACACTCAGGCGTCCAGAACATGCATCCATGCACAGCAAGATCATGCACAGCAGGGTCAGTCCCCTACCCTCCTTCGACAGTAGGTGACCAAAGTAGGTGACCTCCTGTCGACAGTATTGAAATTTAGAAAGGGATACCTTATTGTCATCTTTAGCTACAGGTCGACATAATGACATAACGCGTTACCTGTGGGGAGCGCAAAGAAATAACTTTCACTGTCGAATCAGTGATACCGGGGAAGCCGGGAGAAGCACGGTGAAACCTAAAACCTCTACCAGCGGGGTGGACCCATGTGAACCCCAAAATCCAGGTGAACCCAAGCAGATATCCGTTGGTAGGATGAATAGGAATGCTGAAGAACTTGCTATTCTAGTCAGGGGCAGAAAAGAAAGCAGCAGGAAAAGGAATCATAGTCACAAATTCTTTAACGTCAGTAACCGCTGTAAACTGGGGAATCACTGCTACATTCATTTAACGCAAATCAATCACAAAACGATAACTATCTTCATAATCATTGTAATAATACTGTCCATCCCTGTTGTCATCAATGTCATTACTATTCGAACGATCCTATGAGGCGGCAGCATGCTGAGCTCTGTCCTGTCCTGTCCGCCAGCTCCACGACCTTGTCCCCAAGAACCCACGACTTCCTGCATGCTGTCTTCGGGCTCTTCTCAAGCAGTCTACCTCAATACGTGACCAGCATTGCGGCATTACCAAAAACCTTACCAGATGCCATAGCAGCAGCATACACATTGTCTCTGATATCATTATTAATCTGGGGTGCTACATCATTGGAATACTGCTCCCACAGTCAAAACAAAGTACTCGACACATTCTTAAGGGCACGCTGCTGCACAAACGGCTCATAATCTCTCATCACACTCCATGCACTCTCCACACTGGAAATGGGGTGACCAGCCCACTGGGTGGCCTTATAAGCTACCTCCTTTTACTCTTCACCTTCTCACCTCAGATCGCATCAATATTCACACCAGTCGCTCCCTAGCAGTCACTCAGTCTCCATCCCCTAATCCACGTATGAATGTCCCACTACTCAGTACTGTCGGGGAATGAAGGAAAAGGGAAGGAGTAATAACAGAGGGAGCAGGCCTCAATGTTGCTAATGACTGTGTCGTAGGTGGAAGAGCTGGAGAAAGATATGCCGAAACAATAGGCGTAGCAGGAAGACACACAATCATCACAGGCGCAGAAGGCAAAGCCAAAGAAAGGACAGGAGGCACTGTGACCAAAGCAGCTGAATCAATAATAGAAGAAACAAAAACAACAAAGACAGAAGGAACGGATGACTGAGGCTGGGGCATGGTAGGGTATATCCTCTGCAGGGCGTATGGGGTTGGAGGTCAAGTATCTAAATGTTCCCCCCCAAGCGTATTTTCTTTTCTTTTAAAACACAATTTTCTGTTCATCAAAAGTGCCTATCAATGGCCACTGCAACTTCAGCATTGTCCCTTGTATATTTGTGCCAGAATGTACTAAACATAATAGGGCCAAGGCCATGTTTGACATACATGTCAAAGTTCGGGGTGCCCTCTGGAGGCGCAGGCTGCCATTCCTCCAATCGAGCATCAGTAGAACAACAACAACTCACCCAACATAGCCTACTAAAACAAGACATTTTGAAACGAAAACGTTTTCACTATCTATGCCGAGCAGATATTTGCAAATATCTTACCAAAATTGGTCCGCAGACCTCACCAAACCCGGATCAAAACAATACCATGTTCACAAAGAACTCACACAAATTCAAGCGCTTGTCCAAAAATGATCCTCAGACCATCCCAAACTCAAACCAAAGTGGCGCCATGGCCCAAAGCAAACCCACCTGGTGCACACAGGTCAAACAAAGTTATTCTCCAATGTTCGGAATGTATGTGTTTTTGTGATTAGAGAAGTAACCTGCAAGGGATGAGGGAGGCCTTTTACTGTCAGTTCCAGATGGGCACAACTCAAATGCCTCTTTTGAAGGGCAATCCACACTACTATTGTTCAAGTCTTATCGGCCTGGGAGCTCACTGGAGCCTATCACCTTCTAGCCAACACCATAAAGGAAACAAGGACACTCAGTGTGTCACTTCACAAGTGCTTATGTGATAAACTATGAATTGGAGGTATGCGTTTAAGTTTTCCAAGCTCTCTATGCAAGAGATAATTATGCACTTAAAGAATGCGATATATGTCTCTAAACAAGCAATTACACACATAGCCATCTGTACAGCTACCGTCTACTTTTAGCAACATGAGAACATCAAAAAATGAAAAAGAAAACATTAAAGTTTTAAAGGTTTGCCTTTAGAGTTTGCATGGGGCTCCTTAATGTAGGTTAAGAACTCACAAAGCTATATTACAAGGACTGTAACGCGATTTGCAGTAGTAATCCACCAGCAATTTACATAAAATAGAAACCTGTGACCTGCATGTTATATGCTGTGTTTTTTGCAGCAGGCACATAAATTCTTTTTGCTATTTTATGATGAGTCAGATCTGTGACTACACCTCCTATAGATCTCTCCAGCAAGTGCATCAGCCAGCAGGGTTATTTTACCACTATTAAACCCCGCGGCTTTCTGGATACACAAAGATCTCTGCAGCAGATGCCTTGACCCAATAAGAAATAATAAAATGCAGTCTGTTATGCCCAAATAAATAGACCAGAAGAGGTTTTTATTTTTACCACATTTGTCATTGTTGCCACTTTCTCTGAACAGAAAGCTTAAAAAATGTATAAGTTGACTGTCAGACTCCAACCCTCGACTCCACTCCTTGTGAGTCCACCACCTTGCTGCTGTCAAGCCATGACCACCGATTTATGGGTTCCCTGAAAATTGTTTAGGTCGAGCGTCTTCACGCATGAGCTGTCTGCAAAACCTGTTGTAGTAAGTAGACGGCATGTACTCCAGCCTGCTGCTTACAATAGGCTGACTCCTGCATCAGTCTTCTTGGCTGGCTCCTTATTGGCTGGTGCTCCTGATACATCACTTCCGTTGTATCGCAAGGAGCACCGACCAACTACAGTTTTGTTATGCAGCAAGTTGTCATTTGTAATGTTTAGGGACTTTTTCTTTTATATTGTATTGTGCCATCATGGCACCTAGGACGCCTAGCATGGCGCCCGGTTTTGTGTTTTTTTTTTGGGTTATTGCCATGGCGCCCACTTCACGGGCCACCATGCACATAACTTAAATCTACACGAGCGCCGTGCTTTATATTTTAGCACGGCACCCGCTTTTTTTAATTGTCTACTGCTTGTTCAATATCCATCAGAGATCTTAATTCTGAATAACTAAATCAGTAAACACAGCATATTGTAAGAAATCCAGCTTGGCTTGATGACGCGCCCACCAAGGAGCTTATAGAAGCGTTCTTCACTTATAAGCCCTCCCCCCACCCTCTGAGCCCACACAGCCCCTGCAGCATTCGTTTTCTTATTTAGTCCGTCCCTGCGCCCTCCCACCAAACACAGTGTTTCCCTGTTTGCCTTCCCTTAAAAGCCCTCTCCCTACACTCCGAGCCCACACAGCCCCTTCAGCAGTTGTTTTTTAGGTCGAGCATCAGCGCACATGCGCTGTCTGCAAGACCTGCTGTAATCACTCACACTGAGTGTAATCCCCCCTTGCCATTTGTCATTAGCTCACTCGTGTGTTGCTTTTATTTCCTGGCTCCTTATTGGTTGGTGCTCCCCATACATCACTTCCGTTTTTAGGCAAGGAGCACCGGCCAACTACAGTTTCCTTACACTGTAGGTCTTTATGTATTTTATTGTGGACTACTTATTTATTAACATGGCGCCCGCTTCACTTAGCAGCAACCACGTAATACCTTTAATGTGCATGGGCGCGACTACTTACTTACTAACATGGAGCCCGCTTAGCAGCCACGTATTATTAACATCACGTATTATTAACATGGCGTTGGCTTCACTTAGCAGCCACATAATACCTTTAATGTGCACAGGCGATTAATAACATGGCGCCCTCTTTACTTAGCAGCCACGTAATACCTTTAATGTGCACGGGTGCCGACTACTTACTTACTAACATGGCGCCTGCTTCACTTAGCAGCCATGCAATACCTTTAATGTGCATGGGCGCCGACTACTTACTTACTAACATGGCACCCACTTCACTCGCAGCCACACAATAGCTTTAATGTGCATGGGTATCACGCTTTATTTCAGCACAGCACCTGGTTTCATCAATATTTCTCTTGGTCCACCTTAAAAAAAGCAGCAGTGGTGCTGCCAATCACCTTCCTGCCGCTGCATGCCTTCCACTGCTGCCGATCACACTGTACACGTTTTAAGAGGTGGGTTGGGTGGAAGGGATCCCAGCAGGACCGAGCCTCCGTCCCCACTGCCACGCAATACCTTTAATGTGCACGGGTGCCGCGCTGTATTCAGCATGGCACCCACTTTCTTGTAATCTCTCTTGGTACACCTTAAAAAAAGCAGCAGCAGCGCTGCTGATCACCTTCCTGGCTCTGCATGTCTTCCGCTGATGCCGATCACACTGTGCACATTTTAAGAGGTAAGTGGGGTGGGAGGGAGCCCTGCAGGACCGAGCTTCCATCCCCACTGCAACTGCACCTGCTGTTATAACGAACTCCTCACAGACATCTCTTCCCCTCATAAAAGGAAACTGTATGGCATGCTTAAATATAGTGGACGCTTTTCGCTGTCCTTTTGTTGTGCGTTTAGTTTTGCCAATTAATTTTCAGTTCCGTTCCCCTACATGCTGCCAGCAATGGTGTACTTTGGCTTGCCGTGAGCCGCTTTCTGTTACACAACTAGACCAGAGCTCCCACCATGCTTTATGATTGACTATCTTATTTATCCTTCCAATGTAGATGTCATTTTTTAAATAAATATTTCCCTCCCCTGCTGCCCCTCTGATTTCCTTCAAATTGCAATAAAAAACAAAGTAAGACTATCTAGAACATCTTATCCCATTCTTAGTACTGAAAACAGCCAGATCAGATATCATTTTTAAAAGCTTAACACAGTTTAATCCATATAAAACTATTGATGCATCACTTTTAGCACAAAGTACCTGGGATGCGTCAAAATCACAAGGTGAAAACAGGTGCAGGGTAGGTGAGGTGCCGGAAAGCAAAGCGATGTGTCAGTTCCGTACACACAGGGAAGGTGATGTGTCAGTTCCTTGCTCCCAGGGGAGGATATGCTTCGGTTCCCTACTGCTAAGCAGGGGAGGTGATGCATCAGTTCCTTACTGTGAGAGGAGGTGATGAGTCGGTTTCTTACTGCGCGGAGAGGTGATGCATCGTTTCTCTGGAACGCAACCTCAGTTCATTACTGAAACCCGGCGTCGATGTAGACTTAGTGCACAGGTGCGAAGTGTGGAAAATTCGGATGCTCTGAAGTCGATGCGGCAGCGGCGAAACAGGCGCCTCATCAATTATTCCATCCGCAAGCAGGTGATGCGTCGATTCCTTCAGCCGCACAGCAGTCAAAGCAGGGGTCTTGGACTTCAGAGGTACTCTGGACTCGGCTGCTGCGGTTCTTCTGGCCACGAACAGGCACTGCATCGATCTTGTCTGCCACACCACATCGATGCGTTGTTTTTTCAATCACATGGCAAGCTTGCGGCAGGAATAATGGCGCTGATGTGCAATGCGTGGATTTTCAGCTCTTCTTCTGGCATAAACCACCTCCAAGGACCCAGAACTGGAATTGGCTCCACTTAGCAGGTCAGAACTCAAAGCAGAGGAGTTCAGGGGCTGCAGATGAATTCTTTGATGGCCCTGAGACTTCTGAACAGGAGGCAAGCACACACAAGCCCTTGGAGAATCTTCTCAAGCTGGATACCAAAGCAAAAGTCCAGTCATTGTCTCTCCAAGACAGAAGCAGCAACTGCAGGCCAACCCAGCAAACCAAACACAGCAAAGGGGAAGTACTCCTCCTGACAGTTCTCCAACTCTTCCTCTTGGCAGAGTCTTCTCTTGATCCAGAAGTGTTCTAAAAGTCTGGGGTTATAGGTCTAATACTTATACCCCTTTTGGACTTTGAAGTAGGCATACTTCAAAGGATAGACTTTGTAGTGCACAGATCCTGTCTTGGCTCCAGATACTACAGGGGGGTGGAGACAGCATTGTGAGAAGCCAGGCACAGCCCTGACAACTCCTCCGACCACTCTCGCTCAGGAAGGTCCATCAGCCTGGTGATGGGCCATCTGGATATGCAAGGCACATCTCACCTCCCTTTGTGTGACTCTCTAATGTGAATGCACAAACAGCCCAACTGTCAGTCTAAACCAAGACGTGGATTCCACAGGTAGGCAGAGAAACAGAATGGTAACACAAGAAAAAATGCCCACTTTCTAAAAGTGGTCCCTCACAGGAAGGAGAAGGGAGAAGCAATGAATATAGAAATACAATGAGATCTATATTGCGCTGTCCAGCCTGACAAGAATACTTTTAATACTTGTGAATTAAGACAAAACCAATAAAGTGGAAACACAAACTCTGCAACAATAAGAACATGAAAAAGAATACAGACATCTGGACGGTCACGTCTATTCCATAGTGTAAAGCACCGAGGTGCGATTGTCTCCACCCGGGCTCACATTCCGATTCCTTCATCGAAATTAAGTAACTCACGGTTCTTACTCAGCCCTCGGACCGCCTCTGTGGTTATGCGGGTAGCATATGCTTGCCTCCCGATTTCTCCAGATCCGCTGCGGGACTAACCATTCCCTGCAGCTGGCATCCATCTCAGGCATGTAACTCTATGTCCTGATGATATATGGGATCGAAACGTCATCGACTCCTTGACACCTTGAAACTATCATATGTATCAATTTAATGTGCTATGGTGTTTTCCTTCATTTATGCTTGCCAATTTGATGATTCCTTTTCCAAGCATTAAGTTACGCCTGAGCCCTTGTTCTTTTTCGTGTTCTTATTGTTGCAGAGTTTGTGTTTCCACTTTATTGGTTTTGTCTAAATTCACAAATATTAAAAGTATTCTTGTCCGGCTGGACAACGCAATATAGATCTCATTGTATTTCTATATTCGCTGCTTCTCCCTTATCCTTCCTGTGAGGGACTACTGTGTTTATAACATACCTGTACCCAAGGTCCCTGACCGATCCAATTGGGTTCCCTTGTTTGTATAAAACACTTTCTAAAAGTGGCATTTTCAAACACACAATTTAAAAAAACACCTTCACTAAAAGATGTATTTTAAAATTCTGAGCTCAGTGAGCCCAAACTCCAAATCGACATCTCTTCCCAATTGAAAGTTACACTTGTAAGATGTTACAAGACATCTCCAATGATAATCTATGGAAGAGATAGTCCTTGCCATATTGAAAAACAAAATTGCAGTATTTCACATGTAAAACACACCAGTACATGTCCTACCTTTCATACACACTGCACCCTGCCCATGGGGCTACCTTGGGCCTACCTTAGGGGTGCCTTACATGTAGTAAAAGGGAAGGTTTGGGCCTGGCAAGTGGGTGCACTTGACAGGTCGACATGGCAGTTCAAAACTGCACTCACAGACACTGCAGTGGCAGGTCTGAGACATGGTTACAGGGCTACTATATGGGTAGCACAATCAGTGCTGCAGGCGCACTAGTAGCATTTGATTTACAGGCCCTGGGCACACATGGTGCACTTTTCTCTGGGCTTATTAGTAAATTAAATATGCCAATCATGGATAAACCAATCACCAATTCAATTTACACAGGCAGCATATGCACTTTTAGTACTGATCAGCAGTGGTAAAGTGCCCAGAGTCCTAAAACCAACAAAAACAGGTCAGAAAAACCAGGAGGAAGAAGGCAAAAAGTTTGGGGATAACCCTGCAAAAAGGGCTGGGCCCAACAATCTCCTCACCATTTACGCTTCATATGCTCTCTCTGGCATAGCTGATCAAAGAGGAGGCACTATGGGCAAATTTGACAAGGACAGCACTCAATCCAAGTCAGGGTACAATGAAAAATTGACTGACTGCCCTTATCTACATACCACACATCAATGGCCTTCATCTAAATAGCAACAAGACTGAATTCCTGCTACTAAACAAGGATAAAATCTCAGCCCCTGTCTTAATTGGCCCCAGATTTCAGTACTGCACCTATCATTGTTCAAGTGGCTCAAAACCTGTGAGTCATGTTTTAAAAAAAAAGAAAAATATTTATTGGAATCGGATGTGGCACAAGAACACATCAAGATATATTTGAGAAGTACAAGATAAAGCACCATAAAAAAAAGAAAAAGAAGTAAGAAGAAAGGAGGAAAAGAAACAGAAGAGTGCAAAACCACAAAAAAGGGAAAAAAAGAGAAAAGAAAAGATTACAATAATACAGCATAAAAGCCAGACTATATCAGATTTCCCATAACTAATTTCATAATTATATTCCATATTTCATGATTCAAATTACATATTCATAAACAAAAAAGGGTGGCAACCCAATGAATTAAAACACATAAAAAATCTCCTACATCGAGAGAAGGGAGCCCAGATTTGATTTATACATTTAGTGCCCTTTTGTCCCTAAACCGGAGAATTGCAACCTCCTACTCCCAAATCTGCCCAAGTAATGCCCACCACTGATAAACAGTGGGAGGTACAGTCACCTTCCAATCCCTGATAGTACATAAGCGAGCTATGATAATTTCAACAGATATAGCTACAGATATATATTGGGCTGTATCTTTTTTCCAGCCCAGCTAATATCTCTAACAGTTAGCTGTACATCAGCCTAAAAGAGCTGAGAAAGGTGCTCAGCTACATTGTTTCAGTATTGCATTAAGTGCGATCAACTAGCAAACATGAACTATGTCTGCAGAATATAATGCACACCTTGGGCAACCACTCCTATTGCCAGACTTATTCAGACCCCATTTAACTTTCTTTTATGGAGTATAATACAGCATCCAGAGGTTTCTAAATTGTTACAACTTCAGATTAAAGGAGGCAAGAGAGGAGTAGATTATTTCGAGGAGCCCTTAATATCTGATGCCTGGACAGGCTAACCGATCTTAAGGCTCCACTTTTGTGCGAGTCTACCGAGATCATCCTCATTATGTTTGGTTATTAGATGATAGAGCATCCGAATAGTCCGTTTTCTACCGCCAGAATGTATAAATGATAGGAGCTTCAGATCGTCGCTGATGATCTTGCTTACATCATTATGTTGAAAATAATCCTGAACCTGGAGATATTAAAAAATCATTATGGGGAAGACTATATTCTGGCTGGAGGACAGCAAATGTGCTAAAACCTTGATGGTCAAATAGCTGTCCTGCAAAATTAAGCCCACTGGAGCACCAAGATCTAGCAACAGCATCCTGCAAAATAGACGCTAAGGATGGATTTCCCCAAATAGGTGTAAAAGAGTGTAGAGACGAAAGTTGAAAAGCAGAGCAGATGTCTCCCCATATCTTCTGAACACCAGTAATTGCCTTAAATCATACCCGCTTAAAATAATGAAGGTCAGAATGTCCGCACACTAAAAATTTGCAGTCAGACTCAGCCCCTATTTGATACTCAAATGCATTATGATCCGGCTGACAATCAGTAAGAAGGCGCCTGATGTGAGAGCTGAAGGCCGCCCAAAGTACATCTCACAATCCGGTTGAGACCACCCCCTCAATTAGATGGCAATTTCAAGAGCTGGATAGACCGTCTGGCCCTTACATACCCCATAGAAAGCTACTAATTGCACCTTCAAGCCTCCTAAAAAAGAATCTGGTATGTGAAGCTGAAAAGCACAATAGAAGTATAAAAACTTAGGAAGAATATTAATTATGACAATTTTGCATCAGCCGATAATTCTAATAGGTTGTCGATGCCTTAAAAGCATTTTAATTATGGACTGATGAAGCAGCTGCTCATAATTTATTTAATTATAATGGAAGAGGTGATCTTAACTTCTAGATAAGTTGTGACAGGCATGGCACTTGGTTCTTTCAGAATAGAAGCAAAATTAACAATATCTGGGGTCTTTTGAAGATTAAGATGGTACCCAGAAACTGTGCGAATCTCTCAGCTTCCTCAGCAATAAATTGGATGGCCCGAATTGATTCTGATAAATACATGGCTATATTGTCCAAATAAGCACTGATCTTCATCTCTGTTCCAATCAAGGCTACCGGAGTTATCCATGGAATACTAATAAAATACTGCTAATAAGGTTCCAGATAGAGAGCAAATAGGAGTGAAGATAATGTGTATCCTTGCCGTGTAGTACAAGAGAGTTTATAGACAAAGGAGCACTGCCCAAAGTATAAGCTGCATCGAATATTGCTATAGCAGCATTAACATGATTGGTGGTAACTCTTTCGGGGATAAAGCTGTGTTGTTGTGAACAAATTAAGTCTTGAATACAGGAGTCAGCCTTGTGGCCAATAGTTTTGCATATATCTTGGTGTCTACATTAATTAATGACATAGACCGATATGACCTGTTCTCTTCTGCTGGCATATTCTTTTTAAGACAGATACAATATTGGTATTATTCCAAGAGTCTAAAATATTTCCTCCTTGATCAACATGAAGAATAACCATAAGTAACACAGGTGATAACATATCTATAAATATCTTAAAGAACTCCAGTGGCAAGGCATCCTCTCCTGTTGCCTTGCCCGACAGGAGTCATCCGAAAGTATGCTTTAACTCTTCAAGAGTGAGTGCATTATCAACTGCTCTGCCTGCAAAGGACTTAACCTAGGAGCATTAGCTGCTAATATATATTCATCCAATTCACCATGATTTGGAGCCTTTGTCCCAGTATATAGATCCTGATAAAAGCTCCATAATTGTTCAAGGATGACCTGTGGTTTATAATGCTTTTTCCCGTCCTTATCCTTAATGCATTTAACCATGTTCTGATTCTTTTTGTCAGCTATTTTATATGCAAGTACCTTGCCAACTTTCTCCCCATATTCGAACAGGGACACCCTACCAGCCATATAAGCCCAGCAGCCTTTTCCTTTTGTATACGATCAGTACTACACTGACACTTAATCATATCAAAACATATATTTTGCTCATTAAGATCTTTCTCTAGAACGACTTGACATGGCTCTGCTCCCAACTAAGTAGTTCAAAATATAGCAGCTATGCTTGACCTTCATAAATCCTATTATGCTCAGTGACAAATTGTGCAGTGCTCTGACAAAAGTCTTCAAAGTGTCCCAGACAATACTAGGAGAAGAAGAATCCACAGTAGCCAATATAAATTCAGCCAACTGTGTACGCATCCTTTCTATGAATATGGTATTTGATAATAGCAGTCTAGGAAAAGTCTATCTTCAAGCTCCTTTAAGGCATTAGTATCAAGGGGTTATGATCTGAAGTGACTTTAGGACACAGTTTCATACTAGAATCACTAATTACACTCTGAGAGATTAATATAATATCGATCCTAGAGTAATGCTCATGAGGCACAAAATAATATGTATACCCTGGGACAGATGGATGCAATGTCCTCCAGAGATCAACTAAGCCATGTACCCTTGCTAGCTCCTTAATAGACTGCTGAGTTTTAGTCAAACGCAGAGTGGCAGATCTAGTAGTTATTTCCAACTTAAAACTCATAATACAGTTAAAATCCCCAAGGATCAATATATCACCAGACCATTGATCTAGCTCAAGATTTAGCGTATGTAATGGCTCCAGATCATCTTTACTGGGGCCGTAGACAGCACAGATAGTATAGACTTTACTAACTACCCCAATCTGTGAAATCGCCCACCTACCATATGGATCAGATGCAGTCCGTAGTACCTTACACTCAAAAGAACGAAGGCTTGAAATGGCTACCCCTTGGATTGAGACCTGCTGAGTTAATCAAGAAATTATATTATACCCTAATTGCCGAACAAGCATCCTGTCTTTAAATGCTAAATGAGTCTCTGCAAGACATCGGAGATGTGGCCTGTAAACAAGTATCTCCTCTTAATTAACCATTGTAACCAATAATAGCCAATCTGGTTTGAAAGCATGTAGCACATATATAACACTGACCAAATGACCACACCAATTGTTTTTCTATCTTGCAGTTATCATCCCCATGTGCATATCAAAGCTTATCAGCACCGACCAACAAAAAACCCACCCACTATCCCATCACCAGCCTTGCACCCACCCATTTACCACCAGGAAAATTACCCCATACCATGGCTGTCAGTAGAAGAGACAGTCCTCTCATGCTCCCCTGCCAGATTCCCCCCGGCAGCCTGTCTATTCAGAAAATACAGAATTGCAAAGATCATGATAACAAAAACTACACCAATTAGGCAGATATGCAACATTGACATGCAGACAATCAGCTAGACTCCTGATAGGAAACCACTCAGATCCATTCCAACTGTTTTTTGCCACTGCAGGAGGAGAAAAAGCGTTTACAAAGCTGTCATTACATTGCAGTACTATTACAACGCGGTCGTTACAACGGCCGTGTTGTTAGTACGCAATACATTTACATCGCAAGTCATTATAACGACTTGCTGTAGGGGGCGCTAAGGTATTGGAAATGAATTCCAACACCTTCCCTACTGTTGCGCAAACTGGAGAAGGAATAGTAAATAATACTATTCCTAAGTCCAGCGCGCCCCCTACAGCAAGTCGTTCTAATGACTTGCGATGTAAATGTATTGCGTACTAACAACGTGGTCGTTGTAACGACCGCGTTGTAAAAGCACGGGATGTAATACATCGCATTGTAATGTGCTATATTCCTGCAGGAGAACATTTACAGCTTCTTTATCAACTAAACAAAACCTAGTTTGTACCCCACACACTAGTTTAAGGCACGCAGGTTCCCTCAGGTAAACCTGAGCACCAGTTGCTTTTAGTGGGTATATCAATTGTCTAAGCCTCCATCTGTGATCCATAGTTAGTTTACAAAAGTCAGGGTGAACAAAAAAAGAAACAGAATCTCCAGAAATTGAAGCAGTTAGACAGGCCTTGAAATAAATAACCGGCCCTAAAAGAAAGTTTCCCACAAAGTTCAGTATAGGGCGAGGTCTATTGCCAGAGCCAGATGGCTTAGATATCAGAAGCTTGTGTGCATGTTGAATCTGGCAGTCCAAATCCCAGTCTGCCAGATTCGGAATGGCCTGGTGGACTAGCCAAACTATGTATGAGCAGGTACTGTTCCCTCTTTGCCCTCCGATATCACAAAAACTCTTAGGTTATTCCGGCTTTGAGGATTCTCGAGATTTTAGCTTTGATTAAGTAATTATGTTCTGTAACTGTCCTCCTCAACCTCGGTGACTCTCTGCTGGAGATCCTGCAACTGAGAGGGCAGGGTGGCTATCCTCCCTAACCTGAATAGAATGTATAGTAGTTTCAGAGTGATGGTTTTTAATCAGCTGAAAAATTGACAAAAGAGACGTCTCCGAGGCATCTGTTGTGAAGTCTGTCAAACCAATGCTGCTCTCATCCAAAGAGTGATCTTGTACCAATTGAGTAGGAATTGGTGGGCAAAGTAGGCCATGTACTGCCATATTATCTGGAGCCTCCCTGTACCGAAGGTGAGCTGCCTGAAAGGGGATTCCTCTATCAGCAGCATTGATCTGAGTAGGGGCAGATGTATTTATTTTCACCTTTGTACCATTAGTCGTAGCCCCCTATCTTATGCTTGGCCTGGGCTTTGAGGGGCCTGCTCAGTTTATTTCTCCACAATAGTGCCTGCCTTTTCTTTTATCAGAGTTTGAATCGCGCACTGTTTGAGCGTAGCTTCCTTCCCTCTATACTTCGCCTATTCAGTGTTTCCAAATATCAGCGGGGCTGAGGGCTTTAGAGTAGGGCCCCGTCCATTTGCCCAGCTTGCTCTGACCTCATAGCACCTACAGAGCTCCTATTTGGTGGTGCCCTCGTTTCATCCAGGGAAGGGTCAGATGGAGGTATAGCTATCTGGGCCTTATACCCTAAAGTCTCCCAAATAGCGGCAGTGATACCGGTTCTATCAAATATACATTTCATTTAAAGGTGTTGATAACAAAGCCTGCTCAAAGACCATATGAGCCGCCTCAGCCTCGCCATCAGCAGAGGAAAAAAGGTTTATTGAACAAAGCCCTTTCCATAGTGGCAATAAAGTTACCTTGTGTGCAACAGTTGCTGGGCATTTCCATGTGGGGGGTTTTCTGAGTCTGCAGAGAAGGAGACTTGCTGCTGGGCGGGCCTGAGGTAGTGCCACCAACGCAGCGCAGAGCATCAGGCAGCTCTTGCATTCCTAGACGACCGTGACCCAGAGAGGCCTAGAGGGAATCTTCAGAGCCACCGGCATCATTTTCAGCTACATATTATGATCATATCACTCAAGGAAGAATGGGGTTAACAGGGCATGCTCAGGAAAAACAAATCCAGCACTGTTGCCTAACCCTGGCATGGAGAGTAGTATACAGCAACGCTCTAGTATAATTGACTGACCTTTTTTCCAACCATAAGCCTAGCAGACAACAGAAACTACTAATGGTCAAATAGTGTCTAGTGAGAAAGGACATGACTATGTTCAAACAGAGACTTAAAAAACGCTTGTTGAAATCAAACAAATATAGAACTTGAATAAAGTGCCCAGACTTGTGTGCTTGCTCTTTTGTTTATACTTAGCCTACTAATGTAGTTTCTTTTTTGGGATCGTTTTATTATTTGTTTATTTGATTGTGGTCCAACCTCCCCCCCTCCCCGTTTAATATATTTTCCGTAGCCTATAAACTATTGGGATTCTGGCATTGCCCTATGCAACTAAGCATTCATCTCACAGTACACGTCATTCCCATCATATGCCACCAGCTATAATAAATATGAAGATGGTTTGAGCAGATGGAAAACCCCTTGCACATAATGCCCCGGTTACTTACCGATAATCTTCATTACTCCGAGTCCTGGTCTTCCGACCACAGTAATTACACATGAGCATTCTGCTCCCACAGAAACTCCAAGCAAAATTTAGTTAGCCTACTAGTCTCCCTATCCCTCCAACATGGCCCCCATTGTCCACCACCAATCACATAAAAGGACACAACTCCATAGCCATGACCTGTAAATAAAGCCATAGACATAAAGCCACAAGAGAGGGCCCGGAGGGACGGGAAACTATACTGTGGCGAGGAAGACCAGGACTCGGAGTAATGAAGATTACTGGTAAGTAACCGGGGCTTTACCTCCTAGTCCGTCTTCCTCGCCACAGTAATTACACATGAGCAGATACCAAAGCAACATCAGCTTCATGGATAAGTAAACACAGCCCACACACGCAAGGCAGTACAACATTTTTTAATGAAACAAGTGAGACAGAAACACAGCTCAAGAAACCACAGATTCCAGAACCAAAGAGGCAAAAGCAATGGAAGCACCACCCCCAACCTCAAGCCGGTAATGAGACACGAAGGTATGAGGGGAAGACCAAGTGGCCGCTCTGCAAATATCCTCCATGGAAACACCCTTAAAGGCGGCCCAAAAAACAGCAACAGAACGAGTAGAACACCCCAGAACAGGCTGGGAGGGAACCACAGACTGGACATCATACGCTGACAGGATAGCCTTCTTAATCCACCTACTGAGATTGGAAAGAGATGGTTTCAGGCCCTTCCGGGCCACACCAAAAGTGACAAACAGATTGTCCACCTTACAAAAAGAAGCCGTGCGAGACAAGTAAACCAACAAGGCACGTTTCAGAGACTCCTCCGCCGATGAAGGAACAGGAAAGAAAACAGGGAGGACCACCTCTGCCGACCAATGATGAAAGTAGGATGAGCCCACAAGACCACCCTATCCTCCAAAATCCTCAAAAAAGGAGCAGACCTTAAGAAAGCCCCCAATTCACCAACACGTCTGGCACAGGCAATAGCCACCAAAAAACCCACTTTCAATGTCAAATATTTCAAGTCAACCGACTCCAAGGGCTCAAAGGGAACCCCCTGCATGGCCTGCAACACCAACGGAAGGTCCCACGGAGGAGGAGACAACACAGGATAAGGGCGTTTAAAGGCCAGAGACTTGAAAAGACGAGCCACCAGGGGCTCCACCGCCACAAAAGGAAGACCATGAAAAGCCCGAATGGCCGCCCACTGCGCACGGAGGGTAGAAAGGGCCAAGCCCAAATCAAAACCCTCCCTCAAAAAATCCAGAACACGAGCAGGATCCAAGTCCTCAATAGACTAACCATGGCGCAGACACCAACCAGTAAAATTGTCCCAAAGCTTAGCGTAAGATTTCAAAGTACAGGGGCGTCTGGACTGTTGGATAAGACCAGCAACCACCAGGGAACAACCACTCTGGATCAGGGAACACGGTTCAAGAGCCAAGCCTGAAGACCCATGGACCTGAACACCGGAAGAGGAACCAGAGGGCCCATCAACAGATACGGATGGAACGGCAACGTCCAACCCGGACGTACCGCCAACTCCAACAGAGGAAACCATGTGCGGCGGCGCCAACCCAGTACCACCAGAAGAACCAAAGCCCCCTCCCTCCTGATCTTCTGCAAAACCGCCGGAATCAGGGGAACTGGGGGAAAAGCATACAACAGGCCCCTGGGCCACAGGAAGGACATCGCATCCACCCTCCAAGCCATCGGACAATGCATAATTGTGCAGAAACAACAGATCTTGGCATTGTCCGGAGATGCAAACAAGACCACCACCGGACACCCAAACCTCTTCTGCAACATCCGGAACATCACCGGGGTCAGAGACAACGACCCCATGGAGGGAAAGACCCCGCTCAGACAGTCTGCCACTACATTCTCCCTGCCCGAGAGGTAAACCGCAGACAGGGACCCCAACCTCGACTCCGCCCAGGAACAAATGAGGTGACTGAGGCAACTGAGGGTACGAACCCTGCAACTCCCCTGATTATTGATGTAGGACATGACAACCTGGTTGTCTCTCCGGACGTGAACATGGTGACCCTCCAGTAAGGCAGCAAACGCCAAGAGACCCAACTGAACTGCCTTAAGCTCTCTTTAATTGGAGGAACAAGACATCAGAGTCACGGACTACTTGCCCTGCACCAAAGAGTCGTTCAGTGTAGCCCCACAGCCCAACATTCTGGCATCCGTAGTGACCACTTGAGAGGGAACAATCAGAAACGGATGACCCCTGGAGAGATGATTGTCGTCCTGATCAAAATCCTGACCACAGGGGCGCCAATGGAACAAAACATGGTTCACCACAGGATACATATGGAGACAAGCCCAAGGAACCACCAACAAGGAGGCGGACATCAGACCCTGTACCCTCAACCAAAGTCTCACAGGAGGGCAAGTCCCGGACAACAGGGACTGAATCTCCGACATCAGAGTCAATTTCCGGGCATGAGGCAGGAACACCAACCCCAAAAAAGTCCTGAAGTGAACCCCAATGTACGACAGATCCTGAGAAGGAACCAGGCAGGACTTCTTCCGATTCACCAGAAAGCCCTGTCCCTCCAGCACCTGGCAAACCTCCTGGACATGAAGCTCCGCCTTAGAGAAAGAAGAAGAAGAAATCAACGAATCATCCAGGTAAGGAAAGACCTTAATACCCCTCCCATGCAAATGTCCAATCAGGGGGGCCAGAACCTTAGTAAAGACACGAGGGGAGGAACACAGGCCAAAGGGCAATACCTTGAACTGAACATGACGGGCCAACACACAGAAGCGGAGAAACCTCTGTGAGACCAGATGGACAGGGACATGGAGATAAGCAGCCTGCAGGTCGAGGGAAGCCAGAAAATCCCCCTGATTGATCAGAGGTAGGATCACCTGCAGGGACACCATTTTGAACTTGACCGGAGGAATGAACCAATTCAACCACTTCAAATCCAACACCGGTCTGAGGTCCCCGGTATGCTTCTCCACCAGGAAGAGAATAGAGTACACCCCTAGTCCCCACTGCTCCTTGGGCACCGGAATGACAGTGCCTTTTTCCACTAGACAACGGACGCCCTCCAAGAGAGCTGCCACCTTTAAATCGTCTCTGGGACATGGAGTGACCCGAAAAAAGTCTGGGGGTGTCTGGACGAACCCAATGCAAAAACCTTCCGACACCACATGAAGGACCCATTGATCCGAAACAGTCCGCATCCAGTTGTCCACAAAGAGAGACAGGCAACCCCTCATAGGACCCACGCCCGGAGCAACCCAGTCAGGATTCAGAGGGTGCAGAAGAGGAGAAACAAGTGACAGGGAACCAGGATTTGTCAGAGGAAGGAGCACCCCGGCCACGCCCCCTTCCACGAAAGGGCTGAGAAAACCTTCCTTGATGAGCAGGACCAAAAGCCCGACGTGCCCCAAAAAAATCGGGAACGCGCCGTTCTCTCCGGAGCCAAAAGTTTACTATCTTCTGCCGATTTCTTGACCATATCCTCCAAGGGAGCACCAAAGAGCTTAACACCAGAAAAAGGAATTTTCATGAGCAAGCCCTTCTGAGCCGCATCGGCCTTCCAGGAACGTAACCACAATTGGCGACGAGCCGCGACAGAAGACCCAGCCGTAGATGCCGCCGCTCCCAAGGAATCAAAGGAAATGTCAGAAAGGAGCCGGACCTGTTGCTCCATCAGGGCGAGAGTGGGAGAAACATCCTCGCCCTGGTCCAACAACTCAGCCAACGACTGGAAGTCTTTCAACAACAACTGGATGGCATAAGAGGATTAAGTAGCAGTTCGAATAGAAAAATTGGCGGCAGTAAAAGTACGTTTCACCGCCGCATCAACCTTCTTATCCACCGGGTCAGCAGGGGACGCATTCTCAGAAATAATAGCACCCTGAGAAGACATGCCAGCCACCAAAGAATCCACCTTCACCGAGGCCGGATATTTAACAGCAAAGACCTGCAAGGGGTATCCCTTGGCCAGAAACCGGGGAAAATTATTCCTATCAACATCTTTCCACTCAGACTCCAACATCTTGAAGATAGAGGAGTGTAGAGGCAATGACTCTGGTTCCTTCTTTTGATATTGCGAAAAGAAATCCATGTCCTCCACATCAACACCAGAATCTGGAAATAGCAGGTTGGAGCGAATATGCTGAAGGACGTCTTTAAGATCCGACCCCTGCACAAAACGACCCTTAAGTTCCACATCCTCCTCCCCATCAGAGTCCTGGGAGGGACCAGGGTCACACTTAGCTTTCTTAGAAGGAGGAACAGCCTCCCTATCACGAAAAGCCACAGCCACCGCAGACTGAATCATCTGTTGAATGACAGCCAGCGAAGGAACCGTGTCAGCAGAGCCAGAAGACTCCCCAGCGTGGGAAGAAGTCAAGGCAGCACCTTCCTCCATACCTTCCATAATCGAAATGCAGGAAAAAACACTACGGCAAGCCAGCACACCTAAATAGCGTCCTAGTGCCCATAGCAACCCCCATAATCAGCGTGCACGCAACGGCTCACCAATACGTTGTGGCAAAAATAATTGGAGCCGGAACAGTCCGCAGACCTGAAAGGAAACGGCACATAGCCACGCCCCCTCAAGCCGATGCGCAACCACCAACCGCACCCGGACCACAGCCGAGCCCCTGCGGGAGGAGAAACAGGCAAGGACACCGGGACGGAGGGAGCCCGCACAAGTGTCCGGGCGTCCCTTTGGTCCCAGAGAACTGCA
This sequence comes from Calotriton arnoldi, assembly GCA_963921515.1. Lineage (NCBI taxonomy): Eukaryota > Metazoa > Chordata > Amphibia > Caudata > Salamandridae > Calotriton > Calotriton arnoldi. Next base: position 697,222 of record CAWUFW010002735.1, on the reverse strand, counting down.
ACAGAAGGCGGGGAATAGGGGGCAACCGTCCGGAAAACGCCGGTCAAAAGCAAAAACCTTCCGAGTCCGCTAGTGCAGGACTCAGCAGGAGCCTTGAATAACATAGTGAAAAACCCTGCTCACTCAGGAAGTCCGCTAAAGCAGGACTCCAGGAGCAAGCTTAAAAGAGGCCATAAATGAAATGCTACGCAAACCAAGACCCCCTGGGGCATGAGTCCGCTAAAGCAGGACCGCAGCCCCCACTCATCTGAACACAGGAAACAGCACTCGGAGTAGTGCAGAAACAAAAAAACAGGTCGTGGCTATGGAGTTGTGTCCTTTTATGTGATTGGTGGTGGACAATGGGGGCCTACGTTGGAGGGATAGGGAGACTAGAAGGCTAACTAAATTTTGCTTGGAGTTTCTGTGGGAGCAGAATGCTCATGTGTAATTACTGTGGCGAGGAAGACGGACGAGGAGGTAATGCACCTAATTTATGGTACAAAGGTTGGGGTTGGGCCAGTTTTTCCAGTCTACATTAAGCAGAAGTGAATTCTGTGTGGGATCCAATTTTTGACCAAAAAAAATGCATATAGCAGGTGGTATAATATAACCTTACACAGCGAGATTGGTGAGACACACAACTCAGAGGCAGCTCATGCTAGAGCTACTCTGATTGGCTGCAGTCGGAATGATGCTACCACAGGGCCTTCAACTGAATGCCTGAAAAGAATGATAGGTAATCACATTGCTGAAACAGCATTGTATTGCATAAAACCTAATTGGTCACTTGTTCAAGCTAGATAAATAGTTCTCTGGATTAGGACCATTATGATTCACTTCTGGCAGCAGATCAGAAAAGCTGTGAGTAGGATGAGTCTCCTTAGACCAGGCTTCTGTTGTGGGGAGGCGCAGGTAGCCTGAACATATGCTGTTGTGTGTGTTCAGGCACATCCACACATTTCTGTGACTATAAGTTGGTAAATCAGGATACCTTACTTCGTGGTGTTTTACTTTGTGTTTTTACAATAGTCTTCACATCACGTAGTAATGTATCACAATGTAAAGTAACCGTGCAATGCAAATCATTTCGTCAAATTAAATGTTCAACTCTGCATGTTATGAAAAGAATGTATTAACTGGTATTTGTTACAGCATTTAAGATATTAAATATTTTTCAGTACTACATCTTTAATTGACTATTAAAAAATCTTTCCCCACCCCTAAACACCACATTAATAAAAGGGTTAATTATGACACTTTTGAATTTCGGCATTACTTTTTGCCCGACTTTAAAAGTGGATTGTTTTATGTGAAATGAGACTAGTTATTTTGTTATTTGGAGACAGACTGAGAATATTTTGTTTGCATGTCAGCCTCTTTTTTATGAATTGACTACCATTGCATTCCTATGGTCAGTTTCAATTTCTTATACATCAGTGCTTTGATGCCTCTGATTTGCAGTGGTTGGCAATCCAAAAACACTAAAAAACAGATATTGAGTAATAATATTATCCATTAGTTATAGTGTTATGCAACACCATGACGTAGGCAGCAAGTACAGTGTTAAGGACTGTTTTCATCATGAACCTGAGAGAAACAAGTAATGAAGTGCAATAGAACAAACATTGAAAATAACCCCTAGCCCCTTCGAGCTACCTTTCCACACAAATATTCACTTATATCAGGAGAGAGACATGGTGGCAGCCCATCAGTGCCGGTGATGTAACTCCGCCCCTTCATTTTCCAGAGCATGATGAGTTTTTACATGCTTGAGCAAAGTTAAGTTTGACAGACACTCATCATGTCAAAGTCAGGTACACTGGTACTTTAGCATAAGCTAATGTGCAGGCAACATGCCGCCAAGTTTTTCTGAGCTGCAGATCTCACAGCCCTATTGGCAGTGACATCATCAGCCCAGCAAAGCCCTTTGCGTATCCTCCCCTGACTTGGAGGGGGGTCATCACTGCTAGAGTCAGTCCTGTGCTCTATAGGTTTAAGCTGGAAGTGCCCAGGGCTTACTGGCAATCAATGACACCTCACACCACCCTTTCACAACTCATCAAAGAAGGGAGTGGGATTTGCACGTCTCACTGACCATATCCCACTCTTTGATGAATTAAGGAAGGTCCCATTCTCATTGGCTGGGCCCTAAACCAATGAAAGCAGGAAACAGAATCTTCCAAATATTGCTTCCCTTCTGAAGTCCCCAGCTTCTTCCCGGGCCAGCATGCTTGGTCCTGCCTTCTACCCCCTAAGCCCAACAGGTAAGTGCTTAATTGAATGTTTGGGTGTGTGCATATTTTGAATGGATGTGCATTGGCAGGCATGTGCTTGTGAATGGGTGAGTGCAAGCACGCATTTACATGCTTGTAAATGCATGACATTTTGTGCGCGCGTGTGTTTGTGAATGTGTGGGTGTGAACATGTGCGTGTGTGTGCGCTTGTGAAGGGATGGGTGTGAGTATGTGCACCTGTGTGTGATTGTGGATGGGTGGAAGTGAGTATGTGCACTGTTTATATTTACCAGCCCTCACTGACACACTTCCAGAATAGTCTGGAACTCAGACTAGCCACTGTACGTATACGCTAGAGCAGAGGTCTTCAAAGTGTGGGGCGCGCCCCCCTGGGGGGGCGTGGATGGGTTCCCAGGGGGGCGCAAAGGCCTCTGTAAGCACATGTAAATGAAGACGCCTGGAAGTGCGGCGATGTTTATTTGCTGCATTTCCAGGCTGTCTTCATTTACTCCGAAGCCCTCAGAGTGCCCTGGGGCCGGAGGTCAGTGAGTGAGCTGGTGGGGGCTCCGCTGGGCAGTGTCTGGAGTCTTATTAAGACTCCGGCATGCCCGAGTTTTTCGCAGGTCTTTAAGGCCATTTGCATACCTTTAGAAACTAGTTACCGAGGCTTAGTTTTTATTTCTGTTTCAAGTACCCCCTGGGCCCCGACTCTGCCTATTCCTTACATTTGTATTTTAAATTTACTGCTGTAGTGTGAAAATGCTTTTCATGAAAAGGAATATAAAAAAGGGTTGCCAATAGAAAAATGCCCACCATGTATGTTTAACGAGCCTGCAAAGACCTTGTTTTGACAATAAACAGGGTTTTAAATAAAAAGTATGTATTCATTTGTAATCTGACTTTGTCTGTTCCCTTTATTTTCATTCATGAATCATTCAGGTAGCCCTAGAACACATTTAAAAGTGCTTTCTATTTATATTTGCTTTTCGAAGTACGCACAGATAAGTGCTGAAAATAGGGCTTTAGGTGACTGTGTATTTTTGTACCGTCTGCGACATCAAAATAATGAGCTGGCAATCCTAATCATAAGACTGGAAGTTTGTTGCACGATCAGCACATTATTTATTTCCTCCACCCTCGATCCCAGATTAATACCATAATAGCAATAGTTTAACTTATATCTGAAACCCTACACCCCGTCAATAACATGCTGATTTACTTCAAATGTCTGGGAATGCACTCTGCATTCAGACAACTCACTCATTCTCACCCTTCACTTTCACGCTCACCCTGCACTCACAGCGCATAGTTATGGATTTACCGCATTTGCCATATAATCCATCATCTGCTGCATAATTTGCAGATAAAAAAAAATGCAGCAACACATGTTACCTCACAGTGGAAGGCCCTTTCTAAAGGTTGAATGGTCACCTTTCTGTTGCTTATTGCTATATGTGGGTGTTAATGTGATACTTATGAGGGGCAATAAAGGCCAGGACAGTGTTAACGAGTGTAAAAATAGCAAAATAATGCAGCAATGCTATCACAAAATATGCAGCATAATTCACCTTTGCTTGCTGCTGAATTTAGTCAACCATGCTGCATAATCTGGCCTTCTCCGCCGCATAATTCCAATGGCACTGTTTATAGTGCTATGAGGTCCCAGCCTGTGGCAGAAAGCACTGTGAATATGTAAGTCATTATTTTAAAACAGTATTTACATACTCTAAGCTAGGCTGCTGCAAAATGATGCAGTGATTGAGATAAAACAAGTTCTTACAAAATATACTTTTTAGTAATAATTAATCAAACTGTATCTAATGCAGACATTTTTGTAAGTGTCTCCACTATTCCAGATCTCAGCTGATAACACCCTTACATTACATCTCAAAAAGAATAGATCTTTGCCACCATGAAGCTTTAAGCAAAGCCACTGGAATTATTCAGCAGAAGAGGACAATATTATGCGGCAGGTTTGACTAAATTATGCAGCAAGAAAAGGTAAATTATGCGGCATAATGCGCCACATTTTGTGGTTAGCATTACTTCATTATTTTGTCATTTTAACTCAAGGTAACCCTGTCAGGGGAAATATTTCACCCCATTAGTACCAGTTTAACACCCAAATACAGCAGTAAGCAACTACAAGATTACCAGTCAATCTTTGCAAAGGGCCTTCCACTGCTCTGGAACACTTTGTCACGCGTTAAGTAACTTTTGTTCCGTTTGAGCTAGAATCAAGTTTTCTTTTGTTGAAAATCTGCAGATTATTTAGCAAATGCAGTAAACTGATAATTATGTGGAAAACGCTGCTGCTGCAGAAACTCATAATTCCAGTGGCCCTGGCTTTTAGTGACTCAATCAATTATTGGCTGGTAAGAAGGCTGGTTTCTTTTTAACTTTATGCACTACCACCACACCCTTCGATTTCAGGCAGAGGCATCTCAAAGTCAGTATTAACCATTCAGGGGCATTGTGAAAGCTGAGTCCATGGGGTGGCAGGTAGCAGGCCAGAAGGGTTGCATTCAGATCCAGCGCCCTAATCCTCTCGATCCCTGGGGCCTCACAGTAATGGTCCAAGAGACAGAGGAAAGGAGCGAGATTCATAGATATTGTCGAAGAGTAGGCCCAGAATAGGGAGCACTGTATGCGGACTCATTTTTGTGTTTACAAATGGCCAGAGGCAGCTTCTTCAGAGAGATACCACAAAGAAGGGGACAATATAAGTTTTCTTTTTTTTAAAGGGGCATTCATTAGTGAAGCTGGTACTGCTGCCAAGTGTGTAAGTGGCCACTGCTGGTTATCATTAAGGAGCAGATGCAGCAGGACTGGGGCCCAGGGATTTGAGGGGCCCACTGCATCACAGTTATGACTGTCTACCTTTAAAAAAGGGGCATCGAAGCTTATTTTCCTTTCAAGCATTAGGACAGAGTTGAAGATCCGTCATGGTGGGGAAGAGGTAAAAGATGCAGAGGAGATAGCCTGCTACTCAGGACTGCAGTTATCATTAGTGCAGCAGGTATAGTTGCATTGGGGTCAAAGAGTGTGAGGGGCTCACAACACCCCAATTATGGGGAGCAGTTTGTTTGGGATATCTGTTTTTGTTTGATGCATTTTCTGTTTTATAAGTCTCATATTTAGTGCGGTTCATAAGCTATAGAAAACGTATTCCTGAAATCCTCTCATAAGCACCGCTCCCTGCACGCAGCCATGTCCCTCCCACTCCCCCAATCCTGCCATAAAGTTTTGGAGGGGGGCCCGACCTCAAAACATTTTGCTTAGGGGGGGCTCAGAGTAAAAAAGTTTGAAGACCTCTGCGCTAGAGCATCAGACATGCAGAATCCAGGCAGTGATTTAAATCACGTCTCTCATACTATTCTTTTTACAATGCAGCTATGAATTATAGTCTTTTTTACTTTGGCAATTAAAGGGCAGAACAGATGGCGAAGTCCTAGTTTAAAGTGATGTGACCATTAAAATAACCTATGCTGCCAAGGTGATTCACTCACTCTGAGAGGGGTTTACCATCGCTGTGATACTGCCTTAGCGAATTGGCAGTATGCTTCACACAAGGAGCACTGGAGGAGGATCATTTGTGTGGGGGCTCGAGGGGGTGACTGGCTTGGACTAACGTGTATCCTTCATTTCTAGCTGTGGTGGAGCGACAAACTGATACAAGGAAGAGGTTGGGGGGGTCATAAGAAGTAGCACATGACTTAATTGTTATCAACAGCAGTGAGAGCAAGTTGGCTTAGATGCAGGGCTGCATTATTTGCCATTAGCTACAAGAGCAATACAAACACACTCCTGAAACAGGAAAAGTCTGATTTCATTCATGATAAAAATTCCCATCTTTGAGCACACACCCATTACATGCATTTGTGTGTTGGTAAAGTTTCTTCAGCCAGCGCCAGATTCTTTCACAAAAGCCAAATGGGGCCCCACTGGTTAAGTAATACTATTAGAATGTTCTTGTTTCACGAACCTCTGCAGTTCAGGAAGTGTAAGAAACTGGAATATTGGTTGAGTGGGGTGATATCCCCACTCAGGCAACAACCACAATTCTTGTCTGGGTGAACCACAACAGTCACTAAATTAACCTGTGCTTAACCCTCTGGAGCTTGGCACAAAAGTAGTCAGGCTTAGTTTAGAGGCAATGTGTAAAGTATTCATGCAGCACACAAACAGTAATAAAGTGAAAATACAGAACAAAAAAATCCCAAACCAATTTATAAAAAAGAGTAACTTTTAAATAAAATGATACCAGAATGACAAAAATTAATTAGTAGAACCGGAGATCGTCAATTTGAAAGTTATTAAGTGAAAATAGCACTTAAAAGCATGAAGTGCCACTTGCAGTGATCTGGTCGCGCTAGGCTGGGGGGGCAATCACAAGTTCAGACCGACTGTGATGGAGCGCAGGTTGGATACAGGGACCAGGTTAGTCTAGCTGAAAAGTTACCTTTGTAGTCTGGTACAAAGAGTTCCGTTCGTGTTGAAGGAGGCCACAAGGAGCAGGCTGAATGTCGCGAACGGTCGTCACTTTAGCGCGAAGAGCAAGTTGGCCTTCACGAACAGGTATTGCTCTATCACAAAGAGCCGGTCAAACTCCATGAACAGTCATTGGTGTTGCTTTGCATTGGCAATCATCCCGAGCTGTCGTTGCTGTAGCGTGAAGTGCTGGTCTTGTGTTGCCGAATGTTGCTGACAGTTGCTGTTGGCGCGAAGGGCAGATCTCGTCAGTGCTTCACGTTGGCTGTCGTGGGGGGCGGCAGAGTATTGGCACAAATGGACCAGTTCGCGGTTGCAAGGAGCCCAAACATCTGGATTTTAATCTTTTCTTCAGGAGGAGTACACTCTAATGCTAGCCAATGGTCCAGGACCTGGGGATGCACCTCTAGGGGATCAGAGACTCACTCCAGCAGAGGCCAGCAGAGTTCAGGCAGGCCCAGTTGTAGGTCCAGGCAGGTCCAGTTGCAGCAGATCAGCTGGACAGTTGCAGGGAGGCCTCTGAAGCTTGTTGTGCCCCTGCAGCTCACATAGGAGGTCAGCCAACTGACCCTTGGAGTCACTCTGGTTAGCCTGGAATGAAGGTAAGAAGGTCCAATACCTTAATCAGACAGCAAGGCAGTCCTTCAGCATCAAGGCTGTCCTCTGGTAGCAGGGCAGTCCTTCTTCTGTAGCTTCCACAGATACAGGAGTGTTCTGATCAGTGACTCTGGAGGTCCCCATATTTGTACCTGGTGCCAGCTTTTTTGTGGGGGGACTTCCAGTCCTACCCACATATCTGGTTGTGGAAAGTTCTTCCCCCTCCCTTGTCAAGGTTCCAAACTATCTGGGATGACTAAAGACCGGGCAGGCCTTCTCTTAGTTTCCTTTGTGTATGCATTAGGCATAGCCCTTTAAAGTGTAAATGGGGGTGGGTACAGCTCCTCCCCAGTCATACTGCTTGGATGGTCCATCTTGTCCACACCTAAGACCCCTTTCTTTTACTGTCTGGACGCAATACACAAACCCTACCAGCAGAGTCATTCACAGTCATGTGAGCCAGGATACTGGCAGAAGGCACAAATGCTTGGGACAGGATAATGCCAGCTTTAAAAAAGGGGCATTTTCAGAATTCTAACTCAAATCCCACTTTATCATTAAAGAGGATTTTAAATTACAATTCTTTTGAGTGTAAACAGCATATCTCTACCTGCTCCCAATCCAAAGCGAACACTTATTAAATATAATAAGATAAATCAGTGCTAGTCAATGGGAGAGATAGGCCTTACAACAGAAAAAAACAACTTTAGGAATTTTCTCTGCCAGGACAAGTTAAACTTAAGCACACATGTCCTACCTTTTAAATACAATGTACCCAGTCCTAAGAGCCTTTAAGGCCTTACGTAGAGGTGACTTATAAGTATTAAAAAGTAAGATTTAGGCCTGGCAAAAGTTTATTGTGCCCGGTTAAATTGGCAGTTTAAAACTGCACTACAGGCTGCATTGGCAGGCTTGAGACATGTTTTAAAAGGCTACTTTAGTGGGTGACACAATCAGTGCTGCAGGCACACTAGTAGCATTTAATTATAGGCTCTGGGTATATGTAGTAACATTTACTACGGACTTACAAGTACATTTAATGTAGCAATCAGGTAGATCGCAATCGTGCCATGTTTCAGGGAGAGAGCATAAGCACTTTACCACTGCTTAGCAGGGACAAAGTGCACACAGTTCTAATGCAATCAAAAATGGGGTCAGCAACAGAAGGCAAGAAGCTGATTGTGATCATGCAAAAGGGCCAGGTCCAACAAGAAGTTTTGGGTATGCAATCAGAAGTGTACATTTCTGACTGTAACGTTCTGCTATGACAAGAACTTTCATAGTCTAAACGTCTACAATATGAATGAGAAATTTTGAGTCTCAATGGGTGTCTCACAACATTTATAATGCTCCTGAGTGGTTACTCTTATGCCTTTTAGAATCCTTACTACTTCTGGCTATTTTCCATTTCCTGGTGTGAAGTTACTCCAAAGTGCAGACTTACATGCCCCACTTCCTTAAACCAGGTTTATGAGTATATAGCTACTACTATTAACTTTTCACACGTAGACAGAGGTCTCTGCAGTAGGGGCAGAGATCTTCCTGTGCTGAAGTATCGAGAAAAGTAAAAAAGTTAGTTAAGCTTTAAAAAATGGTAAAAATATTTTAATGGTAAATGTTGTAAAATATTTTATATATTTTTCGAAACCAAGAACAAATAAAAATATGTTACAACACTAATCTCTTAAAAGTATATTTAAAAAAAGGGCGGGGTGGGCACACCCTACCCCAAATGGGGGATTCCAAAAGGAACCTCAAAATAAAAAAACAGATATTTCAGAGTACCGGTACCATGGTACAAGCACCTGGTACTGTGGTACCCAGCATAGCACAACCTTTGGTACTGTGGTAAGGCTGCATCCGACCAGGGTCTTGCCGCCAGTGGGAAGTGGTATGGTAATAAGATCTTACTTTACTTAAGGGCATATTTACCATTAGTGATGCAATGCTGCGTTGTGTCATAAATCCATGCAATGTTTTGCGGCATTTCCCTGTGCCAGGTACACTCCCTACTAATGGGACAATGCACCATGGTGCAAGGTCTTGAGGTGCGTCACAAATTTTGATGCAGTGGTTTCATAAATGGTGCAAAGGGCCTGGACGCAAGTACTACCTACTGTGGTGTCTTGCGACTTAGACATGATGGAACCCTTTTGCTCCTGAAGGCTCTGTAGAATTGTGATGTAAGTGTTAGTGCAGAATGCATTAAAGGCTGGTTTAAAATGTTTAGTTCGCAGTTACACGCAGACGAATAAAGACATGTAAAACTAAGCTCCGTGTGACATAGTCATTGGCTGGTACCCTAGGGAAGATGCTACATCTACATGATGCAAAGTTGATTTGCATGTCACAAAAGCACCTTTACGTGACACAAATCAGCATTGTGTCACACAGGAGTGCTTTGAGTCCAAGAATGTTTGAAAAAGCAACACAATCATCACAATAAATACTCCTCAATACAGAGAACCAGGAGGGTAACAACCCCAACTCTGAAGATCTGCCATCATCCCAGTAGAAAATGGAGAGGAAGTCCAACTTCAAGGAGGAGGGGAAAGAATTAACACCTCTTATTTGTCACCTCAAAATTGCCATTAGCAAGGAAGGATGCCCTTTGGCAATCATAGTGGATAAGATAAACTATGTTGCACTAACAAAAAAGACTATCCTGGAGTGTAAGAAGAGATGCATCTACAATTGCAGGCCCAAATAAAAAATGGCCAGGAACCGTAAGGTAGCCATGAGGACCAGAGGTGGACCTGATGTCCAGGAGGAGTAGGATCCATTGAAGGAACAGGTAGCATCCCTCGTTCCAACAGAGTTGGCAGCTGGAGTGGAAGGGCAGGACAGTGCTGAAGTAAAAGACCAGCAAGAACTACAGGGTGAGTGAAAACAAGGGACCATATATTATCAAACTGTCATGCAGCACAACACAACAAGACATTTTGCTGTGCTGCACTGCATGAAAGGGAAAGGGCAGGAATTCCATACACATTAACTCATCCGTCACATAACTTTCCTTTCCTTGGGCAGTACCAATTCTTCCAGCCCAGTCCAGCCCTGCCAAGTTTCCCTGGTCCATGCATGATGTGCTGTCCCAGTACAGTTATTTCCTTTGAATACTGGGACTTGTAGTGTAATTTATTCCATTATGGAACAGGACTACCAGTCCCAGAATATAAAGTAAAAAACCTGGACTAGAGCAGCAGATCATGCATGGCCCTTGGAAACTTGGCAGATATGCCAGTGCCAATGCAGATCCCATCCCCTTGCACAATGATGCAACTGTGCTTCAGTTGGGGCTAGGCAGCCAAAAGTGTACTGTAATGTAAATTCAGATAATGTGACTTTGTAGAGGGTCAACCTGTCACCCGAGAGGGTATCCGGGTGCTAAGTAGGTGCATGCTCTGCAAGTAGGATCACTTGAAGAGCCAGGCATAAAGTTCCTAGCACAAATCCATATTTGATGCAGCTGTCCTGATGTGCTGGGGAAGGTTGTTCCTGTTGTAGCCTGCCATGTAAGAGAACACCCTAACTCCTGTCTTGCTCAAATGGATATAGGGGTGTGGGTGAATGCAAGTGATGCAGAGCAGAGGTTGATAAGTGGTTGGAGGAAGTTTAGATGGTGTGTGAGCTAGGTGGGCCTCTGGTAGTGTGGTGCCTTGCAGGTATGGGTGAGCATATTGAACTGGCAGTGTGTCTGAATGGGGACCAGGTGTCTTTGTCTGAGGTGAGGTGTGATGTGCGTGCCACACGATAGTTTGAGTAATAGTCTGGCAGTGGTGTGTTGGAAAGTTTGCCTCTTGTGCAGCAGGTGCGCAGAGATGCTGCAGTAGAGGGCATTGGTGTAGTACAATCTACATGTGATGAGGGCCTCAGTGAAGGTCTTAGAGGTGTCATGAGGGAGCCATTTGATCAAATGTCTGAACATGCAAAATATGTGAAAGCAGGTGGAGGTGATAGTGGCAATCTGAAGTCTTATGTTGAGGTTGGTGTCCAGGATGATGGACAGGTTTTTGGGGTGGTTGGAGGGTGAGGGGTTTGGGCCTAGTTATGTGGGCAACCATGGTGAATTCACGTTTCAGAATATCATCACATCTATATTGTCTGGTTGAGTATGAGCTACGTATCTCACATAGAGTTAGCCATGTTGATTAATGGCATAATGTATCAACTTTTGGTGGTGTTGGTGTCTCCTGAGAGTTATTGTATGATCTGGGTTTCATCAGTCTAAGAGATGATGTAAAGTGCCTGGGTCTGAATCATGCTTGCTAGAGGAGTCATGTATAAGTTTAAGAGAGTGGGGCTGAGGTGGGCGGAGCTCGCGGAGTACTACTCCGTGGAATTCCGTGGAGTTATGTGAAAACTCAGTGAGATTGCACGGAATGCGTCCTGATCCTCCTAGTAGAACGTGTACAATCTGGAGAGTTCAGCAGCTAAAAACAACTGCAACCATTGCATGAAACTTTGCAGGTAAATGAGGAGTTACCAGGAGAATCAAACCCCAGTAATTGCTTATTTACAAGGGGACTGAAGGGTTCTACTTGTAATCCCCCAGTATCAATAAATTCTGGGGAGCATAGTTGTACGGTAGAATTGGGAGCCGGGGCTGGTGGCATGCCGCCTGTGGCCAGCGCTTGTTAGTGTCACAGTGTGGCTGGGAGCGCATAGGCCTGAGGCAGTGTGGCCGAGTAAACAAGCGCAGGCCGTGGGCCTGAGGAGACCGAGAGGGGGGAGACAGACTCACTCAAGCTGTGTGTGCAATTGCTCACATTGCCTCTCTCTTGTGCCTAGAAAAGCACATGATAAACTTAACGAGACAATTTGGCAAACCTTCACCACTCAGTATAGAAAAGCTAATTAAACGGATAACTCGCAGATAAATACATTGGAAACTGTTTCAGCTGGCAGAGTTTCATGACAACAGTAAACACACACACTTGCACAGATGCCCACGGTTTCTCTGGGCTACAGTCACTACATTCAGGACATCTTTCCCTCACAGTGATCATCAGGTTACTTAAACAGCAACAGCACTGCAGCTGCCTGTTCACAATCACTTATATCCCCAGTTGCCTCCGCAGTCGCACTCACCCATTTAGTGCATGCTCCGCAATCCTGGGTTCAATCATGTGCGTTCCAGTACCTACTCTGCCCCCTCCACTCCATGTGGCCTAGATCATGGTGGCATAGTATTCTCCCCTGGTTCCCTCCTCCTCCCACGAGACGAAGCAGCACACACCACACCTGATGCCATAACTCCTGTACCAAAATTCGGCACAGCGTCGCAGATGTTAGATCTAGGTTGGTTGTAGCTGTCTCAGGCAGAGTACATGCCTAGACCATCATGAAGACACAGAGGTTCCCTCTCGTGGCACGTGAAGCATGCCATGCCTTCTTATGTTGTACTCATGGGGTAAGCGACACACACCGGCAAACTCTGCTCCGTTGGCGAATGGTGGAGTTTTTTTGCTAAACTTCACGCTCCAAGTGGAGCGTGGAGTGCCACTGCCTCTGTGACCTCCGGCGGCAGAGCTAAGTTAGTTGCCCACCCTTAGGATTTGTGGGACTCTACAGATGAGCTCATTGGGTTCTGAGGGAAAGGAGTGAGCTTGAGCTGTTCCATACTTCTAATTATGAAGGAGGCTATCCACCTCAGAGATGGTTCTTAGTTTCTTCTATTGAGGAGTCTGGAGATGATTGTTTGTGTCCTAGGAAACTACTGTATTCCTATGAAAAAATGTAATTATGACACATACATGCCCTTCCCCTTTCATGCAGTGCAGAAAAGTGGCTTGTTGTGTAGTGTTGTGTGCATATTTGTGAAATATCCTCGGGCACAAAAATGTACAAATTTCATGCAACACAGTTCAGCAAGGCAGCTTAGTGTGTTGTGCTGCATGAAAGGTAGAGTACAGGAATGTGTGAGGTATAACAATATATTACATCTCTTGGCTAGTGTATGGGCACAAACTGATGACAAATGCAGGCACCCTTGCTACATGATGCAACTGTCCCTGAAGTGGTGCTAGGCAGCAAATTTTGCATCAGTGCAAGCAGACCGCAGAAATGCCATGTAACATGTTTGATGTGGCCCATTCCTGCACTCACTCTTTCAAGCAGGGCAGCAAGCTGTCTAGGTGCATTGCATTGTGTGAAATTTACACAAATAGGTCCCCTAGAGACTAATGAGGTTCTGTGATCCATGTACATGTATTGGCATGTGAAAAGCAACAATAATACAACATGGGCATATTCACTTATAGAAGCATATGTTCCACATATTCCTGTGCACTTGAAAGTGAGAAAAATACTGTCAGAATGTATAAAAAATCACTTATGTCATATTCAACCATGGAATCTCCATAACATATTTCTATTTCTTGCCAGAGGGACGAACAACATCTCCTGGAGATCAGCCTGTCTGTGATGCCCAACCTGTTGATGACACCATCCTGCCTCCCATGGATGAAGACATCTTCCAACAAGTCCTGGACACTTCTCCGGTATAGTTGAGGGAAAACGATGTTGTTGGGTCTCCAGATGAACCAACACAGACTAGATATGGACCATCAACCTTTCTCAAACCAGCTGAGGACTCTGAGGACCCCCAAGTTACTTTTCAGTGGCAAGTGGTAGGAGTACAGCAGTGATTGGCTGATGAAGTCCGGTTGGGGATGGAAACCATAGCGGGCACTCTTGAAGGAGTCCGTGGGTGTCTTAGCCCTAATAAAGGGTTGACAAAGACAATCACAGACAACTACTCTTGGCTCGATGGGATTGATGACTCCCTAGCTGACATCGCTGGTGTCATGATGCAGAAAGAAAAACAACACCATCCTTCTCCATCTGACACTAGTGAAGTTGTCAGGCAGCTGGGAGCCATCAATACATCTATTCAGATCCTGGAGGCGAAGATTGACTCCTTCATAGCATCAATGAGTGCTCTGAATATCAAAATTGTTGCTTTGTTGACCAACCAGCAAACCCTTGCAGGGAATACCATGCTGCCTTACTGGCACTCATAAATGCTACTGGGAACATGGGGTTTCATCTTCTGCCTCTGGTGCTTGTGTGCCTGAGGCTAGTAACATCCCTCAGCTGCCTCCCATCAACACCATAACTTCCAGGGGAGGCAGAACACTCATCAGAGGAGGAAGATGTAGAGTTCCCAAGTTTCAGAAGAAGAACTTCCTGATAAACATTTGTGAATTTCTATCTGTCCTGTGCAGGACATCATGCCACCTTCTTTAAAACCCAGTTGAGTACTCTTTGTTTATGCAGTAGTTTATCTTGTCCACTTGTGCTCCAAAATAATATGCTACATTTGCTAATGGCAATTTGTTCCTCCACACTTATCTCAATAAACACATGCAAATGTGAAGTCACATTTGTATCCAAATGTATTTCGAAGTACAAAACATTATAATTTGGCATATGTGTTGATTGGAAAAAAGATACTACTTACATGTTGTAATGTGAGGACCAGAACCTCTGTTAAAATAAATAATGTTTAAAATACCATTAAGAGATTTGTATGGTTGGTTCTCAAAAATCTTCATACATAATGGAAATCAAAAACACGAAAATACTTTGTTGAAGCTGAATAAATGTGACCTAAAGTTAACTGCATATGCTATCTTTGTATGTGCACCTGCCACAATGATATACATTGCACTGGTATATTGAGCAATGTGTAGTTTCCCTATGCAACGTCCGAGTGAATCAGTGTGGCTGGGAGTGTGTAGGCCTGAGGCCGTGTGGCCGAGTAAACAAGCGCAGGCCGTGGGCCTGAGGAGGCCGAAGCCACCCTTGTGCCACACACGTTTAGGTAAGTAAGTAAGTAATTTTTATTATACATGATTAATTAAAACCGTTGTATACATTAATTACATATAAAAAATGGAGGTTCCTTGTTCATAATACAATAAATTAAAACAATGTTAAAAGCCCACATTGATACTGTAAATAAGGCAATTAAGAAATCCTCATAAAAAGGTACACCCATGATTGTTACAGTCTTCAAAACTCTGGGTAACTAAGACAGCTGAAAGTTCAAGTGCTAATAAGTGTTGATAGAGTGGGCTGCCGACCTGTCATTGTCCCTCCAGAGTGCTTGTTCCTATGCTCGGTGCCTTGCTATAAAGTGCCTTGACTGCAGCAGGGTGCTCTTTCTAAACTTGGGGGGACAAACAACCAATGATGCCTGTTAAAAGTGCAAGCGCAGCCGTAAAGTGCTCTTCAAAGGTTTTGCAGGACAGACTCAGGTAGAGCCCAATTCCGCTGTGTTCAGTTGATTCATGACCTGTAGCGATGAGTTTTTGAGTCTCTTTGCAACTATATCAAAAAAAATTGTTAGCCGGCAGTTTAGCTGCAATACAGCTGGGTTGAAGCACCTTATGCAATGCTGCCTGAATATTGGTCTTAGTAAGGTTATCCTTATGTCCCTTAAATTGTTGCAGATACAAATAACATGGATAAGGTCCTCAGTGCTGTGCCCACACAGGCGGCAGAGCTGCTCACCTCCTCTCCTTTCCCAAGGTGGTAGAAACGCGTTAATCGGGGCAATACCTAAACGGAGCTTTAAAATGTTTTCCTTGGTGCCCGTTTTTATTCCCGTTTTGAAGTAGGGCTGGGGTTTGAGGACTTCATAGTTATTGAGCACTACCCAGCCATGCGCTCGTTTAGCAAGTGTTTATTTGTCCTCTAGGGCTGATATCAGTCGAGTTGCCTTTGTCACTATTTTTTTAAATGAGAAGTGTGCCATTGGAGTTTTCCAGAGGTCTGTCAGACCCAGAAGCTCGATGGATTCCAGAAGATATTCTCTGGCTGGCGATTTTCCAAGGCAAAACAGTTCAGTCCAGAGGTGAGAATTCAAAGATCCTTCCTCGGCCCCTCTTATTTTATGCCAACATTTTATAAAAGCTCCCCTTTTTCCACCGACTGTTTTTGTAGCTCAAATTCCAGCCGTATTTGGGCCGGCGAAACATATCTGGGGAGATGGAAAATCGCTCGATAGGAGTTTGCTATTATTATGTCCAGGACTGCAGCATCTTTCCCTTTCAGAGGTTCACTCCCAGAGGTTATAGTTGGCTGTAGTTTTGCTCGCAGGACCTTTAGCAGAGGGTCGAATGTTAAATCCGGCAGCTTCTTCTTCAAAGGCTTTATTGCTAAATAAGTCATGACTCCCTTTCTCCGCAAGGACTCCAACTGCGGTTTAAAAGAGATCTTGTGATCTAAAAGTATTCCGAGATACTTATAACTTATTGACTGGTCTAAACACTGCCCAGCCAAATACCAATTTATGATCTTTATCTTGGGTAATTTACTGCCATAATTTTTGTTTTTTTTAAATTTATTTTTAAGGCGTTCCGTTGCGAAAAGCTGTGGGTCGCATACAGGAGGTGTTGGAGTCCAATAGGGGTCCGGCTTATCAGCACTAGGTCATCCGCGTAAAGCAGGTTTGACAATGTCATTTTACCTAGCTTCGGGCATGGGATGTGCATCTGTCGAGTTCCCCTGGAAGATCCGCTAAAAAAAGGTTAAAAAGCAACAGGGATAGATGTGTCCCAGCACCTAGCTTTATCCTAATCCAAGTATCAGTGTGCAGTTGCCTAAGTTGGTCTAAAAGGGGTTAGGGTATCCCCCATCCTTCCAGTTTTTGCCAGAGCTTGGTGCGGTCTACATGATCAAAAGCTGCTCTGTAGTCCATAAAACATAAAAATAGGGGATATTTTCCCTCCTTCGCAGCATTCATCAGCAAGATTAATGCCATAATATTGGTTATAGTGCCTTGCCCTTGGCAAAACCCTGTTTGAGTTGTTGGAATTATACGATTTATGGAGGCCCAGGAGGCTAATTCATCTAGGATTGTCCCCGCATAATATTTAGCCTCAGTGCTGATAAGGGCAATCAATCAGTAATTATTCGGGGCACTCCTTTCGCCTTGTTTGTAGATTGGGCTAATAATTGAACCTTTCCAGGACTCTGGGATTGTGGACATTCTAAGCACGTACCTAAAAACTGGAACTTGTACCTTACTCCAAAATTCTGCATCGTGTTTGTACAACATTGGGGGTATGCCATTGGGGCCGGGGACACCTGTAGGTCTGCCCCTAGCTATTTGTTTCATTATCTGCTGTGCTGATGGGCCGCTTTGCTCTTCTGATGTAAGCCGTGGGCAGTTTATGCCTAGTGATGATTCCGTCCCCTGTTGTTGTTGTGTTAACCTGGGGTAATCACTTTGCTCTATAGTTGCAAGATTGTGAGTTGTTACTTCCCTGTTGAGGCTGTCGAGGCTTGCATTCCCCAGATGTTTAGAGGTAGCAACTACATTTTGCTCTTTGTCGTTGAAATGGTTAGAAAGATAATCACGTCAGGTTGCCTCGGTTATGTTGAAATTTATACCGGGATGGTTAGGCCGCTGTAGTGTATTGACTATATGCCAAAACTTGGCGCTATTATTTTGTTTTGCATCGTAGAGCAATTTCACCCATAGTTCGTTGTCCTTGGTTCTTTTTTTTTCCAATTTCCTTCGCTTTTTCAGTCCCTTCGATTGTCGGAGGGTGCGCTGCAAACTCAGGTCTTGTGGTAAGTTACGGAGCTGCCTTAAGGTTTGGTTTATGGAGTGCTTTAGTTTTTTTGAGACTGGACTATTCACCGTCTTTGTTGGGGCGGCTACTGTTTTCCTTAATTTTGGCCCTGTCCTAGTTGCAAATTTTTCGCTGAGGGACATGATGAAACTTTTCCAAGTTTTCAATGGCTGGGCTAATGTGACCTTCCCTTGGTTGAATAGGACTTTAGCAGTTGCTGATATTACCTCTATATTTCTGGGACTGCATCTTATTCGTTGGAGGTTTATAATTTCTTCTGGGGTGATGGTTTTACAGATCTCTTGTGAGAGGGTTGAACCTGCTTTGAGACTCACTTCTTGGGGCAGGTGGTCGCTATGTTCGTTATTGCCTATTCTAAAGAAGGGGATTTTATTGAACAGGTTTAGGGTTGTAAAGGTGAAGTCTAAATGGGAAGATGCTTTGGTCGAGTGGTATGTGGCGACTGGTGGTTTGTCCCCCTCAAAGCGGCCATTTAAATCTAAATCCGTATTTGTAAAGCGCGAACTACTCACCCTTACGGGTCTCAAGGCGCTGGGGGCCGTCGTGGAAATTAAGTGAGCTATTGCCCAGAGTCACATGGTGCTGAGCTGAGCTGCCGCCGAAGCCGGGAATCGAACCGTGAACCCTGTGCTCCGAAGTCAGCTGCCCTGGCCGCTGCACCACACCTCTCCATTTAGTGCTCTCAAATTTAGGTGCTCTAGTTCCTGAAGCAGGTACCTCGAGCATCTTGTTGTTTTGATCGTTTTTGAAGGGCCCTGTAATGGAATTCCCCAGGCGCCAGTTAAATCTTGCGTTGAGTCGTCAGCTTGATCGTTCCCTAAGAGGTGCATATTAAAGTCGCCTGCCAAGATGATGTGGTCAGGTCCTCTTCTTCCATTACTCTTTTTAATTCGGCGGCCAACTCCTTTGCTGCCTTTAGTTTTTGTTTTGGATGCACATAGACATTAATTATTATTACTTTCTGATGAGTCTGGTTGAGCTTGAACGTTGCTGTTACAGCCTGGATGCAGCTTGGAGGTGCAATGTAGATCTTTACCGGAGAAATATCTCCTATTACTGTTATTGAAGCTCGAAGCATTAAACCCCCGAAGCGGCGGCCGAAATCAGATCCCTTTGTTGCTGGAATACAGCAGGAGGTGTAACCGTGGAGCTCGAAGGGTTTTTCCTCCCAAGTCTCCTGAAGCAGGATCATGTCAAAAGTTTTAAAATAATTTAGGACCTCTTGGTCATCGATTTTAGTGGTTAGACCATTGATGTTCCAAATGCATATATTAATTGCATGTTGTTCTGCTGGTGGTGCAGGAGTGCTAAGCATCCCTTGTCAGTTTAATTGCGCTGATGATATTGTTCGCTGTATGTGCATCCAGTCGTTGGTTGTAGGCGAGTGAGTTGAGTCAAAATGACCGCGGCATGCGTTCGTTGTGATGGTCATTTTGTCCATGATACGAGTACCTGGGGTACTACTCCTTGCTCCTTTTAGTACAGAGTTGGGCTTTTTGTTTTGACTGTTGATGTCTGTACTTAAAAAGGATGTTGGATATAGTGGTTTTGGCTCTGCCTTCAATATTATCCCCCAATTTTGAAATCAATTTTTTTCCTGCATGATTCTGTTTGCTATCTCAAAAGTATTCCATCTTGTTTTGGTCACTTCTGAGCTTAGCTGGTTGTTGTTAGGCAAGAATTCTATTGAAAGTAAGTCGGTGGAGCTAACGTTAGCTAGGCTTGGGATGTAGTATAAGAGCCGCAGCACATTCCCTCTATTTAATATGTCCACTCGACCTCGTGATTTGTACTCTGGGAGGAATATGATGGTGTCTGTATCCTCTCCCTTTGATGGTTCCTGATTCTGGGACGGAATTCCGCCACTGTTGGTTGCTGCATAGGCATGAGACCTAAGTTGGGCATTGTTAATGTTATTTGTTCCACAATTAGCACTATTTTGGCGAGTTAACAATAGATCAGTTGGTGTCTAAATTTTATCGTGTCTATTGGTTCTTTGCTCAGTGACAATCGTCTGTGGTTGCAATGGATCTTTATGGATGCCCTGCGTGTCATTTCCCAGTTTCGGTCTTATAATTTGAACCTCTTCTGTGGGTGCACTAAAGGCTTGTGGAGGTATAACTGGCTCTGATTTAGCTGGGGTAACCTCCTGGTCGTTATTCTGAGTTGGTGAGCTTTGGGTTAGGACACTAATAGGCGGCCTCCTGGTTGGTTCGTGAGTCAGTTCCTGGATGTTATTGACTCTTGTTGGAAGATGTGGACCCCCAGACAATTCCTGCGGAATATTGGATCTTGCAGCCGGGCATTCAGTTCTACCTTCTGTGGCAAGGACAGGGGTGCTTAACATGTCCTCGAGGCTGAAATCGGGTTCGGCTGAGGTTGCCTGGAGCTGGTTGCCGGTATGATGGTTCGGGGAGGTTAACTTCCTGTTTCTTCCTTTCCTTTTTTGCTTACGGTGGGTTTTCGCTGACAAGGTGTTTTTTTCGGGTGCTCCCGCTTTAGTATTTACCAAGGGACCACTACCCCCGATGGATGATCGAGGTTTATTAATGTCGTCTCCATGAGTTTGGGAACTGATTTTATTTTTCCCTCCGTGGGTGACTCACTACTCGTGAGGATCTGAGGTTTGACATTTGGTTTCAGCGCGGATAGTAAATCACCTAGTATTGATGGTAGCGTGAATAATTTATCAACTATTGGGGCACAGGTGCATTCTTGCTGCAACTTTTGGGCTTTGAAGGCCGCTTCTTGCCCACGTTTTATTAGGCCATTCAGTTCGGCTAGCTTCCTATCAATCCCTGAGGTGAAATCTGCCAGGGTTTGAAGAACTGTGAGCTGAAGGTCCAGTTTGTGGGATTGGTATTGAAGCGCCGTTGCGGAGTATTGCATAGTGCTGAGTATTGTTGCCCAGATTGAGTCTTTATTTATATGTCCTGCGTCACTTCTCTCAGACTCTGCGGTTTTTGGGGGGGCTTTGGGATTATGGTTGTACGAGGCGACAAGTTCCTCCCATTCTTGGGAGGCTAAAAAAGACATGTCACCGATTGATGTATGGGAATCTTCATAGGGTAACGGTAGACAACGCCTCGGCAATGAATTATCAGAGAATACGCTTAGGGCCGTCGGGGCCACTGCATCTTCTAATTGTGTGATTGGCAGCTGTAAAGGGAAGCTATTTTTCGGTTGTGATGTTTGGTCCCTTGCTTTTTGATGATCTGCCCACAGCGCTACTTCCGGGGTGACGGCGTGGTGGAGCTTTGGGTCTAGCCCAGTTTTTAAGGTGTCTGCAACAAGATGACTCTCCACTTCCAGGGAGGGAACTTGGTGGAGCTTGGGGTCTAATCCAATATTTGATTCCCCTTGTTGGAGCGATTTTAAGATGTCTGTCACAAGGTGGCTCTCTGTTGCATCCTTGGAGAGTTGCAGAGTCTGTGAGGAGTTTTGCGCGTTTTGTGAACTGACCAATAGGCAATCTTGCAGCTTCTTGGCTCGCTCGCTGCCGTCGTGCCTTTTATGGGCGGCATGGCTGCCGCTGCCAAGTTCTGCGCCTTTACCTGACCCGTTGATATCTTCAACTTTTAGCATTGCTTCTAGGTTTTGTTGAGTAGTAGTTGAATCTGCGCTGGTATTACCGCTGATATTGCCGCAGAGTTTTTCCTTTAAGTGAATTTGAGGGCCAGTTAGTTTTGTTGTGGGCCGCAAAGTTAGATCAAATCTCCCTGGTTGGAGTGGGGTTTGCAGCCCTTTTATAGTTCCGCTTTTGGAGAATATTGCTGTTCCGGGATCTTTCAGGAAGGAAAACTTTGTGTATAGTTTGGGCTGTAGGGTGCATGGATTTCTCTTTTGGGGTGTCCCCCCAATATTTATTAGTTCTTGGCTTTCCAAGCCCGGCTTCGAGAAAGCTACATTTCCAATTGCTGTTACTATTAATGTGTTTTTATCCTCCAGGCTTTGTGTGTCGCTGTAAATTGTGTCTTTGAGGGGAGCTCTGTCACTATAATTTGTGCCTTTGAGGGGAGCCCTGTCGGGGGAACGAGGGATCTTATTGACCGTTGCTATATCGCTCATTTTGTCGAGCTTTTCACGTTTTGTTAGGCGACTATCCGGGTCAGGGCCAAGGGGGCCGTTGTCCCTGCTTTTGCTCTCATTTTTCCTTTTTGTTGTTTTTGAATGCGGCCTCGATCTTACTGGGGTCTTTCTCACTCTGCCCGACCTCATGGTCCTTCCTACTATCCTTTCTGCTTTTTAAGTTGAATTTGTCTATGTTATCTTGGAATTGGTTTAGTTTAGTTTTTTGCGCAGAATGCAGGCTTACTTATTGTACTTGTTGTACTTTTGTACTCTTAACCTTGCTGTGAGAGTGTAGTCCTACGAGGTGACGAAGGGTGAGGAAAGACAATCTATTTGGCGTAACAGTAGGCTCAAGGAAAACTAACAACTGCAGCCCGTGTTGAAGAAAGCTGTTGCTGGCACGTACTAGCAAGTACTAGCAGAAGCTGGCAGATATTAATGGACGCAGCCAGCTGTGAAGTGAAGTGGAAAACTGAAGTGGCAAACTGCGAATTGCAATTTGGAAATTAGAAAACTGTGAGCAGTGGCACTATGAGCGGGGCTGTCAGGCGAGCCGCAAGCCGCGCCAGGACCTAGCCGGGCCGCCTCCGCGGGGACACACTTAGCACACTCTTGGCAGCCTCCCTAATGAAGGACTGCGCTTATTTTGCACACACAAATATGCTCACCTGCATCTTGGGACAGGCTGGCTGGTGGCGACTCATGGTGCTCTGTCTTGCCTTGTCTCCTGTCTTGCCTCGAGTGGTCTTCTTGCAGGCGTCTAGCTGTCGTCAAGAGAAACTCGGGGAAAATTAGGCCGGCTTGAGCACCAGAGAGGGAGAGGGAGGGCCCAGGCCAAGGCTTAAACACGCCTTAAACACCGGGTAACCCCCCGTCTGGGCGGCATCAAGCCAGAGCCAAAATCGGCGGGGAGCCAGGAGTCTGACCGCTGCACTTGGCCGCCCGATGCTGAAAGCTGGATGCCGCCCGCACCCCCGGTTAGACGGCGCTTAGTTGTGTGGAAAATTAATTTGTATCGATAAACATTGTCTGCGCCATCTTGCCCTTTTTCCCAATGCCACACTTTCGTCGTCTGCGGCGGCCATTTTAGCTACCTTGATCAGACCCACTCTCTGCACACCGCTAATCCCCAGCGCGGCTCCACACCCTCGCAAGCCCCCCCCGCACTGGTCACCCTCTCTCTCTCTCTCTCATGCACGGGCCATTAACCCCCTCCAACTGCGCTGCACTTCCCTGGGAATCTCACCCCGGGCCTGCCCGACACCTCCCTTTCCTCCTATACACTATCACACCCTCTGACACCCCTCTTCCTCCGTATCCGATTGTCCAGGCCGGTCCCAGGCTATCACCTAGCCCTGCGGATACAGTTTATGGCCCCGACTGTAAGGAATCGCCCCTCTTCAAAGGAGTTACAGTAGATCAAGGCCCCCACCCCATGAGATCCGTCACACCACATGCATTCCGGGAACCGGCGGAATGCCCTGCTGATCCTGCCGTCTGATGACGATTCTGTATGGTGAATGGGGAGGGGATTCTCACTGTAAGGGTGCGTGGGAACGGGTCTGAAGCGAAAGATCCCAGGGATGTCTTTCATACTTCAAAGTATCTTTACTGTAATAAAGAATGTCTTCCTGCCATAAATGCGTGTATAAGAGGCCAGGCCTCAGAGATGCAGTAGAGCACCTCGTGAAGATTCCCTGTTGGTCTGATCTGACGTGTTCTCCTCCGGAGAGAATAAACCTTTGTTTCCTGCCTTCCAGTCTCCAGCGCCTGCCTCTTCATTGATTCATATTTTGGGGAATAGAGGCGACATCGCCGGGCAATACTTAAGGTTATTCCATTCGTCGATTGCCTTCCTGTTTTACAATTGGCGTCCCAAGCGTGGGGCCCATCAGCGACACGTGGATCCAGTGGGAGAGGTCCTGACGACAGAGTGAACGACTGCAACGATCGGGAGAGCTCCTGTCCGATAGACCCTCGTCTGACAGCCGATCATCCGAACTTCACTGGTTCCGAACAGACCTCTCTCGAGTGATCTACGGTCCTGACTGGGAACCATCAGGAGTGCCGCGATAGAAGATAGAGGACGATCGGGCGCTGGATTCGGAAGACAGGAAACAGCCCATGCGGTCCGGGTAAGGTCGTACAAAACGACAAATTGTGAAACGATAACGGTTCTTTGAGACATTTGCTGCTTACAAACGAGGAAGAGTACAAATACTCTATCTTCCTTTGTGAACAGTGAAGGGTGGGTAACGCGGACTTTTGTCCCCCTTTGTAATCTGTCGTACCTATCTTTTCTCCCCACTGATTGTTTGTTTGATTGATTGTCAAGGGTAGCTCCCTTTTTCTTTGAGTATCAGAGTAGCTCCTTTTGAGGCATTCCCTGTCTACAAACGGCGAGGGATAGGAATATTCTCTCTCCCTTTACAGATAGTGAAGGATGGGTAACGCGGACCTTTGTCCCCCTTTGTAATCTGTCGTGCCTATCTTCTCCCCACTGATTATTTATTTGGATCTAGTTCTCTTGAAACATTCATTGTCTGCAAACAACCTGGAATAGCAATATTCTGCCTAGTCTTTTGCAGGTAGTGAAGGGTAGGTAACGCGGACTTTTGTCCCCCTTTGTAATCTGTCATGCCTATCTTCTCCCCACTGAGTGGTAGCTGGTTCAGCCCGGACCGCTTGTTAGAGGTGGATCATCCAGTCCCACTGGAAGGCACCCCTAACAAAGACATGTTCACAAAGCATGGACTAGTCGCTATAGCATATTGCAAATTATGGCACAGGTATACGAAGAAGGAACCCCAGAGTCAGTGGCCACTGATAGGATCCTTTGAAGAAAGCAAACTAGATGCACTAGATGAAGCCCTAAAAACTCGTAGAACGACACCGACCATGCTAGACAGCGTTGGCCTGTGGCGCAAAGAAACTGTACAGCGAAAGAAGAAAGAGGAAGCTAGGTTAGACAAAGAGCTACGTAAAGCAGCCCACCTAGCTGCAAAGAAACTAGAGGAAGAAATAAAAAAGAGAGAGGAGGCTAAGCGAAAACAAGAGATCGAAACACCGAGCCAGTGTCCTGTTAGAACACCCTCTGCGCTCTACCCTGAATTACCTTCGAAACAGCGAACCAACGATGATCTCTTATTAGGTCCTCCGATCATCTACATGCCCCCTCCATATGCCCCTTCCCAACCTTCAGCGCAACACTCGCGACCCCCAAGCACAGACGAGAGTAGCGCCAGGGCCTCGGCCCCCAAGGCCTCCGCACCGGCGGAATCCCTCGCACCAGATACAAAACAAGCAGCAATATTAGATGACCATGAGGCCCGAAACACAGAACCCACAAGGACGAACAGGTTGGGCAAAAACGAGCAAGAGAGGATTGACAAGGTAGTCAGGACACTAGTAGAACGAAAGGAGAAGGAGGAACACGTTATGGATATATTCAACTCATATGCGGGAAGCCACAGACGACACTTTGTCGTACGATTATGTTATCATGTCCTAAACGCTTATGAGGACCGATATCGAGATAGAGGTCCCGAGAGCCTAACGACTCTGTATAGAAAAATTGATATCGGGGATGAGGGCGAGTGTGACGTGACGGACCTCCTTGCGCGTACACTTAGGGTTTTCTGCCACCTCACTGAATCAGAGGTGGAAGCTAAACCTACGACATCCGTAGCGGCCGAACCACGAATAGAGCAACCTAGCACCATGATGCCGATAAGAGAGGCCGCCCCCTATTGGGTCCCCCCACGAGGTCAGGGAACACACGATGATGTTAACCATACGGATGCAAAGGGGAGGATAGTGTACAACTGGGTCTACCAACCATGGGATCGACAGGATATTCTGACGTTCCGAAAATCTCTGCCCGATTTACGAAAAAACCCCACCGCCTTCTACACTGAACTAGGTACAGCCTTAGGTTCCACTATCATGACCCTAACGGACCTCGATTTGTTCTTCGGGTTATGTCTGCCAGCTGATGTGTGGAAGCAGATCCGCAAGGTCGACCACCTTGAGCTGTTCGGACATACCTGGAAACAACTCGATGAGTTCGACAAGCAACGAGGAGCCGGGCAGAAACCCGTAACGGCCATCCTTGAACTCCCGGACAAGATCGTCCAGAAACTCAAGACCCTGATTCCCGAGAAGAAAATAGACTGGTCAATAGTGACGGCCTGTAGACAGAAACCACAAGAAGACGCTTCGGAATACTTCTCTAGGTTCGAAACGGTGTTCTCCGACTACAGCGGCCAAGATATGGCCACTGCAACCGGACACCACTTGTTCGTTCAGAATTTCGTGAAAGGCCTGGTGCAAGAAGTTTCTCAAAAATTGCAGGCGAGCGAAAGCAGTTGGGCAGCCTCTAAACCCACGGCTATCCTCCAGATGGCCCAATACTATGAACATCAGAAGAATGAGAATGATAGGGCATCCGAACGTAAAAAGAAGGAGTTGAAAGAGCGGGTCATGATAGCTCAACTGCAGGGGGTGACGATAGGTAGGGAACCCTCCAAGGGGAACTACCAGCCGACAGCCCCTAAAAATACACCCTCCAGAGAACGAATGCCCGTACCCTATACAAGCCGAAGGGACTTAGATGAAAACCAATGCGCGTTTTGTAAAGGATACGGTCACTGGAAGTCGCAGTGCCCGGTCCTTCATGAAGCAAACAAGAACCGAGAGGCTAGGGATGGGACAAACGGACAAAAGAACAGGGACCAGGGACGGGGACACACCAATGATGCTAACTATGACAGACCAAGCCGACCTAACACATTTGACCGCCCACGACAGAATCAGTATCAGCAGTCCGATTGCGAGAACGTCCACGATTTCGCATAGGACAGCCAGGGACAAGGGAGGGATCCAGTCGAGCTTTGTGTTGACCAGCAAGGTCCTTATGTCACTGCTAAGGTCCTGGGTACGAAGTCCCCATTTTTGGTGGACACTGGGGCAACACGTAGTGCATTATCCAAACGACTGATTCCAAGGGCACCCTTGTCCGGCTCACACGTGACATCAATAGGCTTTGATGGAACGCCCTCTACTAATCCCTTATCTACACCGATTCCCTTTGACTTAGAGAACAACATCACGGACACAACCTTCCTGCTATCTTCCAACACCCCCGACGCCATTATGGGTCTTGACCTCCTGAAGCACTTTCGAGCCACCATTCGATGTTCCCCAGACGGAGTACGAGTCATACTGTACGATAACCAGAATCTGTTCAGACCTTGTCCCACCCGACGCATGTTTTCCATCACTGACGCTGACTTGTCCTTACTAGACACTTTACCCCCGTACCTTTGGGCCAAGACCGACTCAGACGTAGGACGCATGATGATAGACCCTGTGCACATCAC
Organism: Calotriton arnoldi; assembly: GCA_963921515.1. NCBI lineage: Eukaryota > Metazoa > Chordata > Amphibia > Caudata > Salamandridae > Calotriton > Calotriton arnoldi. Next base: position 669,856 of record CAWUFW010002735.1, on the reverse strand, counting down.
TGTACGGTCAGACGCTATGCTCCCAAAGCTCCCACAGTATCGGATATCGCCCGAGGGCGAGAAGGCATTGGTAGGAATCATTCAGTCCTTAGTCGATGCAGGAGTGGTAGAGGAAGTAGTCAGTAATATCTGTAACAGCCCTATCCTACCCATTGTCAAGAAGCAAGGCGAGGGAGATGAGAAGGCTTATCGCTTCATCATTGACCTCCGCGAAGTAAACAAAGTAGTCGTACCTCAGTACCCAGTAGTCTCTGACATCACCACCATCTTGACCCTGATCCCCTCCACTGCCACTGTTTTCACCGTCATAGATCTCAAAAATGCTTTCTTTTCTATCCCCATCCATCCAGACAGCCGATACCTCTTCGGCTTCACCCTAAAAGCCCGTTCATATAGATTCTGTAGAGCACCCCAGGGCTACACTGAGAGCCCCAGCATCTACAGCCAGGCTCTCAAGAGACAGCTGGACGCAGTCCAGCTCCCGGACGGAGTGGTGTTAATCCAGTATGTCGACGACATTCTCCTGGCTGCCGACACTACGCCACTTGCCACCACAGCCACCATCCAACTCCTGCACTTCCTCGCGGAGAATGGTCACAAGGTCTCCAAGAAGAAGCTGCAGTTCTGCCAACCACAGGTGACATACTTAGGCCACCTCCTGTCCAAGGACGGGAGAAAGCTCACACCCGATCGGATCCGGACCATCCTAGAGACCCCCGTTCCCAAGACTCAAAAGCAGGTTCGCTCCTTAGTAGGCCTCACGTCCTTCTGTCGGCAGTGGTTGCCAAACCTTAGTCTCATAGTCAGACCTCTACTCTCTCTGTTAGCGAAAGACGTTCCCTTCCCACTCCCTTGGACCCCTGAATGCCAATCCTCCTTTCAAGAACTACGAGATGCCCTCTGCTCAGCCCCTGTTCTAGGAACCCCTGACTACACCAAGCCCTTCTCCCTCTTCACCCACGAGAGGGAGGGGTGCGCTTTGTCTGTCCTAACGCAACCCATAGGTCCCAAACAACGCCCTTGTGCCTACTTCTCTGCCACTCTTGACCCTGTAGCCAGAGCTCTGCCCGCCTGCCTTCGAGCGGTAGCTGCCGCTGCCGTCTCTATCCGACAAAGTGAGGGGATCGTACTTTCGAATTCCCTCACTGTGCTGGTCCCCCATGCTGTCGACACACTCCTGAACCAGACCAAGACTCAGCACCTGACTAGCGCACGACTGACTGGTTACGAGTTAACTCTGCTTACACCCCACATCACGTTGAAACGATGTACCACTCTGAACCCTGCCACTCTGTTGCCCCTCCCCGATGACGACCCCAATGTGTCCCCTATGCATGACTGTGTGACCCTCACGGACGAGCAAACTAGAAGTAGAGCTGACCTCCGTGACACTGCCATCCCAGACCCTGATGGAGAGCTATGGGTAGACGGCTCGTGCATTAAACTCCCCGACGGCACGACCTCGGCTGCCTATGCAGTCACCACAGCCCGGACGGTAGTTGAGACGGCCCGCATCACCCAACGGTCCGCACAAGCGGCAGAACTAATTGCCCTCACACGTGCATGCGTCCTAGCAACAGGCAAAGTCGCAAACATCTACACCGACAGCCAGTATGCCTTCGGGGTGGTTCATCATTTTGGGCTCTTATGGAAGGAAAGGGGATTCCTGACTTCGCATGGCACACCCATCCTTCACGGAGATCTAGTCTCTGCCTTGACCGAAGCAGTCCTCCTCCCCGAACGACTTGCAGTCATCAAATGCCAGGCACACAAGAAAGTGACAGACATCATTGGACAAGGAAATGCACTAGCCGACATCACTGCTCGAACCACAGCTGAGAATAGGACGACGACACGCATGTACGTGACTAGGTCACAGACGGAAAAATGGAAGGACGCTAGAGAGCACATTAGAGACATACAAATGGCCTGCTCCCCCAAGAACTGACTGAATGGGCACGGGTGGGACTGAAAGATGATGAAGGCTGCTGGTTGACAAAAGACACGAACAAATGGCTGCTACCCAATTCCTACTTGATCCCCATACTGACTATGGCACACTCCCCAGCACACATAGGATCTGCCCCCATGATTGAACTCATCACCCGAGTCTGGCACAACGACAAGATTCCCGACTCTGCTAGACGCCTAGTTCAACAATGCTTAATCTGCTTGCAACACAACCCAGGGAAAGGAACTGTTGTCCCTCGGGGTGGGTTCGGGGTCCCCGACCATCCCTTTGAAGTCCTACAGATGGATTACATTCAGCTAGACCGTTGCCTGGGTTTGAAGTACGTCCTTGTTGTCGTGTGCGCCTTCAGCAAATGGGTGGAGGCCTATCCCACACGCGACAACACTGCCATGACCACTGCCAAAGTCCTGTTAAAAGAGTTTTTCCCCCGATATGGCCTTTGTCGGATTTTATGGAGTGACAACGGCCCCCACTTCATAGCTGAAGTCATCCAACTTATCTTAAAGGGATTGGGTGTAAAACAGAAATTTCACGCAGTCTTCCACCCCCAATCTGCAGGCCTGGTCGAGCGACACAACGCCACACTCAAGCTAAAAATCTCTAAGATTGTTGCCTCCACCGGACTGAAGTGGCCTGATGCCCTCCCATTGGCATTGCTATCAATGCGCTCCACCCCCACTAAGCACCACTTGACCCCTTACGAAGTAGTATTCGGGCGGCCAATGAATATTTGGGCCGCGCCTAGGCCAACTTCGATCCATGACGTCCCAGACGTCCTAATGTCTGACTATCTGTGCACCCTCACTAAAACCTTAACTGTCATCCATCAACAGGTGCTACAAGCCATCCCAGACGCTTCCAGGGGCCCAGGACACGACATTCACCCAGGGGATCACGTCTTGATCCGCAACTTCCAGCGTGCCAAAAGCTTGGAACCTCGGTGGACGGGCCCCTGGCAAGTCCTGATCACTACACGGACGGCCCTTCGAGTGGAAGGCAAGCGTCACTGGGTGCATGCGCACCATTGTAAACGCGCCCCCCAACTCTGACGACGGAAGAAGACATCGCGACTCAGGAAGAGCTCCTGACAAAAGACAAACCATCGTTGAGCTGTCACACCGACACAGAAACGCTCGAACTGGCAGAGTTTCCCGATCCCACCGTACCGTCCAGGGAAGGGTACAACCTACGTAAAAGGGAGGAGCTTCGGCAAAGCAGACCACTGACTGGGTAAAATCTCAGAACGGTAGCCTAACACACTCAAGGTTGCCCGAAGAGAAGTCAGAGAAAGTCGGTGGTTCTGCCCGCTACCGAGCACTCTGAAGATGATGGAAGCGCCCGACTCCCCAATGATGGAAGCAACTGGATATCCGAAGAGGACCTACCGAAACCCAAAGACTAACAAACTGCACAGCTCAAAGACTATAGCCGTTTTCATTACCCTTCTCTTTTGCCTCCTCCTCATGACAACCTTCTGGATCATCGAAGAAAGCACACCCGCTCACAAAACATTGCTCCCCACTGAACTGCCGATAACTACCAAGGAACACTTCCTGATTGCCCTTTCTCCACCGCTCCGAGAGAGACGCAGGGAGTTCTGGAATAACTCTTTTGTGCAACTGCTGCACCAACACAACCTTGCCGCTAATGCCACTAATTGCTGGATCTGCGGGCTGCTGCCCCATGCAGCCGGACACTCCATCCCGTTCATTCCTTCGCCCTTTTCCATCCACGGCTCCTGTCTTGCCTGGCTGATTCTTCTGCAAGAAAGCTTTAAAGACAATGCCACATCAGAAAGAACTGTTTCGCATTTCTACCACGAGGCATGGCTGAATAAGACTGGGCGAACCGCTACTCCTTTTTACCCTCTGACCTCTGGTACCTCTATTCACATGGACATCCCTGCCAAAGAACGAGTGGAAATGCAAGTTTTCCATAACCCAGCCAGACCCACTTTCTCCTACCTCCGGAAACGAACAGCCACCACTCTGACAGTGGCCTTGTCTGTTGTCAACGTCTCGGGCCTTGTGTGCATCGAAGGCCTGGGGACGCAACTGGTGGGCCGCAGCGCCTGCGTCATCACCAGAACACTGGATTCATCCGACCCTCCCTCCTTTGTTGCTTCTCCAAATATGTACTTTGTTTGTGGCACCAAAGCATACACCTGGCTCCCCAAAGGTTGGGGGGCACATGCTACATTGCCTTCATCCTCCCACCTACGTATGTGGCCCCAGCAAGCCATCACCGGCAAAAGCGTGCAAGGGACATCGACCAGGCCGACTCGACAGGAGCACAGTTCTTGGATGCCGCGAAAGGACTTGTGCCATTCTGGGGTCCGATGACGAACAGCCGCGCCATCCGACACTTGACCCAGGCAGTTGAAACCACCATGAACATCACAGCTGGCATCTTGACCAATAACACCGCAGAGCTTCAGGCAGTCCGCCTGGTGGCTCTGCAGAACCGCCTTGTTCTAGACGTGGTTCTGGCAGACCGAGGAGGAGCCTGCCGCATCATTGGGTCCAGCTGTTGCACCTACGTGCCAGACAATTCACCTTCTGTTTACAAAGCCATCGAACACCTCCATAGACTGTCCTCTGAAGTACACCAGGAGCAAGAAGGATGGTCGCTTGGGAGCTGGTTCTGGGACTTACTGAAAGCCTGGGGGTGGAGGTTGTTCACATTCATTCTGATTCCGATTGTGGTGCTATGCGGGTGTTGCTTAAGTATCCAATGTCTGCCTCCTCTGTGTTCATTATTTTCAAATTGCATTTGCCCAAAGACTTTGGACTTACAGGCTGAACACATGAAAACTTTGTATGAGACAGAAATACGTGGCATTATGGGGATCGACCCGAATTAACAAGTTGGCGAGAAATGTTAAAAGGGAGGACTGTGGAAAATTAATTTGTATCGATAAACATTGTCTGCGCCATCTTGCCCTTTTTCCCAATGCCACACTTTCGTCGTCCGCGGCGGCCATTTTAGCTACCTTGATCAGACCCACTCTCTGCACACCGCTAATCCCCAGCGCGGCTCCACACCCTCGCAAGCCCCCCCCCGCACTGGTCACCCTCTCTCTCTCTCTCTCATGCACGGGCCATTAACCCCCTCCAACTGCGCTGCACTTCCCTGGGAATCTCACCCCGGGCCTGCCCGACACCTCCCTTTCCTCCTATACACTATCACACCCTCTGACACCCCTCTTCCTCCGTATCCGATTGTCCAGGCCGGTCCCAGGCTATCACCTAGCCCTGCGGATACAGTTTATGGCCCCGACTGTAAGGAATCGCAGCTCTTCAAAGGAGTTACAGTAGATCAAGGCCCCCACCCCATGAGATCCGTCACACCACATGCATTCCGGGAACCGGCGGAATGCCCTGCTGATCCTGCCGTCTGATGACGATTCTGTATGGTGAATGGGGAGGGGATTCTCACTGTAAGGGTGCGTGGGAACGGGTCTGAAGCGAAAGATCCCAGGGATGTCTTTCATACTTCAAAGTATCTTTACTGTAATAAAGAATGTCTTCCTGCCATAAATGCGTGTATAAGAGGCCAGGCCTCAGAGATGCAGTAGAGCACCTCGTGAAGATTCCCTGTTGGTCTGATCTGACGTGTTCTCCTCCGGAGAGAATAAACCTTTGTTTCCTGCCTTCCAGTCTCCAGCGCCTGCCTCTTCATTGATTCATATTTTGGGGAATAGAGGCGACATCGCCGGGCAATACTTAAGGTTATTCCATTCGTCGATTGCCTTCCTGTTTTACAGTTGGACCCCCCGGTAAGAAAACCAAAGCCGAAATCGGAGTGGAGCCGGAGCTGTGAGCCGCAAGCGAGCGAGCTCAACTGCAGCAACTCGATGTCCTCCCCACAGCCGGCGATCGAAACGAAAACGTGTTTAGGGACTGCAGCCGTTTCCCAATATGTCTATTTGTTTAAATCTCAGGCATTGTTTGAGAGATCTTCAAGGCCAAAGTAAACTGTGTCGAGTAAAGCAAGCGTCTAGGCCTATGCAGTGCAAGTGTGAGGGGAGCCCCGGCCTCGAGTGAGGGTGTGAAGCATGCCAGCTTGTCCAAGCAGGGGAGGAGGGAGAGGGGGGAGACGGACCCACTCAAGCTGTTTGTGCAATTGCTCACATTGCCGCTCTCTTGTGTCTAGAAAAGCACAAGGTAAACTTAACGAGACAATTTGGCAAACCTTCACCAATCAGTATAGAAAAGCTAATTAAACGGATGACTCGCAGATAAATACATTGCAAACTGTTTCAACCGGCAGAGTTTCATGAAAACAGTAAGCACACACACTTGCATGGATGCCCACCATTTCTCCGGGCTACAGTCACTACAATCGGGACATCTTACCCTCACAGTGATCATCAGGTTACTTAAACAGCACCAGCACTGCAGCTGCCTGTTCACAATCACATATATCCCTAGTTGCCTTTGCAGATGCACTCACCGATTTAGTGCATGCTCCGCAATCCTGGGTTCAATCATGTGCGTTCCGTTACCTACTTCGCCCCCTCCACTCAGTGTGGCCTAGATCATGGTGGCATAGTATTCTCCTCCAGTTCCCTCCTCTTCCCACGAGATGAAGCACCACACACCACACCTGATGCCAGAACTCCTGTACCAGAATTCGGCACGGGATTGCGGATGTTAGATCTAGGTAGGTTGTAGCTGTCTTAGGCAGAGTGCATGGCTAGACCATCATGAAGACACAGAGGTTCCCTCTTGTGGTACGTGAAGCATGACATGCCTTGTTATGTTGTACTCATGGGGTGAGCGACGCACACTGGCAAACTCTAAGTGGCAGGCCAGGGAACATGTAACAATGTGACACCTCCCCAGGGGAGGTCAAATCAGGAGACATATGGGAAAAACATCTTGTACTGTCCTCTTCCTAAGTGAGCTGCATGATAATGCACACTTAGCAAGAAGTAAATGCCAAAGACGATTCATTGTGTCTCCTGCACAAAAATAAACCAACCAACAAAGCCCCTTGCATTATGGTGCAAAGGGTGTCTGCGTCAGTGCTAGGCATCAGTTTATGTCCCAGCAGAGGCATGGAGCAGCAATCTGTAGTATCATGTCAAATCCAATACTTATCTCACATCTCCCTTTCACACACGGTGCTACAGTAAGGAGACTACCTGTGTTGTGCTGAGTGTAAAATCAAATACTTAGCCCCACTTACAGTGTCTAAAGTTTGGAAATAGGTCCATACACAACTCTAAAGTGAGGAAGACCAACAGTTGTCCAGAAGTCTCTGACAATGCAACATTTTCCTACAATGTATTCAGGACGAAATGAACATCATCTACTCACCTAACACAATAGTGCCAACTCATGACAAATAAATAATATCCAACTTGTGAACAATGATTAATTTATCGAAATGTAAAACCCAATATCTAAAAACACTACCTAACCCTAACTAACCTACATTAATTATCATTAAGACTAGCCTATACTACCTTATCTAACACTTAACCTATCCTAACCACTATTGACACATAACAAGTTTACCAGCCCCCTAACCCCCTTAATACACATTGGTCCGTACAATATAAACATCAACTACATTCTAAACATATACTACCTACACATAGTAGCCTAAACAAAGATATATGTTTGGTTTATTTCTCTTTTTTTTAAAAATGTTATTTAAAAAAAATGTAAACACAAACTATTAACCCCCTCACCCACTTAAAAGCCTACCATAATAAATACTTACTAAAAAAACTACTACATCAAAACTTCTTACTTAACTAAAACTAACCTAAACTATTCCTAAACCTACACTAAACACTAACTATAACTATGATCACTAAAAATAGCAATATAAAATTTATAAAAAACCAGGAAGGGACTGTCCAGAGGGAGAGTCTAAATTTGGGTGGCAATTTGATTGCGTGCCTTCTGGCATGTCAGCAAAAGTTCTCTAATGCTCGCCTGCTCCTTCTCAATCCTGGCCATCCTCCTGTCCATAAGCTGCAACTGTCAGGCAAGCAACATTTTGAAATTTGGGGGTGCTGCACTTCAATCTGTCTTTCATCCTGTACCTTGCAGCTGCTGTCCATTTAAGGGTCCAGGAGTGGGCTGTGACCTGCCTTGCTGCTGAGTTGCAACCTGAGAAGCTGTTGCCACAGGGGTCTTCTGTGACTTGGACCATGTAGTTGATCCCCAGATGCCAGCGGACTTTGCCTTCTTGTAAGTGTGGCCCATTTTCTTAAGCATAAGCAACCTTGCGGATGCTTCTATACTGTGCCCGTCTCAATGCAAAGGTCTTTGTCATGTCTGCTGTCATGTTAGCTATGGAGAACATTGTACCTCATAATAGGGAAAGTTTCATATGTACATCACGTTTCACAAAATTTAACTGACTTTGTTATGCATAATAAGGGCCAGTCCATACTTACACCTAATCTTGGGATAGAGAAATGTACAATAAACCTTCAGAACAATGACTTTTCCAATTACAATATGTTAAACTGACAGTTTAGGTCAGTGTGGGTGAACAAAATATCTATTTAGTCAGAATATGGAAACATGCATTTTGCTCATACCAGTGACCTTCATTCATTCCTATTACATTTACATTAACACGCCTCCTTGTTTATTTAAAAAAAAATCTGTTGACATGTGCTAATATTTTTGCTTAATGATTCTGAGTGATTTGTTGGCAGGTGAGTAATACCTCCCCTTACTTATCATGCTGTTACAACTATCATGGATCACACACTTGTCACAGAACTAAAACCATGCACTCATGCCACTTACTTTCCGCGTCAGTATCCCTGATGCTATCAATTTCTCCTTTGGTGAATGGGCAATGTCCACCTGCAAAACAATAATGGCAAAATTGTTTTAGAAATAGTGCAACTACACACAGTTCAAAATCAAGGTGACTTGCTGTGCTATGCTGCATGAATAATTATTAATGTGCCCCTTGGTACGTACATACTAGGCTGGCCACACAGACATACCTTATACCATGTGCAGTGTGGATAATGATATGTATGGTGAATCTAGCCATAGGGACAGATTTACCCACAGACTGTGCAGTGTTTGCATCACATGAGTGAGGGAAAACAGCAATACATTATGAACCCTATTACACTGACAAGCCAAAACCTTCTTCAGTGATGGAAATTGTTAAATAGTAAGCCTTATTTGGCCAAAGGGCTGCTTTGCATTACTTCTGTTCAAGAGTGCTAGCTTCCTGTAACGCAACACAGCATTTATGCCAGGTGTGCTACTTTGTGTGACAGTTCTGCCACCTGCTGCCACTCTCTCTTGCCTTGTGTGTCCCAAGGCATCCACACATTGCAGCTAAATTCTGATTTGATATGTCCAGAAAATCTTCTAATAGATCCCCGTCAATACCAGGAAAACCGTCACCCAAGCCCTCATGACCAGCCGTCTTGACTACAGTAAGGCTCTCTATGCCAAAATCACCACCCAACTCCTCATGAGATTCCAGACCATACAGAATGCAGCAGCTAGACTCACCCTCAACCTCCCCAAATGCACCCACATCATCCCCCACCTCAGGAACCTCCACCAGTTCCCGGTCAAGAAGAGATGCCAGTTCAAATTCCTAACACATGCCTACCGAGCTCTACACAACCAGGGACGAGCCTACATCAACCACCGCATGAACTTCCACCAACCTGCCAGACACCTTGGCTCCACCTCCCGGGACATCACGTGCAGCCCCCGCATCTGCTGCAGCTGCAGTGAAGGCGCGCCTACTCCTACCTCGCCACAAAAGCCTGGAATGTCCTGCCTTTCTACCTACGAGCATTTCCCTCCCTGGCGGAATTCAGAAGAGAACTCAAGACCTGGCTTTTCGAATGAGGCCATCTTTACCGAATCCGAATCCAAAAAGCTTTATTCGACACATTGTCATAAAAGCATTTTACATAAATATCCATGATCTTTCCAAGATATGACTAAAACCAAAAAGAACATGTGACAAAAAGAATAGATATCATGTGATAATGATTACCACTAGAACAAGTTTTCAGTTAAATTTTTTTTTTTTTAAACTTACCACTTATATAACACATTTAAAATTTCACAATTAAAAATTTTACAGTATCATTGGCTCCTTTTTAGTTAATTCCGACCATAAAATGAACATAAAATGACCCGCTATTTGAGCGATGTGGATTTCATTGCATCTCTCAATCAATGACTTTCTGGTTACAAACAGTCAATATAATTCATGCTACTTTTGGTTTGGACCTTATGACCCACATCCACCCTAGATATTTTGCAACTCCTATAGAAATATACGGTAGGGTGCTGGTGCGCATTATCATTTCTGCCTCCGCGCTCTTCCTCGTACCCAACATTTTGCATACAGGCTTCAACCAAATCCTGCGCGGAGCGGCATAAGCTGGGCACACAAATAGCATGTGGGCAATCGTTTCACTGTGTGACAGACAAATTGGGCACCTGTTATCACCTGGGCTCGACCACCTTGACGTAAAAGATTTGAGAGGCAACGAGCCCACCCTCAACTGAAAGTACAGCTTTCTATCCAGTGGTTTAGTTATGGTGTCCCAATAGGGTTCAAGGTTCGGGATGTGTTTAAAATTCAAAAAGGATCCTGTTAGTGAAGATGATTCACTACATCTCAGGGTGTTATACACCACCATCTCCCAATACTTTTCTTTTAGGACCCTTTTTGAGGGAAAACATGCTGAAATTGGATCCACCCAAAGGGATTTCATCCCAATAGATATTAGTACATCCCTAACTCCCCGTAGCCAGCTTATCTTATGGAAGGTATCTGATTTAATAACATCCACAAAACCCAAAGCATATGACATCAATTCCGGCGTGGTCCACAATCTGCGCCAGTATAATACAGGGCGTAATTTAGCAATGTCAGATATGGACTTTCTGCCAAGCTCATAGATTAAAGGGCACAGTGGTGTACTTTGGGGGAGATTAGTGATACTACGTAGGAATCTATTTTCAGAAGCTCTAAGTTTAGACATGTTCTCAAACCCCCAAACTTCAACGCCATAGAGGGCCGCGCTAATCACTTTCATGTCATAAACCTGAAGCACAGGCCTAATAGGTTTTGTGAGTGACTTTTTGTGCTCCACATTTAGCGCTCCTGACAATTGCCGGTGTTTAAGTGTGGCAAGGTCAATTTGCTGGTTTCACTTGAGATCACTCTGAATATTTACCCCCAAATATGTGAACGTTCTAACTTGTTCCAATGGTCGGTTATTCATTAAAATGTTACCTTTAAAAACACTATGTGAAAAAATCATAAACTTCGTCTTAGATACATTGACTTCTAGACCACAAGCGGAACAAAATTCTTCAAAAATAAGCAAAGCTCGCTGGAGTCCGCTAGGGGTCTTCGAAATTATCAAAGTATCATCAGCGAACATTAAAATAGGTATTTTAATCCCTGCTAATGTTGGGGCATCAGTATTCACAGATGATATACAGTCCACTATGCCGTTGATAAACAACGAGAATAGGGTGGGTGCCATGGCACATCCCTGCCGCACCCCACGCTCTACTGGAAATGTGCTAGTGTCCATACCCTGGGAACCCCATCGGATTCTAGCTGAGTTGTCCTCATGCAGCCTTATTACAAGTGATAAAAGTTCGCTTGGCAACCCCAAGTCCTTCAAAGTTGCCCACAGTTTGGTGCAAGGTACTAAGTCAAAGGCTGACTTCAAATCCACAAAAGTGGCATAAAGACTGCCTTTGCTCAGAACCACTACTTTCCAGTATAAAAGAATAAAGCGAAACACCTGGTCAATGGTGCTAGTAAATGCCCGGAATCCAGCCTGCAGGGGGGACAGGATATTATTGTCATCTATCCAGTCCTGCATTTTATTAAGTATCAGCCTACCCATGATCTTTTGCAATGAGTCAATCAAACTAATGGGTCGATAATTCCCGGGCAATGATTTATCCCCTTTTTATATACGGGGACTATTACCGCACCCTTCCAGGAATCCGGGATGGGTGCTCCCTGTGCTATGGCATTTGCCAGCATTTCAATATACCTACCCCATCGTTCCTTGTCATGTATGAACCCATCTGCAGGGACGCCGTCTGGGCCTGGTGCTCTTCCACCTACCACCGCTCTAAGGGCCAACTCAACGTCCTTGCTGTTAAAGGCCTCTTTAATATAAAACACATGATTAAATTCTTCCCCATATTCCTCTGTTGGGCATCGGGCATACTGTGGCTTAAAATGTTTAACCCAGTCATCCTGAGAGACATAAGTTTGTGGTTCATCAGGTTGGCCACCACATTCCCATTTTAATATGCTCCAGAATAGTTTACTATTGTTTTGGACACTAGCCTCTTTAAGGTCTTGCCAACGTTTCTTGTCCCAGGAGCACTTAGCTTTATGCATCGAGTTCTTATAAGTCTTCCTAGCTGTCCGTACCTGTACAGGCTCTCCGATTTTAATCGCCCTCCCAAGACTAGCTCGCGCCTGTCTACACTCATTATTATACCATCGACAGGATTTTTGGGGTTTCAGTTTCTTAGACATACAACTCTTAAAAAAATGGGTTCTCATGTGCACAAAAAATCTTTCGTGTGACTGGATGACACACTCTAAATTCCCACTAGTGGATAATATATTTTCTATCTCTAGCAGGACGTTGTCAACATCTTTGGAAATGCTAATCAGTACATCAGCATGTTTAACTAAGTTTGCCCACTTGAGTCGCCTCATATCATGGGTAGGAACCACGTCTAGTGTACACAATTCTACCTCGCTGCATTGTGGATGCGTGTGCCACCACTTCCCAAGGGTTACACACAGGGGATTGTGGTCACTTTCCAATCGATCCTTTATTTCCATGTCATCTATTTTGTGCCACAGTTTCAGGCTCACCAGAATGTAATCTATTCTATTATTGCTATACCCATTGTTAAATGTGCTCAGCCCCGGTCTATCATGCGGCGTCCTCCCATTTAGTGCTCTTAATCCCTTGTCAAGACAGATGGAATTAATCTGGATGACTACCTCCATCCATTTCTTGACAGGGGTAAGTTCCAGTTGTGGGATGCCCCATTGAGCATCTTCATCATCAGTAAGGCGCCAGTCGTCTATATCAAGTGGCTCAAATGTTACATTCAGGTCTCCCGCTATGATAATATTAGAATCCACGGAGTGTTGCTCAAGAAGATCTTCCAGTGCTGCTAGAATTTGTGACCTACCCCCCCTTGTCCCCCTGACATAAATGTTGTAGATGTCAATTGACTCTAGCGGGCTTAGCTTTAGTCTTAACACCTGGATGTCATTACTGTTAGAGGGGAGTTCTTTTATGGTGATGTTTAATTCCTGACGAATCCATATAGTTAACCCACCAGAGGGACGACCCTTTCCACCTTTCACCGCTGGGACATGATAGTTTAAAAAACCCTCACAGTGTAATGGTCTCAAGAGCCATTCTCCTGAAAAAGACAAAAGTCAAAACAATTGACGAAAGCTAACCACTCCGGTGACAAGAACTTTGAACTCAACCCTGCAATATTCCAGGATAACAATGTACCCCTAGTGGGGATAAGACAATTGTCCATTGATTCATTTACATTCTCCGACGGAGTATGCCCTGTCTCATCTAGACGGTCAGAGGAAGGTTTACATATTAGTGTGGATCGTGAGTGCTTTAAAAGACTATTCACACAGTTGGAAACTACCCCTGGACTACTACCATCGGGAACTGGTGTATCAATAACCATCAAAGGACTGTGGTCGTGCTCATGCTCCAGTCAATCAATACCTTCAAGTGTCGAGCTACCCATCCTTTCTATTCCAGCCCTAGGGGGTTGCCCTAACTGGGATCTGGGCAAAACAGTAAGTGGAGCCCTCCGCATCTGAATCAATGATGAGTCAGGCGAACAAGACCTAAATTCCAAGGCACATAGATTTTCGGCCAGCTCTTCATTCCTTAGGGTCAGTTCAATACAGTCCCGTTGGCTGCTTGGGTAGGTAAGCCTACGCGCCTTAGTAATATCTTCTCTAATCATGGAACGACACCCCGTAACGTGTCGTATCCAGTGGATCGCCTTATTAGTTAGAGAATCGGCACTTTCCCTACTACTGCTAGAAGCTAACTTTGGGACATTCACCATATATATTGTATGGGCGTTATATGACTTATTGGGGCATTGTTCACCCTTTCGGTCCAAACCTTTATTTTGAATGTGGCTCGGTGTTATGGTACTATGACTCCGTACATCTGGTGAGAAATTGGGTGCTTTATCCATATAAAGAGGCTTAAGAATATTTGCTTCTTTAGGGAAACCTCTACTTATATTAGTGAGCGACGGTAAAGTCTCTTTTTGTTTAGCCACCTCACTATACCAGGGGGCGTCCTTAGTCTGACCAGCATTATTTTGTAGAACAGGCGCCTTTACATGGGGAGGTGGTTGATTTGGTGGAAAGAGAACCACAGCACCACGGGTTGCACTATCGGGGGTGTTTACCTCTCCTCTTATCGGGAGCCCAACCATAGTTCTCAAACTCTCCAACAACACCCTCATAGACCTGATTTCATCCCGCAGGGTGTGCACTTCATGGATAACATCATGCAGTGTTGGTATCTGTATATTTTCAGCAGCCACCCCTTTTGTATTGTGCGTGTTTGTTGTGTGTGAGGTAGTATTACAACCTCCCTGAACCTCAGACAATACGGCATACCTATTTGAACAGGTAACTGCAGCCTCTTGGGGTTGAGACTGCAGCTGACTATCATCTAACTCAACAATTTCAGCGTGAATCGGTTGAGAAGTGTCAGCTACCCTTGCCATTTTCTTGCTAGATTCTGCCTTCGGGTTTCTGGAGTTTTTCTTGTCTGATAGAAACATTACCGGAATAGCTGGACCTTTGTTTGGACTAACCCTCACTCTATGCCCTGTACTTGGGCGGGAATTATCACTATCATGATTGGGTTTTAGGTTCGGAGCTAATATATCCGCACATTCTTCAACTAAGATGTCAATTCTGTCCATTACACAGTTACTACCAGCATTCTTCATTGACTTCCTTGCTTTTTCCCTTTACTGATTCTTCCCACGATTCCACCATCCCCCACATCCCCCACACCTGCTCCGCCCTCCATGGATTTCCTTTTACCCATAGTGAAACACTTGCTTCCAAAACAATCTTACTAGACGTCCAACTAAACAGCAAGCAACAGTCAGTGGCTTCCACAAAAGTGTGTCCTGCGAACAGCAGTACCTTTTTTGACCGGTGATTGGCACACTCAACGCCCAGATCTGAAATACAGATGAAAGGGGGGTGGCCCTGCCCTGCCTCTTCCTGGCGATGACGGGCGAGGACGGGCCCGCCCTTGGCCCGGGCTTCGCCCGCGCGCGTCCCGCGCCGCGGTGGTGTCCCGCGCTTTTTAGCGCATTTCTGGGCAGCAAGGCGCCTCCCTCCAGGGAGAGCAAAGGAGCCTGGGACAGGTAGTCTCCAACGAGATGGCCAGCAGCAAAGCAACAAGGCGTCCCGCGCCGCGGTGGTGTCCCGCACTTTTTAGCGTGTTTCTGGGCAGCAAGGCGCCTCCCTCCAGGGAGAGCAAAGGAGCCTGGGACAGGTAGTCCCCAACGAGATGGCCAGCAGCAAAGCAACAAGTCGGCCATCTTTACATCAGCGCCCGGATACTCTCCGGGATGAGGAGCAGCGCTCTACAAGACTTATTGATTGGTTGATT
The DNA here is from genome assembly GCA_963921515.1 of Calotriton arnoldi. Taxonomy (NCBI): domain Eukaryota; kingdom Metazoa; phylum Chordata; class Amphibia; order Caudata; family Salamandridae; genus Calotriton; species Calotriton arnoldi. The sequence continues at coordinate 654,167 of CAWUFW010002735.1, read as the reverse complement.
ATTGATACTTTAATTTGTCTACATTACTTCATGCTGATGGTAAATCAATACATACCTACAGGGCCTCCGAACTCCAAACTCAGCAAGTCCAGCACACAGGATATAACGTTCACCCAACAATGTTTCAGCTGTGAAACTGTCCGGTCTTCATGGGCCACCTTGTGCATGTTCTAAAGAGCAGACAAAGCTGCCAACTCAATTTCTTTAAATCGATGTAACTCTCAAATATTAACATTCAAAGCATGATCATGATCTCATACGGGATAACAGAAAATATTTGAAAGCAAATTGTTTTATTTATTCAGTGTTATTTCTTCTTCATGTTTCATTTTCTGAACAAAATATAATGCTGTATTCAACAAATAAATATAAATATTGATACAGAAAAAACACAATATCAAAGCAAATACATTTACAATATACAGAACATAAATATATTTTGTCAAAGTTACTCAACCTGACACCCCAACCATACTAAAATACTATACAAATCCTCACACCTCCCATTCATACTTCATTCATTCAACATCAAACAACAAAGTAAACCATCAATAGGCCAAAGTACAGAACACCAGACAAGACCGAAATGTACGGTAATTATAATCAGATATTATATAATAATATAAAGAAATATTCTTTTTTTGGTTTTGATGCATTTACTGTATATTATACCTCGACATATACTAAGTGGGTTCAGCTACATCAACATCAAAATTTATACCTTTATATACACATGACCAAAATGATAAAGCGGGTCTTTTTGGAAATCCCTAAGGCTTTAGGTAATGATATAAGGTCTTCTGGTTCACATTCAATTTCAATAAGCGCCAACTCGCATTTCAGTGCGAAACCTGAATGCAGTCAATGACCTTCTTCAGAGTGCAAAGTAAAACTAAAAGAAAGGAGGGGGGCAGGGGACCAACTAGGAGAAAAGGAAATTATAATCGATATCTGATCACGCGCTGTGTAACCAATTGGACTGTAGATAATGTCACACAACAAGGCAACAGTGGTTAAGTGAGTGGACCAAAAAAAACTTTGCCAGCGGTGGACCCACTCTCGGGGTGGGTGCGGATACCAAGGAACCGCAACTCCAAAGATAGAGATGAGGGCCAATGCAGAGAAATGTTGGAAAAAGTCCTTCAAATAATGTAAAAGTCCTTAATAGATCAACTTTGTGGTGTATCCTCACATCCGTTCACTTGGATCTGGAATAGTTTGATGCCACAAAACCCAAATACAGGGTGCACACTGGCTCCCTTAGGTGACCACCACACCCTCTCTCATCAATTCCTCCAATCCTTGGGGTGGAATCCTTTGCTGACCCTTCCTTCTGCAGCCAGCATCTCAGGCAGGTAGTGCATGATCAGCCAGATCGATGCACTGACCTCTCCCTCTGTGAAAGTTTTCACTCTGCCCTTCTCAGACATGCCTTCAATAGTCCAAGCCCTACCTATACCTAACTCACAGACACCAAACTCACCCCTTAAGCCCCTAAGTATACCTAACTAACTACTACCTCAAATTGCACCACAAACACCCAACAATACAAATACAATTATAAATTCAAAATACAACACTTAGGCACAAAAACTGCACAAAATATAATTCACAGGGACAGACCAGACACAGACTACACCAGAAATAGCCAAAAACTCCTCAAAACTCACACATCACTCCTCAAACCACCAGCACCAACCAACAGACACTAACAGAAAGTGAAAGTAACATTTACAGTTCCTTGTACGCAGCCACACCCATTGTATCATTTCCTGGGTGTTACAGGCAGGTTCTCACATTTGCATCAATTTTTCGGAGACATTGCTACACAAATGTACATTGCATGATGCAGTTATATCTCCCAAACAACGCATGGTCCAACGCTATACCAATGCACCTGCGCAGTGACCTACATAGTGCCCTGCCCATAGCCACGCAATGCATATGTTTCCTACACAGTGGCCTATATAGCACAACGCACATAGCCATGCAGTTACATTTATGCAGCAACACTAAGGGCCTTGCAATGGCAGCAGAGGGTCGGTGTTGATCCATGCAACAGAGGTGATGCGCCGGTTCCCATCCATGCAACAGTGGCGATGCAATGGTTCTGATCTACGTAGCAGCAGCGATGCATCAGTTTGACAGAAGATGCATGGCTTCTTCTGGAGCAAACACCTTATGCCCACTTCCAAGGATCCAGGACTGGGATGGCACCACTTGGCAGGGCAGGTGCAGAAGCAGAGTTGTCAGAAGTTTTTTATGTCCCTAAGGCTTCAGATCAGGAGGCATGCCAGCTAACCCTTGGAGTTACTCTGGAGTCAAGTGATGCAGGTCCAGTCCTCCTCACCCAGACAGGTGAACAGCAGGCTGCAGGGAAGCACAGCGAGGCAGGACTCCAAAAAGGGTTAATTACACAGCAAGATTCATATGAGTTACCAGGGTCCATACCTGGATGTCAGCCACTGTCATGTGTGCATTCAAATGTTGATCCTGGGCCCTCTGCTTCACTCCTTTTGATTCCCATTCCTGCCCAGTCTCTCTCTTCCTGAGATGTGTCCAGGCCCCTTCCTTGTGATCTATCACTGAATCAAAAAACAATTAGAAAAACACAGATATAGTCTGGCTCTCCTATCCTCCAGTGTATATCCCGCCCACCTTGCAGCTTTGCTGGACTATCAAACTCAGTCTGATGGAATTCCTCTACTCCTCATATTTTGGCCTACCCAAAAAGTAACCCAAGGTCCTCCATGTTATGTAGCAGGGCAGGCACTTCTGCACTCAGTGTACAGTCACAGCACATTTAGTGCCCAGCACTGTAATCAATATGTATTATGCTACCACCAGCATAATTACATGAAGCACACACACTCAGTCTGCGCACACTATTCAGTACTACAATTTCTTTGTACTGAACTAGAGTGTGACACTTTGAACACACACTACCAGCACAGACATATTTACCATGTGCACACTGTCCCACATTTCACCCTATGGGTAGTGTATGTCTTGCACGGGCACATGCATTCAGCACATGATTTTATCACACACACACTTTCAGATCAGCCTGATGTTGGGCAGGGGTGACTTGAACACACAGCAGCAGAACTTTAGAATAGGTGAGTGAGCCTGTAGGCCTCACTCCAGTGACCCAGGCTAGGATGGTCATGTTCACTACTACTGATCACTACAGAGTATGCTGTACCCACCACGCTTGCGCTGTTTTACTCCTGGCAAAGGTAGTAGTGTTCCATAACTATGAAGGTAGCTCTTTGGTTGGCCCTCCTAGTCCAATGGTTCCCAAACTGTGCACCGTGGCTCCCTGGGGAGCCGTCAAACCTAGCCAGGGGAGCCGCGCACCAAGCACTTTAATGCATTTAATGTTGAAGGGTCTGTTGGCTAAAGTTAAACTAATTAGACTTAAACGCATGACGTTGATGATTTGTAAGTGACATGCCTAAAGCTGTATACGTAATGCTTAATTGATGGCATGTCGAGGGAGATGACCTTCATATTTCATTGGATCCCCACGTTCCAACACTCCCAAAGTAAGCAGAAGATGCCTGATTTATTTTGATAGACTCGTTAATAGTTTCTGTATTTTCCAAATGCATTTTACACCGATGCAAGTTATCAGGAAAGTAAAGTTGTCCTGTCTTTCAAACACACTAAGGGGCCGATTCCGATTCGGGCCGGAAAACGTACCGACCGACTCGGAGCCGGAATAAATACCGACCGACACGTACCGGTGCAGCCCGACCCGCAAAGTACGATGAAAAGCGTGCTAAATCTGACCGACTCGTACGGAACACAAGCCGACCGACCGAGCCGCGCGGAAAACTGCCATCCGGCCGGAAAAGCATGCAACGTCGACCCGCCAAGAATGATGCAACGCGTGGAAAACACGACCGAGTCGCACGGAGCACAAGCCGCACGACCGACACGCATTCAAAACTGCGAGCCGAAGCAAACCAAAACCCTGCGACCGACGCGTACGCAGCACAGAAAACAGCACAAACACTGCGTGAACGAATAGGAGAGGCTCGCACGAGACAACTGGAGGGTCCGACTCGGTCACAAGAACGTCTCCTACATGCACAAAAATAACCAAGGAAAAAAAAGACACAAAAAAAGGCCAAACAAGCTATCACAAAGCAAATAAATACTGGGGGGGGAAACAGGGAACAAAGACACACCCACAACTCCACCTATATAAAGGACACAAATCCCTACCATGATCCTTTGCAAATTCTAATTACCTGCCAGCACTCAACACCAACAGACAGCAACCACACACACACTCACAGCTCATCCATCACACAAGCCACACACCAGCAGCACCACAACAAATAGCACCCTCACATACACCCAGCAAAACACACACTCACACACCCTCACTTGCACACCAACACACACATCACTCACCAGCACCACCCAACACCATGCCCCCAAAGAAGAATCACAAGTTCCTAGATAGTGAATTGGAAGTCCTGGTAGATGAGATCCTCAGGGTAGAGCCACAGCTGTTTGGCACATTGGTCCAACAGACACCCATGGCGCAGAAAACCAAGATGTGGGAGAGGATCATCGACAGGGTCAACGCACAATCACCATGTTTGCGCACAAAGGTAGACATCCAGAACAGGTGGTATGACGTGCGCAGGAGGGTCAAGGAGCTGTTGAAGAAGGACTACATCTTGAGCCAACACACCGGCAGTGGCCCTCCTGCCAAACCAGTATACCTCAGGCCCTGGGAGGAGAAGGTGCGGGCCATCCTACCACCAGTGAGCGTCTATGGACTAGAAAACATCCCAGAGCCTGGTGAGTACACAACTAATGTACACAATATTGTGCCACAATACACACACATCACTGTCAAGGGGAGAGTCAAACCATGCACCCTTAGCAAATACACACCAACCAAAAAAGATCATCCCAAAATGTGTATGTCAGCCAGATAAACACAATACATGCCAGCTCATAGTGAAATGTAACTGTGTCATGACATGTACAAACCTAACAACAAATACAGCTAGGCAGTGGCACAAATATAACCAACAAACACAGTCAGACATGTAGCCACCACCACAACACCACCTCACAGGGAAGCTCACTGAAAGGAAGGAATACTGTGTATGCTGGGCAAGTCAGTGCAGCCAATAGCATCATGGGAGTCGTAGTCACAGAAATTGCCCACCCTCACAATGCGCACATCAACACCACCATGAACCATGCACACATCACAGGCAGTGCAAAACAACTGACAAGATGGCTGACACTGGCTACTGCTGTGGGGAGCACAAGTCCCTGCTGGCAACTGTGCACCAACAAACAGCACAACACCACTGCCTGACATCCTGAAAGCCAACTTGCACTCTCTGCAATGCAAGCACGTTGCATGGTGGGATATCTGGCTGGGTGGGAAGGAGGACTCACAGCACTGACCATAGTCACCAGCAGCTCACCTCACACACCCCCTCAACACAAACTACACACAACTCACCTGGGAGAAAGCATTGCCTCACACACCAATCAAATATCCCACAAAGAACCACAACCCTGGGTCATGCAGTGTGAAGCACAGGGACACACATGGGACTTGTAGCAAAACAAACCCCAGGATAACACTGTCAGCCATCTTGTCAGCACAGGCACACAACCCCACAGGGAAGCTGAGTCAAAAGGAAGGAAGCATGGGCATGCTGGGAAGGGGGGTAGAGGCAAAAGCATGATGGGAGTGGTAGTCACAGCTCAACATCCCCCACCCCCATGGCGCAGCAAGCTCACACTGAAGCATGCACACCTCACATAGAGTGTAAAGCCCCATCAAAGATGTCTGACACTGGTGCTCTGTTGTGGGGAGCACAAGGCCATGTTGGGAACTGGACAACAACCAACAGCAGGACACCACTGTCAGCCATCTTGCCATTGCTGTCACACCCACACACAGTGAAGTACCCCACCCCCATGGCCCAGCAAGCTCACACTGAAGCATGCACACCACCTCACAGAGAGTGTAAAGCCCCATCAAAGATGTCTGACACTGGTGCTCTGTTGTGGGGAGCACAAGGCCATGCTGGGAACTGGACAACAACCAACAGCAGGACACCACTGTCAGACATCTTGCCATTGCTGTCACACCCACACACAGTGAAGTACACTCAAAAGGAAGGAAGCATGGGCATGCTGGGAAGGGGGGTGGAGGCAAAAGCATGATGGGAGTGGTAGTCACAGCTCAACATCCCCCACCCCCATGGCCCAGCAAGCTCACACTGAAGCATGCACACCTCACATAGAGTGTAAAGCCCCATCAAAGATGTCTGACACTGGTGCTCTGTTGTGGGGAGCACAAGGCCATGCTGGGAACTGGACAACAACCAACAGCAGGACACCACTGTCAGCCATCTTGTCATTGCTGTCACACCCACACACAGTGAAGTACACTCAAAAGGAAGGAAGTATGGGCATGCTGGGAAGGGGGTGGAGGCAATAGCATGATGGGAGTGGTAGACACAGATATTGGTCAGCCTCACAATTGGCCCATCAACAAGATGGCTGACACTGGCTACTGCTGTGGGGAGCACAAGGCCCTGCTGGCAACTGTGCACCAACCAACAGCAGGACACCAATGACTGACATCCTGAAAGACAAATTGCACTCCCTGCAATGGAAGCAAGTTCCATGGTGGGATATCTGGCTGGGTGGGAAGGAGGGCCGGATGTCAACTCAATACAACCAATGCAGACCATGTACACACCCCAACATTCACATGGAAATGCCCAAATAATGCAGGACAATGTGCTACACCCATATCAACCCCTGACTGTGACAACTTAGGACAATGCAATGTACAGGCCCGCATCCAGAGGCACAGTCACAACTGTCAGGTGTGTCAACCATTGATGCCTGCAGAAACATAACATACATTGTGTGTGTCTCCCTAAAACAGGTGATGATGGGGACACAGCAGCAGACGCTGAGAAGTCCCCGTCCCAGGCTCAAGAGGATACAGAGCTCACTGGTGTGGAACAGCCACTGCCCTCCTCGGATGAAGAAGACCAACCTGGCACCTCCGGAGCAAGTCATCATGCAGCACCAGCAGGACCACCAGCTGCACCCCCTGCACCCACCCCTCCAATGACTGTCAACACACATACCACCCCTGCCGACATGGAAAGACCAAGGAGCACCACCACCACCAGCACAGGGACCCTGGACCAACGTGGGGCCATGGACACCAACACCACCAACAACCCCCAAGGGGGCCCAGGGTCACCTGTGCGTGCCACCTTAGGTACTGCACGTGTCGCTAGGGGTGGTGGGAGGGGTGGGAGACACAGGTCACTGATCGCAGAGGGGTCTGGACTGCATGATGACCCACAACTGGCACGCATAGCCGATGCGTACCAGTCCAGCACCGGAGAGCTTAGCCAGGTAGTGGGGCTCCTCAGGGACATTAAACAGCAGCAGGCTGCCCATCATGCCCGCTTGGACTCACACATGTCCCGCGTGGAGTCCAAGTGGGACACACTGCAAGAGATGACGGCGGTGCATAGGGACATACTACAATGCCTCCGCCAGATGAGCAGCAACTAGTCAACACCTCCCTGTGTGCCCACAACATCTGCTGCTGAAACAACTGCAACTGCCACAGGGAGGGAGGATGACTCTGGCGGAGAGTCCCCTGCACCGCAGCAGCCTGCACTTGACGGTCCCCCCCCCAAAGAAGAGGGGCCGTCCGAGGAGGGGCAAGTGAGAGGCCGATGGCCATGTGCAACCCCCAGGAAGCCCAAACCTGTTCTGGATAATCACCTTTGTGCGCAAACTGTTCACCCTGTTGACTGCAACACAACTCTCCCACATGACATGGGGAGCTCAAGTTGGACCAATGTCTCAGATGACTGTGGACTTTACTCTGGACATTTATGCTACCAGGACTTCCAAATCATCTAGGAACTTTGGATTACAATCACAATGTACAGCACCCACCATCCTGTGCACTATACTCACACATGTATGTCAATAAATTCACTAATGCACCATACTTGCCTCTGTTGTGATTCCTACGTTGTCTCTGAAGTGGCGATGATGAACTGGGAAATGACACTGTGCATGCTAACTGCTACAGCAAGTACAACACCGGCATGTGAGTCATGGCGACGTCACACATATGAGGGAGGAACACCACCAGGGCTACACAACACATGCACACCATGGCCATCTGACTCATCGCCTACACTGATGTTGCCAGGAAATACGTTGCATTGCACAGACCCAACACCTATTCACAGTCTGTGTTAACTAGCCCACTGGTGCAGTAAGCAAATGTCAGTCAGATGTGTGACCACAGACAACGCACATCACAAAGTGAAGCACAGGTTTATTACACATTTGCAACATGTTGTAACCACCACAGATGCAAGGTAATCCCACCTGGCAGCAGGCACACAGTCAACAAGTGTAGAAGGAAGGAAGTCCATGGGTGTGGTGCACATCACCTGTAGGGACACGACAGCTACCACCCTGGAAGTCGAATCACGGTGTCGGGGATCACAGTTGACCAAACGACTCTGAAAGTACCCTGTGAAGGACAGAAATGACACACAGTCAAAAGCACTGAAGAACAGGACAGAACTGCAATACTCATGCCCAATACATGTCACAAGATACCCACCCAGAACCAAGTTAGCATGTCAACACTGTTGGGGAGTACAGACTACCTGTAAGGACACATCGCTACACGCATACAGTCATGTAGCACATGCACACACTCAAACAGCACCAGAGCACCACCAACACATATCATGCAAACTCACATCAGTTACATGACATCTCTGGATACTTACATTCAGCTGAAGAAGTTGGTGATGAGCTGTGTGCGGACATCACCATCATCATCATCATCATCACTGGCATCGTGGCCCATGCCAGGATCCTCCACAGGTGGCGGACGTTGGTCATCGTCATCCAGGATGAGAGGCAACTCCTTCCGCACTTCCAGGTTGTGTAGCATGCAGCAGACGATGACAATCTTGCACACCTTTGCCGGGGCATATGGGAGGGACCCTCCTGTCTTGTCCAGGCAGTGGAAGCGGCTCTTCAGGAGACCAAATGTCCGCTCAATAACTCTCCTCGTCCGACCATGTGCCTCATTGTAGCGCATCTGGGCTGGTGTCACAGGGTTCCTGAGGGGCGTCAGCGACCACGGCATGTTGGGATATCCGGAGTCACCTACATACAGACAATTGCACATTAGCTGAGTTGGAAAAGAGGGTGGAACACTACATTGCAGAACACACACAATGGTACAAAGTCAGTACACACCAACAAGCCAGGCATGCTGGTTCCGCATCTGTGACATCATCCTCGGGATGCGACTACTCCTCATCACGTAGGCATCGTGTGCAGAACCGGGGAAACGGGCACACACGTGTGTGATGGTCATATCTGCAAGACAGACCACCAGTGCATTGACCGAGTGGTAGTGCTTGCGGTTCCTGTATGCCTGCTCCTGGGCCTGTGGTGGTACCAAAGCCACATGTGTCCCATCAATGGAGCCAATGACATGCGGCATCCTCCCCAGGGCATAGAAGTCACTCTTCACGCCAGTCAGTTGCTGGAGTCTAGGGAAATAGATGTACTGGTTCAGGTATATCAACATAGCCTCCAATACATCGCGGAGCACACGGCTGAACATGGTCTGTGACATCCCACCAGCAGTCGCCAGAGTGTGTTGAAAGGTACCGGTGGCAAAGAAGTGTAGGGCTGCCATCACCTTCACCTTGGGGGTCAGCGCTGTAGGATACGGCCGGCCAGGTTGCAGGTGTGGTGCCAAGCGCACTGCCAAATCTTCAATCAGCTGTCTGGTGAAGCGGTACCTTCGGATGCTGTCACGTTCCACCATCGTTGCCAGGTCAGGGAATGGTCTATGGACAGCTGGTGCCCTGCAGTGCATAGGTGAAGAAAGAAAGATTGTCAGTCACCCCACATATGTGGCATTGTACACACTCAATATCACATGATACATCATTATGAGGCACAAGTACATGATGTGTGCAGTTCCGTAAGGACATGTATGGCACATACATGGCCAACATCCAACATCACAGTTCAACAAGTGGCATCAATAAGTCCCAGGTTGTGCCATTGGGTATCATGAGGACGTGTCACATTTCCCATCTCCTGCTGCCACGTTACAAACACACCCCACAGTGACATGTGAGGACAGATGTGCCCCAGGCATCACAGCCCAACGACAGGTAGATTCCCAGGGACCCTGTATTGCCACATGGACACTGGCATGACATGGCGTATCATGTATACACCACAGCAAAACAACCATGACCCCCACAGGTAGTGGTCCCTGTTGCCTCGGCAGGACAGACATGGACGTCTGTGACACACACACGCACAACATCAAAGTCCATGCACAAACAACGTGGATGTGGAAACTGTCTCCCATTGTGCACATGAAATCAGAGACATTGTAAACACAACATGCACACAGACTGCGGAGGACCATCACTATTGTGCCAATGGGTCAGCCTGGGTTAAACATACCGTCCCACATGGGACTCAGGGGGCATGTGACATGACATACACATACAACACCGTGAAATGTGACCATGCCACATGCTCAGATATGAACAGTTGCACATCACAGTGTTCATGTACACGAAACACCAAGGATACTGTCCCCATGAACACGTGCACAGCCTGGGGGTGGCTGCCCCAAGTGACACCCACAGAACAACATGTTCACCCCCATACACGGAATAGGTAATGCAGCCTTACATGCCTTAGGATACAGTTTGGACAGGCTGTGGTGTTGTAGGTGTGCCCCTCACTCCCTGGTAAGTATATGTGGCTGGCATATGTTCACCTGTGACAGGAATGGTGACATATGCCAGTGACATGTACAGGGACACGTTGGACAGCAATGGACCGATCGGTGCGCACACATTGGCCATTGCATTCAATGTGTGCTGGTATGCGTTGTATTCGCAATACGCGTTGGACAGCAATGGACCGATCGGTGCGCACACATTGGCCATTGCATTCAATGTGTGCTGGTACGCGTTGTATTCGCAATACGCGTTGGACAGCAATGGACCGATCGGTGCGCACACATTGGCCATTGCATTCAATGTGTGCTGGTACGCGTTGTATTCGCAATATGCGTTGGACAGCAAGGGACCGATCGGTGCGCACACATTGGCCATTGCATTCAATGTGTGCTGGTACGCGTTGTATTCGCAATACGCGTTGGACAGCAATGGACCGATCAGTGCGCACACATTGGTCATTGCATTCAATGTGTGCGGGTACGCGTTGTATCCCGGGTACGCGTTGAACAGCAATGGACGGATCGGTGTGCCCGGCCGGCCCATTGCAATCAATGTGTGCGGGTACGCGTTGTATCCCAGGTACGCGTTGAACAGCAATGGACCGATCGGTGTGCCCGGCTGGCCCATTGCAATCAATGTGTGCGGGTACGCGTTTTATCCCGGGTACGCCTTGAACAGCAATGGACCGATCGGTGTGCCCGGCCGGCCCATTGCAATCAATGTGTGCGGGTACGCGTTGTATCCCGGGTACGCGTTGAACAGCAATGGATGGATCGGTGTGCCCGGCCGGCCCATTGCAATCAATGTGTGCGGGTACGCGTTGTATCCCGGGTACGCGTTGAACAGCAATGGACCGATCGGTGTGCCCGGCTGGCCCATTGCAATCTATGTGTGCGGGTACGCGTTGTATCCCGGGTACGCCTTGAACAGCAATGGACCGATCGGTGTGCCCGGCCGGCCCATTGCAATCAATGTGTGCGGGTACGCGTTGTATCCTGGGTACGCGTTGAACAGCAATGGACGGATCGGTGTGCCCGGCCGGCCCATTGCAATCAATGTGTGCGGGTACGCGTTGTATCCCGGATACGCCGTTGAACAGCAATGGACCGATCGGTGTGCCCGGCCGGCCCATTGCAATCAATGTGTGCGGGTACGCGTTGTATCCCGGGTACGCCTTGAACAGCAATGGACCGATCGGTGTGCACCCATTGGCTATGGCCTGGCCTGGCAACGGACGCATTTTCAAATTTTGAACGAGTCTGATGCTGGAAATTCAGTTGGTCACCCACAACAATGTTGCAAATTCATGGGTGTCATGAAGTTGAACTTTTGAAGGATGCTGTGGGCGTGTGTAAGTGGTGCAATTCCATGGATTGGCCAGATTCAGAAGATGCTAACTACTTGGACCTATCACTTTGGACACCTGGGACAGTAACTGCCTCTGCAGCACACATATAATGCTGGCTGTTCCCCTGAGAGCTCACTTGCCTGCACTACATGCTCCAGGACGACATCTGCCACCACCACTGCTGCTGAATCTGCACCCTCTGGACCCTGCAATGGCACATACTGTGGAGAGAGCCCCAGCCTTCAGCACTGAGGAGAACCAGGCCCTGCTGGACAGCCTCCTTCCACAGTACAGCAAGCTGTATGGGAAAGCAGGGGAGCAGGTGAGTGTTCTGTCCACTGCCTTCCTAAATGTGCATGTTGTCTGACTAGCAAGGCTAACAGTCTGCACGCCACTGGCTAGCAGGCTCACTGAGTTGTTGTCACCCCCCATAGTGTGTAGTTACATGCACTGGACAGGTATGGTGCAGTGACAGTGCATTTAAACAAGGTTTTACTTCCCAAGCAATGATACCATGTAGTTACTGCTGGCATACTGTCCATGGCCATCTTTGCACTGCCTGTGTACCTCATGTGCCCCTGTGATTGAGACATGTATACACAACTGTGTAATGCACGGATATGTTGCATGTGTAGTAATAGCATTCTCACTTTGTCATCCTCACAGGTTGATGCCCACCAGAAGCAGAAGATATGGCTGACCATCGTCCGGGCAGTGAGATCCGTGGGGGACTACAAGCGCCGGATCCGCAACTGCCAGAAGAGGTGGCAGGACCTTCGGGGCTGGACCCGGAGGATCGCACGGGTCCAGCTGAAGCTGTCGCCTCCTCGCAGGAGGGGTGGACACCGGACCCTGACCCCCCACATGCTCAGGATCCTGGTGGTGGTCTTCCCTGATCTGGATGGGCAGCTGAAGGCCAGAGAGCAGCAAGGAGGGGGTGAGTCCATGACTGCATTGTGAACTTTGTCTGCCATGCTATGTGCCCTCCTCTGGCCTGGTTAAACTTCCACAGTACATCAGTCATGTGGTCCAGGACCCATGTCCCTCAATTGTGCACTGCCCACTCCTCATCTGATACCCAGGTGTGGCCCTTGCAGTCAGGGAATTGTGTCACTTGGGTACTGTGTCCTTGCAGTTTGCTTGACTCAAGGTGGGGGACAGCATCTGTTCCCCTAACTCTGTGGTGGCCATCATGGGTGGGTCCATTGCTTACACAATGCCTGTGTTCTGACATGTAATCTGCGTGTCACTTTGACATGTGGTCCAATTGCTGAGCTGATCCACCAAATGTGCCTGGGGTGTCAGGCACACACCCATGCTGCGGGTGGGAACAATGTTTGGGCCCCTGGAGTGTGTATATTACGTGTGTCACACATACTTAGCCAGCTGCCTACTGTCCAGGGCTCATCCCTCATTCATGTTGGGCAGGACAGTCATGCCTACTCCAGGCCATACAATACACTCTGCACTCCCACTCCCGTGTATCAGCTGACACGTTGTGCTCAGTGATATGTCCCCTCATGTGTCTGCCTCTGTGTCAGTGTGCTGTGGCTTCGTTGTCAGGACTGCTGAGGTGTTTCTCGGTTGGGGCTCAGCATTCCACCGGAGATGTGACCATAGGAGACGATACTTGTGTGACACATAGGTGTTTGAACACCTGACCGTGCTGACTGGGGTATGCGAATGTGAAGTCCATGCAGCTGTTTCCCATTCACAGCAGATTGTGAGGTGCTCAGGTTCAGAGGGTTGTGTTACAGGTCTCCCATATGTCCAATCGGTATGACCTGGACAGATAAGGGTTCAGATGATGTGGTGTGTGGGGGATGTACATGTGCACTTGTTCAGCTCCAGGACTTGCATTCCCCATGACCTACTATTGTGACACAGTGCAGACTGTTGTTGTGTGGCTGCCCTGCCCATGTGACTGGAGACAGTGATGTATGACTTAGCAGGCATGCCTGTGCCATGGCATGTGACTTCCTATGGGTGATCCTGCAGGGGAGTGACATGTGCTACATGCACACCATAGTGGCAATGGCTATCAGCACATGTGTGCCTCGTGGTGTCTGTTGCTGGTATGCATCACATGCATTTCATATATCTGACTCTGGGCATCACTTACACCCGGGCACCTGTACTGACTCAGTGGCAAGAGTTGTGATGTGTGCATGTTCACATGCTTCACCGTGTTCTCTGCACCGTACAACTACTGTGTAGGTGGTGCATGTGTCCACACTGGGGTATTGCCAGCCAACGGACGCCAGACAGATGGGTGCAAGGCCAGGTGGGATGTGAGTGCCATGGTTGATGATCAGACTGACAATTGGCTTCTCCTATTCTGTTTGGGCAATTTTAGCAATGTCCAACTAAGGATGCCAGGCCTTGCTCTGTATTGTGCTGTACTTACTGTGGTGTGTGCGTTCGGTGCAGGTGACTGATGTCTGTCTGTTTCCCTATTGTTTGCAGATACATCCACGGCCACAGGAGGGGACAGCTCCACGGACCAGGAGGAGCTGCAGAGCCAGACTGGGTCAACAGCCGAGGAGTGGTCGGAGGGACCCAGTGGCATGGAGGGCGAGGGGAGCCACACCGAGGAGTCCTCAGCACCATCCACCTCAGCTGAGGACCACAGCAGCTCGGAGGATGACTCCCTTATGGAGGCGGGTGTCAGCAGCCACCACACCCCAGCTAGTGTTGCTGTCCCCGCCACCACCACCACCACCGCCCTCCCATCGGCTCCCATTCCCGAGGTCCGTGGAGGCTCCCATGTTCAGGAGCGTGTCTCCTTCGGGCCAGGCACCGCACCCCCTGCCCCTGTGTCCCCTGCTGCCCTGAGTGAGGAGTCTGTGTACCTCCTTCACCAGCTCCATGTAGGGCAGACAGCGATGCTGAGTGTCCTCCATGCCCACACCACTCTGTTGACTCAGCTGGTGTCGTTCATGGAGGGCATCTCATCGGGCATGTCTGCCCTACAGAGGGGCAATAGGTCCATGGACTCCTCCCTGACGGCAGCAGTGTCCCTCCTCCAACAGTCCCTCACCCCTCCTGCCTCTGACCCATCCACACTCCCCAGCACCTTACCTGTCCCAAGCACACACACACCGGCACCGGCACACACCAGCACAGACACGAGCAGCACACACACACACACGCCATAGACAAGACGCACACGCACGCACAGTCAGGGGACTGAAACCACACTCACAGGGGATGGGGCCCAGTCACACACACACGCATCCACGAGCACTGCGCAGTCCCCAGTTGCCTCTCCCTCCAAAGCCCCCTCCGTTGCCTCACCTGCAACCCCAAAGACCCAGCGGCTCTTCCTCAGTGACCTCGGCCTCTTCCCCTCCGATCCAGCTGATACAGCATTCAGGGGGAAGAGGAAGCCCACCCACACGGAGCGGAGTGCCCCTCGCCACCGGACACCCTCCCCAGGCGCAGACCGACTGACGCACCCATCCGCAAGTCCCCCCGGACCCGGAAGAGCAAGACCCCGCCGCCGCCCTGCAGCTCAGGCACCAAGTCTCCTTCCTCCATCCCTCAGGCCCCCACTCCACAGGTGCCCCCACCACACCCTGCCCCAGGTTCCCCCACCCACAGATACACCATCCCCAAAAGGATCAGGCCTTCTCCCCCTGCCACTTGCTCTTCCGGCCCCACACACCCCGCTGCGCTTGTCTGTGCCACTGGTGTGGAGACGGTGTCCTCCCCCTCTGTCCTGCCCACCTTACCTGATCCCCATTCTCCTCCCCTGGAGGTAGGCACTGCAGTGGAGTCCACTACCACCCTGTCTGACTTGGGCACTGCAGTGGGGAACCTGTCCACTCCATCTGCACGGTCCCCTGCAGTCTTGCCGGCACCCACACCATCAGAGTCATGCCCCCACTTGTGCCGGCACACACCATGTCAGACACCTCCACTGCAGTTGTCAGTGGCTCTCCAGCACCCACCACCCCTTCCCTGCCTCCTTCTGGTGAGCCCTGATCCTGTCCCTGCGGTGCCTGGCCTGCCCCCCCGTATGCCCCTCCGAGGGGATTGTCCCTGGTGTGTAGCAGTGCAGGCATGTGTAGGGTGACATCTGGCACTGGCACCCTGTTTGGACTCATATTATGGACTGGCCATTGGCCTTTGTTATATATTTTCTTTCACTTCTCTCACCCAAATGCTGAATAAAGCAACTTTCTGTTCTCTAGTGGTTTTGATTCTGATGTACATGATGTTGATGATGCTAACCGTGCCCTTGGTGCAGTGATGGTGATATTTGGTCTCATGATAATGAAGTGTTACTGTGCAGGAACACATGTGGTCCAGGGGGAATGTGTCCTATCCTGTGGTGTATCCATGTCATCCTTAGCAGCATCTGAGGGTGTCATGTGTTCAATATTTGGCAATGGGATTTCCTACTTACATTAGCAATTTCACATCTGTGGCTTCCACCCCTGCACATCTGTTGTGCCTGCCATTGTTCAATTCGTCTACTAGCCTGACCGTGTGGCCATCTCCACTGGACATGCAGGTTTGGGCATCAATGGGGAAGGACTCATCTGTGTTGTCAGTGCAACATTGCTATACAAGTGTGTTGGATCAGTGCTGATAATTTCATTGGCACTCCCATGACCAGGCTGATGTGACGGGAGCATTCATTTGGTGCTAATTGTTGAGTGTGTGACCAAGTGCTCAGCTGACATGATGGAGCCCTACTGTGGCAACATATGGCACAGCTTTCCTCACACAGGAGTGGAGTCCCCTCATGGCAGTGTGTACTCCTGTGACATTGCCTGCGCCCAAGGTGTGTGTTATATGAGCATGTCTGTGTGTTCACTTCCGTTTAGCTGTGCATGCTGGGATCCCTAGTGTTGTACCTGTTTGTGATGCTTGCTGAGTTGACCTATGTACCCCCCAAGTCTTCTCCCTGGATTCTCTGTGATGTGGGTGCATGGCACATTACTGGTCATCAGGGTGTCACCCATAGGTGTGTTTGCTGTCAGGGCTGAGTTTGTGTGCAGACGCAGATGGGTCACAGTCAGGATTCCCCTTGGCACTTGTTGTTTACACCTGTCATGTGATTTCCAGTTTGTGTTATCTTTCAGTGATTGTGATATGTTGTGTGTGTGACTGCTGGCACTCCTCAGGGTCCGGGCTGCAATGTTGGTAGTTGTCTATGTGTGTTCTTTGTGGGTGTCCTTGGCTTCTTCATTGGTGTGTGACTGTGGCTGGGATCCCATTGGTTGGTGTGGTATTGCCGTCATGTCCATATACAGCATAGTGTGCAGTGTGTCAGACATTCAGGAGTCTTGTTGAGTGGCCATGTGTGATGTGTTTCTGCACCTTGGTTCCCACCCACCACCCTGGGATTGTCATGGGTGCATGTGCAATGTCACCAGTGCATGTGTGCTTCACTGCTGCACATTGTTGGAGGTCGAGGTGTGTGGTGTTGAGTGTGTGCAGATGAGAGTTGTTGCCCGGCTAGACCCCTGCCTCCATGTTGGCCTTGGCTTACTGGCCGTGCTGATTGATTTGTGCTTGTGTAGGTGTGATGGTAGTTTGTTGCTCAGGACACATGACTGTGGTTCACAGTGTGAACGACATCTAGCTTTGTCATCACAGTGGGATTGTAATGCAGCCCAGGGTCACCACATTGTGGGGACCCTGGGGGTAGTGCTGTGGTGTGTCTGTGTCTTGCTGTGTCAGTTGCTGTTCCTACATGCTTGTGTGACATGTGTGATTTGTGCTCCCTCTCATCTGACAATGCCTGATTGCCCACATAGGGTATTTGGATCCATGAGTTACCTTTGTGTGGCACTGTATGCACATCTGTGTAATTGGTATTCAGGCCTCCTCATGTGTTGTGTGGTTGCCTGGGGACACTGGCACCCCCCTCACCTGTTATGTTTGATGTGCAGTGTGGGTCTGCCTGTTTGTGTTTGTGCATCTGCACCACTGCATTGGCATATCTTTGGTGTGCCATTGGCTGTATGTTGTTTGGTGGGTTTCCCCTGCTGTCCCTGGGACTCCTAGGTCATCGGTCAGCACAATGATCATGGTTTGTGTGTCCCATTGCTGCCATGGTATGGTTTCGGTTCACCTCACATCTACAGTCTCCACAGGATATCTGCATTTGTGTGCCCATTGGTGCAAATATGTGCGTCTGCATTCTGATGGTCACTTCTGTCATTGTGTCATTGATGAATGTTGACAGTGTCAGCCCCCATGGGTGTTGTTTGTCTGCACATGGCCAAAGGTATGTCTTATTTGCACTGCAGTATTTGCCTCCCCCAATGTATGTTGCAATGGGACACATGCACTACTTTGCCACTGATGTGTTTTATGTTCTGTGACCAGGAATCATCCATGCAGTTTGGCAGTTGCAGCTTTTTCTTTGTCAACACTTGCATTTTGGTCACTGTGATGATAGGGGTTTAGACCCCATTGCCACAATGTTCTGAATGTGCTTCAGCTATGGGCCCCCACACTTACATTTTGGTCACTGTGATGATGGGGGTTTGGACCCCATTGCCACAATGTTCAAGATGTGCTTCAGCCATGGACCCCACACTTACCTTTTGGTCACTGTGATGATGGGGGTTTAGACCCCATTGCCACAATGTTCGGAATGTGCTTCAGCTATGGGCCCCCACACTTACATTTTGGTCACTGTGATGATGGGGGTTTGGACCCCATTGCCACAATGTTCGGAATGTGCTTCAGCTATGGGCCCCCACACTTACATTTTGGTCACTGTGATGATGGGGGTTTGGACCCCATTGCCACAATGTTCAAGATGTGCTTCAGCTATGGACCCCCACACTTACATTTTGGTCACTGTGATGATGGGGGTTTGGACCCCATTGCCACAATGTTCAAGATGTGCTTCAGCTATGGACCCCACACTTACCTTTTGGTCACTGTGATGATGGGGTTTTGGACCCCATTGCCACAATGGTCATGGCCTGCTTGCATTGTGGGGACCACACACATATATGTGTGGCACATGTGATAGGGGGTCACATTGTATGTTCAAAGTCATGTTCAGTGTTGTAGCCATTTGACGCAGTCTACACACGCTTGTCATGGTGTTGGGGGGATGTCTTTTTCTTTCATTCCCTAGGTTGTGGTGTGCTGGTTGTGTCATGCATTGTCCATCCTATGAGTGGGGGTGGTGTTGGTGGTAGGCATCCAGCCCCCCATGGGTAGAGGTGGTAGTAGTGGTAGGCATCTGGCACCCCCTGGGTAAGGGTGGTAGTAGTGACAGGCATCCAGCACCCCATGGGTGGAGGTGGTAGTGGTGGTAGGCATCTGGCACCCCCTGGGTAAGGGTGGTAGTAGTGACAGGCATCCAGCACCCCATGGGTAGGGGTGGTAGTAGTGGTAGGCATCCTGCCCCCCATGGGTAGAGGTGGTAGTAGTGGTAGGCATCTGGCACCCCCTGGGTAAGCGTGGTAGTAGTGGTAGGCATACAGGCCCACATGGGTAGGGGTGGTAGTAGTGGTAGGCATCCTGCCCCCCATGGGTAGAGGTGGTAGTAGTGGTAGGCATCCAGCCCCCCATGGGTAGAGGTGGTAGTAGTGGTAGGCATCTGGCACCCCCTGGGTAAGGGTGGTAGTAGTGACAGGCATCCAGCCCCCATGGGTGGAGGTGGTAGTAGTGGTAGGCATCTGGCACCCCCTGGGTAAGGGTGGTAGTAGTGGTAGGCATACAGGTCCACATGGGTAGGGGTGGTAGTAGTGGTAGGCATCCTGCCCCCCATGGGTAGAGGTGGTAGTAGTGGTAGGCATCCAGGCCCCCATGGGTAGAGGTGGTAGTAGTGGTAGGCATCTGGCACCCCCTGGGTAAGGGTGGTAGTAGTGGTAGGCATACAGGCCCACATGGGTAGGGGTGGTAGTAGTGGTAGGCATCCTGCCCCCCATGGGTAGAGGTGGTAGTAGTGGTAGGCATCTGGCACCCCCTGGGTAAGGGTGGTAGTAGTGATAGGCATACAGGCCCACATGGGTAGGGGTGGTAGTAGTGGTAGGCATCCTGCCCCCCATGGGTAGAGGTGGTAGTAGTGGTAGGCATCTGGCACCCCCTGGGTAAGGGTGGTAGTAGTGACAGGCATCCAGCCCCCCAAGGGTGGAGGTGGTAGTAGTGGGACGCATCTGGCACCCCCTGGGTAAGGGTGGTAGTAGTGACAGGCATCCGGCACCCCATGGGTAGAGGTGGTAGTAGTGGTAGGCATCTGGCACCCCCTGGGTAAGGGTGGTAGTAGTGACAGGCATCCAGCCCCCATGGGTGGAGGTGGTAGTAGTGGTAGGCATCTGGCACCCCCTGGGTAAGTGTGGTAGTAGTGACAGGCATCCAGCCCCCATGGGTAGAGGTGGTAGTAGTGGTAGGCATCTGGCACCCCCTGGGTAAGGGTGGTAGTAGTGGTAGGCATACAGGCCCACATGGGTAGGGGTGGTAGTAGTGGTAGGCATCCTGCCCCCCATGGGTAGAGGTGGTAGTAGTGGTAGGCATCCAGCCCCCCATGGGTAGAGGTGGTAGTAGTGGTAGGCATCTGGCACCCCCTGGGTAAGGGTGGTAGTAGTGACAGGCATCCAGCCCCCCATGGGTGGAGGTGGTAGTAGTGGTAGGCATCTGGCACCCCCTGGGTAAGGGTGGTAGTAGTGACAGGCATCCAGCACCCCATGGGTAGAGGTGGTAGTAGTGACAGGCATCTGGCACCCCATGGGTAGAGGTGGTAGTAGTGGTAGGCATCTGGCACCCCTGGGTAAGGGTGGTAGTAGTGACAGGCATCCAGCCCCCATGGGTGGAGGTGTTAGTAGTGGTAGGCATCTGGCACCCCTGGGTAAGGGTGGTAGTAGTGACAGGCATCCGGCACCCCATGGGTAGAGGTGGTAGTAGTGACAGGCATCTGGCACCCCATGGGTAGAGGTGGTAGTAGTGTTAGGCATCTGGCACCCCCTGGGTAAGGGTGGTAGTAGTGACAGGCATCCAGCCCCCCATGGGTGGAGGTGGTAGTAGTGGTATGCATCTGGCACCCCCTGGGTAAGGGTGGTAGTAGTGACAGGCATCCAGCCCCCCATGGGTAGAGGTGGTAGTTGTGGTAGGCATCTGGCACCCCCTGGGTAAGGGTGGTAGTAGTGGTAGGCATACAGGCCCACATGGGTAGGGGTGGTAGTAGTGGTAGGCATCCTACCCCCCATGGGTAGAGGTGGTAGTAGTGGTAGGCATCTGGCACCCCCTGGGTAAGGGTGGTAGTAGTGGTAGGCATACAGGCCCACATGGGTAGGGGTGGTAGTAGTGGTAGGCATCCTGTCCCCCATGGGTAGAGGTGGTAGTAGTGGTAGGCATCTGGCACCCCCTGGGTAAGGGTGGTAGTAGTGACAGGCATCCAGCCCCCCATGGGTGGAGGTGGTAGTAGTGGTAGGCATCTGGCACCCCTGGGTAAGGGTGGTAGTAGTGACAGGCATCCGGCACCCCATGGGTAGAGGGTGGTGAGGCATCTGACACCCCCTGGGTAAGGGTGGTAGTAGTGACAGGCATCCAGCCCCCATGGGTGGAGGTGGTAGTAGTGGTAGGCATCTGGCACCCCCTGGGTAAGGGTGGTAGTAGTGACAGGCATCCAGCCCCCCATGGGTAGAGGTGGTAGTAGTGGTAGGCATCTGGCACCCCCTGGGTAAGGGTGGTAGTAGTGGTAGGCATACAGGCCCACATGGGTAGGGGTGGTAGTAGTGGTAGGCATCCTGCCCCCAAGGGTAGAGGTGGTAGTAGTGGTAGGCATCCAGCCCCCATGGGTAGAGGTGGTAGTAGTGGTAGGCATCTGGCACCCCTGGGTAAGGGTGGTAGTAGTGACAGGCATCCAGCCCCCCATGGGTGGAGGTGGTAGTAGAGGTAGGCATCTGGCACCCCCTGGGTAAGGGTGGTAGTAGTGACAGGCATCCGGCACCCCATGGGTAGAGGAGGTAGTAGTGACAGGCATCTGGCACCCCATGGGTAGAGGTGGTAGTAGTGGTAAGCATCTGGCACCCCTGGGTAAGGGTGGTAGTAGTGACAGGCATCCAGCCCCCATGGGTGGAGGTGGTAGTAGTGGTAGGCATCTGGCACCCCTGGGTAAGGGTGGTAGTAGTGACAGGCATCCAGCCCCCCATGGGTAGAGGTGGTAGTAGTGGTAGGCATCTGGCACCCCCTGGGTAAGGGTGGTAGTAGTGACAGGCATCCAGCCCCCCATGGGTAGAGGTGGTAGTAGTGACAGGCATCTGGCACCCCATGGGTAGAGGTGGTAGTAGTGGTAGGCATCTGGCACCCCCTGGGTAAGGGTGGTAGTAGTGACAGGCATCCAGCCCCCCATGGGTGGAGGTGGTAGTAGTGGTAGGCATCTGGCACCCCCTGGGTAAGGGTGGTAGTAGTGACAGGCATCCAGCACCCCATGGGTAGAGGTGGTAGTAGTGGTAGGCATCTGGCACCCCCTGGGTAAGGGTGGTAGTAGTGGTAGGCATACAGGCCCACATGGGTAGGGGTGGTAGTAGTGGTAGGCATCCTACCCCCATGGGTAGAGGTGGTAGTAGTGGTAGGCATCTGGCACCCCTGGGTAAGGGTGGTAGTAGTGGTAGGCATACAGGCCCACATGGGTAGGGGTGGTAGTAGTGGTAGGCATCCTGCCCCCATGGGTAGAGGTGGTAGTAGTGGTAGGCATCTGGCACCCCCTGGGTAAGGGTGGTAGTAGTGACAGGCATCTAGCCCCCCATGGGTGGAGGTGGTAGTAGTGGTAGGCATCTGGCACCCCCTGGGTAAGGGTGGTAGTAGTGACAGGCATCCGGCACCCCATGGGTAGAGGTGGTAGGCATCTGGCACCCCCTGGGTAAGGGTGGTAGTAGTGACAGGCATCCAGCCCCCCATAGGTGGAGGTGGTAGTAGTGGTAGGCATCTGGCACCCCCTGGGTAAGGGTGGTAGTAGTGGCAGGCATCCAGCCCCCATGGGTAGAGGTGGTAGTAGTGGTAGGCATCTGGCACCCCTGGGTAAGGGTGGTAGTAGTGGTAGGCATACAGGCCCACATGGGTAGGGGTGGTAGTAGTGGTAGGCATCCTGCCCCCCATGGGTAGAGGTGGTAGTAGTGGTAGGCATCCAGCCCCCCATGGGTAGAGGTGGTAGTAGTGGTAGGCATCTGGCACCCCCTGGGTAAGGGTGGTAGTAGTGACAGGCATCCAGCCCCCCATGGGTGGAGGTGGTAGTAGTGGTAGGCATCTGGCACCCCCTGGGTAAGGGTGGTAGTAGTGACAGGCATCCGGCACCCCATGGGTAGAGGAGGTAGTAGTGACAGGCATCTGGCACCCCATGGGTAGAGGTGGTAGTAGTGGTAAGCATCTGGCACCCCCTGGGTAAGGGTGGTAGTAGTGACAGGCATCCAGCCCCCCATGGGTGGAGGTGGTAGTAGTGGTAGGCATCTGGCACCCCCTGGGTAAGGGTGGTAGTAGTGACAGGCATCCAGCCCCCCATGGGTAGAGGTGGTAGTAGTGGTAGGCATCTGGCACCCCCTGGGTAAGGGTGGTAGTAGTGGTAGGCATACAGGCCCACATGGGTAGGGGTGGTAGTAGTGGTAGGCATCTGGCACCCCCTGGGTAAGGGTGGTAGTAGTGGTAGGCACACAGGCCCCTATGTGTATGTGTGGCATTGGTGAGGGCCATCCCGCCCCTATGGTGCTGCTGTTGCTGGTGTAGGTATTTCTGCATCCCTCTATGTGTGATTTGTCGGGTACGTGTAGTTTGTGTTTGTTGTTGGTGTCTGACTTACCTTCTGCGCCGTACGCGTCCGTGCCTGTTCCGGTAATAGAGGTAGAATATTGGTAGGATCGGTACGAAGGGATTCATGGTTGGTTCGTCTCGTTCGTCTTTCTCTTTGCTTCGCCTCGTCCTCGTCGCTGGCGTGTTCGTCTCGTAGCCGTGGATCGTGTTGTGGTGCGAATCGGAGCTTATGTGCGCCTCGCCCGGATGCTTTGACGTGCCGTGCGTAGCGACGGGTTCGGCGCGTACGGGATGCGCATCGTACTTGTCCGGCCGGACGGGGCTGCATTTTTGCTTCCGTGCGGCTCGATTCTACGATTCCGGATCCGGCTCGGTCGGGGAACAGGACCTGGATTGGGTGAGTACGACTGGGTCGGAATCTATGCTGTAGTGCGCATCGTACTTGCTCGTTCGGAATGATGTGCGGATCGGTCGGGAAACAGGCATTCGCATGGCTTTTTCCCGACCGAATGGTGTTAGGTGCGTCTCCGACCGAGATCGGAATCGGCCCCTAAGTATTATTAAGTATTGGCATTTGTACTTGAATCATAGGTACTTCTAATACACATTTCTTTCAGCACACACAGATTTCCAGACAGGCCTGCTCTCTCCTTGAGCACAGGGAAGTAAAACACCATATATGGCATAATGCCAACATTTGGAAGCAAGAAAGAGGGGCGTTTAAAAAAAAATCTGGAATTTATTTTACTTGCATTGATTTGGAGGCAATTTTAGGGAGGAGACGGCAAAAAGAAAGCTGTATGTGGCTTAATAAATCATGAGTCACCCTGCTGAGACAGGTGTGTTGGCATGTATGACATGGGTAGAAATGGAAGTGCATGGAAATATTCTTCAAGCGCAGAAACACTTTGGCAATGGGGTCTACACGCATAGGGGTGCTATCTAGCACTGTAAGTGGGATAAAGTTTAAGAGGGTACTCTAAAAAAGGTATGGGCAAAGAAGTGTAACTAGGAATATTTTATTAGAGGCGCCGCCTTAGTAATACGAAACATTCTGCGTATATGATTATAATACCTTCAGCTTCATCCCAATTATTTTCAGGGAACAAAATGCAAGTACTTTCGAGGCCGGTCTTACATTCACCCCACCCTCTAAATAAAAGTAACAGTGGGCAGCCACAGGCAATGGCCAATGGATCAAGGGAGCCACGGGTCAAAAAAGTTTGGGAACCACTAGTCCAAGAATGCAGTCCATGACACTGGTCTATGTCATGGCACACACGCATATTCCATGTTCCCCTATGGGAATATACCAGCATTAGAGATCCAGGCATCAATACCGCTGGGCACTCAGGGCAGGGGTACACAACTCTTACCATGCAAGTATTCGACCCAACACCACCATTACACACTATTTCAATTATTTGTGTATGGCCACAACCATTTTTACTTGCAATATGACATACATGCTTCACACATTACGCATCTCTGTATCCTGAAGTGATGTGATGCTTGGCAAACATCTCTCTTCTCTTACTTGTCAGATAAATGCTACGCATTGCTACTTCAGCAGTTTAGTATGTTTTGGTACGGCCTTTGAGCCTCCTTGCATTGTTCTGCAAAGCATGGTAAATGTGTATTGTATCAAGTGTGGGCAAATGTAGACCTTAAAACAATCAGCCCTGGGAAGGAGTTACATGTGTGCTTTTTGTGGTTCCCCACACATGCATGAATGCAAATCTAACAAATGACGTTTTGACATCAGCACCTGAGGGTAGGAGTTTGGCCATGGCAGATGTCTTCCATGATCTGTGATGGTATCTGCTGCAACATTTGTTCCAGCAAAGTGCTGCTACTCTGCATGCTAGTCCCTATCTGCAACACACATCAGTTTGTAGATTGCCTCAGGGACCTGTTTATTGGGAAAATTGTGATCCATTATACACTGAGGGCCACATTAACACACTTTCATGCAGCAGAACACAGCAAGACAGCTTGTTGTGCTGCATTGGACTGCTTAAGAGCGGGAGGACAGGAACACCCCATATCTATCTAGATATGGGGCAATCCTGCACTCTCCTTTTCATGCAGTGCACTGAATCAAATTGGCTTGCTGTGTTGATTTGTTCTTAGTTTGAGATATGCCCCCCATGCTTATCAACAGTTCCCAACACAAGTTTCATACATGTTGATGCCTACATCTAGTTTAGAAGATGTTAGTGCCAATATATGTACCTTGACATTCACACAAACACCACACAATGGATGTGTTCAAAAAAATAATTTAGTGGATGATAGGCTTACATATTCCCGGTCATAATTACCAACATTTTAATGTTATTTTGAAAAGAAATTAGCCACTATTTGATCACATATCACATGACCTGCTATTGTGTGCTCAATATCCTCTTCATGTTCATGTGGGATTGCAGTCTCATAGTCCCATGGCACATTGAGGCAGATGTTATGCAATATTGCACATACTAAAATATTTTTGCAGACCATAGGAGGCGAGTACAGAAGTCTTTCGCCTTTTTTGTCCAGGCAACAGATACGGAACTTTAAGACCCCAAACATTCGCTCCACAACATTTCGAGTTTTACTCAGAGCTGAGTTATATTTGTTCTGCCCATCCGTCTGGGGATATTGAAACGGGGTCATAATTCATGGCTGCAAACCAAATCCTTGGTCACCTAAAAAGTGGAAAAAGCCAAAATTCAATGATTTGGTACATTTTTGCATAGACATAACTAACTATGTGTGTTATGTATGCAGGAAAAATCATACACATTTCTTTAACTTTTAACTAATATGTCTTAGGTACACTTGACCATTGTTTTACACATGTATGTTCAATATATATCTTTACTTACATACCTTGATTCTTACACCATTTATTCAGCATGAGACCGTTCAAAATTTTGATCGTAAGTACACCATGATACTTTACCTTTGTTGTATTTCTCCTAGGTTATTTCCTAGTGTATTACATCTTTCAGAGCCTATTTATTTATTGTGTCAGTATTACATTAATGGGGTGAGATGCAGATAATGTTGCTAACTTGAGGCATTAACTTATTTATCTATCACATTACTGAAGTGTGTCATTGTGGCTTATTATCTATGTGTATATTTGGACCTTGAGCATTGGAATGTCTGGAAATTGACTGCACTTTGATTTTTAGGTATCACATATGTTACTAGAGTACATATTTATACACAATATAATACTGCACTTTCAGCGCATGACATACATGGAATTTAGATGTTCTTTTTCCATTTGTGCTACTGATGCTTTAATCAGCCCACAGATATACTGCCATTTTTGACACATTTGCTTAGGATCACAAGATTTGTTCAATGTCCTTTATTTTAGTGGAACTTTTACAACTAATTCACACTTGCCATATCATTGCACATACACACATCAGTAACTTTTCTAATATTTAACCTTTCTTCTTATATTGATAATAATTATGGACCACATGATTTGTCAGTTGATGTGTTCGACATTGCAGAAATTGTGGTTCTGTCCACTTACACAGTGTTAGATAACACAATACTTCTCCCTGTGGGTTTTTTCCTACTTCCATTGCAGAATCAGTGAGGGCATCACACACTGAGACATCATTGTCCACATGTTAGAGTAAGATACTGCCACTATGTGCACATTACACAAGATCCAGACACAAACCACAGAGATGGCTATTATGCCATACCTTACAACTTATTGGTTGGTAAATAGAACAGTTTTGCTTTTTCTACCAATGAGTAGTCTATTCCCATATCTGTCATTATGAAACTTCTCATTGATGGTACTGTGGCGGAAGATGTATACATCATGTGCACTTTCTGGACATTTTGCAAGGACATTTATGAACATTCCATAATGGTCCACTATTGCCTTGACATTTATGGAGCAATTGTGCTTATGCTTTCTGTACAGGTGCGATGTGGCTACAGGGGGCACAAGTTGCACATTGATTCAATCGATGGCAGCAAGCACATAAGGGAATCCAGCAATGTTGTAAAAGACTTGGTTGGTATCCAATTGGTGTTGGGTGGTTTTTGGGAAGAGAAGGTACTGGGGTGTCAGTTTTATGATCGCATGAAGACCATGAAAAACTCCCACATGACCTGAATTTCTTCTATGTGTGCCTGCTAGGGCTCAAAGGGCTGACCAATACACAATTCATTGAGTCATAGGCATAAATATACTGTTGTTTTCTTTTTATTAGATCATAAAAATTTGTATACTTTACCAATGGTAATTTCTTTTTTCATTTCATTATACATAATTAAAAACATGTTGTGAGACCACAACAAATCCATAGTTGATTACATACGAATATGCCACGTTAGTTGGCACGCGTTTAGAATGCATGCCATTACAAAGCAGTCATTACAACGACCGCGTTGTTACATCGCATACCATCACAACGCAAGTCGGAACAACGACTTGCTGTAGGGGGGTGCTGGATTTTGGAATAGTATAATTGACTATTCCAACTCCAGTCTGTGCAACAGTAGGGATGGTGTTGGATTTTAAATCCAACACCTTCTGCCGCCTACAGCAAGTCGTTGTTCCGACTTGCGTTGTAATGGTATTCGATGTAACAACGCGGTCGTTGAAACAACTGCGTTTTAATGGCATGCATTGTTTTGCTTTCATGGTAAACAATGTTTACCATTACATACAATTCATCCACATAGTAACACAAAGAATAGCTGTCTTGTACAGATTAAACAAATAGACATTTATACAAATATGATGAAACATAAGTTAATTATTGCAAAGAAACTACCCCCTGAAGTCAACCACACCTGACCATTCTCATCTCAAACACACTAACATTCTCTCCTCTCATACTTGTCCTTCCCAACCAATTGGATACACTACTGGAATTAACAGCAGAGATATATCAAGAAAATTTTCCATTATGGTGTTGCAGGTCGGGAAAAATGCAACCAGGTCGACGCACGTTTCGGTGGAATTTCTAATTTATAGCCACCTTCATCAGGACCACCCCTTTGTTTTGTATTAAGGTGAGTGGAGGGAGTATCTTCAGAGTCCCCACAGAGCACTCTAAGCAGCCGAAAAGATTCATGAGAGTCCTAAGGATAAGCCAGTTTTCAGGGTTGATGAAGCCAAAGGAAAAAGAATGCTCACTCTGGAAGTGAAAGAAAAGAACTTCTGAATTATCATGATAGTGTACAGTGCATAAAATTAGAGATAAATAAAAATATAATTATTTGATTAAGTGTCAATGGTTAAAACAACAAATGGAAAAGAAATGCGGTCATTGTATGGTTAAAAGATCTAAGGGCCAGATGTTTAATGCTTTTTTGCATTCGCTAAAAGGGTAATTCATTACCAAATCACAATTTGGGCTTGCGACCAGATGCCTGTTCGGAAATTGAAAGGGGTGTGTTTAGGGTGTCCCTTCCAAATACTGAATTGGATTGGCATGTATAAATGTTCTGCAAGCGAAATCCATTCACAAACCATTAATACTTTACCGACTACTGAAAGGACCCCTTTCGTCGTCAATGTTTAATTTTTTTTTTTTAAGAATAGGCAGTGGTCCCATGGGACACTGCCTTCACTTACAAAATGTAAGCAACATTTGTTTTGAAACACATCCCATTTTCATTTATGAAAAATAGTCTGCTTTAAAAAAATGCTTCATTTAAAGCAATACCAGACATGGTGGTGTGCTGACCTCAGCAGGCCACCATCCCTGTGATGGCTGCAATTCCTAGTGAGTCGCAATTTGCAATGTACCTCATTAATATTCATGTGGTAGGTCGAATTGCGACCTACTTGGAATCACTATTTTGTGAACCAACCTATAAGTACATCAGAAAATAGCACATGGGTCGCAAAGATACTAGTTGCAAATTGCAACCAATATTAGCAACCAGTACTATGCGACAGATGACATCCGCTCCCTCCTCAACAGAGGAGAGACTGTGGCCCTCATCCTCCTTGATCTCACCGCAGCCTTCGAAACAGTCTCACACCGCACCCTAGCCCGCAGACTCCACGACGCAGGAATCCAGAACAAGGCCCTCGACTGGATCGGCTCATTCCTATCTGGCAGAACGAAGCGAGTCAGACTCTCACCCTTCCTCTGGGATCCCACACCAACCACCTGCGGAGTCCCCCAAGGATCCTGCATCAGCCCTACTCTGTTCAACATCTACATGGACCCACTCGCACCCATAGTCAGATCCCACGGTCTCAACATAGTATCCTATGCAGACGATATTCAACTCATCCTCTCCCTATCCAACAAACCCAACGTCTCCAAACACAACTTCCAAGAAGGATTGGAAGCAGTCACCAGGTGGATGAAGAACAGCTGCCTACAACTAACATCGGACAAGACCGAAGTACTTATCATGGGCTCACACCCGAACGCCTGGAACGACACCTGGTGGCCACCTGCCCTCGGGAACCTGCCCACCCCATGGACCATGCACGCAACCTTGGAATCATCCTGGACTCCGAACTCAAAATGGACCACCAAATCAACGCCGTCACTTCCTCCTGTTTCCACATCCCCGTCTCCTACGAAAGACCTTCAACTGGATTCCCTTCGAACACTGGAAAACCGTCAACCACGCCCTCATCAGTAGCAGACTGGACTACGGCAACGCATTCTACGCCGGGAACCTCACCCGCAAACTCCAGAACATCCAGAACGCCTCTGCCAGACTTGTCCTCAACCTACCACGCCACTGCCACATCACCCAACACCTGCAGACACTACACTGGCTTGCCGTCGAGAAGAGAATCACCTTCAAACTTCTCACCCATGCCCACAAAGTTCTCCACAACACCAGACCTGCCTACATGAAACACTGCCTCTTGTTCCACGCACCCCAAAAATCCCTCTGCTCAGCCCAGCTCTCCATCACTACGGTACCGGGTATCAAGAAGACCAAAACAGGAGTGCGTTCCTTCTTCTTCCTCGTGGCCAAGGCAGTGAACACCCTCCTTCTCCACCTCCGACAGACATCAACACTCTCCAAGTTCTTGAAGGATCTCAAGACCTGGCTCTTTGACGAATCACTGTGAACATCCAGGAGCTGTGTGGCACCACCCCCCAACCCCCACTGCGCCTTGAAACCCTTTCGGGTGACTAGTTGCGCTTAACAAACCCCTGATTTGATTACTATGTATATCTTCTCCTAAATCCTTCAATTTCTTTCCTCCAGTAGACTAATTTTATTAAAGGTGTCCAGGCAAAAAAATGTAATTCACCTGGACTGTGGATAAGTTATTTTTTCTTCATTTGCAGCACACAGGGGAGGAGCAGTAAAAGGCAAGTAAAATGGCCACTACTAAATGTGGATCGCCGATACAGGATAGTGAGGGGTACTGGATAATAGTTTCTATATATATTGATACCCAGACGTTTAACATTGGGTGCTATAATGGACAAGTATCAGATTATCCACACCCCTTAAGGAAATTAGAATTGCAGATAAGTAAACTCACAGGCCAAGGTCAGCTTTTCAGTATATTGGATATATGGAGACAGAATAATTCCATAGCAAAAATATATTCATCCTTATCTGGTGGATGTTGATAATTCTCAAGAATCCATTATTTTCTTACTCCATATGCTCTATCCTAGAGGCAGCTGATTATCAATCTAGCTGTTTTCAGATAACTCGGCAGGGATTCTGCAACTTAAATTGAGTTTAAGAATTTCCTACCAAGTTACTAGGTGTGGTTTGAATAAAACCTTATTATTAAATGCAGACAATATACAATTGTTATGGCAAGAAATAGATATTTTTTTCAGAGTAATCAATGTTCTGCAAATTTGGCAATGATCTGGGTGGCCTTGAGGCAACAATTCAAGCCTACCTCATATCTTTAAGAGTACACACAACTAATTAGGAAAAGAAGATCGTGAATTTCCTACAAAATTTGAGTTACGTCTCACAATGAATAACATCATACCTTCTTACAGAAGGTGAGAAATAGCTAACAATAACCTCCAGGATTTCTATCTGCAAAAGAAAATTATAAGACCATTGAACAGAAAGTTTATGAGGAAGGAGAGAAAATTATTTTTCAGCAAGAACATCCATGGAAAAAAGCACCCGCAATTTAATTACTTCTATTAGAGATTCAGCTTTACGTACAAGAAGACAAAAATACAAGTATTATTTTTTGATCACTACACTTCTATCTATAGCCCTAAAGAGACAGAGATGCTAGGAAAACCAATTGAAATCAATCAATAACTTTGAGGACTCTGGCCCTTCCTAAATTATCCAAAACTGCTACCTTTTAATTGTAGGAAGCAACTGAGGAATTAGAAATAAAAGAAGTTTTATCAAAGACAAAAGTCCATGGGGAGGACATTGTGACAAATATTTTGAAACCAGGGAAAATAGCAACAGAATTAAGCTCCAATCGACCAATAATACTGTTAGACCCAGATTACAATTTTTTTTATCAAAATACTATCAATGTGAATGTGTAAATTTGCATCATTTTTAATTTATTTGGATCAGAGTGGCTTCTTACATGTTCAAAGCCTCTTGACACAAAACATATATAACCAAAGTAATTGATATTGTGACTGCAGATCAAATTCCGTCAGTAATTGTTTTCCAATATGTAGAGAAGGCATTCAACCACATAAGCTGGAAATTTATGTGGAAAATATTAGAGGAATTTAACTTTCCAGCTCAGTTCACAAGTTTGGTAAGTTATCTGCATGAGATTTAATTTGCCTCCGTAGTAATAAGTAGTGACTTGTTGAGAAGATTCATCTTAAAGGAGGGACTCGCCTGGGATGTCTGTTGCTCCCAATACTGTTTGCCTTTTTCATTATACCACTAGCACAATATATATTTTATTAAATAATAAGATTATGAAATTAAATTAAATTAAATTAAATTTCGAATGCACGCGAATACCCGCAGGTGTCTTGGTGCTAAGAATCAAAAGAACATCTGGGACAAACTGACTGAGGGCACAACTCACTAAAGAGATAAAGGAAACAGTCAGGATTTCAGCTGTTTCCGAAAACTAAGGAGATTTGATTGATTTTTATGGTGCAATGGCATTTTGTTTCACAGCTGACAGGTGGTGTACACAAAGCTGCGACCACTTCAAACGGCTTTGTTTATCCTGGGGACCAGAACTGAATGTGATGCAGCAGATCTAAGATTTCTATTAGGTTGATACCACCTCAATTTTCTTGTCTTATTATAGTTCCCTGTGAGAAATTGGGTTGTTGGATGACTGGGGACTGGTCAACAGTGGTAAAGTGCACAAAAGTGCACAGAGTCCTAAGGCCAACAAAAATGAATTTCAGCACAAAAATGGAGGTAAGTAGGCAAAAGGTTTGGGGGAAGACCATGCTAAGGCTGACAGGTCTAACATTCTCATCGCAGACATTTCAAAAATAAAACTGCATGCTAATGATGCAGCCTTTTTTAAAATAAGATCTGGTTCATATTCAGAATGCCTTGAAGGTGTTAAAGAATGTCCAACTTAGGATGCTATAGGATAAATGAGTCAAATTCTGAAACTTTGTTGTTCCATATTACTACGAACTGCCTGCCTCCCACGTTTAGAGAAAATGATGGAAAAAACCCAAAAGATATCTAGGAGTTCTCTTTTTGGAACAGTTAGCAGACCTTTACCCTGAAAATTTGAAGCCTCTGGTTCAGAAGGTGTAGAGATCATTTCATAGATGGGACTCACCACTCTTATCCATTATGGGTAGAATAGCCATTATTTAAATATTGAGTCTTGCTCAGTTTTTTGCTTTATTTTTTAGTTATTCTGTGTTTATTATCAGCAGATAATTTGGGAGATTAGACAGTATTTTTCAAGTTTTCTTTGGGGAAGGAAGCAACCTCAGAATCAGTGTGTAAAGCATTTGCACATAACATACAGTAATACAGTGAAAACACTACAAAAGGACACCACACCAGTTTTAGAAAAATAGCCAATGTTTATCTGTGTAAAAAAGACCCAAACAATAAGAATCCAACATACAGATACTAAAAATACTCATAAAGCTAAAAAAGACTTTAAAAACAGTTCCTTGAAGCCGATAGCTCCATCCGGGGCTATCATGGCGTCGTGACACACAAATCCAACAGTTGTGGCTGACCGTGGCATCGCGGGCCAGCTACGGTGTCAGAAAGACTTGCAAAACAGTACCTTTAGAAATGCAGGGCGTCGAGGACCTTTCAATGAGCTCTGAAGAGCTGGCGTCGGCAAGCGTCAGTTCCGGAGGTTGGTGCAGGAGTTGTTGCAGGTCCTACTCCGGCGTCAGCGGGAGTCAGGGCTGCAGTGCGAAGTGCAGCAGTGCGGCGTGCGATGCCCTCAGGTCGCAGTGGAGTCACCCAGGAAAGGCAGTACACACCTCAACCCACCCTTGTGTCTGTCTAGTGTGAATGCACATTCCGTGCTCCTGCACTCGAAACCCACAAAGGGAATATACAAAAGGCAGAGGCACACAGGATGGTTAAGCAAAAAATGCCCACTTCCTAAAACTGGCATTTTGAAACACACAACATAAAAATCATCTTCACTAAAAGATATATTTTTAAATTCTGAGTTCAGGCATACTAAACTCCATTCCTCTATCTTATCCCAATGTAGAGTTATGTTTGTAAAATGTTACAAGGCAACTCCCATGTTAAGCCCATGGGACAGCCAGCCTTTCACTAGTGAAAAACAAAATACACAGTATTTCACTAACAGGACATGTCACACACACCAGTAAGTGCCCTAGCTTTCTCATACACTGCACCCTGCCCACGGGGGTACCTTGGGCCTACCTTAGGGGTGCCTTTCATGCAAGAAAAGGGAAGGTTTGGACCTGGCAAGTGGCTCATCCCAGAACCGGTGAAAAAACTTCATTACAGTTTACAGCGGATTGTAACACCACTAATGTCATTTACAGTATCAAATGTCCGTGTGAACTCCTGTATATCGGCAAAACCAAAAGGAAAATCAAAATAAGAATTGGTGAGCACAAAAGCATGATTCGCACCAAGAATACAAATTCTAACTTGGTAGTTCACTGGTTACAACAACAGCACAATATTTCCCAAGTGTGATTCCTAGTGTTAGAAAAAGTCCAATTTAAAGAAGGCAGGGATCCCAGCCAGTTTTTATCTCAACGAGAAGCAATGTGGATCAAAAAATTCAATACCATGGAACCGTTGGGATTGAACGACAAATTGGACTTGAGTTGCTTTCTTTAAATTTCAGAATCATACCCAGCACCTGCCTCACATACTTTCGTTATCTTAGGTCCCGTTATGTTGTTTAGTTCCATATGAGGCAAACACATCTTTTTATATCCATATTTTTATTTGCATGATTCACACGTATACACTCACTGTCATGTGTTTTGCAGTGCAACATCTATGTGCTATCATGTATTTACTGTGGTATCAGCACAATGTTGTGTATTTTTCTATGTA
Organism: Calotriton arnoldi; assembly: GCA_963921515.1. NCBI lineage: Eukaryota > Metazoa > Chordata > Amphibia > Caudata > Salamandridae > Calotriton > Calotriton arnoldi. The sequence continues at coordinate 618,773 of CAWUFW010002735.1, read as the reverse complement.
TCGTTTATGTGTTCAGGGGAAGTCATATGACTGACATTTTCAGAGCAGTTACATAGGTCAGTTCTTATCGGTGTACTGGTGATGGGTGTCTTTCTATCATTTATATATATGTGTGTATCTGCTGCACCCTACTTGTTTATGAGTTCATTGTTAACCTCTAGCTCAGCGCTACGTTTCTGCTTTCCACATTTTTGCTTTCATTTTATGTGGACGTACTTTTTTTAAAATTTTTTTTACTTTTTAATATTTTATTGTTGTTGTTAACAAAAAAAGAAAAAAGCCACAGAAGAAGAAAAAGGAAACAGAACAAAAGAACATAGATCCACATTTCATACTAGCACATTATGGATATGCATATTTACACAAATATTTACACATTGATCCACTTTACAAATTTTTTAACTGTTTACAAGCCAGAAAATCGAAATCATAGTTATAATCATGAAAACTTGAAGCACCAGACTAAAGATGGTAACATATTTGCATATTGGCGAGTGGAGAGATGCCTACAGATTGATATTTAGTTGCTACGCATGTTACTGTAGCCAATCTGTTATAGGGGCCCACATCTTTTGTCCCTTTTCCCGTCTCCTTCGCCCTTTCAGCCGATAAGCTGACATTTCAAGATTATATACTGCAAGAAGCTGGGAGCGCCAGTTACAAAAAGTGGGGGGGGTCAGGACTGATCCAATGGGAAGTAATACACAGTCGGACTATGGCCATTGATATAAAAACAAACCCAGTGATAGCCCGCGACCAGCTCATATTGCCCGCTACTCCCAAAATAACCAAATCTGGAGTGATAGAAATTGGAAGTCCTAAGACTTTTGTTAGGAAATGTTCGACATTCTGTAGAAATGTCGCTAACATAGGGCAAGAAAAAAACATATGAACAGTATCTGCTGATAGCAAACCACACCTACTACATGACCCGCCCGTATTCCCTCCCCATTTAGCAATTTTTGCCGGTGTATAATAAAGATTGAAAATAGACATATAATGTTGACTCCGATGGCTTCCAGCTAGAAGACTCTTCTAGCCGGACGTACTTTTTTGTGACGCTACTTCGTTTTCCTCATTGTCGTTTTTATGACTCTCAGTTCACCATATTTCGGTTTTGTAGCATTCTATTTTTGTTCATTAGCACCCCGTATTTTTTGTTGCGTTTTTTGTCCATATTTTTTATTTATTTGGCTGGATGTTTGTCCAGTAGACCTACTCCTTTTTAAGATGGCCGACGTATTGGCTTTTTCTTTTTGACCGCGTTTGGGATCATGTGACCCATTTCAAACTTCATTTACGTGAAGCCAGTCAGTGTATGCGTTCGCTAGCAGCATTTTCGCATTCGCCTTGGCGAGAGGAGCGTGTTCACCTATCTCCGGTCTACTATCAGGTCTGTTACGCTTTGAGGTTTCCCCCGTATGTGTTTTGTGACTTTTTTTAGCCCACACACGAACTTAGTGTACTGTTTTTCTTCCGTAGGTGGTCCGCCCTTTAATACAGGAAACCGGGTTACTTTGGTTTCTCAGGTATGAGCAGTTCTTTTTTCTCGTCTTTGCTCACATGTGTTGCATGTCCATAACTTTACGGGCCGGCTATTTCCCTTTTTTGTGTTGCAGAAGCTTGCTACAATCCGCGGCTGGTTAGGGCATCAGTTGTTGGTGTTATTTTTTGTAAGTGCCTCGATTTTTTACTGTTCACTTCACTCGTGCCACGCACTTCGGTTGTGCTGCATGGGTGTCGCGTTCTTTCAGCTTTTCTTTCGGCGTTGTTTCTTTAGTACTATCACTCGATTCCTGCGGGCATCTAAGTGTGGGTTCTTGTCACTCATTTTGCTTCTTGTACAGTCTACCGTTGTTCCTGTGTGTGTGGGATCTGTTTATACTAACTTTCATGCTCATGCACTTACTGGGTGTTTATTTTTTCATTCTGATTTTTCTTTCTTCCGGTGATGTATGTTCCTTGGGGTGACTTTGGAGCTGGTTGGTCATTTTTGCATTGAACTGAAGCATAATGTTTTGCATTGCAATTTCATAATCGAGATATATGTTTGTTTTTTACTCACAGTGGCCCCTGAAGAAGGGACTCTAGGTCCCGAAATGCATTGGGCCGAAGAACATCAATTGCCATTTGCTGTGTTTACATTACATTGCTATATTGCTGTAATTGTGTAATGTTCTTTACGCATTGATTATCATGAAGCAATGATAATTGTATTTGCATACTTTGAATGACGCTTAAAGTATTGTTTCATTGAAAGTAAATGAAAACTAATGGTGAGATTATTGTGAGACTATTTATTTTGTTACACGATGTATAAGCTTGTGGAAATTTTTCGTTAAAATTCAATTTAGTTAGTGTATCTTCACCAAGCTGTGCACACGGTTCATTCCTGACACACTGTCTTGAATCACATACACGTAAACGTTTCCTGAGGGATTGGCAGCCCCCTGACACCGTGTAGCACGCTCCAGTTTGATCAATTCGTGAACTTTCTAGAGAACTAATTTGTACTTTTGGGTGTGCAAGCGACAACTTTTCATTTTTGTATCCAAGTGGGTGCACTTGCCAGGTCGACATTGCAGTAAAAACTGCGTGCAGACACGGCAGTGGCAGTTCTGAGACACCTTTGACAAGCGACTTCTGTAGGTGGCGCAATCAGTGCTACAGGCCCACAAGTAGCATTTGAATTACAGGCCCTGGGCACACCTGTGCACATTACTAGGGACTTCCTAGTAAATCAAACATGCCAATCATGGATATACCAATCAGTAATATAAGTTACCTGGAGCACTTTCGCTTTAGTACTGATCAGCAGTATTAAAGTGTGCAGAAACACTAAACCAGAAAAACCAATATCCAGAGTACCACAAAAAACAGGAGGTCAGAAGCAAAAAGACAGGGAAACAAGCCAAAAGATGCCAGGTGAAGCACAGACATATACTTTGAAACCTATACTTAAATTTCAAAAGGTGAATACAAACAGTACAGTGCATTTTAGTCAATGACACACATAGCAAATTACCATGTTTTTCACATCTAACGTCTCCAATACAAGAACACAGAACAGCTAGGGAGGATAGAAGAGTAGTAACATCTCAAAGTGGTCATAATAGTTTATAAATGTCACTAAGGCTGCATGAGAAACAGTTACATGTGATTATAATAGCTTGCTAAGTGTGGCACCTTATTCACCCCAATCATTGTTATAGACCTACATACAGAACATATGTTCAGCCTATAATGTAACAACATCAAATTGCACACAATCTATAATAGTATCACCAGACATCTACGTGGCATATGGACACAGAACCACCAACACATGCAGTGATGCACTCGCTACACACCTTGGGAAAAGTTCACCATCTTATCATATGGTTTTACAGAGCCTTGGGATCTCTCTAAGCCAACTCCATCAGGATTGGAGGAGGATTTAGCGCGCCCCCTACATGACACTGAATGGACGCTAACACTTGAATCTCCTCATGCTCTCTCTAGTAATTCGCGATTTAAGAACATTCAATTTATGATTCTTCATAGGGCTTACCTCACACCTCCAATAAACCGAATGTTCTCATCGGCTGAACGTGCCTGCCCTAGATGCCGAGGGCTGTCAGCTGACCTTAGGCACATGCTTTAGGCATGCCTAGATATCGCCAGTTTCTGGCATTCGGTACATGCCCTATTAGCTACAGTTACAGTGCTAACAACACTCAACTCATTGGAATCTAAAGCACTCTGTATTTTCCAAGGAAGAAAAGCTTTAAGGTGAGGTTACGCTTCGCTAATTCAGCACTTCTTTTAGCTAAGCGCATACTAACTATGCATTGGCATGCACATCAGCCCCCGTCCTTTCTTCAGTGGTATCGAGCTTTGCTCCATTTGGGTGAAGCAGAAAGTTCTGCGATGTATTGGGAGGAAGCCAGAAGAATAAGAACACGTCTCATAGCAGCAACCTGGGACACCATGCTAATACAATTCAAAGAGCATATAGCAGAATATCCCTCTATCACCTCACATCAGTCGACTCCTCCTGTGTCCTCTTCTAATAGGGAATGAGAAGACGTGGTGGCTCTGGCCCAACACTAGGATCTGGCATTACACTACTTACTCACGGCTCCCTCACTAGTACTCCCTCTATTCCCTCATTTGCCTAATCATGCTTTTTACTCATATATTACTCTTTGCTCTACCCTTTCCAAGTTGGACTTCCCCCTAAAATTCTTTTTTTTTTCCTATCACTATAAATTTCCACTTGCTCCATGATGGATGACTGAAATATTCACTATTCAATAATACTAAATGTTATTTTTTGAAGATGATGAATTAATCTCTCAATTTATGTAGTGCAAAAAAGCTAGTTGTATTGTATTACTGCATTGAATAATTTAAAAGTCTAATAAACAGAAATGAAGAATCATCAGATATCTACGTGTCTGGATGTGTGTGACTTTCCAGGTAACTTTACAGTGGACCCCAAACGTTCCTGGGGCTACACAGCAATGGTTGTTGCATCGCAAAGCAATCAGCCAAGTCATTACAGTAAGCTGTGGCCCACACTCATGCTTCCGTTTTGGGAGGGGTGCCTTTTAACCAGGCCATATCTTCTCTGTACTTTCCCAACAGCTTTAGCATGACTGTAACCCCTTTGACCGCATACATTATGTAGACTAGCAAAGCCACGACAGGAGTTAGAGTCAGCATACAGACCATAGAAGCTTTGATAGTTTAACTATCATTTTGCAAAAGATGGTAGGGCAGGCCCAGCCCAATTGGAGAAAGGTCACACTATCACAAGGGCAGGGCTCATAGCGGGTACCAATCAAATTGTCAAATTTATTCATGGACACTAGACTGTAATACATTCTATTTATACATGTAAAGTGTAGAGGTTAGTGCCTCTAGTTCCTGGGAATCCGCTTGACGTGAGAGTAACAGTACTTCCACACTCTATATCCAATCACCAGCTTCAATTCTTTCTCCCAGTGTTGCTTAACTGGGGACAGAGGAGGTCCCATGGCTGCAATACACATGCTATAAAGTTGTGCTACCCATCCCCAATTGCTGTCAGATGACAAAACTTGTGCCAAATGAGAATATTTAGGTGGCTCTCAGGGTAATGTTGAGAATGCGGCCTTGGCAGCCAGTTTATATTTGAAATAATTATAAATATCCAAGGGTTTAATTGTAGCTTCAGTTTTTATGCTTCTAATGTTAGGAATTCACGCCCTGGGAAAAGGTGCCCTATCTGAGTTACTTCCTTTTGTGCAGGGATGCAGCCACTAAGGGTTCGAGAGTGGGAGGAAGCAATTAATTCTGTGTCAGAGTTACAACTGGGGAGTATAGCAATGCATGTCCAGCCCTGTGCTCCAATGTCCACAAGGTCCTGCATGTACAGTGTATAGTGTGGACTTCAAAAGAAGACCTGGGCTGCCTGGTACACAACATAGGGCCAGATGTAGGTGGCGAAATACCGGTCGGTAACGCCGAAATTCGGAGAATTTCAGCGTTACCGACCGGTATTTGGCTGAGTGCAATGTAGGTGAGTTCATACCTACATGCAAAATAAGGATTCGCAAAATAGCGATTCCTTATTTTGCTCTTGCATTTAAGGAATCGGAAATACCGATTCCTTAAATGCAATGTACGTAGCACTAAAAATAGTGCACTTGAGCCTTAAGGAATCGCTAATTACCACCAACTTCAAGTTGGTGGTAAGTAGCGATTTCCTTTAAAAAAACACATTTTTGCTTTTTCAAATGTGCCATGTGGCACACATCCATGCCCTTAGGGCATGTATGTGCGCCACATGTGCACACATGCACATTTCAGGGGTGCAACCCTGGCACCCCTGAAATACCTCCCGCTATTAGCGATTCGGTAATACCGAATCGCTAATAGTGAATATCTTCCCATTCATTCCTATGGGCCTCCTAGCCCATAGGAATGAATGGCTAGGTATTCCTTAATAACGAATCTCAATTACCGATTCGTTATTAAGGAAGGTTAAGGAATCGGTAATATTTTAGCGATTCCTACCTACATTCCATTTAGCGAGTCCTTAATAGCGATTCGGTAAAAATCGCTATTAAGGACTCGCTAAATTGAAGTTACCTACATCTGGCCCATAGTTAGTAATGAACCCACTGATACTTAATCTTTTTTGATCACTACGTGGAGTGGTGTAGATTTTTGTGTCCTGGCAGTATATTGTTTAGTGCACCTGTGTAGTTAAATGATATGTAAAGAGATCAGGAACCCAAACCCACCCCTTCTCCAAAGGCAGGATAAGAGTCTCCCACTTCACCCTTGGTTGCCAACCAGCTCATATCAGCTTGGTCAATATGGCCTTGAGGGTTTTAAAGAATTAAATATTTAGATGGATTGGTATGATAAAGAACAAGTAACGGCATTTAGGTAGTATCACCATTTTGATTATGGCAATCCGACGCCAGTCACCAACAGTAATAACTTCATCCATCATTCCACTTGGGGCTTCAGCTTATCCAAAACAGGCTCAACATTATCATGGTCCAACCGGTCTTTATCATGGTGTATAGTGATACCTAAAAAAGTAATGGAAGCAGCATTCCATTTCAGCTGAACCTTCAGGGCGGCTGAGTAGTGTCTGGCATAAGGGGGAACAGCTTTGATTTATCCTAATTGATCTACAACCACGACACACCACCATATTGTACTATTTCCCTTAATATCCCTCATGCAAGGGGGGTTGTCTAATTTTACAAGCAAGTGATTAGACTGCCAGGGCAAATGAAAAGGGGGAAATCGGCCAACCCAATTGGGTACCACTGTCAATCAGGAACCAGGAGGGCAGAATGTTAGTCATTTTCACCCTACCGCTAGGGTCAGCATTTAAGCACATATATTCATAATCCCTTACATTCAAGTACTGCATGCATAAATGGCTATTCAAGTGCGTCAAAAGCCTTCTCCACACCTAAAACAGCAAAGACTGCCCTGACTTCCTGGTGTATTTGCTGCATTAAAGCAAATTAGGTGGATAGGTTGCTAGAAGTGGCTCTACTTAGATTGAAGCCAGATTGGATCGGAAGCACTAGGCTCCCCATATACAGAGCAGGTCTAGCCACAATAACTTTGGCCAAAATCTTGTTGTCCATATGACAAGGGACGATATGCCTGACATTTGGCGGAGTCCTTACCAGACTTTAGCAATATCATGATGATTGCTTTTCTGGAGGCTTGGGGCTAAACGGCCTCTCTAATGCACCTTGTCGCGTACATAAAGCAAGTGCAGAGCCAAGGTCTAATTTTAATTATTATGAAACTCAATGGTAAATCTGTCTAATCCAGGATCCTTACCAAATCAAAAGCTTTCTATCACACTGGTTATAGCCTCGATCCCAATTGGAACCAACAGGATCCCCCTCGTCTCATCTCCCACCCAGGCCAGAGCCACACCATTAAGTTAAACTAACAGAGTCTCAGGGTTAGAGAAGCCCTTAAATTTATATAACATGGTATATTAATCAACAAATTACTTCAAAATCTCCTCTCGTGTTCTGATGCAGCTCCCACCCTGGGTACAGGGCTTGGTGATTATGGGTGGGCACTGACACATAGCACAGGGAATCATGGCCAGAGTCTTGCTACACAGCTCCCCCTTGCCATAGCTATGGGCCAGAGCGTACTTCCACAGTACCTGACTTTATGCTCTGCCCATTTTATGTGCTCCAAAAGCAGTGCATTTATTTTGGTCATAGTATCATTATTTGGGTCATTTGCATGTGCTTCCTCCAATTTACCTAATTCATAGATGGCCTCCCATCGAGTGGAATAAAGAGCCACAGAGTCCATATTTTTGTCAAAGAATTCCATGATCAGGGCCCTGGTGCAGTTGTGGAGTAATATGAGAGACACCCAAGGTTCTTGAAAAGCAAGCAAAAGGAGACAGCTGGAGTCCCATTATGGAGTCCCATTCCCTTAGAGATCATTCATTTTTCCCTGCATGGTATTTGTTTAAAGATCCCTATTTGAAAGCTTGAATGTGACTACAGTGTATGTGGTATATATCGTGTTTCCCCCCAACAAAGCTTGAGCTATAAGACTGGGAATATTGCTAAAGTGCCTATGTTGGATGGTTCGCCAAGTTGGTCCCTGCCAATTCGGTATGGTATAGTAATTATTTTTTAACTGATTAAACATTATTTACAATATAACACATCTATAAAAAAAAAATGGTCAGGCCTAATTTATAAAAACTATAGAAATGGTAAAACCAGCCACAAATTATCTAAAATTTGAGATTTTAAAAAGAGAAATGCACATATCTTATGAAAATCAATTCCACAACATCAAAAACATACTTACTCACTAATCGTGCTATGATAAACTTAAAAACCTCTCAATGCACCCACTTTGTTTATGAATGTAGGCACTAAAACAGTGTGACGTAGCATTGTAAACCCTCTTACAAACTGATTCTCTAAAAATCGGATGTAAAACATTGTCCCTAAGCTAAGTAAAGCAGGACATTAGCAGATCATATATTATATTTGTTTGAAAGAGACACAGCACACATGACACGATCTATTCTTATTCTTTCCCTTTATTCAAATGCCATCAGACTGTAGGAATTGGAATATGAAATAACCTGAAACATAAACAATATTTTTTACACTGTGTGCAAAATGTGAAATGTATTTAGCTTCCCTAATCCATTTTGAAGCCTTACACACTTACTAGAGCTAACAGAATATGTCATCACTCTCTGGTGCAGTCTCTTTGTCAGGCATGCCGCCCTAAGTCATGCTCAGCTGACCACTGTGTTCACCAGTTAAAGGCAGTTGATGTTCACCCCAAGTCACATCTTCACAGTCCTAGTTCTGAATCTGATATGCTCAAAACATGTTGTTGATGTTTTGGTGCTCAATTCTAAATGTGATATACCTTTATTCCATCTATTAACTTGCAACTCTGAATTACAGCAACTGTACCTGATCTTTTCATTACCTATTTCACATATTCGCTTTACTACCAGTGCCATTTACCATTCACACAAAAGGCCTTGTGAAGAAATGAAAAACTCTTTCTCCCAACGTAACTGTGCGTAGTAGAAAGAAAGCATAAAGCTGATTTATAGTTTATTAACCAATATTTCAAAATAGATATGGAAGCAGAAAAATGTACAAATGAATTACTCTGCAAGATAATGAATCCCTTATGTCACTGAATATGTTTCATGTAACCTCGCGAACCCCAGTCAAGAATTGTTAGCACATTTCCTCTAAGCATACAAGTTTCTTGAGGAGAGCTGCTAAAAAGTTGGTTTTCCTTTTAAGTCTTATCAAATTAAAATTTTCTAGCATGGCATGCGGTTTACATGTTCTCAATCATTGCAACAACTATTGGACAGATGATGCAAGTACATCGGATACATTGGAATAGATAAGGATATGATCGTAGCAGATTATAACAATATTTGCAGGTTAGAATGCAAAAAAAAAAAATACAGTTTTAAAATTCAGAAGCAGAATGGCTTTATAGAAAAGTATTATGAAATTATCCACAGAGCATAATTGGAGGTTTCAACTAGTTCACAGAGAAAACAACAGTAACTCAGATTTTATGCCAAGATTGGAGGTTTCCATTGTGCTATTTCTTCTCTTAAGTTTACACAGCAGCAATCATAAATAAATAACGTTTCCACGAGCAACTGGAAAAATCTATGAGGAAGATAAAATGTAGCTAACCTCTCGATAAACATGTATTTGTCTAAGCAAATAATCTGCAAACAACCTCATGATTTCTTGCTGCAGCAGAAAATGTATGATCTGACAGTATGTGTCATTTATATACATTGTTTCAGATTGAATCTTTTTGACTTAGTTCATGTTTTCACGTTTCATTTAGATACATGGGGACCGCAATGTTTTTTGTGTTTTGAAATTTGTATTGAAGGTTGTATTTCCCTGCTTCATGAAATTCTCCTTCCCATATTGGTGCCCAGAACCATGTTGGCCTTGAAATTGTGTAGGCCCTTTATCCACTGCTGCCTTAACTTTTCACCTCTCACTCCAGAGGGTCCAGGAATCTGAGGGCAGATTGGATCATCATTTTGTGCTTTCACACATTCTTCTGAGGTTAAAGCTGGGCTTTTACTTGGGAGGCAGCACATCTGTGAAATTATAAATGTAAGTGTAGGAAATGACCATCTTTTGTGTGGTGTATCCCCAGAATTTTGCCCTTTGCCCTTTCTGTTTTTGCTGACTGTAGAACTGTGTGCATCCTTGATCGCCATTAGTAAAGTTCCTGTGCTTTTCCTTTTAACATAGTTGAATTGGCATAACCATAATTGGCATTATTTACCTTAACTATAGGTCCCTAGAATATGGTAGAAGGTGCAACCAGGGCATATATGTTAAGTGCCCCCTAGTGAGCGCATCCACTACAGTGGTAGTGCAAACATGGTTTCAGGCTTACCATTGTAGCCTGGTTGTAGCAGGCTAAAAACTGCCATTCAACCTGATAAAATAAACACTTTTGACAGGTCTCACCTTCCTTTTAAATATTAATGTCATCCCTAAGTAGGCCTTACAACCCATAAGGCAGGGTGCATGCTATTTAAAAGTAGGACATGTAGAAAGCTAATGTTAAACATGTCCTTACAGTGAATAGTGCAAAAAAGCTATTTTCACTTTAGCAAGGCAGGTTGTTTCCCAGAGAACACTGGGGTGCACTATTAAATTTAATACTGAAACCTGGAAGCATCATTCAAGAACTCTTTGTAATATTTATTAAAGGCCCGATTCAACGGTGAAGTCACATTTATAATACTCATTAAGGAAAAGGTGCTTTTAGAAATTACCTTTTCCCTCCCAAAAGCATCTGGAGACTAATGTGATTAGCCTCCAGCTGCAGCCCTCTAAGTGCTGTGGTATGAAAACTGATGTCAAGCACAGACAAAAGCCTCTGTGTGGAGAGGTGTTTTTGTTCCTTTGGCAAGATGACCATTTAAGAAGTGCCCAGGAAATGAATGTCCTTGAAAGGGGCCTCCCTGTCACAGGCAGATGGCAAATGGCTGCTAGCTAGACCCCATTTTTTGTTCCATGATTCAGGCAGGCATCAATCTGTGTGGGGAAGGAGCTGCCCCTAGAACCGGTTTAAAGTAACCACAGAGCAGGGGATAGTCATTACCTGATCACACCGCTGGGGTGAACACACAGGCTTTACACAAGGGGAGGAGGGTTTTACCAGCTTGGATTTAAGCAGAGAGGGGGCACTGTGGAATTGTTTGCAAATAGGGCACACAGCAAATGCTGCAAACATTGGCTGACAGGGTAACCCCTGAAAAGTTTTGAATCATTGGTTAGGCAGGAGCCAGGAGTTCCCTCCACCCACAAGCTGGTGCCACACAAAAATGTGGCATCCTCAATGCTCTCCTCAGAACACTACTGGACATGAGGAAGATCAGAAGATAACTGAACCTGGTGTCTGGGACCTGATAGGAGCCTTGAAGGACTGGATTAGCTCCCTCTTGTACCCAGGACAAATGGACTCCAATGGCCATAATGTTCACTTACTGTTGAAGCTACAAGGGCACAACAAGCAACAAAAGGCCTTTCTTGAAGACCCCCAGCTGACCACTTCAAACATGACCTGACCAAAACCATGTTGGTGGCATTTGCTGGAGTGAGTCTGGCTTCAAAGTGCTGTTCCTGTGGTCCAGGAACCATTGGCTGTGTCTGGCTGGACATCTCCCACCACCGAAACGTTTTGGCTCCAAATAGCATCGGAGGACTGGGACAAACCTTCAAAATCAATCCGAACAAGGTGCGTAGCCGCTGGCTGAAGGTTCAGGTTTCCCCAACTCAGAGCTTTTTCATGATGACAAATACTCTGCAGCTAGATGTTATAGAGACAGTATCTGGCCTCATGGGGTCCTCCTCAGCTACAGCTGCAGCCCTACCCCACTGAAGGAATCCAAGCTCAAAAAATATGACTAAGTGGGAACGAAGATATCTCGACCGGGGAAAGGCACCAAAACTATCTTGCCAGCAAGGGACCTTCCATGGACACAAAGTTCAAATGTCTCCTGCTTGGAGCGTATCTACCAAAAATCTAATAGCTTTATTGGGACCTCATCCAACAACTATCTGGCCTTGTAGGCAAGATGGCCGCACTGTAGTGCAGCTCCGCCGGCCACCGACATTATCCTTCGCCAATCCTGCTTCCTTACAGCCATCCGAGTCGCCAAAGCCGTGGCGCCTCTCGTATGCACTCTGCTCGATCTGTTGGCAGTGTTTGCTGGAAGTGAATCGGCCCGGACGGACAGAGGAGGGGTTTGTGACTGCACCGCACCCGGGACAAAATGGGGGCCTAGTGAATTGCAGCGAGCTCTGCTGGCACCCGGAGCTCAGAGCTCGACCGAACTGCCCTGACTCTCCACGGCTGCCGACTACGGGAGGTCCTTTCAGTGCAGATTGGGTCAGAGACCACGTCCCTGTGTCGGCGGTCCCGGGACAGCCCTCTATGTGGGAACGCTGACTGAGAGGCCCACAGATGCGGAGCGGTGAGGAGTGCGTGCTGCTGCGTTTGCCCGGGTGCTTTGCGGCTTATGCCGGAGACAGGGCGTCCTCACCGGAGACTCTTGCGCAGTGCATCCTGCCTCCGGAGTGGCCCAGAGTGTGAGACTGAGAGAGGTGCTGAGCATCGATAAGAAGCGGAAGCTTGGGACCTGATGTCGAGGTGAGGCCTGCTGCGGTGGGTGCGGGCCGTGAGCCGCACCATATCGTGACCCCGAAGCCGGCCGCACTGAGGTGGCTGCGTGAGGACATAGTGATGTGTAGATGAGGCGGGGGTGCTGGGAACTGCTGGAGAGCTGCTGATCGTGGCCCAGTGTGGTGGTGCGACCTGCCGCGGTGAGTGTTTGTCACGGGGCAGCGGTGCATACTGACCTGGTGTCCGACTTCGCTGAGGCATTCTGGTGTGGCCGCATTGCTGCGGGGGGCCCGAGAACTTTGTTACCTGGATTCGCAGAGCGGCGAGGGAGCGGCAGCGCATACCCCACCGCTGACGACTTGGCCTGCGGTGAGACTCTGGGTCGTGCTGGTGTATGAGACGCTGCTCGGCAGGACACGCATGCTGGACTGCAGAGGGGCATATGAGATCGGTTTACTGTGATATTGGAGGTTGTTCTACTTCTGGCTGCTCTAATAGATGCCCCCGTACTAAACTGCTTTCCCGAACTTGCTGGTGTGCCGCAACTGAGCCCCGGATGGCTTATAGGCCGTAGGCCCGGTGGATCCCCTGTAACCCTGGGCGAAGTACTACGCTACGCTCGCGTAGTTTGCGAAGTTTGCGCTACTTTGCACTACGCGAATTGCACGTAGCACAGTGCAAACACGTGTAGCGTAGCGGTCATTTTTTGCTTGCTCGCGGTCCTCAACATCAAGTTGGCGACCGCGAGCAAGCAAAATGACATCCCGGCGAGACTTTTTCCTCAAAAATAAACCTCCCGGCGAGATTCTCAACGCGGGGAGGTCAGGTTTCTCATTGCGAGTGGTCGCGTATGCTCGCGACCGCTCGCGATGAGAAACTACCAGTCCGCGTTGAGAAACCTGCCGCTCAAGTAGAAATCTACTCGAGCGGCAGAAAACGACCACTTGCACTGTGCAAGATGCGGTTTGCACTGATTTCACAGTGTGGACAAGCATCCGGCACTGTGCAATCAGTGCGAACAGCATTTTGCACAGTGCACTATGCAGTTCGCGTCGCTACGCATAGTTCGCGTAGTGCGAAGTGCACTTCGCGTAGCTACGCGTAGCGATACTACGCGAACTACGCCCAGGGTTAATCCCCTGCGTATCTGGATAAATGAACACGCTTAAGGCACTGTGGCTACAGGTACGTGGGCTGACTTGGTGTTGCCCTGTGGTGAAGTGAGTCGTGGCCTACACATTACGACTTACACGTATCTAATAACAGTATAAGTCGCTCTCAGCGCTCGAAAAGAAGGGCTTGTCACGTGGCGTCCTATGCTGAGTATGGGGGCCTAGGCGAAAGAACTGACCTTTTGAACAGCGTGTGCGAAACTTAACGTGAACAGCGGTGCGCACCGACCTTTCCTGTTCTCTGGCAAATCAAAGTGAGTGGAAGGCCGGCCATAGTGGGGCAACACTCAGTGGCCTGAATATACCGAACTGGGGTACGCGCTTTAGAGTTCTGAATATCAGCAAACATGGGCAAGCCTGACAGGAATCAACCACGCCTTACTTTTGATCTGCATAAGTCTGGCAGATCCCAACAAACAGCTGCCTCAGATTCTGAGCTGGACAATGCCACTGCGGTCCGACCGCTCTGGAGAAAACCCTCGCCGCTATCCAAACTAGCTTGCAATCGATCAATGACAACATGGAAGCTCTCAACGGGCGCATGGACCACATATCAGCCAAACTTGACAGACAGGGGGTGCGAATCGGCGAGGCAGAACAACGCATTTCAAATACTGAGGATGGTCTGCAACAAGTCGTTACGAAAACATCTGACATGGAGAAACTCCTGGCGATCATTCAAGCCAAAAATGAAGACCTTGAAGCGCGCTGCCGGCGCAACAACATACGCATTTTAGGTCTGCCAGAATCCACAAATGTAGGGCGCTTGGAAACCTATGTTGAAAACCTGCTCCGAGACATGTGTGGCACTGACAACCTCTCTGATATGTTCATTGTGGAGCGGGCTCATCGTTCACTGGCGATGCGGCCACCACCGGGTGCCCCACCCAGACCGATCATCACCCGGTTGCTCAATTTTAGGGATAGGGATGTGGTGCTCCGCATTTCCAGGCAAAAAGGCAATATCACTTATCAGGGCAACACCCTGTCCTTTTACCCAGAGTTTACGGCGATGGTACAGGCGGCTAGGAAGGAATTTCAACCGGCCAAAAAGATTCTGCTCGCCGAAAACATTCAATATGCCATGCTCTATCCAGCCCGGCTGTGAATAGGCACCGACGACAAGGCCAAGATTTTCACTAACCCCAAGCAAGCCATGGAATTTGCCAAGTCCCTCCGGCGCAAAGAGAAAACATCTCCTAACGCATCGGACACCGAGGACTGATAAACTTGACTCTCCACACACTCAATATTCCACAGCACTGGTGCAATCAGGGACTCCGATATCAATGACTCATTGCACAACACAGCCTAGAGCTACTGCTACACTGGATCATCTGTTTTCACCAACAGGGGTGGGGATGGACCTGATTGAGCTGTTGTTCACATATCCTTTGCTGTGTGCTGATTTTTCTCACTGATGTAATTATTATTATATAATCTGCTATAATTTGATAGGCTCACTACATTTTTAAGACACAAAGGGGCCCATTAGGATGTCGGGCGGAAGCACTACCGCCGTGCTGGCGGATGCAAAAACCACCAGTTACCGCCTGCACGCAGCAGTCCACACGCCCGCCCGATTACGATGCGAAAAGTCAGCCAAACACCGCCGGCAAGCCAGCGACACTGTCCGCCATCAAAGTGCGCCCGTACACGTAGCGGCGCAGCACAATTGACACACACCGTCCGACGAAACACGTACCGCCCGGCGTACAAATTACGATGCCGCACACAAACTGAACCCACGGCTAAGAGACACCGTACGTCAAACCGAAGCGGTAACACGAACGCCGAGCACGGACACCGAAGAAGCGGCACCCCGAGCATGAATCCAGCACTGCAGGCCCTCCCTATGCTCTATCTGATGCACCACCAAGGACGCAACGTACCGCGAAGACGCAGGTAGGCACACATACAACAAGTGCACGCAAACAGCGCACACAGTGCAAGGGCGGAAAAGCGGACAACCCCCACCCCCGCGTGTACAGGACACATCTACCATAGCATCCACATATGACACACAGGCCAAATTGTAACATCTCGTAACACATGTGTACACACCACCTGGGACTAGGAACCAACCACCCCGTCACGGCCCCAAAGCGGCGATGACGCTGCCACACATGCGCACAACGCAGAGGCCAACCGCAGCGCCATGCATGCGTCGCACACAGACACAGGGACACAACCAAGCAGCATACACACCA
The DNA here is from genome assembly GCA_963921515.1 of Calotriton arnoldi. Classification (NCBI taxonomy): domain Eukaryota; kingdom Metazoa; phylum Chordata; class Amphibia; order Caudata; family Salamandridae; genus Calotriton; species Calotriton arnoldi. The sequence continues at coordinate 602,689 of CAWUFW010002735.1, read as the reverse complement.
GTCCCACCCCGAACGCACATGACACGTGACAGGCCTGCCACAGACATGTCCCCAACGCCCAATTCACGGACAACACCCAACGTCACACAACCGACGCACACATGTCAGTGAAGTCACGCAACAGCAGGACACACCCCAGTGCAACAAACATGGCGAAGCACACAGCGGCGGCAACACCAACTAGGAGAAGCAGGGCCCCTTCGGGAAGAGGAACGCCAGTACCACATTGAAACACCCATACCACCCTGCACATATGAACAAGACATACAAACGGAACACCAAAGAGCCCGGGGACCGACAACAGGTGGCCCAAGAATAACACTCACACACAAGGCCCAACGCAGAGCGGAAAGGCAGCCTGCCGCCCACACAAGGGAGAGCAGACAGCACTGAATGACCTTCCATTCCAACTCCGAAACCACAGCCCTACGAAAGAAGCCGGTGAATACAGCCATTGTCCAATAAAAGACCAACACAGGCATGCAGAGGAGACCGACCACAGGGCAGATAGTGCATATCACAGAAGAACACAACGGACGGGAAAGAATAAAGAAAACACTCCCCCATGTCGGCCCCATGCAAGTTAATTGGAAGGAGTCACACATCACTGACCTTGAACTGTCTGAGAAGCATGTGGGATGAGGGCCCGTGTCCTCCGCACAAGCCAACAGAACACAAGTCCTGTCTCCCTACGACTACACAGAGCTCACAGCAACCTCGGAGCGTGCACATTGCAGACTGCACACACAGCCGGAGCACGCCACCACAACGCACCGCTGCAAAATGGCAACCGCAACACACCTACCCAACTACGCCGGACAGGTCAAGCTGTACAAAACCAACCTGATACATATATTGGGATGCGAACTCCTGTCCCTGCTGAACGTAAGTTACCGACTGACTTACCGCATCACATTGTTCAGCTGCGTCATACCCGTCTTCTACTGTCGGAGGTGTCCCTACCAGCATCCCGTGGAGATGTGTCTCTCCAACCCGGCATGTCTAAAGGCGGACCTGCTAGTACTACTCCTCCCTCTGGACGCACACGACAGGGCCTGCTCTGCCTATGGGGGCATGGCGTATGTGGCCAACATCGCACCCGCACTGAAATGGGACCACTGTGCCTCCACACGACGGATCATCGAGCACAGCTACATCGAATGTCACCCAGCATGCCCCATCATGGTCCTCCAAGGGACAACTTACGAACAACACCTTGACAGCCACCATCCGCTACATTGGCTGGCAAACATAAACACCACCAATGACATGGAAGCCCTGCTGGACGGCATCGCATACCTGACAACCTGTAAATTCGTCGGACCCCAACGCAGGTTCCCGATTGACCTATGATGTCCAACCCCGCACCCATGCTTAGCTTCCGCACGGACTGGCCAGTCACCACCACAACAGCCATACCAAACGACCGGCAACAATTACCACACCATCAACAACATCGCCATGACATCGGATATGACCGGGACATGCACACTGTTCCCCATCACATCCAGGAACACCGCATGCATCGTGGGAGGCAGTGGCATGGGGTCTGTGTATCGCACCCACATGGACGGAACTGCACGAACAACCAGGACACGACATGGATCCAGCGCCCATGGACACACACACCGCTCAGTGGACATGAATAGGTCGCCTGGAGTCTGTGGGTGCTGCACCCCTCCCACCCCCGCCCCGGGAATCCCATACCAGGACCTTTGCACGGACGACAAGTGCAAACAACAACAACACGACCCCAGTGACTGTGACATGTCCAGTAACCACCACATTGCAACAACAAGTGGCACGCCGCTGCATGCACGCAAGCACATGCCCTGATGTCATCTCACATGCACACGTGCATGAGGAACAACCGCAGCAAACCTGTCACATGGAACTGAGATGGACTGTGCCCATGATGCCAAGCGGTCTGGTAGGCTACTTGTATACCGTCTGTGTCAAAGTCCGCAGCTCCGCAGCTATACGTAAATGTACATTAGCACAGCCTTGGCCAAGCAGATGTAACTCTGAAGCCCACATCCCACATGCAACAGCCAATCACATGTAACCCCACACCCTATCCCATTTGTAATCATGCTCAGTATATCCTCAACATGTATTCCGCTGCCAGTAGTGTCCACTATACTGCATCACAGAGGACAGAAGACTCAATATAATGTTTGAAACCAAAACTGTCTCCGCTGACTCATTTCACAAGTACGAATGAGAGAGGATGAGAGTATGTGAAGTACACGGCAGTCGTGACATGACCATGTAGTCCACTGGTATTGGATGTCAACGCAAATGAGTAGCACAACTGTGGAAGACACACATGTGTCGTGTGAAGTCGTATGGACGCAGTGCTCAGGTGGGTGGGTGCGACGGGTAGATGCGCACATGCCAAGTTGGAGCACGCCGTGTTGGGAGGGTCATGAACAGTACACCACCGCTTCCCTGGGCATTGTGAGAGGACACCTGTCGGGGGAAGTGAACACGTGTGTGCACAGCAGCCGGGCACACGAACAATGCGGAACCAGGCGCACACGTCAGCCCACCCTCCGTGGACTAGCTGAATCCTGTTGTGCGCCCGCCATGCCCCTTGACAAGGCACACACAGCCCCAGTCGACCAGGTGTAACCCCAACATAGTCAATCCGCACAGGCGATACAGGGCACGGGATGGCAGTGGAGCATGGTGTGTGAGAGGTCTCCTCGCGCTCCTCCTGGTCATATCACGCAGGCAATAGAACCTCAACGTGTAGCATGGCACAAGTCAAATGGAAGTGTAGGGGGACGCACCTCAGCACGAGCAGCACTGACGTCACGGGAGGTGGCTCGCACCATCCCATCCATTGCCCATTATACCAACCACGCCACATGCCATTGCGACTAAGTGCAAGCGCGTGCGCCACCACCCCGAGCCCTCCCCAGAGAGGCCAAAGAGTGAATGTGTGGGCCATCAGTCACAGACGGACGCGGCCTGGCCGCAAGGGCAGCCACAGCCACTGGGTGTCGCAGGTGGCGGATCCGGAAGGCGAAGACTGTGATGCATAGTCCATGCAGGCCGGGTCTCCATTTGGGGCACCACGCAGGTGGACGGCGTCCCGCCACACATCATACCCTGAGACAGCCCACTCGTGCAACTGGACCCACACATACACTCCTTGCCCTCTCTGGTGCGAGCTTGGGGCTGCCTGTGCAAGCGCTAGCCTCGCAGGTGCACATGCATATTGGGGAGCGAGGGGAGGACATGAGGGCTGGGGCGAAGATGACTGTATCACTGTCAGTGAGTACAAGGGATGACCCAGATGTGGAAAGGAAGAGATGTGTCCCGTGTGTACTGCAACTAGTCGCCAATCCAACTACCCCCATGTCCGGAATGTAAGCCCGCACCTAGGCCCGCCCATCCGCCACATCGAATATACCACCAGCACAACAACCTTCCCATTCGAAACACTGACTGGGGGTGGCGACCAGTGAACAAACATGTGTAGCCTACCCAGGCGTACATGTGGGCCCTCCATGATCCATGTCACCTGCGGCAAAGTCATGACATGCGCAATGAGGAAGTGAGGTGAGCTGTCCGCCCCACGCACAGAAGGTGCATCAGCTCCACAGACCCAGCAGCGAGTCCAGCAGGGGTCAAATGTGCAGGGGCAGCTGTGCCTGGTGTGAAGGCACATGCACATGGACAGCACATCGACCAATGTGTAGTCTGCCCACATCTACAGTCCATCATCATGCGGACATAGGAATTGTACACAGGGCAACACATCTTAGTGGGTGCACCCACCGTGACCAACAATGCGCAATCATCGACGTACCCGCCCTGTGCATGGCCCCCACCCAACGGAGGCACATCCAGTGCCACCATCCCACACACACAAGCCTTCCACGGAACATGCTGTGTCCAATGGTCAGTACAGAGTCAGCGCCCATCTGGTGGATCCTGAACAGGAGACACATGCACACACATGATAGCTCCCACTATGTACGTCTGCCACCTGGCACGTGCAATGTAACCTCTCACCTGTGACGTGTGACTGCAAGCACACAGCCGTCTTGGCATGGGGCTGTCAATGTGGACACCTGTCAATGTTTCGGGAGGTGTGATCCGTACAGTGCTGTACATAGGGTGCAGTGCTGACACCTACTACTGTCTCATATCCCCTCGTGCCACAGGTCCCACTTGTTTTGGCCGCTCAGCCTGTGCCCACATCGTCGTCGTCGTGTGCCATACTCATCCAGCCTCGGAAGCAGTGCCATGCTCAGCAGACATTCATGTTGCCGTGGCGTTGCCGCTTGACGAATATGCAGTCAGTCCCCATCAGCACGCCCGCAAGTCATTGGGGCCTAGATCCCCATGTGCATGACCATGGCAGTGGTTTGCATCACTAGCCATTGCCATTGGTGGGAGACCTGTGTAAGTGTATTGTGGCCGTGCCGTCCCTGCTTGACAGCTGGGCTGTGACTCATGTGCTTGCTCAGTCATGTCAGTGATGTGAATGCGAAATTGCTATGTGTTGTGTTGCTCTGACATGTGTCCACTGCCATCTTCCCTAGGCGGAGACCGAACATTGACCGCCCATACCAATTGCTGGCGGACATGGAGGATACTGAGGTCATAAGGAAGTTTCGGCTGGACAGGCCAACCCTGCATCGACTGTGTGCCATGTTGGAACCCCATCTCCGTCCCCGCAGGGTGTATCCGACAGCATTCACCCCCACGGCTAAGGTGATGGCCGCCATGCATTTCTTCGCCACTGGGTCATTCCAGCACACAGTGGGCAGTGGAGGAGGGATGTCCCAGCCCATGTTCAGCAAGGTGCTGAGGGATGTACTGGCAGCCATGATGCTGTGCCGAAACAGGTACATCAGATTCCCAAGGGCTCGTGAATTGGCGGCAGTGAAGGGTGCATTCTATGCCCTTGGCAGGATCCCACACGTCGTTGGTGCCATTGATTGCACACATGTTGGCCTTGTTCCACCACAGGCCACTGAGCACCTGTACCGCAACAGGAAGCACATGCACTCCCTGAATGTGCAAGTGGTGTGCCTTGCGGACATGGTGATAACCCACGTGTGTGCAAAGTTCCCAGGCTCGGCCCATGACGCACACGTAATGCGCAACAGCATCTTGCCACGACTGATGTCCAATCTGCAACAGGATCGTGGCTGTATTGTCGGTGAGTATGTGGAGTGGTGTAGCGTGCTGGTTGTGCGATGCTGTCCCCTGTCCAGTTGGAATAGCAACGGTTCTCTGTGTCCCTCACACCCAGGTGACTCTGCGTACCCGAATGGGGCATGGCTGCTCAGTCCATTGAGGAATCCTCGCACCCCAGCAGACGATCGCTACAATGAGGCACATGGGAGGACCAGACGTGTGGTCGAGCGTACCTTTGGCCTCCTCAAGTCCAGGTTCAGGTGCCTGGACCACACCGAGGAGTGCACTGGCGTACTCCCCACAGAAGGTGTGCCAGATAGTGGTGGCGTGCTGCATGCTGCACAATCTGGCCATTCGGAAGCAGATCCCCCTCATTGTGGATGACGGAGATCAGCCAGGGCCCCAGCCCGCAGACCAGGACAGCTCGAGTGAGGAGGACAGCGGAGAGGAGGAAGCTGGGAATGTGCGCCAGCAGCTCATCGCCCGCTACTTCACTTAACGGTGAGTGTCCATGTACGACGGCTGATGTGTCTGTATTTGTGCAGGTGTGTGTGTGCTGTGTCAGGGTGGCCTTTTGTTCACTGCGTGCTGTGTGTCAACGTTCCATGCCCAGGTTAGTATGCCACTGATGGTGGCTGTGGCATTGTGCCCTATTGCTCTGTGCGATGTGTGTACATTGCTTGTAGTTGTTGACATGTACTGTGTGATGGGTGTGTGACACACTCATTGAATGTGCTCCTGTTCTGTCTCCCACCCCTAGGTCCCTACAGGTCCTCCGGTTCCATTGCCATGCCACGCATCAGGTGCCGTTCCGCTCAAGGTGGCCGTTGTATTCTGTACAATTAAAACACAGGGCACAGACAGCAGTTTGTGGAAGAGGTGCATTTATTTCAAACTGTGACATGTGATTGTGTGTAAGGTGATGACAAAAGTGGTGCGTGCAGTGACAATGAGCTGTCGGTCATGGCTGCGTGATGCTCAGGGTGTACCCACTGGTTCTATGTCCATAGTCCAACACACACATGCCATCCAGATGGCTGTGTGGAGTGGGATCGTAGTCCAAGTCAATGCAGTGGGTGGTCAAGGAAGGCTGGCTGGCTGCCTCACTTGCGTCTGGAGCGTGCGAAGTCCTCCCGGGAGATCTGTTTCCACTTCGGACGGCCCCTTCCACGTTTGCGAGGGGGTGCCTGCTTGCGACATGCTGGTGGTTGAGGTGTGCTCACTGGCTGTGGACGCAGGGGAACTGGACACTGCTGCTCGACCCTGCACCCCGGCAGGTGGTGGCGGAGGGGAGCTGCTGTCCCTGGCTGTGACCTCACCGCCACCACCAGCTGGCCCATGAGGTCCACGAGTTGGCCCATACGGGCGTCCATGGACATCAGCACCCCCAGCACCTCACGCGTGTCTGTAGCTGACCTGGCCCATTGTCCTTGGGCCTCTTCATAGGCCCCAAGGACTCTGGCCATTTGAGGCAGGGCATGGCTCCCAGGGAGGCTGGCATTTCCCTGACCCTGCTCCTCCTACCAGTCCTGCTGCCACCGGCCTGCCCACTAGCCACATTGCTCACCACGGTCCTCGCCCTGGCTCCCAGGGTGGATCCAGTCGTCCGGGCCACCACCTGCGCTGGGGCTGGGGCCAGCGAAGACGTGGTGGCGGTTGCGGCAGTGGTAGTGGCCGCAATGACCGTGGGTGTGGCCGCAATGACCGTGGGTGTGGCCGCAATGACCGTGGGTGTGGCCGCAATGCCCGTGGGTGTGGCCGCAATGACCGTGGGTGTGGCCGCAATGACAGTGGCAGCAGGGGGCTGGGAATGTTCAGCAGCCCTGGATGATGGGTTGGTGGGTAGGAGGGGACCTGGGGAGCGGCTGGGCCCTGCCACACTAGATGGGCCTGCTTGGTGGTCCGTGTCCGAAGAGGAGGACAGATCCTCCACATCCGTGTGTCCTCGTTGGGGGCTTGTAGGCTGGCTGTGCTGGCTGCTGTCTCCATCCCCAGCATCCAGCAGTTCGTCACCTGTGGAGAGAATGAGATTTGTTATTGTGTTGCACCTGGCGAAGTCTGTATTGGTTGTCTGACATTCTCCGTTCGTGCACTCTCGTGCACGTGTGTCCCGGAGGCGGGTGTGTGGCTGTACAATCTGTTGTTGTGTGTGCTTGGCAATGGGACTGTGTGCTGTGCACATGTGGCATGGGACGGATTGGCTATGCCGATGGGTGTGTTGCTGTGCTCCTACTTATTGTGACTCTGGTGTATGCGGGCTCCAGGCCCATCCTGGGTCTGGTTTGTACTTTGCTTTTGGGGTGCATATGGAGCAGCTTAGGAACGCATTTGGCAACATGGGGGTCATGCCCCAGGAACGCATTTGGGATGGAATATGCTTTTGGGGTGCAAATGGAACGCTTAGGAACGCATATGGCAACATGGGGGTCATGTCCCAGAAACGCATTTGGGATGGAATATGCTTTTGGGGTGCAAATGGAACAGCTTAGGACGCATATGGCAACATGGGGGCATGTCCCAGAAACGCATTTGGGATGGAATATGCTTTTGGGGTGCAAATGGAGCAGCTTAGGAACGCATATGGCAACATGGGGGTCATGTCCCAGAAACGCATTTGGGATGGAATATGCTTTTGGGGTGCAAATGGAACGCTTAGGAACGCATATGGCAACATGGGGGTCATGCCCCAGAAACGCATTTGGGATGGAATATGCTTTTGGGCTACATGCTGTGAGCCATGGGTGCCGAACGTGACATGTGTTGTGGCAGCATGACAGTGCATGGTCTGAGGTGTGTGCATGCCTGACATACCCTGCATATTTGCTGTCTGTTGTGATTACTGGACATGGCATTGGACGCATCGTTATGAGTGTGTGATGGTTGTGTGCCACCCGACGTATTGCAGTTGTCCCATCTCCTTGGTGTGCGTGCTGCCCTGTGCCATGTGCATCACTGCAGTGCTCGGGGGGTGTGGCCCATGTTGTGTGTTGTTGCTCACAGTGTGGCGTGCGCTTCATTGACTTCTGGCACATGGTTGGTCATGGGCATGTATCTTAGCGTGACTGCTGTATGTGTGGCAGCTGTGCGGATGACATGCCTTTCATGAGACTGGGGCTGACGGATGGGATGGATGGTATGTTGTATGTGCATGGTGTGTCTGTGTGTTTGATGGGTTCAGTGGTGTTCGTGTGCATTTATGTTGTTCCGCTCTGTTGCGTCTAGTGTTGTTTGTCTTACATAGGCGTAGTTGTGGGGTGTGTGGTTGACAGGCAGTAGGGGCTACATGGACAGGACTTCAATGGTGTTTCGGTTGTGTGTGATGGGTTGCACAGTGGCTGCCGTGTGGTACTATATTCAGTGTGGCTTGTGCATGCAGACGTGGCTCCTTGGGTGTTGCTGTGTCTGTGATGGGTCATGTGGGGTGTGAGTCTGTGGTTCATGTCCGTGTGCACATTGTTCACTTGTTCGTGACAGTGGGCGGTGCTGCGTGTTCGTCTGCTACGTAACATGTCCCATGTGTTGGTCGTGTTACGGTCCTCATGCCTCCAGTAATCCAGCCCTGTCCAGTTTCCCACCTGCAGGTTGTTCGTGCGTGCACTGTACTGGATGCCACATGGTTCTAAGCGGGGGTGCTCCATGTTGCAGGTCTGTGGGGGTGGGGGCGGTGTTGTGGGTCGTGGTGATGGCTGGACACCCACTGACACCGATTGTTGTGGACCGTGATGTCTACCTTTCGGCTGTCGGTGTGCACTGCGGTGGCTGACACGTGGGTGTGGGGTGTGGGGATGCTCCTCCTTGCTGTGATGTGGGACTAGGGGCCTGGTGTGTGTTGTACTTGAGCTGTCCACCCTCCCACCCACTGCACTTTGTGTTCCTGCCACTTACCTGTTACTTGTCGGTTAGTGCAGCTATGGCGGACACATGGGTGTGGTGGGTGCTCGTTGTGGCGCTTCTGGCATACTTGGGGACCTGTTGGTGGTTACGTGGCTGGCTGAGTGTACACATGCCCCCACGTATCTTACAGTTGTTAGGTTTGGGCTGTGTGTGGTGGTGTCTGTTGCATGTGTGTGTGATGTGTTGTGTATTGTGTGCTGGACATGGGGGTGTTTGTCCCTGGGAGCTGTGGCATGGTGGTAGTGCATGTGAGTACATAGCGGTGTGCTGGTATACATTAGTTTGTACTTACCAGCCTCCACTCCCCCTGCTAATCCGGCGAGGATCTCCGGATGTATAATGACTCGCACCTTCTCCTCCCACGCTTTGAAGGTCTTGAAGAGCGCGGGATTCCCTCCGCCAGTGACGGCAGCCAGCTCTCTGTTCTTGCTCTCCTTCTTCTTGACCAGGCTCTTGACGTCATTCCACCGTTTGTTGATTTCAACTCTGTTCCTGGGCAGGGTCCCGACTGCATTGACCTGGTCTACGATCCGGTTCCACATTCTGTTTCTGGTGGCTAGTGGTGTGTGCTGGACCAGGTTCCCATAGATTTGTGGGTGCACCTTGATAATCTCGTCGACCATGACCGTCAGCTCAATGGGCGTGAACTTGGGCATTCTTTGTGGTGCCATGGTGTTTGTGGTGCTGGTGCGGTGTGTGTTGTGTAATGTGCAGGGGGTTTGTGGTGCCGGTGTTTGGTGGTGGTGGTGGTGGTGGTGGTGGTTGTGATGTGTGCATTTCTGTGGTGTGCTGCTGTCCTTGCTGTGTCACTGTGTCCTCTCCTCTCCTCTCTAGTTTGCAATGTTGCAAGGGGTTGTGGTCTGTGGGAGTGCTGCTTTTGTACTTACCTATGTGGGTGTGTCCTCATGGTCTGTTGTTTTCAGGTGTGTTGTGTCTGGTGTTCTGGCCTTTGTATTTTTTGTTTGTCCAGGGGGTGTTTTCGGGATGTGTACTGTGCTTGTGTATTTGTGCGTGCCTTGCTGTGTGGACTTGTTGGCCATGTTGTGTGCGATTGTTTTTGTCAGCGGATGGTTTCTGTGCAGGGACGTGGGCGCCATGGCTTCTGCCGTGTCAATTCTCATCGGCGTTGTTTGCGCTGGCGGGCGGTATATTTGTGGTTTACCCGCGCTCATGGCGGTGCGATCGTAATTTCACGTGCGGTGTGTCGGCCGTGAGGGCGGGCGGTTTTGTGTTGTCGTGCGTGTTTCCGTCCGTGGCGGGCGGTTTGACTCCGACTCGGACGAGGGCGGGCGGTATCTTGTGTGGTTTTTCCGCCGATGGCGGTTTTCGGTTTGTGTAATCGTAATGGCGTGGTCGGTGTTCAGACGGTGTGTGCGGGCGGATTTTTGTCGCTTTCATGCCTGGCGGATTTTTTCACGCACGGTATCGTAATGGGCCTTAAAGTTATTGATCTGGGAAGCACACTCTTGTTAATCGGTGGCCACCTCCCTTGTCCACCGGGGAGTTGAATGTGCCGCGACATCCCCCCAAATGGGTGTTCCCCACATCTCTTTATCTACCTTCTTTCACATGTTGGGGTATTTTTTGATAAATGGGTATGGCTTTGGCAGTTTGGGGCTGCTAAAGTGGGTGGGGGTGGGGGGACCAGATGTTGTTAATACGGGAATTGTTCAATGTGATTGTATTGACACGAGGAATGGGGACTATATCTTCTTTACAATGTACAGTGACTGTCAGTTGACCGCTCCACCTATGGTAAAAGTCGCTACGGGTATCAATGGGTGATGTCTACAGGTGTCTAACGTGGAATATCCAAGGGCTGAATTCCCCCCCAAAAATCTGCCAAGTCTTTGCGTATTTGGACCGACACGGCACTCAGGTTGCTCTTTTACAGGAGACACACTTGACCAAGATCTCTGAAGCTAAAATTGCACTTAAATGGGCTGGGTTTAAGCTAGCCTCTTCATACTCCTCTTATGCCAGGGGGGTTCTCATTTTGATTAAAAAAGGTGTCCCATTTACACCACTTAAAACTCACATAGATGACGGGGGACGCTGTGCTATGGTTCATGGTAAGCTTGGGAACTCATTGATTACTCTCATAAATGTGTACGGGCCTATAGCAGATGAACCTGAAGTATTTCAGCGAATGTATGGCGTACTGAGAGAATGGCCGGAGACGGCCACTGTGTGGGGGGGGGGATCTTAGCACCTATCTAGACCTTGAACTAGACAAATCCAGTCCGCAAGGCGTTCGTACTCCTAAAGTGGCCCAGAGTGTTAATAATGCTATGATGGAATTCGGGCTGGTCGATGTTTGGAGACTTCGCAATGGTGCAGCGAGAGAGGGTACACATGCCACGCCAGCACATAACAGCTGGTCTAGATTGGACTACTGGCTCCTGAGTGAGGGGGCAACTGAATGGGTCACTGACGTCACCACTCTTCCACGCACTCTCTCTGACCACAACCCAGTGCAACTGGTTCTTAACATCCCAACCACAGTTCACCATCCGTTCACATGGCGCTTTCGGTCAGAGGCTTTACTGGATCCCATTTATGCTGACACCATTCGAAAAGCAATAGTACAATATTTTGAGATTAATATAGGCACAGTTGACAGTGCTGCCACCCTATGGGAGGCCTTTAAAGTGACGATACGGGGGGTCTGCATCAGCACCACAGCCGGTATTTTAAAAGATATCAGAGGCCAACTCACTAAGATAGAGACCCCACTAACGGCCCTTGAGAGCGACTACACAGTTAGCCCATGCCAAGACACGCTCTCTCGTATCCACGAGTTAGTTCTGGAATATGACACACTAGCAGAATCCGAAATCCGCTATTTATCACGCAGACATGTAGCCAGGACATATGGGGAGGGTGGTAGACCAAGCCGCAATCTAGCTGTGAAACTCAAATGTCGTACAGAACATCATCATATAGATAAAATAACTGACACTCAAGGGGCGGAATATTACAATCCTCTGGAAATAGTGGACCAATTCCGAGACTATTATGCTACAATGTACACGTCGCAGGGGACAGCGCCGGACTCAGACATAGCAGAGTATTTAGCGGACACTGCGTGTGCGTGGTTAGCGGACGGTCACCGTGATTATTTGAATCAACCACTTGATGAGTCGGACATAAAAGCGGCAATATGTGCCTTACCGAATGCAAAGGCGCCGGGGCCAGATGGCCTTACAGCCGAATTTTATAAAGAATACGCAGATATAGTCACACCATACTTGTTAGAAATGTACGCTGAAGCACACGAATCTGGTACTTTGCCACCGTCCCTTCGTCAAGCTTTAATTATCACCCTTCTAAAAAAGGACAAACCCTCTGACCTATGCAAATCATATCGGCCCTTGTCCCTGATTAACCTTGATGCTAAAATACTCGCAAAAATTTTAGCCACCAAACTCCAGCCTCTGATGCCCTGCTTGGTCCTTCCGGACCAATCTGGCTTCATCCCGGAACGATCAACGTCTCACAATCTCAGGACCATCTTTGCGATGATGCATGTTCTTGACCCGAACTTACACGCTGCTGCCGTAATGCTAGACCCGGCTAAAGCGTTCGACTCCATAGAGTGGAGCTACATGTTCCGAATCCTGCAGCGGACGGGGTTTCCACCAATCTGTCTGGGCTGGGTGAAGCTGTTATATGTCGACCCGTCGGCGCGGGTCCGGGTGGGGGTTCTGACGTCAGAGCCATTCTCAATCAAACGCGGCACCCGACAGGGGTGTCCCTTATCACCGTTGCTGTTTGCTCTTGCACTCGAGCCCCTGGCATGTGTGATCCATCAGAGACATAGAGAGACAGCTCTAAACTTCATTAACCAACCGGTCGGCATATCCATTTATGCTGATGACATAGTTCTATTCATTAGGGAGCCCGTTCGTTATCTGGCACAGGTGCGGAGAGAGTATATCAGGTTTGGACTGTTCTCTGGTCTCACTATTAACTGGGACAAATCAGTGATCATACCTCTGACAGCTATAACTCCTCTGCCGGCTATGGAATATCCCATAGTATGGACCACAGACCCTGTTAAATATCTGGGGGTTTGGATCCATCGAGACCCCGAAGTTGTTCTAAAAGAAAACTATGGACGAGCATGTGCCATACTTGATCAACAAGTCGACAGATGGAGTGCACTGCCGTTGTCCCTGGCTGATCGCATTGCAATTATAAAAATGGTCATATTACCGCGATATCTATTCTCCAATATTCCAATAAAACTGACACAACATTTTTTTAATACCTTGCGAACATCTCTGCTCAGACTAATCTGGGGAGGCAAACAGGCTCATGTGGGATGGGCAACACTCACACTCGATTATGCCAGAGGGGGATTCAGTGCGCCAGACCCATATATTTATTATTTAAGCGCCCAAGCACAATATGCATATTACTGGTTTAATCCACATGCCTACACTCCTCATGTGGCAGTTGAAGACGGCGATGCTTATCCGACCCCCCTACATAGTATCATTACTCGCACACGGCGAGGTACCCCAAAAGCCGAAATTAACACACTAAACACAACGATTGCAGCGTGGCAATCCATAGGCCAGCTGGCCAATAAACTTCCTAAATATGCCCCAGCGCTACCCCTGGCACATCATGCCGCACTGTCGGTGACACAAGAGGCCGGCCCAGTGCGGTCGCTCAGGGAAGCAGGCATAGTTACTATGCAGGACCTTTATCCAGATGGCACTTTCATCACCTCTGAAGATCTCCAGTATATTACTAACCCTACACTGCTCTTCCAGTTCACTATCCATAGACTTAGACAAGCTATTAAATCGCATTATGCTACGTACCCGGCCGAGCCACCAGCTCTACAATCCTTACAGATACTATTAACTACTCCTACACGGAGAAAGCTAGTCACTAAACTATATAGGGCAATACGAGCCGAGAAAACCAGCGAAACGGACAAGAGTCTTGCCCGTTGGAACGACAAGCTGACTCCCCCCCCGATGCTCTTAGAATGGGAACATATCTGCAACCTCACCAGCAAACTCACACCCAATGGCAACCTCCGAATCATACATTTCAAGTACATCCATCAGATATATCACACGCCCCTCCGATTACACAGATATGGATTGCGGGACTCTAGTAGATGTAAGCGTTGTGGCCACTTGGAGGCTGACTTTTTGCACCTCGCCTGGGATTGTGGGCGGGTGGCATGATTTTGGGAGCAGGTGGTGCACCATATACAGGAAATGTCTGGGTCGGAACTACAATGCACACCATTGGTATGTCTATTATGTTATGTTCCTCATGTGAAAGGGACTCTAGGTAAATTTATACGCATTGCATTGCTCATGGCCAAACGTTGGGTTGCTGTAACGTGGGAGGGCGCTCATACACCGAAGGTCGAACACTGGCTTAAAGACATGGTGTATTGCAAAGAAAATCTGGAATTGTATGCGGAAGAACTTCAAACACCGTCCAAACCCAAGGACATTTGGGAACCACTACGCCAATTTCTTCAACAACAAGCCCTGGCCAGGTCTCCAGCTGTGGCAGACTGATGCACTGTATGACCATGTCCTGTCACCCGTGGTGTTAACTAAGGTCACTGCTTTGATATATGATGCTCATGCTCTTCGGTGTTGGTCAATCACAAATTGTTTATGTTAGTTCTGTGTTTGAGCTACCTTGCACGGTAGCGCTGCTGCCTATTTCTTTTTGAAATGCAATAAAAAGAGTTTAAAAAATACTATCTGGCCTTGTGGAGTCCTCGGCTATAGCCTTCTGCCTTGGCACTCTGAAGACCTGGGACTTCCCTTTTTTAAACTAAATTCGAAGTAAATCTTCAGACCAGGTTGAACCTGGTCTCTATATCTGACCCACACTCCATCTCAGTTGGGTCACATCATGCCTAGGTGTAGGTCTACCACGACCAATTGGCTGTGGTTGATGTTTAATGCTTTTTAGTACTATTTTTCTTTAAAACTTTAAAACTTCACGGTGCTGGTTTTATTTATAACAATTTACACTATTTTCCTAAATTGGTTTGTGATTTTCTTGCATTGTGTTTTGACTTTATTACTGCCTTGGTACTGCATAAATACTTTACACATGACCTCTAAGTTAACCCTGCCTGCTCTGTGCCATAGCTACCAGAGGGTTAAGCACAGGTTTATTTAGTGGCTTTAGTTGTGCATTCTGATAAGGATTGTGTTTATTACTTAAGGTGGGAAGTCACCCCCTTAACTAATGACGGTAAATACTGTACGATTTTCGCATGTTAATTTCTGGCTGTTTGACCTACCAAAATGTGATGAAGGGTAAGATATTTAATGCCCCCGGCAATTTACAAGATGTGGTAATACCACTCAATTCAGAATTTCAATCACTGAGCATACTAGTTTACAATGGGGTCAGAAATTTCCAACCAGCTTGTAATCAGGGCCTAAATATATTGATTTTGAAGAGTCTCAAGATTAGTCAAATCTCAATTTAATTCCTGGAAGTTGTCAGAAATTGATGGCAATTACAGATCACACAAAAATGTATCTTTCCCATTTGCGACCACTAAAAACGGTTGTACATCTGGCCCAAAGTGCTTAAGAAACCTATAGAATAATTTATGAATTCATAATAACACCTTTGTCCTGCAGTTTGTGAACTTTCTCATGTTCTGTGAAAAACTGTCAAGTTTTGCTCCCATATCCTTTGAGGAATCTGAAATGGAACTCACAAACTGCAAGTCAGACTCTCCTCTTGACCCCTGCCCCCAACCATCCTCAAACTTGCTGCTCTGGTCGTGAAGCTCTGCTTGAATAGACTGCTCAATGATTCCCTTGACTAGGCGCTGGTTACATCCAGCAGGAAACAAGCTCTACTTATTCCCTTACTCAAGAAGCAAAAAGCTGATGCTGAGGTTCTCAGTAATTTTAGTCCTATTTCACTCTTTCCTACGGTTGCTTAACGTCTGGAGAAAAAAGTTAATAGGCAGCTATCATACTTTCTCAACATAACCATCTGCTCCATGAATTGCAATCGGATTTCCGTGCTGGCTACAGCACTGAGGCCGCCATAATCGAAGTCTCCGAAAAAAAACCTTAGATTTAAACACCCCAGTCATGGTAATACTCCTAGATCTCTCCAGACCTGTGACTGGGGCTGCATGTTTGACAATGTTCAACATTCCATCAATCATCTTTTTGTGTTGCTATAGTCACCCTAAGTGAGAAAGGTATGCCCAGATGTGGGTCCTGTGCTCACTGGGCCACTGGATTCAAGCTAGCCTAGCTGATGAGGTGTGATACCTCAAAACTGGTCCCAGGATGCTTATTTCCAGACCAGGGAGGACCTGGCCTGGCAGTTCGGACTATAATGTTCCCATGGGGAGCAGGGTCAACACTAATTTGCATATGGCTGGGTCTTACCTGGGGTGGCGTGGTGAGCAAAAAAATTAGCCTAGATCTGTGACTGGGGTGAACGTTTGACAACTTTCAACATTCCGTCCATTCTCTTTTTGTGTTGCTATAGTCACCCTAAGTGGGTAGGGTATGCCCAGGCCAGGTCCCGTGCTCAATTTGCTACTGGATTCAAGCTAGCCTGGCTGATGAGGGGTGATACCCTGAAACCGGTCCCAGGATGCTTGTTTCCGGTCCAAGGAGTATCGGGCCTGGTAGTTCAGGCTGGACTGTACCCATGGGGAGCAGGGTCAAGACTGATCTGCATATGGCTGGGCCCAAATTGGGGTGGCACAGGGAGCAAAAACACCGATGGATTTAACGCAGATCTGTGACTCGGGGTGAACATTTGACAATGGTCAACATTCTGTCCATCATCTTTTTGTGTTCCTGTATCTCTCCTTGGTATTCGATATGGTCTCTCACGCTATTTTGCTTGAGAGACTCAAAAAGATTGATATTAGAGACCAAGCCTTGCTATGGCTTAAATCTTTCATTAGCGGATGCTCCCAGGCTTTTTTCTTCCTCTCTTCACCTTTGTGGTGAAACCCCTGGATTGCGGAGTCCCACAGAGCTCGGCTCTCTAGTACCACACTTTTTAATATATACTTGGAGCCCCCTGACAAAAATAGGCCAGTCTTGGGGAGTGAGAGTTGTATCCTACCCGGATGACACTCAACTCTTTCTGGCTTTTCAGGAAAATGTGCCAATATCTCTGAGCTCCTTCAACCCTGTCTCAAATCAGTGGTGGACTGGATGAATGGTAGCTACTTAAAGCTTAACTCAGATAAGGCTGAGATTCTTTTAATTGGCATCAACCACGCCCCTGAATCTAGCCTGTCTCTAAATAGAACAGGGGGGATCTGTGATTAAAAACATCAATGTAGGATAGGATTCTATGTTTTTTTAAGCTTTTAGCCATTAGAAGTTTCACATGGAGGCACAAGAAGCCTTTACTAATTTTGCAGAATACCTCAATATACAAATCCTTTCACTTTACAGAAGAAAATTCAACCTAAAAAACTTGGTAACATGTATTTTTACAAGATTGCAGTTGGTGTAGAGCTATGTCTGTTCCACAGATCATTTCACTGATTCTTCATCAGTGAACGCTGCTTTTGTAATTGCATCCCTTGTTCATGTCTCAATCATGGCCAATGGGCCTGGGTGATAATTCTACTAAATACTTCTGGATCAGTCCCTTTCATTGATCATATTGGATGTTTTTAGATATCACTTGTCCTTAAGAAGAAACGTTTCTGCTCTTTCAAAGCTTCTGTGCCCATGGATACAAATGTAATACAAATCAGCATAGACTAAAGGAGGTTTGGCAGCTTCATGAAGCGTATAAATATTCTAGGTTCCCTTGTCTCTCAAGCTAAGCCTTGGAATGTAGGCTGCTCCAGATTCTCTGGTTCCTGATGAAGATTCTGTCTTAGGGACATCACTGCCATTGATTGTTCATGGAATGAACACAGAACAAGATAACAAGTCTTTCAATCTTAGAGTCAGCTTGCCCATAATCACCATTTTTCCTTATCAGAAACCTTTCAGATGTGTGTTAATCAAGAACGGCTTAAGCATTACTTTAGTGAAATTTGCCTAATGGAAGTAGATGTTTCCCTTGCTAGAAAGCAGAAATATCTCAGTATGTATTCATTATCTAGCTTTGGTTTTCAAGTTTAGTTAACATTTGTACAATGTATGAAGTAGTGCAAAATGCTCCATTTAAGAACATCCACCATGCTTCCTTGATAAAGTATCATATGCTGTTTTCCTATCCCTTGCTGCCATACTGTGTTTGGGGTGAAGCCACAAGCAGGTATTGGTATTTCCTTCTTTGGTGCTCACTCTGACAGTAAAGCATGGCTTCTTTGTAGCGTTGGGCCAGACGGTGTATGGAAGTCAGACAAGGTTCAGCATTTCTGTCTGGGTACTTGATATTTAAATTGTTGAATTTTGAACTTTGTGACTGCTGTGAAAGTGGCTTTAAGTGGCAAAACTGGACTTGTTGGTATTACCTTACAATGCATATTTTCTGATTTAGCCTGAGTAAAAAGGCAGATTCTATTTTTTAGGTTGATGGTGAATGTTATAGAACTGCTCCATATGGCTTAATATGTTAACACGTTTTTTCTTGTTTGTGTTCTCTTTCACCCCTGGATTGTTCTGAATCTTCAGTCTTACTTGAGATATTTTGGGTGTTCTTCTTTAAGCCCAATAGACTTTTCAGGAAAGACATTGCTCCATCAAAATTAAATGAGGAATTGTTAGCTAAAAAGGTGGACTTTTGACCGGGACATTGACATTGACTAATTTGTCCTGTTGCTTCCTTGAAACCTGAAAGTAAATGCAAGATCTTCGCTCTTGTTAGATAGAGAAATGTGCATGGTAAATTCAATGCCTTAGGTAAATTGGTTGAAAATACTGAAATAATGACTTTATTTCAAAATGAAGGCAGCAACCTCATCAACCTATTCCTTGTACGTACTTTAAATAGACTTGCAATGTACTATCAAAACCTTGGCTGAAAGAAATAGACAAGAATAACAGAATAAATAATAAAATGATCTCAATAAGAATTACATTAAAAAATGCCATGCTAATAATATCAATAATTATTCTAATAAAAACATTAGTAGCAAAAAATGACAAACGTTCACAGAAGGTTCTCAGTAATCCATAAATGGCCCTTCCATCTTCTGTGGGAAAGGTTTCAGACAATTGTGTCAGAGAATTCAGTAGAAAAGCTCCTTGGATCTCAGTATGTGCAGAGCAAACCCAGATAAGTGAGAAGAATTGAAAAAGAGCAACAGATAGTAACAGGACTACAACTAAAAAATGAACATCGAAACAAGATACATGTGTACACTGAGGACATTGGAGCTTTACTTTAAGTGGCCACATCAAGGAAAATTATGCGCTCCTAAAATAAATGTTGCTCTTGACACTATTTTAGCTCTAGTCCTTCATGCGCAAAATCACGGATCACTGACATAACATTGATGTACAAAACATCAATATAAAAAATTTTGATAAAAAAATACAGGGGCTGATTACGATGGCGGAAGGACCGCCACCGCCAGCCGTGTGGTGGCGATCCATCCGCCATCGAACAACGATTTTCCCCCGCCACATTACGATGGCGGGGGAATCGGACCGTGTCCGTGGTGGGCGCAAAACCGTCCGCCACGGATCCGCCACAGGCAATCGTTCCGATTGCCTGGCGGACGGTCCAGATAGGGTAAAATGGTGGCAGTGCCTAGCAGGCATGTCCGCCAAATTACGATGCGGGCTGAAGCCAGCCTTTCCATGGCGGCGAAACTGACATGGAAAGGCTGGCGGGGATTGGGTTGGGGGGCCCATTGTGGGCCCCCCTTGTGTTGGGGGAGGTGTGGGTGCACTGGGGGGGTACCCATGGTACCCCCCTACATTTCACAGCACTAAGTGGCAGGCACCGTGTGGTGCCTGCCACGTAGTGCAGTGAAATGCAATTTTTAACATCGCAGCGGGTGCTGCAGTCAGCAGCACCCGCCGCAATGTTAAATTGCAAGATGCGACCGCCATGGTGGCGGTCGCATCCTAATTTGGTGTGCGGGACCGCCGCATGCATGACGGGCGGTCCCACTCCCCGACACGATGGCGGACGGACTAAAGTCCGTCCGCCATCGTAATCACCCCCATAGTCAACAAAAATATCGACTCCTATACTTAAAAAGGTAAGTACAAAAATATCGAATGAAAAATATCAATGTAAAAAATATAGATGTAGAAAATATCGATTTATATATATATAAAAAAATATATATATATTTAATATATTAAATATTAATATTAATTTTAACAAAATAAATTACATTTAATATACATTTAAAAAAATATAACAAATAAACTTAATTAAAAAAAATAAACACTAACATAATTCATACGTATATTTACTTTAAAATAATAAACTATTATCTTCCATTTATTTTAAAAGTTTAAAATTATATAAAAATAAAATATATATATATAAATAATTTAAAATATAAAAAAACATTATAGAATAAATTAAAACATTAAACTATAAAAAAATTTAACTTAAATTGCACAATATAATAAATGCAACAGTAGAGAAAGTGTTGGATAGCAAAATAATTAAATTTACTATTCCAACTATAGCTGAGTTGTAACAATTACTATTCCCACTCCAAAGAATGCAACAGTAGGGAAAGTGTTGGATAGCGGATGGGTAAAAATTAATATTACCACTCCACTGAGAAACACGGGGGCCGATTCCGATCTCGGTCGGAAGCTCTCCGAACGGGATCCGGCCGGAAAAAGTACGAGCCGTACGCTTGTTTTCCGACCGACTCGTACAGCTGTACGAGCGAGCGAGTACGATGCGATTGTACGTGTGTGTTTCGACCAAACCGTTACCGGATCCGAACCGCTCGGACCGACTCGTAAGGAAACTAATCGCACCACGCAATGGAGACGTTATACGACCGAGCGAGTACGATGTGCGCGTCGGACAGCCGGATCGAGTCGGAGTGTCTGGCTCGAAAAAGCTCCCGGAGCCGGACTTTGGGGGTCCGTGCCGGACCCCCAAAAACCCGTAGCCTTACGGGTCGAACACAGGGGGAGACCCATGGGTCTCCCCAACACAGGTATGTACGGTGCGGGTTGCACCGACGCGTACCCACTGTAGGGGGCGCACTTGTTTGCGACTTACCCATTCAGTCAATGGGAGCCCATGTACGCGTCGTACGACCGGCTCCCATTGACTTCAATGGGAGTCCGACCGAATCGAGTCCGGCAGCATGCGGCCGCATCGTACTCGCTCGGTCGGACTGCAGGACTCCGGCTCGGTCGGAAAACACTCCGGATCCGGCTCGGTCAGAGAGCTTTCCGACCCAGATCGGAATCGGCCCCACAGTAGGGAAAATGTTCGATAGCGGAGAGGAACAAATTACTATTCCCACTCCAGAAAGAGCAACAGTAGGGAAAGTGCTGGATAGCAAAAGGGTAAAAAGTACTATTCCCACTCCACCGAGTGCAACAGTAGAATAAGTGTTGGATAGCGGAGAAGTAAAAATTACTATTCTCACTCCAGTGAGTGCAACAGTAGGGAAAGTGTTGGATAGCGGAAGGGTAAAAATTACTATTCCAACTCCAGTGAGTGCAACAGTAGGGAAAGTGTTGGATAGCAGAGGGGTAAAATTTACTATTCCCACTCCAGTGAGAGCAACAGTAGGGAAAGTGTTGGATAGCGGAGGGGCAAAAATTACTATTCCCACTCCAAAGACTGCAACAGTAGGGAAAATGTTGGATAGCGGAGGGTTAAAATTAGTATTCCCACTCCACTGAATGCAACAGTAGGATAAGTGTTGGATAGCGGAGGGGTAAAAAAATGTATTCCCACTCCAGTGAGTGGAACAGTAGGGAAAGTGTTGGATAGCGGAGGGGTAAAAATTACTATTCCCACTCAGGAGAGTGCAACAGTAGGGAAAGTGTTGGATAGCGGAGAGGTAAAAATTACTATTCCTAACCATGTGAGTGCAACAGTAGAGAAAGTGTTGGATAGCGTAGAAAAAAAATTACTATTCACACTCAAACACCTAAAAAAAAAAAAGAAAAGAAAAAATAATAATAAAAATAAACAAACAATATGTGAAAAATAAAAATACAAAATATTAAACATATATAAATAACACATATTATAATATTAATTACAAATAACAAAAAACAACAAATATTATATAAAATATAATAATAAATACATTTACATAAAATAATTCTTTTAAACTACAAAATATTTTCAAACAAATACATTAATAAAAAAATAAATGTATTTATTTTATTTCCTACCCTATAATACCACACCAATAACAAAACACTTAAACATGTTTCATTTAAATTATTTACATAATTAATAATTAATTAAAAAAATATTAATAAAAAAACAAACATTAACTACACAAACTTCAACACTATAATAACCACAACACACACCTAAATTAAATTATAAAATAATAACACACAATTAAAACTTATTATAAAATGAAAAACTATTACTATTAACAACTAATAATTACATAATTAAAATGTATTTAATACCCACACTCTACCCCTTTAAAAGAAAAACACACAAAAAATAAACAATTGCCCGAATTAAATATCAAATAATTAACATTAATTAACAACTATATATTAATTAATTAAACACAAATTACTTCCCACCCTTCACTCTTAGAAACACCACAGCACACACTGAAAATTAATTACACAATTACCATATTTAACTAGCAATAAATTAATTAAAATTAATTAACAACCACTTATTAATTCATAAATTAAAAATAGATTACTTCCCACGCTTTACACCTATAAACACCACAACACACACCTAAAATTATTTACACAATTACCAAAATTAATTTAAAATTAATTAACAACCAATTATTAATTCATAAATTAAAAATAAATTACTTCCCACCCTTTACACCTATAAACACCACAACACACACCTAAAATTAATTACACAATTACCAACATTAATAACCAATTAATTAATTAAAAATATTTACCAACCAATTAATAATAAATTAATAATAAATTACTTTACACATTTAACACTAAAACATCTCAATTAAACAAATATTGATAAATGAATATTAATCAATAAATGTAATATAATTAAATTACTTCCCACCCTATTCCTCTATAAACCCACAACCCGCTATGGAACTAAAAACGCAAAATATTTATCAAAAAAATATATACATTTAATATAATTAAATTACTTCCCACCCTTTACACCTATAAACACCACAACACACACCTAAAATTATTTACACAATTACCAAAATGAATTTAAAATTAATTAACAACCAATTATTAATTCATAAATTAAAAATAAATTACTTCCCACCCTTTACACCTATAAACACCACAACACACACCTAAAATTAATTACACAATTACCAACATTAATAACCAATTAATTAATTAAAAATAATTACCAACCAATTAATAATAAATTAATAATAAATTACTTTACATATTTAACACTATAACATCTCAATTAAACAAATATTGATAAATGAATATTAATCAATACATTTAATATAATTAAATTACTTCCCACCCTATTCCTCTATAAACCCACAACCCGCTATGGAACTAAAAACGCAAAATTTTTATCAAAAAATATATACATTTAATATAATTAAATTACTTCCCACCCTATTCCCCTATAAACCTACAACCCGCTACGGAATTAAAAACGTAACATTCAAATAAAAAAATGTTTTATAGATTTGATATAATTAAATTACTTCCCACCCTATTCCCCTATAAACCCACGACCTGCTATGGAACTAAAAGCGCAAAATTCAAATTAAAAAAAAGTTAATAACTACTAAAAATGTAACACATATATTAAAAATACAAACAATTCTTATACAAAAAAGCATACATAACATACCTATAAAATATATACTAAAATACATAACAATAATAAAAAAACTATATTTTTACCAACTATAGGGCCGATTCCGATTCGGGCCGGAAAACGCACCGACCGACTCGGTACGGGAATATAGTCCGACCGACACGTACCGGCGCTGCCCGACCTGCGTAGTACGATGCAATGCATGTGAATCACGACCGACTCGTACGGAACACAAGCCGAACGACCCAACCGCACGGAAAACAGCCATCCGGACGGGAAACCACGCAAATCCAACCGACCGACACGCACCAGGAATGAACCCGAACGAAACGTACCCGCGAACTACGACACGCGCAGTACGATGCAATGCGTGGAAAACCAGACCGAGTCGCACGGAGCCCAAGCCGTACGACCGACACGCATACAAAACCGAGCCGAAGCAACCCAATACCCCGCGACCGACGCGTACGCCGCACATGAAACACAGCAGAAACACAGCGTGAATGACTCGGAGAAGCTCGCACGAGACAACTGCAGCGTCCTACTCGGTCAGAAGAACGTCTCCTACATGCACAAAAACTACAAAGGAAAAATACAAAAAAAAGGGCCAAACAAGCAATTACAAAGCCAATAAATACTGGGGGGAAACATGGAACAAAGACACACCCACAACTCCACCCATATAAAGCCCACAAATCCTGACCATGATCCTTTGCATATTCAACTGACCTGCCAGCACAGAACACCATCAGACAGCAACCACAGACACACTCACAGCTCATCCATCACACAAGCCACACACCATCAGCACCTCAACAAATAGCACCCTCACATACACCCAGCAAAACCTACACTCACACACCCTCACTTGCACACCCACACATACATCAATCACCACCACCATCCATCACCATGCCCCCAAAGAAGAATCCAAAGTTCCTAGACAGTGAATTGGAAGTCCTGGTAGATGAGATCCTCAGGGTAGAGCCCCAGTTGTTTGGTACATTGGTCCAACAGACCCCCATGTCGCAGAAAACCAAGATGTGGGAGAGGATCGTCGACAGGGTCAACGCACAATCACCATGTTTGTGCACAAAGGAAGACATCCAGAACAGGTGGTATGATGTGCGCAGGAGGGTCAAGGACCTACTCAAGAAGGATTACGCCTTGAGCCAACACACCAGCAGTGGCCCTCCTGCCAAACCAGTATACCTCAGGCCCTGGGAGGAGAAGGTGTGGGCCATCCTACCACCAGTGAGCATATATGGACTATCAAACATCCCAGAGCCTGGTGAGTACACAACAAATATACACAATAATGTGTGACAATACACACACATCACTGTCAAGGGGATAGTCAAACCATGCACCCTTAGCAAATCCACAGCAACCAAAAGATAACCATCCCAAGATGTGTATGTTAGTTAGATAAACACAATACATGCCATCTCAAAGTGATATGTAACTGTGTCATGACATGTACAAACCCAACAACAAAGAGAGCCAGGCAGTGGCACAAATCTAACCAACAAACACAGTCAGATATGTAGCCACCACTAGAACACCACCTCACAGGGAAGCTCACTGAAAGGAAGGAATTCTGTGTATGCTGGTCAAGTCAGTGTAGCCAATAGCATGATGGGGGTTGTAGTCAGAGATAATGCCCACCCTCACAATTGGCCCATCAACACCACTCTGAACCATGCTCATATCAAAGGGAGTGGAAAAGAACTGACAAGATGGCTGACACTGGGTACTGCTGTGGGGAGCACAAGGCCCTGCTGGGAACTGTGCACCAACAAACAGCAGTACACCACTGTCTGACATCCTGAAAGCAAACTTGCACTCCCTGCAATGGAAGCACGTTCCATGGTGGGACATCTGGCTGGGTGGGAAGGAGGATTGACAGCACTGACCATAGTCACCAGCAGCTGTTCTCACACACACCCTTAACACAAACTCCACACAACTCACCTGGGAGAATGCATTGCCTCACACTCCAATTAAATATCCCACAAAGAACCACCACCCTGGGTTATGCTGTGTGAAGCACAGGGACACTTCTGGGACTTGTAGCCAAACTGACGCCAGGACAACACTCTCAGCCATCCTGTCAGCACAGGCACACTACCCCACAGGGAAGCAGAGTCAAAAGGAAGGAAGTATGGGCATGCTGGGAAGGGGCGTGTAGGCAATGGCATGATGGGAGTTGTAGGCACAGATATTGCTCACCTTCACATTTGGCCCATCATCACCACTCTGAACCATGCTCACATCACAGGGAGTGGAAAACAACTGACAAGATGGCTGACACTGGGTACTGCTGTGGGGAGCACAAGGCGTTGCTGGGAACTGTGCACCAACCAACAGCAGGACACCACTGACTGACATCCTGAGAGTCAACCTGCACACACTGCAAGGGTGGCATGCTTCATGGTGGGATAACTGGGCTGGGGGGAGAAGGAGGTCCGGATGTCCACCAAATACAACCAATGCTGGCCATGCACACACCTCAACATTCACATTGAAATGCTTCAAGTTGGCAGGACAATGTGCAACCCCAATATCAACCTCTGACTCTGACAACTTAGAACAATGCAATGTACAGGCCCGCATCCAGAGGTACAGTCACATCTGTCAGGTGTGTGAACCATTGATGCCTGTAGAAACATAACATACATTGTGTGTCTCTTCCAAAAACAGGTGATGATGGGGACACAGCAGCAGACGAGGAGGAGTCCCTGTCCCAGGCCCCGGGGGACACTGAGCTCACTGGTGTGGAACAGCCTCTGCCCACCTCGGATGGGGAAGAACTACCTGGCCCCTCCGGTGAGAGTCATCATGCAGCACCAGCAGGACCAACATCTGCACCCCCTGCACCCACACCTCCAACAACTGCCAACACACAGACCACCCCCACCCACACGGACAGACCAAGGTGCACCGATGACAACAGCACAGGGACCCAGGCCCACCGCGGAGCAACAGACAACAACACCAGTAACAACCACCAAGGGGGCCTAGGGTCACCTGTGCGTGCCACCGCGGGTCCTGCACGTGTCGCCAGGGGTGGTGGGAGGGGTGCAGACATAGGTCGCTGTTTGCAGAGGGGTCTGGACTGCATGATGACCCACAACTGGCACGCATTGCTGAATCATACCAGACTAGCACCGGAGAGGTCAGCCAGGTAGTGGGGATCCTCAAGGACATACAACAGCAGCAGGATGCCCATCATGCCCGCTTGGACTCCCACATGTCCCGTGTGGAGACACACATGTCCCATGTGGAGACACACATGTCTGGCATGGAGTCCAAGTGGGACACATTGCAAGAACTGACAGCGGTGCATAGGGACATATTGACATGCCTCCGCCAGATGAGCACCAACATGGCCACACCTCCCTGTGTGCCCACATCTGGTGCTGCAACAACTGACACTGCCACAGGGAGGGAGGATGACTCTGGCGGAGAGTCCTCTGCACCGCAGCAGCCTGCACGTGAGGTTCCCCCACCAAAGAAGAGGGGTCGTCCAAGGAAGGAAAACTGAGAGGCCAATGGCCACGCACATCCCCCAGGAACCCAACACCTGTTCTGGACATTCTCCTTTGTGTGCAAACTGTTCATCCTGTTGAATGCAACCCAAATCTCCCACATGACATTTAAGTTGGACCAATATATCACATGACTGTTGACTTTACTCAGGACATTTCTGCTACCAAGACTTCCAACTCATCTGGGAACTTTGGATTAAAATCCCAATGTACAGCACCCACCATCCTGTGCACTATACTCACACATGTATGTAAATAAACTCACCAATACACCATACTTGCCTCTCTTGTCATTCCAACGTGGTTTCTGTCATGGAGATGATGATCTGCTAAATGACACTGTGCATGCTAACTGCTACAGCAAGTACAACACCGTCATGTGAGTCATGGCGATGTGACACATATGAGGGAGACACACCACTAGGGCTACACAACACATACACACCAGGGCCATCTGACTCATCGCCTACACTGATGTTCCCAGGAAAAACAGTGCAATGCACAGACACCACACCTATTCACAGTCAGTGTCAACTAGCCCACAGGTGCAGTGAGCAAATGTCAGTCAGATGTGTGACCACAGACAACGCACATCCCAAAGTGAAGCACAGGTTTATTACACATTTGCAACATGTTGTATCCACCACAGATTCAAGGTAATCCCATGTGGCAGTGGCCACACAGTCAACAAGTGTAGAAGAAAGAAGGTCCAGGGGTGTGTGGCACTTCACCTGCAGGGAAACGACAGCTTCCACCCTGGAAGTTGAATCACGGTGTCGGGGGATCACAGTTGACCAAAATACTCTGAAAGTACCCTGTGAAGGACAGAAATGACACACAGTTAAAACCACTGAAGAACAGGACAGAACTGCAATACTCATGCCCAATACATGTCACAAGATACATACACAAAACCAAGTTAGCATGTCAACACTGTTGGGGAGTACAGACTACCTGTAAGGACACATCGCTGCACGCATACAGTCAAGTAGCACATGGCCACACTCAAACAGCACCAGAGCACCAACAACATATATCACGCAAACCCACATCATTGACATGACATCTCTGGATACTCACATTCAGCTGAAGAAGTTGGTGATGAGCTGTGTGCGGACATCACCCTCATCATCATCACCATCACTGGCATCATGGCCCAGGCCAGGATCCTCCACAGGTGGCGGATGTTGGTCATCGTCATCCAGCGTGAGAGGCAACTCCTTCCGCACTGCCATGTTGTGTAGCATGCAGCAGACGATGACAATCTTGCACACTTTTGCTGGGGCATATGGGAGGGCCCCCCCTGTCTTGTCCAGGCAGCGAAAGCGGCTCTTCAGGAGACCAAATGTCCGCTCGATCACTCTCCTGGTCTGACCATGTGCCTCATTGTAGCGCATCTGGGCTGGTGTCACAGGGTTCCTGAGGGGCGTCAGCAACCACGGCATGTTTGGGTATCCCGAGTCACCTACATACAGACAATTGCACATTAGCTGAGTCAGAAAAGAGGGTGGAATACTACATTGCAGAACACACACAGAGGTACAAAGTCAGTACACACCGACAAGCCAGGCACGCTGGTTCCGCATCTGTGACATCATCCTCGGGATGCGACTACTCCTCATCACGTAGGCATCGTGTGCAGAACCGGGGAAACGGGCACACACATGTGAGATGCACATATCTGCAAGACATACCACCAGAGCATTGACCGAATGGTAATGTTTTCGGTTCCTGTATGCCTGCTCATGTGCCTGTGGTGGTACCAAAGCCACATGTGTCCCATCAATGGAGCCAATGACATGCGGCATCCTCCCCAGGGCATAGAAGTCACTCTTGACATCAGTGAGTTGGTGACGTTTAGGGAAATAGATGTACTGGTTCAGGTATCTCAACATAGCCTCCAAAACATCGCGTAGCACACGGCTGAACATGGTCTGTGACATCCCACCAGCAGACGCCACAGTGTGTTGAAAGGTACCGGTGGCAAAGAAGTGTAGGGCTGCCATCACCTTCACCTTGGGGGTCAGCGCTGTAGGGTATGTCCGGCTAGGTTGCAAATGTGGGGCCAACCGCACCGTCAATTCCTCAATCAGCGGCCTGGTGAAGCGGTACCGTCGGATGCAGTCCCGTTCAACCATGGTTGCAAGGTCAGGGAATGGTCTATGGACAGCTGGTGCCCTGCAGTGCATAGGTGAAGAAAGAAAGATTGTCAGTCACCCCACATATGTGGCATAGACCATACTCAATATCACATGATACATCATTACGAGACACAAGTACATGATGTGTATGGCGTTCTGTAAGGACATGTATGGCACCTACATGGCCGACATCTAACATCACAGTTCAACATGTGTTGTCAACAAGTCCCAGGTTGTGCTATGGGATATCATTAGGCTGTGTCACAGTACCCATGTACTGCTGTCACGTTCCAAACACACACCACAGTGACATGTGAGGACAGATATGCCCCAGGCATCACAGCTCATTGACAGGTAGATTCCCAGTGACCCTGTATTGCCACATGGACACTGGCATGACATGGCGTAACATGAATACACCACAGCAAAACAACCATGACCCCCACAGGTAGTGGACCCTGTTGCCTCTGCACGACAGACATGGACGTCTGTGACACACACACACGCACAACATCAAAGTCCGTGCACAAACAACGTGGATGTGGAGACTGTCTCCCATTGTGCACATGGAATCAGAGACATCTGAAACACAACATGCACACAGACTGTGGAGGGCCATCACTATCGTGGCAATGGGCCACCCTGTGACATACATACCGTCCAACATGGGACTCAGGGGGTATGTGACATAACATACACATACACAACCTGGAAATGTGACCATGCCACATGCTCTGAAATGAACAGTTGCACATCACAGTGGTCATGTGCACAACACACCAAGGATTCTGTCCCCATGAACACGTGCACAGCCTCGGAGTGGCTGCCCCCAAGTCCCACCCAAACAAACACATGTAGACCCCCATACACAGAGATGGTAATGCAGCCTTACATGCCTTAGGATACAGTGTGGACAGGCTGTGGTGTTGTAGGTGTGCCCCTGAGTCCCTGGAAAGTAAATGTGGCTGGCATACGTTCACCTGTGACAGGCATGGTGACATATGCGTGTGACTTGTACAGGGAAGCGTTGTACAGCAATGGACCGATCGGTGCGCACGCCTTGGCCATTGCATATGATGTGGACCGAAATAAGCGTTGTACAGCAATGGACCGATCGGTGCGCACGCCTTGGCCATTGCATATGATGTGAGCGGGTACGCGTTGTACAGCAATGGACCGATCGGTGCGCACGCCTTGGCCATTGCATATGATGTGGACCGAAATACGCGTTGTACAGCAATGGACCGATCAGTGCACACGCCTTGGCCATTGCATATGATGTGAGCGGGTACGCGTTGTACAGCAATGGACCGATAGGTGCGCACGCCTTGGCCATTGCATATGATGTGAGCGGGTACGCGTTGTACAGCAATGGACCGATCGGTGCGCACGCCTTGGCCATTGCATATGATGTGAGCGGGTACGCGTTGTACAGCAATGGACCGATCGGTGCGCACGCATTGGCCATTGCATATGATGTGAGCGGGCACGCGTTGTACAGCAATGGACCGATCGGTGCGCACGCATTGGCCATTGCATATGATGCGAGCGGGTACGCGTTGTTTTTTGAAATACGCGTTGTACAGCAATGGACCGATCGGTGCGCACGCATTGGCTGTGGCCTGGCATGGCAACGGACGCGTTTTCGAACTTTTAATGAGTCTGATGCTGTGAATTCAGTTGGCCACCCACAACAATGTTGCAAAATCATGGGTCTCATGAAGTTGAACTTTTGAAGGATGCCGTGGGCGTGTGTAAGTGGTGCAATTCCATGGATTGGCCAGATTCAGAAGATGCAAACGACTTGGACCTATCACTTTGGACACATGGGACAGTAACTGCCTCAGCAGCACACATATAATGCTGGCTGTACCCCTGAGAGCTCACTTGCCTGCACTACATGCTCCAGGACGACATCTGCCACAAACCACTGCTGCTGTCTCTGCATCCTCTGGATCCTGCAATGGCACGTACTGTGGAGAGAGCCCCAGCCTTCAGCACTGAGGAGAACCAGGCCCTGCTGGACAGCCTCCTTCCACAGTACAGCAAGCTGTATGGGAAACCAGGGGAGCAGGTGAGTGTGCTGCCCACTGCCTTACTAAATGTGCATGTTGTCTGACTAGCAAGACTTACAGTGTGCACGCCACTGGCTAGCATGCTCACTGAGTAGTTGTCACCCCCCCATAGTGTGTAGTTACATGCACTGAACAGGTATAGTGCAGTAACAGTGCATTCCAAAAAGGTTTTATTTCCCAGGCAATGATACCATGTAGTAACTGCTGGAAAACTGTTCATAGCCATCGCTGCACTGCCTGTGTACATCATGTGCCCCTGTGATTGAGACATGTATATCCAAATGTGTGATGCACGGATATGTTGCATGTGTAGTGATGTCCTTTACACTTTGTCATCCTCACAGGTTGATGCCCACCAGAAGCAGGAAATCTGGCTGGACATCGCCCGGGCAGTGAGATCCGTGGAGGTCTACAAGCGCCGGATCCGCAACTGCCAGAAGAGGTGGCAGGACCTTCGGGGCTGGACCCAGAGGATCGCAAGGGTCCAGCTGAAGCTGTCGCCTCCTCGCAGGAGGGGCGGACACCGGACCCTGACCCCCCACATGCTCAGGATCCTGGCGGTGGTCTTCCCTGATCTGGATGGGCAGCTGAAGGCCAGACAGCAGCAAGGAGGGGGTGAGTCCATGACTGCACTGTGAACTTTGTCTGACATGCTATGTGCCCTCCTCTGGCCTGGTTAACCTTCCACAGTGCATCGGTCCTGTGGTCCAGGACCCATGTCCCTCAATTGTGACATGCCCACTCCTCATCTGATACCCAGGTGTGGCCCTTACAGTCAGGAAGTTGTGTCACTTGGGTACTGTGTCCTTGCATTTTGCTTAGCTCAAGGTGGGGGTCAGCATTTGTTCCTGTAACTTTGTTGTGTGCTTCATGGGTGGGTCCATTGCTTACACAATGCCTGAGTTCTGACATGTAATCTGCGTGTAACTATGATATGTGGTCCAATTGCTGATCTGATTCACCACATGTGCCTGGGGTATTTGGCACACACCCATGCTGCAGGTGGGAACAATGTTTGGGCCTCAGGAGTATGTATATCAAGTGTGTCACACATACTTAGCCACCTGCCTACTGTCCAGGGCTCATCCCTCTTTCACGTGGAGCAGGACAGTCATGCCTACTCCAGGCCATACAATACACTCTGTACTCCCACTCCCGTGTATCAGCTGACACGTTTTACCCAGTGAAATGTTCCCTCAGGAGTCTGCCTCTGTGTCATTGTGCTGTGGCTTCATTGTCAGGACTACTGGGGTGTTTATCGGTTAGGGCTCAGCATGCCACCGGAGATGTGGCCATATGAGACGATACTTGTGTGACATATAGGTGTTTGATCACTTGACTGTCCAGACTGGGGTATGTGAATGTGAAGTTCAGGCAGCTGTCTCCCATTCACAGCAGATTGTGAGGTGCTCAGGTTCCGAGGGTTGTGTTTCATGTCTCCCATATGTCCAATTGGTATGACGTGGACAAATAAGAGTTCAGATGATGTGGTTTGTGGGGGATGGACATGTGCACTTGTCAGCTACAGGACTTGCATTCCCCATGGCCTAGGATTGTGACACAGTGCAGACTGTTGTTGGCTGGCTGCCCTGCCCATGTGACTGGAGACAGTGATGTATGACTTTGCAGGCATGCCTGTGCAATGGCATTAAACTTCCTAAGAGTGGTCCTGCAGGGGAGTGACATGTGCTACATGCACCCCATTGTGGCATTGACTATCAGGACATGGGTGCATCATGGTGTCTGGTGCTGGTGTGCATCACATGCATTTCAAATTAGACTCTGGCCATCCCTTTATCCGGACACCTGTACTGACTCAGTGGCAAGAGTTGTGATGTGTGCATGTTCACATACTTCACCGTGTTCTCGGCACTGTCCAACTACTGTGTAGGTGGTGCATGTGTCCACACTGGGGTATTGCCATCCAACAGACACCAGACAGATGGGTGCAAGGCCAGGAGGGATATGAGTGCCATGGTTGGCCATCAGACTGACAATTGGCTTCTCTTACTCTGTTTAGGCACTTTTGGCAATGTTCAACTAAGGATGCCAGGGCTTGCTCTGTAATGTGCTGTACTTACTGTGGTGTGTGCGGTCAGTGCAGGTGACTGATGTTTGTCTGTTTCCCTACTTATTTGCAGATACATCCACGGCCACAGGAGGGGACAGCTCCACGGACCAGGAGGAGCCGCAGAGCCAGACTGGGTCAGCAGCCGATGAGTGGTCGGAGGGACCCAGTGGCACGGAGGGCGAGGGAGCCACACCGAGGAGTCCTCAGCAGCATCCACCTCAGCTGAGGACCACAGAAGCTCGGAGGATGACTCCCTTGTGGAGGCGGGTGTCAGCAGCCACCACACCCCAGCTAGTATTGCTGTCCCCGCCACCACCACCACCACCGCCCTCCCATCGGCTCCCATTCCAGAGGTCCGTGGAGGCTCCCGTGTTCGGGAGCGTGTCTCCTTCGTGCCAGGCACCGCAGCCCCTGCCCCTGTGTCCCCTGCTGCCCTGAGTGAGGAGTCTGTGTACCTACTTCGCCAGCTCCATGTAGGGCAGACAGCAATGCTGAGTGTCCTCCATGCCCACACCACTCTGTTGACTCAGCTGGTGTCGTTCATGGAGGGCATCTCATCGGGCATGTCTGCCCTACAGAGGAGCAATAGGTCCATGGACTCCTCCCTGACGGCAGCAGTGTCCCTCCTCCAACAGTCCCTCACCCCTCCTACCTCTGCCCCATCCACACTACCTGGCACCCTACCTGTCCCAAGCACATGCACACCTGCACAATCAAGCAAACACACAGACACGAGCAGCACAGACACACACACTACAAAGACAACACGTGCATGCAGGCATCCTCAGGGGACTGATAGCACACCCACAGGGGATGGGGAACAGACACACACACAGGCATTCACAGTCACTCCGCAGTCCTCAGATACCTCTCCCTCCAAGGCCCCTTCCCTTGCCTCACCTGCAACCCCACCTACAAAGCAGCTCTTCCTCTGTGACCTCAGCCTCTTCCCCTCCGATCCAGCTGATCCATCCAGCATACAGGGGGAAGAGGAGGTCCACCCACACAGAGGGGAGTGTCCCTCACCCCCGGACACCCTCCCCCAGGCGCAGACAGACTGAGGCCCCAATCCGCAAGTCCCCCCGGACCCGGAAGGGCAAGACCCCGCCGCCGCCCTGCAGCTCAACCACCAAGTCTCCTTCCTTCATCCCTCAGGCCACCACTCCACAGGTTCCCCCACCACACCCTGCCCCAGGTTCCCCCACCCACAGATACACCATCCCCAAAATGATCCGGCCTTCTCCCCCTACCACTTGCTCTTCCAGCACCACCCCCCCGCTGCGCATGTCTGTGCCACTGGTGTGGAGGCCGTGTCCTCCCCTCTGTCCTGCCCACCTTACCTGAACCCCATTCTACTCCCCTGGAGACAGGCACTGCAGTGGAGTCCACTACCACCCTGTCTGACTTGGGCACTGCAGTGGGGAACCTGTCCACTCCATCTGCACAGCCCACTGCAGTCGTGCCGGCACCCACACCATCTGACTCATGCACCCCAGTTGTGCCGGCACACACCATGTCAGACACCTCCACTGCAGTTGTCAGTGACTCTCCAGCACCCACCTCCACTTCCCTGCCTCCTTCTGGTGAGCCCTGATCCTGTCCCTGCGGTGCCTGGCCTGCCCCCCGTATGCCCCTCTGAGGGGAATGTCCCTGGTGTGTAGCAGTGCAGGCATGCAAAGGGTGACATTTGCCACTGTCACCCTGTTTTGACTTTGTTAATGGACTGGCCATTGGCCTTGGTTATTTTTCAGGACTTTCAATTTTAAAGCCACATATGCTGAATAAAGCTACTTTCTGTTCTCTAGTGGTTTTGCTTCTGATGTACATGATGTTGATGATGCTAACCATGCCTTGC
This sequence comes from Calotriton arnoldi, assembly GCA_963921515.1. Classification (NCBI taxonomy): domain Eukaryota; kingdom Metazoa; phylum Chordata; class Amphibia; order Caudata; family Salamandridae; genus Calotriton; species Calotriton arnoldi. Next base: position 567,059 of record CAWUFW010002735.1, on the reverse strand, counting down.
TGCAGTGATGGTGATGTTTGATGTCAGGAAAATGAAGTGTTACTGTGCAGGACCCCATGTGGTCCAGGGGAAATGTGTCCTATCCTGTTGTGTATCCATGTCATCCTTTGCAGCAATATGAGGGTGTCATGTTTTCAAGATTTGGCAATGGGATTTCCTACTTTTATTAGCAATATCACATCTGTGGCTTACACCCCTGCACATCTGTTGTGCTTGCCATTGTTCAATTTGTCTATTTCCCTGACCGTGTGACCATCTCCACTGGACATGCAAGTTTGGGCATCAATGGGGAGGGACTCATCTGTGTTATCAGTGCAACTTGCTATACATGTGTGTTGGATCTGTGCTGATGATTTCGGTGACACTCCCATGACCAGGCTGATATGGCGGGAGCCTCCATTTTGTGCTAATTGTTGACTGAGTGACCAAGTGTTCTGCTGACATGATAGGGCCCTACTGAGACAACGTATGGCACAGCTGTCCTTACACAGGAGTGGAGTCCCCTCATGGCAGTGTGTAATTCTATGACATTGCCTGAGCACAAGGTGTGTGTTGTGTGAGCATGTCTGTGTGTGTTCACTTCCATTTTGCTAGGCAGGTTGGGATCCCTAGTGATGTTCCTGTTTGTGATGCTTGTTGAGTTGACCTATGTTCCCCCAAAGCCTTCTCCCTGGCTTCTCTGGGATGTGGGTGCATGGCACATTACTGGTCATCAGGGTGTCACCCATAGGTGTGTTTGCTGTCAGGGCTGAGTTTGTGGGCAGACGCAGATGAGACACAGTCAGGATTCCCTTGGCACTTGTTGGTTACACCTGTCATGTAATTTACAGTTTGTGTTAGCTTTCAGTGATTGTGACACGTTGTGTGTGTGACTGCTGCCACTCCTCAGGGTCAGAGCTTCAATGTTGGAAGTTGTCTATGTGTGTTCTTTGTGGGTGACCTTGGCTTCTTCATTGGTGTGTGACTGTGGCCGGGATCCCATTGGATGGTCTGGTATTGACGTCATGCCCATGTACGGCGTACTGTGCAGTGTGTCAGACATTCACGAGTCTTGTTGACTGGCCATGTGTGATGGGTTTCTGCACCTTCGTTCCCACCACCAACCCTGGGATTGTCATGGGTGCATGTGCAATGTCACCAGTGCATGTGAGCTTCACTGCTGCACATTGGTGGAGATCAAGGTGTGTGGTGTTGAGTGTGTGCAGATGAGAGTTGTTTCACGGCTAGACCCCTGCCTCCATATTGGCCTTGGCTGACAGGCCGTGCTGTTTGATTTGTGCTTGTGTAGGTGTGATGGTAGTTTGTTGCTCAGGACACTTGACTGTGGTTCACAGTGTGAACAACATCTAGCTTTGTCATCACAGTGGGATTATCATGCAGGCCAGTGTCACCACAATGTGGGGACCCAGGGGGTAGTGCTGTGGTGGGTCTGTCTCTTGCTGTGTTAGTTGCTGTTCCTACAAGCTTGTGTGACATGTGTAATTTGGGCTCCCTCTCATCTAACAATGCCTGATTGCCCACATAGGGGAATCCGATCCATGAGTTACTTTTGTGTGGCACTGTATACACATCTGTGTAATTGGGATTCAGGCCTCCTCATGTGTTGTGTGGTTGCCTGGGGACACTGGCACACCCCCCCCATCACCTGTTGTGTTTGATATGCAGTGTGGGGCTGCCTGTTTGTGTTTGTGCATCTGCACCACTGCATTGGCATATCTTTAGTGTGCCATTGGCTGTATGTTGTTTGGTGGTTTTCCCCTGCTGTCCCCGAGACTCCTAGGTCCAGTCAGCACAATGATCATGGTTTGTATGTCCCATTGCTGCCATGGTATGGTATTTGTTCACCTCACATCTACAGTCTCCACAGGATATCTACATTTGTGTGTCCATGGGTGCAGATATGTGGGTCTGCATTATGATGGTCACTTCTGTCATTGTGTTATTGATGAATGTTGACAATGTCAGCCCCCATGGGTAATGTTTGTCTGCACATGGCCAAAGGTATGTCTTATTTGCACTGCACTGTTTGCCTCACCCAATCTATGTTGCTATGGGACACAAGCACTACTATGTCACTGATGTGTTTGTTGGTCTGTGACCTGGGATAATCCATGCTGTTTGGCATTTCCAGCTTTTGCCATTACAACACTTACAATTTGGTCACTGTGATGATGGGGGGTTAGGCCCCATTGTCACAATGTTCAAAATGTGCTTCAGCTATGGGCCCCACACTTGCCTTTTGGTCACTGTGATGATGGGGGGTTAGGCCCCATTGTCACAATGTTCAAAATGTGCTTCAGCTATGGGCCCCACACTTGCCTTTTGGTCACTGTGATGATGGGGGGTTAGGCCCCATTGTCACAATGTTCAAAATGTGCTTTAGCTATGGGCCCCACACTTGCCTTTTGGTCACTGTGATGATGGGGGGTTAGGCCCCATTGTCACAATGTTCAAAATGTGCTTCAGCTATGGGCCCCACACTTGCCTTTTGGTCACTGTGATGATGGGGGGTTAGGCCCCATTGTCATAATGTTCAGAATGTGCTTCAGCTATGGGCCCCACACTTACCTTTTGCTCCCTGTGATGATGGGGTGTTAGATCCCATTGCCACAGTGGTCATGGTCTGCTTGCATTGTGGATACCACACACATTTATGTGTGACACATGTGATAGGGGTCACATTGTATGTTCAATTTCATGTTCAGTGTTGTAGGCATATGACACAGTCTACACACGCTTGTCATGGTGTTGGGGGGATGTGTTTTTCTTACATTCCTTATGATGCAGTATGCTGGTTGTGTCATGCATTACCCATCCTACGAGTAGGGGTGGTGTTGGTGGTAGGCATCCAGCCCCCCATGAGTAGGGGTGGTATTGGTGGTAGGCATCCACCCCTCCCTGAGTAGGGGGTGTGGTAGTGGTAGGCATCCAGCCCCCCCTGAGTAGGGGTGGTGGTAGTGGTAGGCATCCAGCCCCCCATGAGTAGGGGTGGTGTTGGTGGTAGGCATCCAGCCCCCCCTGAGTAGGGGTGGTGGTAGTGGTAGGCATCCAGCCCCCCATGAGTAGGGGTGGTGTTCGTGGTAGGCATCCAGCCCCCCCTGAGTAGGGGGGGTGGTAGTGGTAGGCATCCAGCCCCCCCTGAGTAGGGGTGGTGGTAGTGGTAGGCATCCAGGCCACCCTGAGTAGGGGTGGTGGTAGCAGTAGGCATCCAGGCCACCCTGAGTTGGGGTGGTGGTAGTGGTAGGCATCCAGCCCCCCATGAGTAGGGGTGGTGTTGGTGGTAGGCATCCAGCCCCCCCTGAGTAGGGGTGGTGGTAGTGGTAGGCATCCAGCCCCCCATGAGTAGGGGTGGTGGTAGTGGTAGGCATCCAGCCCCCTATGAGTGGGGATGGTAGTAGTGGTAAGCCTCCAGCCCCCCCTGAGTAGGGGGGTGGTAGTGGTAGGCATCCAGCCCCCCCTGAGTAGGGGTGGTGGTAGTGGTAGGCATCCAGGCCACCCTGAGTAGGGGTGGTGGTAGTGGTAGGCATCCAGCCCCCCATGAGTAGGGGTGGTGTTGGTGGTAGGCATCCAGCCCCCCTGAGTAGGGGTGGTGGTAGTGGTAGGCATCCAGCCCCCCATGAGTAGGGGTGGTGTTGGTGGTAGGCATCCAGCCCCCCTGAGTAGTGGGGGTGGTAGTGGTAGGCATCCAGCCCCCCTGAGTAGGGGTGGTGGTAGTGGTAAGCCTCCAGCCCCCCCTGAGTAGGGGGGTTGGTAGTGGTAGGCATCCAGCCCCTCCTGAGTAGGGGTGGTGGTAGTGGTAGGCATCCAGCCGCCCATGAGTAGGGGTGGTGTTGGTGGTAGGCATCCAGCCCCCCCTGAGTAGGGGTGGTGGTAGTGGTAGGCATCCAGCCCCCCCCCCTGAGTAGGGGTGGTGGTAGTGGTAGGCATCCAGCCCCCCCTGAGTAGGGGTGGTGGTAGTGGTAGGCATCCAGCCCCCCATGAGTAGGGGTGGTGTTGGTGGTAGGCATCCAGCCCCCCCTGAGTAGGGGTGGTGGTAGTGGTAGGCATCCAGCCCCCCATGAGTAGGGGTGGTGTTGGTGGTAGGCATCCAGCCCCCCCTGAGTAGGGGGGGTGGTAGTGGTAGGCATCCAGCCCCCCCTGAGTAGGGGTGGTGGTAGTGGTAGGCATCTAGGCCACCCTGAGTAGGGGTGGTGGTAGCAGTAGGCATCCAGGCCACCCTGAGTAGGGGTGGTGGTAGTGGTAGGCATCCAGCCCCCCATGTGTAGGGGTGGTGTTGGTGGTAGGCATCCAGCCCCCCCTGAGTAGGGGTGGTGGTAGTGGTAGGCATCCAGCCCCCCATGAGTAGGGGTGGTGGTAGTGGTAGGCATCCAGCCCCCTATGAGTGGGGATGGTAGTAGTGGTAAGCCTCCAGCCCCCCCTGAGTAGGGGGGGTGGTAGTGGTAGGCATCCAGCCCCCCTGAGTAGGGGTGGTGGTAGTGGTAGGCATCCAGGCCACCCTGAGTAGGGGTGGTGGTAGTGGTAGGCATCCAGCCCCCCATGAGTAGGGGTGGTGTTGGTGGTAGGCATCCAGCCCCCCCTGAGTAGGGGTGGTGGTAGTGGTAGGCATCCAGCCCCCCATGAGTAGGGGTGGTGTTGGTGGTAGGCATCCAGCCCCCCCTGAGTAGTGGGGGTGGTAGTGGTAGGCATCCAGCCCCTCCTGAGTAGGGGTGGTGGTAGTGGTAAGCCTCCAGCCCCCCCTGAGTAGGGGGGGTGGTAGTGGTAGGCATCCAGCCCCTCCTGAGTAGGGGTGGTGGTAGTGGTAGGCATCCAGCCGCCCATGAGTAGGGGTGGTGTTAGTGGTAGGCATCCAGCCCCCCTGAGTAGGGGTGGTGGTAGTGGTAGGCATCCAGCCCCCCATGAGTGGGGATGGTAGTAGTGGTAAGCCTCCAACCCCCCCTGAGTAGTGGGGGTGGTAGTGGTAGGCATCCAGCCCCCCCTGAGTAGGGGTGGTGGTAGTGGTAGGCATCCAGGCCACCCTGAGTAGGGGTGGTGGTAGTGGTAGGCATCCAGCCCCCCTTGAGTAGGGGTGGTGTTGGTGGTAGGCATCCAGGCCCCTATGGGTGTATATGGCATTGGTGGTAGACAACCCGCCCCTATGGTTCTGCTGTTGCTAGTGTAAGTCATTTCTGCATCCCTATGTGTGTGTGTGTTGTGTCGGGTACGTCTGGTTTGTTTGTGTGGTGGGTGTTTGACTTACCTTCTGGGCCGTACGCGTCCTTACCGGTCCCGGTAATAGATGTAGAGTATTGGTAGGACCTGCGCGATGGGATTCATGGCTGGTTCGTCTTGTTCGTCTTTCTCGTTGCTTCGACTCGTACTCGTGGCTGGCGTGTTCGTCTCGTAGCCGTGGATAGTCTTGTTGCGCGAATCGGAGCTTATGTGCACCTCTCCCGGATGCTCTGACGTGCCGTGCGTAGCGACAGGTTCGGCGCGTACAGAAGGCGCATCGTACTAGTCCGGCCGGAAGGTGCTGTATTTTGGCTTCAGTGCGACTCGATTCTGCATTTACGGATCCAGCTCGGGCGGGGAACAGGAGCTGGATTGGGTGAGTACGGCTGGGTCGGGATCTGGGCAGTTATGCGCATCGTACTTGTTCGTTCGGACGGATGTTCGAATCGGTCGGGGAACCCGCGTTCGGCTTGGTTTTTTCCCGGGCGAATAGTGTTAGGTGAGCTTCCGGCCGAGATCGGAATCGACCCCTATATTTTTTCAAATGACATTAAACACTTCAATATTTTTAAAATCGATATTACTTACCTTAAATCGATATTCTTGACCACGATATTCTTGCTGTCGATATTTCTGACCCACGATATTGATGACTCGATATTTGTCAACTCGATATTTTGTGCTCGATATTCTGTCTCTGCACCCAAAATCACAGTCACTATGCACTCCTATGTGAATAGAAATAAAGCAATAAAAGTACACTCATGTGGCAAACTTTAAAAATAATTGCGAATATGGCATAAGTGAACAGTTTCATCTTATACTTAAATAACCATAAATAAATACTTTTTTACATTTTAAAGCACTCATAAGATAGAAAAAAATGAGAAACAAAGGGGTTCTTCAGAGGTCGCATCTGAAATTTTGCATTGACGAATCCCAGCAAAGATATGCAATTTCACCAGAGCTTACCAATGTTAATATTCCCCATTGCAGGCACACAAAACTGGGCAGATTTTCAGCTCAGGATAGGCACTCAAGAAGGGCAGGAGATTCTGTGACTAGACAACAGTTTGGATCTCAATATATGGTTGGGCATATGGCATGGGTTGGGTCTTGGGTGTGGGAGATTCTGAAGCTGAAAGGGTATGCGGCTGTTCAGGTATTCTGGTCCTGTGTTGTGTAGGGCTTTGTATGTGTGTGTGAGAAGTTTGAATTGGCTGCGCTTGTGAATGGGCAGCCAGTGAAGCTTCCTGAGGTGTGGTGTGATGTGGGTGCTGGGTGGGAGGTTGAGTATGAGTTTTGCAGAGGTGTTCTGAGGTGGTCTGGAGTCTGTGTAGGAGCTGTTTGGAGATTATGGCATAGAGAGTGTTGCCAGAATCCACCATGCTGGTGATGAGTGCTTGCATGATAGCATGTCTGGTTTTCTGAGGCATCCATTTGAAGATTTTTCACAGAATGCATAGGATGTGGAAGCAGGAGGAACACTGTGTTGACTTGAGCCATCATGTTGAGCTTGTCATCTAGGATGATGCCTAGATTTCTTGCGTTATCTGTTGGTGTTGGTCCTAGCTCCAATGGCCAGCAGGTGGAGTCCCACAGTGAGGTCTTGTTGCCAAAGACCAGTTCTTCTGTCTTGTCAGAGCTGAGCTACAGGCAGTTGGTTTCCATATAGTGTGCTACCATGGTCATGCAATTGGTGAAGTTGGTTCTGACGGTGGTTCTTTTGTCCATCAGGGAGAGGATGAGTGGAGTGTCATCGGCGTAGGAGATAATGGTGATGTCTTGTGATTGGAGGATGTTGGCGAGTGGTGTCATGCATATGTTGAAAAGGGTGGGGCTGAGGGATGATCCCTGTGGGATTCTGCTTTTCAATTTCTTGGTCTCTCATGTGAAGGGTGACAGTCTACCCCTTTGGGTTCTTCCTGTGAGGAAGTAACAGATCCCTTTGAGAGTGGATCCTTGTATGCCAATCTCATGAAGTCTTCTGATGAGGGTGTTATGGGAGACAGTGTCGAAGGCCGCAGAGAGGTTGACCAGGATGAGGGCCGCTGTTTCTCCTCAGTCCAGAATGATGCCATTGTCATCAGTGGCCGCGATGAGTGCTGTTTCAATGCTGTGGTTCTTTCTGAATGAGTGTTGTCTAGAAGATGGTGAAGTTCAAGGTGGGTTGTGAGTTCCTTGTTGATGGTCTACTAAATCACTTTGGCTGGATAGAGAAGCAGAGAGATGGGTCAAAAGCTGCTCTGTTGATTCGGTTGTCTGTGGGCTTCTTGAGGAGGATATTGATTTCTGCAAGTTTCCATTCATCTGGAAAAGTGGCGGACGTGACAGAGATGTTGATGATGTGGGTCGGGGTGGTGCTGATTGGTGATGTTCCCAGGTTGAAGATGTGGTGGGGACATGGGTCTGTGGAGGCCCCGGATTTGGTGGTCGGCATGATTGCCGCAGCCTCATGATATGTTTGGGACAACAAGATTAATCTCAATGTCACCCATGTTATGTGCCCTGAAGCAAAAGGATTATGTTAAAGCATGACATTTAGGGGTCGATTCCGATCTCACTAGGAAAGCTCTCCGTCCGACTCGGATCCGGAGTGCTTTCCGACCGACTCGTGCTCCGGGGCCCAGAGCGCCCGAGTACGATGCGAACAAGCGCTGACCGACACGGGTCGCTCGGAGCCCCATTGAAGTCAATGGGAGCCTGTTGTACGATGCGTACACAGGCTCCCATTGATGAAAGAGGTACGTTGCGCGTATCTCGCATCGTACTTGCTCGTCCGTACGGCTGTACGAGTCGGTCGGGAAACACGCGTACTGCTCGTGCTTTTTCCGGCCGGTTCGCTTTCGGAGACCTTCCGAGCGTGATCGGAATCGACCCCTTAGTGGTTTTGGATGGAGAAACTGTGTACAAAGCTGGTATCCACATGTTGAGCTACAGTCAAAAAGCAAATTCTAAAATGCGGGGAATGGAAAAAGATAAGGGTATGTGACATTTGCAAACTTTTTCCTGAAATATGAATAATTTTAGAGAAACTGCAAGTGTTACACAATATACATGTTGTCATTATCTCAAGTAACTTTTCTCTGGGAGGGTATAACCTGTACAAAAAAAGCCATGCAAGACACCAGCAGGTGACTAGTTTGAGGTGAAAATGTCTCTCTGTGAGGCATTTTGTCCTCAAACCAGACTTCAGTGGGTAAAAATGACAAGAATTCCACAGGCGTTAAGCAAAATTGCAAACATTTCTCTCATTTTGTGTAAGAGAATTCAAGAATTACACTAAGTTACACCAGTTTAACTAATATATTTTACAGGCCTAGTAAAAAGGTGACATTGTACTGTTAAAGTCAATTCGACTGCAGTAATGGGCAGAAAATCAGAAGATTACATACCTGAAGTACTTCAGACAAAAATTGTACTCAGTAAATAATGTAGTATTTGCAATATGGCATTTAATTAATGGATACAATAAGTCAAATTTCTAATAATATTTATGAATGACATTTGGAGATTTACATTATATACAAATTATGAGCATGGGTGTGTGTGCGTGTGCGTGTATGTATACTGATTGCTTGATATAGCAGCCGGATGAACAATGTCATATACTGCATAAAGTGTTCAATGCTGGTACCACGTGCATCGATCACAGAAGGCTCTTTTTAAGTGGATACACAATGCAATTGGTAGAGAGGTTGTGTCCTCTTCAGGACATTGCAGGGCCATTCACCATGCAGCAGTAATTTTGTGTTGTGTCTGTATTTGAATTCCAACAGCTGCCTTACACTGTGTGTCATGTAGGTTTTTTTCCACTTTTGAATGCAAATAAAGATGTTTTTGCTAGTTGGTCTTCTAACCTAATATGTTGGTGGTTTTATTTTATGAGATACGCATGTTTGTGGATCAATAGAGACAATGAAATCACTCAGATCAATCTTTTATAATGAAGCATTTCATTTATGAAAGGCGTAGGTTACCCAAATCTTCATGGATCTAAATGCTCTGTGTTCGAAGTTTGCCCTTTCTGCAGGGTCACCCAGATGTTTTGCCTTATAATTGAGCCCTTTGTTTGATGGTTGTAGAACTCTGTGCTCTTTACCCGTGCTAACCGGTGGTAAAGTATTTGTGCTCTCCCTGGTAAGCATGGTAAAACTCATAACCAGGACCTGTAAATTAAATGCTACCCAAGGGCTGCCCTGGGTGGTAATTAAAAAGTAGGAAATGTATATTTAATATTTTATATGTCCTGGCAGTGAAAAACCTCCAAAGTCGTTGCTCACTGTGGCAAGGTTGGCTCTCCCATAGGTTAACACTTGTTTACACTATTACTGTTAATAAGTGCTAAATTCAGTTTGGGAATAGGTAGAAAAATGGTTCAAGGACCAATTTTAATAATAATTTAAACTCCAACTTAATGGTCAAGTTGGATTTTATATTACAACTTTGGAAATGCCACTTTTAGAAAGTTGTAATTTTCCTGCCTAAAACCATAAGGCTTTCCTGCCAGTGTCCATCTGTCACCTGACCCCTAATGGCTCCCCTGTGGTGAGATGTGCATTGCTCGGGACTACTTCCTTGGCAGGATGGCCTGGGGACTGTGCCCAGCCCCTTGCTGACCTTCAAATCATGTCTGGTAGATGAAGCTCACACCTAGGCCTGCCTCTCTTTTGTCTGACTAGTCAGTCTGCCTCCTAACTCTGTAGGAGGTGAGGAACTGGCAAAAACTGGCTTAGGGGGTGGACAAAGGCTTACCCTCCATCCACAGGCTGGCACTGGGCATAACAGTAGACCCACAGACATCTCCTCAGAGCCCTTATGGACCTGTGAAGAATCAAAAGAAGGACTGCTCTGCTGTCTGAAGAACCTAAAGTAAGACTGAACCTGCTTGCCTTGAACCCCAAACCCCAGAAGTGATTCCAAGGGTCAATTGGTTGACCTCCTGTTTGAGTTACAGAAACACAACAAGCTTCCAGATTCCTCTCTACCTCCAACAATCCTGCTGACCAGATACAACTGAACCTTACCAGGACCCTCCTGCTGATAGCCTCTGATAGAGTGAGTCCTAACCAGTGTTTAATTTGTAGAAAGATAAATGTCAGGGCCCTTGTCAGGTTGCCACTGCAGCTTGCACCACACAGTGCCCCACCAGTGCTGCCAACAACAGTACCAACACTCTTCTAAATGTGACAATTCAGACTATTCCAGGCCCCCAACTCTATAACAATGGCTTGGAAGGAAGGTATTAGTAATTTTTAGGGGATATTGAATCAACAAAGAACTGTTATTGTGCTTGCTTCTAAATTAGAGAAACAGCAGCACCATGTGGCAGACTATCATAAGCGCATGTGTTACAATTAAGTACTGTTGCCTAGCACTGGAAACCACTAGCTCAAATTAAGCACCTGTCCTAAGCCCCAAGTCTTGCACCCAAAGTCCTGGGCCCTTGGCTGGTGTTAAAGTGTCCTTCTCCTGACCCTAATCTGCAAGACGTAGGACTTAAAAACTTTTTGTCAATTTTCTGACTTGGGGACTGATGGAGACTGGGATTGCTGTCGAAGCAAAGGGCAACAATGTCAATTTGCTGGTCAACCTCAACTTGCTGGTTTGCCCCACTGAAGAAATTCTGACTTCCTGACAAGTTTCTAAGTCAGAACATAGAGGGCTTAAACAAAACTAATGCTGAGCAGCATCTGAGTGACTTTGAGGCCTACCTGGGTACAGACTTGCCCACTCAGAGCTTTTTCACCTTCATCAACAACCGCACTGGGACCCCGCTTTTCAGAAACCCACTGTCATCAAGCCCCACTTCGGATGCAGCTTGTACCTTGCCCACCAACAACTCGTCGACTGCCACTTTTTCTCCATAAAGGTTTCTAATTCAGAAGGTAAACTTTCAACTGGGAAGAACCTGGTCTCTGTATCCAACCCACCCTCCTTCGTGGTCAGCCTTAACTTTTGACTTTGACCCAGTGTAGCGTGACCAGATACCCTTGCTTGGCACTTTGTCCTTTTTGGCACTATTTTTAATTCAACTTTTAGAAATTCATATTCTGGTTCTACTTTGTGGATTTCTGTTGCTTTTATGTCATTTTATTTATTAAAATATTCTCTATTTTTCTAAATTGGTTTGAGAATTTTCTTGTGTTGTGTTTTCCTTTTATTACAGTTTGAGTACTGCATAAACACTTTACACATTGCCTGTAAGTTAAGCCTGATTGCTTTGTGCCAAGCTACCGGAGGGTTAAGCACAGGTTTATTTAGTGACTTTAGTGATTCACCCTGGCAAGGATTATTTTTAAGGTGATTTCTCACACCCTCAACTAATACTCCAGTTTCTCACACTCTGTGTTGTTTAACAATGTATGCAAAGTTTGAATTTCTATCTAGAGTGCTTAATGATTATTTTTTCTGTTAGCGCTTTTCCTTATTAGACAATAAACTCTATGAGGCTAATTCTTCCTGGGCTCACTGTATGCAGTACTTAAGCTATACCTCAGTGACAAGGTTAAATATTCCTAAACTGGTCTGGGGTTGCTTGTGCTTCCGTTCAGGGGAGACGTAGCTCGGAAGTTAGGACTGGACTGTTTGTATTGAAACACGAATAAAGGCTGATATCCATAAGGGTGCTGTTTGTTTGTAGTAAATTAGTGGGGGAAAAATGTGACTCAAACATCCTACAAGTCTAGGGTGTACAATCATTATAGTATTACAAATGTAGAATAATCAAGTTCATATGATCGAAGTATGTGTACTATATAAATCAAAGATTTTAACAATCCCACACTCCTTTGTGATTTATCAAGTACTTTTTTAAACATAAAATATTATTATTAGTAGATGATAAATTGATATTAACAGCTTCCTATTTATTGAGTTTGTTTTTCTTACATCTAATGACTTCAAATTATGTTTCAGGAAGAAAATTCATCACATCACATCACTATTAAACTGCGTAATCACATTAACAAAAACTTAAACATAGTTTTACAGACTGCAATGAGATAGTTTCAAAGGTGGGAGCATCCTGTGTTGGCGGGACCCTTTATATTTAGGATTTGTATGCTAATCTCCAAGCTTCCACACCAAGAGAGATATGTAAACATGTGTTGTAGAATGGACTCAGAAGCTATTGCTCTTTTGACAAAATGCAGGAAGGGATTGAGAGAGAGAGAAAAGCAGGCAACTTCTGCCAGATGGAATGGTTGCATCTTGCGGAGGTTCCCAGTTGCCTCACAACTTCTTAGTATTAAGGTTCTTCAATTGTAGTTACCAGTGTGTGTTTTGCATTTCTTAGCTGCTTGGATTCACTGGATACTTTATGCTGCTGTCCGAAGTAACCGGGGTCTTACTTTGACGTCCACCAGCCCTAGTGTCCTTCAGTCTTGGTGTCCTTCAATCTGAATATTCTTCAATAATATATGGCTATGTTCTCCAGTCTCCAGGTTCTCCAAGTTACAGGAGGGAGTGTGTGAGCTGGGTTGACTTTGGCCATATGAGACATACCTACCTAAGATGCAACTATTCCATCTGGCAGAAGTTGCCTGCTTTTCTGAGACTAAATGATTTTTTTTCCAGTTGCAACAAATTTGCCATTTTGAATATCTATGTGTTGCTGTGTGGCCAAATGATGAAGTTCCATTTTTAGCACCTTTATTAGCCATCACAATTCCTTCTAGTACCCACAAATAGCAAGCAATATTTTAAAGGTGTACCCTCATCATCCTGTGTAAATACTCTAGTTTTGTAGAATCTGTTCTTGATGTTACAGTATTCATCTCTACTCACACTGCCTTAACTTCCATTTTGCTAATTTTGATGGAGAATAGCTCCACAGCCAGTGCTGTAATATAGTTAGAGCTCTCCTATGTGATGAATTATGTATCTTTGCTAGAGTTTGTAATAGGGGTATATGAGAATTAACCTTCTGACGACTGAACATCTTTGTATTTTTTGCCTTCTTAAGTCTTCTGTTTATCAAGTTGATTCTGAGTTCCACAGTGAGAAAATGATCTACTCTGCATGGCACCCCTGGACCTATTTATTTATATGCAACAATAGGTTTAGACTCCTGCATGGGTGAGCACTGCTCTTTAGAAGAAGCTTGCCTTTGTCCCACTGGAATACTACTACTCTGTCTTGACTCTTTCAGGGCACTAGTCTGGCATTGAGACCAGATAGAATATTAATTTCATGCTTGATGTAAGTCAGTAGTGTTAGAAAAGGACACTCCACCCTATTACTAAAGAGTTATGAAAAATCTGGTACAATATAAATCATCTTGGCTCTTTGATAAAATAAACTCATCTGTTGTTCTGCAGAGCACTTTATTTTTGTAGAGTTCTCAGGCTCCTTCGCCCAATGAGATCTGTATGTCAAAATAAAAAAAACTGTGCGCTTGTTAATCAACAATTTCAGAAAGTCAATGTTAATGAATGCATTCCCAATGTACAATGGATTCTCTTTTTTGTATATGGATTCATTAAATTATATTCACTTTAACATAATGCTTTTTATAGGTTAGTCCTTATTCTTTGGTAGTATTTATACAATCCAATAATAACATAACATGGCGTAACATACCATAACAAACTGTGACATAACATAACAGTACAACACAACACAAAACAACATAATACCGCATAACTCAAAACATTTTCTGTGCAGTAGGTATAACCAATCTAAATATCAAGTAACATATATTCTGACCCTGCGTTGCTGGTACTTGTTGTACAACAAATTAAAACATATAGCACTGAACATTTCACCGTGCATTCAGTAACTGACAAATCTCACTATCTATGTTTACTACAAGCACTGACCTCAGGGATATGTCATCCACCTATTCAATAATATTAGCATGGGGAGGAGCTAGAGAGCGCTAAACAAGATGGCTGCATAACTTCATTGCTCCCGAGGCCGGAGCCAATAGCTGTTCAAATATCCTCCCTATATGCTCTACCTTATACTGTAAGTGCTATACCTGGAGCTGCTGCACACTATAGATCCTGACAAGCTGTGTGAGAGAGTGGTGGAGCCATTATGCCTGGGAGACTGAAGCAGCTAAGGAAGTCTGCGGCCCTCACAGGATGGTGAGATATGCAGGCGTTGCGGCCTGGGCCTAGAGATCTGGTTGGCAGCTATATGACAAATCTCCCATAACTAGCTCCACATTGAAGATATCTCTCTCTGGGACTGGGAACACGATGGCTGGCACAGCCAGGCCTCATTCAGTAGCAAAGTCGACCTGGGGATCAGGCGACCATGGTCTGCCTGCAGAACGTTTCCGGGCACTCGTGTGCTGACTCTGGCCAGGAGTGCCACGAACTGCCTGGACAGGCTGGGTGGGACATTCAGGCATCCTGTGGCCCCATTCTTGGCTGTTATCACTGCACTCAAGCTTATGGGCCTTCTCTGAATGCTACATACTGGGTTTGCCTGTGCAAAAGTGCAGAGAAACTCCTAGGTACCACTGGGACTGCTGCAGAACCTATTGAATCTCACACCCTTCTCAAACCTATGGGACAGCACTGTTGGACTGCCACATTGTAGCCAATACCCTACGACCTTGGATGATCACTGCTACTAGGTGCACTGATGTTAAGATTTTGTGCCGTTTGCTACATGAGAATTCTCAGGGCACTGCATCAGCAGAATGGTTGCTTTGCAACTGATCACAGTGGGCTATTTTTGACACCAGTAATGGGTAGATGGATGACTTCCCATTGACGAGTCATGCCTGCATTGATCTAACATGGCCTCTGATTTGCTGGAGCAATTGCACGGTGAGACAGGGGAAAAGTCTGTTGACACTTTACCCTGCCTATGTGGACTACAAGTTTAAAGTTCAGTGAGCTCCACTTCAATTTTGAGAGTACCATACAAGGTTTAGCTTTAGCTGGTTTGATTTCCATACTCTCATTTGCCCCTGCCTGTCACACAACAGATACAACATGGCTAAGCCTGACCCTAGACAGGCCAAGATTGCCTTGATGGCACAAAAAAAGCCACAAGACTGCAGGCGAAAAATGCGGATAGATTGTGAAGGTGGCAGCATGAGTTTGGATGTGGAGGAAGTGGTGGACGACAAGACACTCCTACTAGAAACGAGGGGCAGCTTAGTGTCTATCGACATGAAAATTGATTCACTGACCAAGAGACTTGGCAGCATGAAAAATAGGTTGGACAAACAGCACTCCAGAATAGACATGGCAGAAAAATATATTTCCCAATTTGAACATGACTCACTGGCACAAGATAAGATTTAAAAAAAACTGAAAGCTGAACTCAAAAAAATCAAAACTAAAAATGAAGATATTGTAGCATGCTCAAGGTGTAGCAACTTCTGTATTATTGGGATTCCCGAATCCATATATGTGGGCAGATTTCAAGATTATATAATAGAGAAATTGCTGATAGACATTTTTGAAAGAGACAGTTTCTTCCAGGTTTTTATAATCGAACATGCTCACAGGTCACTTGCCCAGAGATCTGTTCTGGGTGCATCTCTCAGACCTGTCATTGCCAAAGTATTGAACCACAGAGACCGAGACAAAATCTTACAGATGGATAGAGAAAAAAATGGTGTTCAATATGAGGGTAATATAATTACTTTCTACCATGTACAATTTCCTCTTACTATTACAGTTACTCACCAAATCGATCCAGAGACCAAGGCTGTTGCTTCCACTTAATGGAATGGCCCTTCCTTATGACAATAACTGACAGAATGGGTAAAGCCATGCGCAAGTGGTTACCCTTTCATACACTTAACCTAATGCCAGAGTAAAGGTTAATGACTCGCTGTCCTCCCCAATTTGCATTTGTGGGTTGCCCACTATCTCCCGTACTATTTGCTCTTATGTCAAACCATTTGCTTGTATTCTCAGAGAATATCATCATCATAAGGGTATTAAATTTGGTACCCGGAAAGTAGTCCTCTCAGTCTACGCAAATAAGATCCTACTGTTAATAAAGACCCAAGAACTAATCTTCCTCCTATTAGCAAAGAAATCTTGAAATTTTGCAATCAATCTGGTTTACATTATATACTGGGCAAAGTCAATGATGCTTCTGCTGACCAGATACACTGTGGACTCTGCCCTTCAATTCACCTTCAGGTGGCAGCAGGATCTTGTAAGATACCTCAGTATTAAATATCACTGGGAAATCGAGATTATTATTAAAGAGAATTATGTGAGATGCATGGACTCCATGGTGCAGCTTGTGGACTGTTGAATCAGGCTGCCGTTTTCTGTTTTGGGCAGAATCGTGTTAATGAAAATGGTCCTCCTATAAAAGCTGCTCTATTTGTTTTAAAATATTCTGACACCATTAACACATGCTTACTTCGACAAACTTACTTCTCTGATTGTGCGACTGACATGGGCAGATGACAATCTAAAATTGCTTAGCACAAATTGGTTATGCCCTATAAAAAAGGCGGTGTAGTGGTCCCCAGTTTTAAGACCCATTACCTTGAGGCCCAAGCCCAATGTGCACATTGCTGGTATCATAATGCAAATCATCCCCAGCATCAAGACTTGGTGGCGGGGCTTGCTGCTCCCATTCCGCTGTGTACAGCTATTACGAAAACAGCTGACACTCCAATTCTGAAATTCACTCTTTGGCCTGCACAGTTTGAGCATGGGCCAGACTAGCTAGAGTGATAAACAGAAGGTTACTTTAATCACCATTTCTCCCTTTAGCCCATTACCCATTATTTGAGATAACAGTGCAGAAAGGAGTAATTAAACAACTGAGAGATAGAGAATTTTGTACTATAGGAGACCTACTTTCTAACTCCTGATTCAACACCGTTGAGGAGTATGTGGGGGGGGGTCTGGTCTACATCATTGAATGTCCTGACATATCATAGGCTACATAGCGCAGTTAAAACGATGTATCTTGACCTCCCATCTAAATCTGCAGAATGGGGTTTATTGACATATACTATCACTAATCCAACTCTGTCAAGTTAATCACCCATCATATAACTATGTGATGGATTAGGTAAGCACTGAACCAACAGCATTAAAAACCAAAAGGGAGTTAGATCTGGGCAAAGATATTACCAAATCACAATGGCCTCATTGCTGTCAGCAGATGAAAGCTATATCCCTGAATGGTAGACTCAGACTGATTCAGCTAAAATATATACACAGGGCGTAATACACTCCCACTAGTATGCTGCACTTTGGTCTCTCCGACAATGCAGACTGTTGGCAGTGTAAACCACTAAGGGCCCGATTCTGATGCAGTTTGGAAAGCTTCCCAACCGAATGGGTTTGGGAATGGTTTCCAACTAATCGGATCGGGAGAGTCCAAACGACCGAGTATGAGGCATCCGGATGCTTCCAGATACGATTTGGTTGGACTCCCATTGACTTCAATGGGAGCCTTTGTTCCGACCGAATGCATAGGCTCCCATTGAAGAAAGGGGTGGCTGGGGAAAATCGGGCACCCTGTGGCGGGCACCCCCAGGTGCCTACCACACTGTGCATGGCTGGTAAGGGAAGACCCATGGGTACCCCGACGGGCCCGATTGGGAAGGCTCCAGGTGCAGGGGGGCCCACTATGGGCACCCAAAGTCTGATTCCGACTGCCGATTCGAGTCGGAAGGCACGATTCGGAAAGGCTGTCCAAATCCAGCATCGTACTCAGTCCTTTGGAAACACGGCCCGTAGAGATGTACAATTCCGCTCCGTACGGCTTGGTCATTCCAAATGCCATCAGGTTTGGATTGGGATATTCCTAACTCGCATCATACTCGGTCGGTTGGAAACCTTTCCGAGTCAGTTGGAAAGACACATTCCCGATCCGATTTGGATGGAGCAAATGCCGTTAGGAGGCCTTCCTAACCACATCAGAATCAGCACCCTAAATGTAGACATGGTACACATTGCTTGGGCTTGCCCTAAGCTACACCAATACTTGAGTAAACTACTGGACACCCTTAAAGAGATTGCTTTTGTTGTGACTATGACCTCGCTGATGGTCAATGTAGGTAATGCTAAGGATGTCCCTAAACAATTTTGTGAATTTAAAGGCGCTCACTCTTTAGGCAAGACGAAGAGTGACTTTGCATTCAAGAAGTAAAACTATCCCGAGCTATGGAAATTGGCTGAAAGGATTCACAAATTGCAGCGAACTTGATGAAACATCTAATGAGTTGCTGCTTTCTTTGTCACAACCACATGACATCTGGGGGCCTCTCTGATTTTATCTAGCCCATCCTTGATTATACTAGGCCCTGTGCAGTGTTCTGGTCAAAATTTAGTTTGTGTTATTGACTTTCTAGTCACTCTAGGTAATGAGTGTACTCTTTGGGCCTGATTCTGATGTGGTTAGGAAGGCTTCCTAACGGCATTTGGTCCGTCCAAATCGGATCGGGAATGTGTCTTTCCAACCGACTCAGAAAGGTTTCCAACCGACCGAGTATGATGCGAATTAGGCGTTAGGAATATCCCAATCCAAACCCGATGGCATTTGGAATGACCAAGCCGTACGGAGCAGAATTGTACGTCTCTGCAGGCCGCGTTTCCAAACGACCAAGTACGATGCTGGTATTGGACAGCCTTTCTGAATCGTGCCGTCCGACTCGAATCGGCAGTCAGAATCAGACTTTGGGGGCCCGTAGTGGGCCCCCCTGCACCTGGAGCCTTCCCAATCAGGCCCGTGGGGGTACCCATGGGTCTTCCCTTACCAGCCATGCACAGTGTGGCAGGCACCAGGGGGTGCCCGCCACAGGGTGCCCAATTTTCCCTAGCCACCCCTTTCTTCAATGGGAACCTATGCATTTGGTTGGAACAAAGGCGCCCATTGAAGTCAATGGGAGTCCAACCAAATCGTATCTGGAGGCATCTGGATGCATCGTACTCGGTCGGTTGGACTCTCCCGATCCGATTTGGTTGAAAACCATTCCCAAACCTATTTGGTTGGGAAGCTTTCCAAACTGCATCAGAATCGGGCCCTTTATATTGACCAATACTATGTAACTGCTGTATGTGCTTCGATATCACTTTGAAATGTATTCCCATGTGTAATACAGAAAATAAAATTAAAAAAATATTATTAGCTCAGTCATTTTTCTGCCTGGCTGATGAGGGGTGTTACCCCAAAACCAGTCTCAGGATGCAGGGAAGACCTGGCTTGGCAGTTCGGGCTGGACTGTTCCCATGAGGCACAGGGTCAAGACTGATTTGCATATAGCTGGGTCTGAAGTGAGGTGGCGAAGTGAGCTAAAGAGCGATGATGGATTCAACCCAGATCTGTGACTGGGGGTGAGTGTCTGAAAAGTTTCAGCACTCAGTCCATCATCTCCTTGTGTTTGCTTTATTTCTGGGCTTGGCACTATAAATGCCCAATGTATGCCCGAGTCATTCAGGCATAAATTACCAAAGACAGATAAGTGTGACAAAAGGCCTAGAACATGTTTGCTATTTACCTCAAGTTTAGAACAATGTGGATGACACATTAATGGCATTGCTTGTTCCAGACAATTCCGATACGTGTCTAGCAATGCCCACATTTACTCTTGTAAGTTATAAATTAAGAAAAACTGCATGTGTTCTCTGTAACACCTCTGCATAGGAAACTGTTTTTGTGAAACACCTGCTAGTTTTGCAGGAAAAATGTCTGTTTACTTTTAAGGGGCCGATTCCGATCTCGCTCGGACAGCTCTCCAAGAGCTGTCCGTAGCCTTACCTTGCGACCGACTCGTTCCGGGAGCCGGTCCGTCCAGGCGATGAAGTACGATGCGCAAATGTGTAAAAATCCCGATCGGCACGTACGCTCCGATTCCAGCAACATTTCCCGTACGAGCCGGACACGTAAACGCCGATTCGAGTCGCACGGAAGCATTTTCACAGCAGTTTCCGGCTGGACAAGTACGATGCATACTTCATACGCGCCGAACGGGTCGCCACTTCCAGCACGTCACAGCATCCGGGAGAGCTGTATTTCAGGTCCAATTCGCGCCACAACACGATCCACGGCTCCAGACGGACCAACTATCAACGTGTACGAGACGGAGCAACAAACAGCAAGTACGAGACGAACCAATGATGAATCCCATCGCGCAGGTCATCCCAGTACTGTATATCTATGACCGGATCAGGAACAGACACGTACGTCGCAGACGGTAAGTCAGACACCCACCACACAAGCAAACGTCACGAACCCGCGAAATGCTACACACACATAGGGGGTGGATATCCCTTCTACCAGCAACAGCCAAACCATAGGGGTTGTATGGTTATCACTACCAGCAGTCCCCACTCATGGGGGGGTGCTCATCACTACCAGCAGTCCCTACTCATAGGGGGGTGTATGGCTATCACTACCAGTACCCCCTACTCACAGGGGGCTGGATGCCCATCACTACCAGAATCCCCTACTCATAGGGGGCTGGATGCCTAGCACTACCAGTACCCCCTACTCATATGGGGCTGGATGCCCATCACTACCAGAATCCCCTACTCATAGGGGGCTGGATGCCTAGCACTACCAGTATCCCCTACTCACAGGGGGCTGGATGCCCATAACTACCAGTACCCCCTACTCATAGGGGGCTGGATGCCTAGCACTACTACCAGTATCCACTACTCACAGGGGGCTGGATGCCTAGCACTACCAGTACCCCCTACTCATAGGGGGCTGGATGCCCATCACTACTACCATCCCCACTCATGGGGGGCCGGATGTCCATCACTACCAGCAGTCCCTACTCATAGGGGGGTGGATGGCTATCACTACCAGCAGTCCCCACTCATAGGGGGGGCTTATGACTACCAGCAGTACCTACTCATAGGTGGCTGGATACCTATCACTACCAGTACCCCCTACACATAGGGGGCTGGATGCCCATCACTACCAGTACCCCCTACTCATAGGGGGCTGGATGCCCATCACTACTAACATCCCTACTCATAGGGGGCTGGATGCCCATCACTACCAGTATCCCCTACTCATAGGGGGCTGGATGCCTAGCACTACCAGTACCCCCTACTCATAGGGGGCTGGATGCCCATCACTACCAGTACCCCCTACTCATAGGGGGCTGGATGCCCATCACTACCAGTATCCCCTACTCATAGGGGGCTGGATGCCTAGCACTACCAGTACCCCCTACTCATAGGGGGCTGGATGCCCATCACTACCAGTATCCCCTACTCATAGGGGGCTGGATGCCTAGCACTACCAGTACCCCCTACTCATAGGGGGCTGGATGCCCATCACTACCAGTACCCCCTACTCAAAGGGGGCTGGATGCCCATCACTACCAGCAGTCCCTACTCATAGGGGGGTGTATGGCTGTCACTACCAGCAGTCCCCACTCATAGGGAGGGGGGCTTATCACTACCAGCAGTACCTACTCATAGGGGGCTGGATGCCCATCACTACTACCATCCCCACTCATGGGGGGCTGGATGCCCATCACTACCAGCAGTCCCTAATCATAGGGGGTGTATTGCTATCACTACCAGCAGTCCCCACTCATGGGGGGGGGCTTGTCACTACCAGCAGTACCTACTCATAGGGGGCTGGATGCCCATCACTACCAGTACCCCCTACTCATAGGGGGCTGGATGCCCATCACTACTACCATCCCCACTCATGGGGGGCTGGATACCCATCACTACCAGCAGTCCCTACTCATAGGGGGGTGTATGGCTATCACTACCAGCAGTCCCCACTCATAGGGGGGGGCTTATCACTACCAGCAGTACCTACTCATAGGGAGCTGGATGCCCATCACTACCAGTATCCCCTACTCATAGGGGGCTGGATGCCCATCACTACCAGTACCCCCTACTCATAGGGGGCTGGATGCCCATCACTACCAGTACCCCCTACTCATAGGGGGCTGGATGCCTAGCACTACCAGCATTCACACACATAGGGTGTCTAAGCAAACCCCCCCTACCATCTTGGCAAGATTGTTTTTTTGTGTGTCAAATGCTTACAACACAGATTCTGACAGTGAACATACAATGTGACTCCCATCACATGTGTGCCCAAAAGGTGATTGTGGGGTTCAAAAATCCAGCATTTTAGGATCATTGTGGTAATGGGGTCTGAACCCCCCATCACTACAGTGCCCAAAAGGTGATTGTGGGGTTCAAAACACCAGCATATCAGGAACATTGTGGTAATGGGGTCTAAACCCCCCATCACTACAGTGACCAAAAGGTGATTGTGGGGTTTAAAACACCAGCATATCAGTAACATTGTGGTAATGGGATCTAAACCCCCCATCACTACAATGACCAAAAGGTGATTGTGGGGTTCAAAACACCAGCATATCAGGAACATTGTGGTATTGGGGTCTAAACCCCCATCACTACAGTGACCAAAAGGTGATTGTGGGGTTCAAAACACCAGCATATCAGGAACATTGTGGTAATGGGGTCTAAACCCCACATCACTACAGTGACCAGAAGGTGAGTGTGGACATAAAAATAGCAGCATCTTCAAACCAGCATGTATGATTCCTGGTCCCAACACCACAAGCAATGTTGTGGCAATGTAGTGGTTGTGTCACATACAAACATAGATTTGGTGAGGTAAAGATTGCTGTGTATCACAAGAACACCCTCTGCCATGTGCAGACAAGCATTGGCCATGATCCCTGACAATGCCTCCAGTGTCCAATTAGACTATGTGAAAAGTGAGCATCATGATGCATACACACATATCTTTACGAACAGACACACAAACTAAGGAATCCTGTGGCGACTGTAGATGTTAGGTGACCAAGTCCCATACCATGGCAGCAATGGGACATACCAAACATGATGAATGTGCAGGCTGATGAGCTAGGAAACCCAGGGACACTAGGGAATAACCTCCAAACAACATCCAGCCAATGGACCGCAAAAGCCATACCAATGCAGTGGTGCAGATGCACAAACACAGACAGGCAGCCCCACACTGCATATCAAACACAACATGTGTGTGTGTCTCAGTGTCCCCAGGCTAGTACACAACACATGATGGTGGGCTGAACTCCAATGACACAGATGTGTACACAGTGCCATACAAAAGTAACTCATGATCTGTGCACCCCTTTGTGGGCAAGCAGGCATTGTCAGATGAGTGGGATCCCAACGGATTCATGTGACACAAGCTGGGCGGAACAGCAACCAACACAGCAAGAGACAGACCCACTACAGCACTACCCTCAGGGACCCTACATTGGGGTGACAGTAGCCTGTATGATAATCCCACTGTGATGACAAAGGTAGATGTTGCCCATACTGTGGAGCACAGTCACCTGTGCGCACTGGGTCATGTGTCCTGACCAACAAACTTCCATCACACCTACACAAACACAAATCACTGGCCATGGCCTGTAATCAATGGGCAAAATGTAGGTAGGGGCCTAGCCATGAGACAACTCACATTTGGCCACTCTCAACACCACACACCTTGAACTGCACCAATGTGCATCAGCTAAGCACACATGGACTGGTGACATTGCTCATGCACCCATGACAATCCCAGGGGTGGTGGGGGGATCCAAGGTACCCAAAAATCATCACACATGGCCAGTCAACAACCCTTGTGAATGTCTGCCACACTGCACAGTATGCGGTACATGGGCATGACGTGAAATCTACCAGAATCATTGGGATCCCTGCCACACTCCCACACCAATGAGGAACCAAAGGAGACCCACAAAGAACACATGTCGACACCTTCCAACATTGCAGCTCTGACCCTGATGAGTGGGAGTAGTCACACACACATACAAGTGACCCACTCACTGACAGATACCACATAGGGAAAACAACATGATGTTGGTAACACAGAAGTGCCAAGGGGAATCCTGAATGTGTCCCACGTCCGTTTGACAACATCCCCGGGCCTTACAACTAAAACACCTAGGGATGACACCCTAATGACCAGTAGTTTGCCTTGTACCTACATCCCAGAAAACCCAGGGCAAAGATGTTGGATGAACACAGGACAACTCAGCAAGCGCCACAAACAGGAACATCTGTAGGGAACACAGGCTGTGTAGAAAAAGAGAAGGGAACACACACAGACATGCTCACACAACACACACCATGGGCTCAGGAAATGTCACGAAATGACACACTGCCATGAGGGGACTCCACTCCTGGGGAAGGTCAGCTGTGCAAAACATTGTCTGTGCAGGGCTCTGTCATGTCAGCATAACACTTGCTCAGTGAGCCAACAATTACAACACAATGAAAGCTCTGGTCACATCAGCCTGTGTACGGGAGTGTCCCTTAAGTCATCTGCACATACGCAATACACATGTATAGCAAGTTGCACTGATGACACAGATGACTTGTGTACCATTGATGCACAAACCTGCCTGTCCAGTGGAGATGGGCCCAGTCAGGGAATCTTACAATGTGCACATATGTAAGCCCAACATATGTGCACAGTGTATGCCAAAGATGTGAAGTAGCAAACAAAAGGAGAAAATCCTGGTCCCAAAATGTTGCTATCATTACACCCTGAAATTGCAGCAAAGGATGTCATGGATACATACCAGAATAGTACACATATCCCATGGACCACATGGAGTCCATCACATCAACAAATCAGTTTCTTATTCCTTTAAAACACCATTACAACAGCAAGTTCATGATACTCATCATCAACATCATGTACATTAGATGCAACACCACTGGATAACAACAATTGGCTTTATTCAGCACATAAATCCTTGTAACTGTTAAGTCCACAATGTCAAAAGGCCAATGGCCAGTCCATTTCAAGAGTCCTACCAGGGTGACATGTGACAAGTTGTCACCCATTGCTTGCCTGCACTGCTACGGCCAGGGGACATCTCCCCTTGGAGGGGCATACATAGGGGCAGGCCAGGCACCGCAGGGACAGGATCAGGGGATAGCAGAATGGGGCAGGGGAGGGGTGGTGGGTGCAGGAGTGTCACTGGCAACTGCAGTGGAGGTGTCTGACACAGTGGGCGCCGTCACCACTGCAGGGCTCAAGTCAGATGTGGTGGGTGCCGTCACCACTGCAGGGCTCAAGTCAGATGGGGTGGGTGCCGTCACCACTGCAGGGTTCAAGTCAGATGGGGTGGTTACCGGCACCACTGCAGTGGGCAGCTCAGATGGTGTGGACGGGGTCTCCACTGCAGTGCCCAAGTCAGACGGGGTGGATGTGCTCTCTACTGCAGTGCCAATCTCCAAAGGAGTGTAATGGGGTTCAGATGAGGTGGGCAGGACAGAGGGGGGGGGACACGGTCTCCACACCAGTGGCAGGAACAGGCTGAGCGTGTGAGGTGGGGGTGGAAGTGCATGTGGTAGGGGGGAGGGCCTAAGCATTTTGGGGATGCGGTATCGGTGTGTGGGGGAACCTGGGGCAGGGTGTGGCGGGAGGACCTGTGGAGTGGTGGCCTGGGGGCTAGAGGAAGGAGACTGTGTGGTGGAAGTGCGGGATTGTGGTGGGGTCTTGCCCTTCCTGGTCCGGGGGGATTTGCGGATGGGGGCCTCAGTGTTCCTGCACCTGGGGGAGGGTGTCCGTGTGGCAGGGGAACTCTGTGCGTGGTGACTTCCTCTTCCCCTTGTAAGTTGGATCAGATGGATCGGTGGGGAAGAGGCCAAGGTCACAGAAGAAGAGCTGCTGGGAAGGGGGGGTTGCAGGTGAGGCAAGGGAAGGGGTTTTGGAGGGAGAGGCATCTGAGGACTGCGGAGTGCTCGTGGATGCCTGTTTGTGTGTCTGTGACCCATCCCCTGTGTGTGTGCCATCAGTCCCCGGAGTGTGCATGCTTGTGCGTCTGGATTTTGTCTTGCGTGGCTGTGTGCTGCTTGTGTCTGTTGTGGTGCGTGCCTGTGCCGGTGTGTGTGCCTTGGACAGGTAGGGTAGTGGGGATTGTGGGTGGGGCAGAGGTAGGAGGGGTGAGGGACTGTTGGAGGAGGGACACTGCTGCCATCTGTGAGGAGGCCATGGACTGAATGGTCCGCTGTAGGGCAGACATGTTTGATGAAATGCCCTCCATGAAGGACACCAGTTGTGTCAACAGACTGGTGTGAGAATGGAGGACACTCAGCATCGCTGTCTGCCCTACATGGATCTGCTTAAGTAAGTCCACAGACTCCACACTCAGGGAAGCAGGGGAGACAGAGGCAGGGGGTGCGGTGCCTGGCACGAAGGAGACATGCTCCCTTACATGGGAGCCTCCATGGACATCTGGGATGGGAGCAGATGGGAGGGTGGAGATGGTGGTGGTGGCGGGGACAGACTCGCTAGGTGTTGTCTGGGGTCTGCTGACACTCACCTCCACAAGGGAGTCATCACTCGAGCTGCTGTAATCCTCAGCCGAGGTGGTTGTAGCTGAGGTCTCCTCAGTGTGGCTACCCTCACCCTCCAAGCCACTGGGTCCCTCTGACTCCTCTGCAGCGGACCCAGTCTGGCTCTGCGGCTCCTCCAGTAGCCGTACATGTATCTGCAAACAATCAGGTTAAACAGATCCACATCAGTCACCTGTATTGACCTGACACAACACAGTCAGTACAGCACATTACAGAGCACGCCTTGGCATCATTTGCAAAATATTGCAAAAAGTGCTGACACATATTTGAACAAGACACTTGTCAGTCTGCCAGTCAACCATGCCCCTCATATCCTTCCCGTCCATGGACCCATCTGTCTGGTGCATGTAGTATGCCACTACTCATATGTGCACACATGCACCACATAGACAGTTGTCTGAACTGCAGGATTTGTGATTGAAATGTGTCAGTACACACATATCCCATCTCCTGCCACTGACTCAGTACATGTGTCAGGATAAGGGATGGCCAAAGTCATTGTCAGTAATATGGATATGCTTCCTTCACCAGACACCATGATGTGCTCATGTATTGATGGGCAATGCCACAATTGAGTGCATGCAGGACAACTGACATTACTGCAGGATACACATTTGCAAGTGGTATACCATGCTACAGGCCAGTCTGGCTAATCAGTCATTACTGGCTTCAGTCACAGGGGCAGTGCATCCAAAAACAAACAGTCTGCACTGTGTCACAATCATGTTTTTGTGGGGAATGTAAGCTCTGCAGCTGTCAAGTGCACATGTTCACCCACTGCTACCCACATTTTAAGGCATCTGATGATCCCACGTTATACAAATGCTACAGTTGAGTGACTGCAAGCACAAATCTGTAAACATGATCACATCACAGTCTGATGAGAACGAATTAAAGCTGCCTGCACTTTAATGTAGAATACACCATTAGGCACAGTCAAGTGATTACACACCTATGTTTTACCCCATTGAGCTGATCCAACAGCCACATCTCAGCTGGCTGCCCACACCAAACTGTTTAACACCCCAGGAGTCTAAAAAGCTAGGCCACTCCACAATGATTGCACATTTCACAATGCACAAAATGTAGGCTGACACACAGGAGTAGGAGAACAGAGTGTACTTTCATGTCCGGAGTAGGCATACCTGTCCTGGTCCATGTGCAACATGAGATTACCCTGAACACTAGGCATGTGTCTATGCATGTGTGACACCCATGATGTACATTCTTCTGAGGCCCCAACATTGTCTCACCTGCTGCATGGGTGTGTGGTAAATACCCCAGACACATATGGTGAGACAGAGCAGCAATTAGAACACATATTAATGGCCCACACTGAGTACATGTCAGATTTCTGGCAATGTGCAGACACATGTCAATCAATTGCCTCACTCATGAAGCCCAAAACAATGCACCAGTAGCAGATGCTGTTTCCAACCTTAACCTTGGACAACAGCAGGGACACACAACCCAAGTGACACAAGTCACAGACTGAAAGGGCCACACCTGTGTATCAGATGAGGATGGGCCATAACCTAATTTAGGTACATGACTCTTGTTCAAGCAGACAGACGAACTGTGGGAGTGTAACCAGGCTGAAGGAGTGCAAATAGCATGTGAGACATAGTTTACAGAAAAGGCATGCACTTACCCCCTCCTTGCTGCTGTCTAGCCTTTAACTGCCCATCCAGGTCAGGGAAGACCACCGTCAGAATCCGGAGCATGTGGGGGGGTCAGGATCCGTCGTCCGCCCCTTCTGCGAGGAGGCGACAGCTTCAGCTGGACTTCAGCTGGACTCTTGCGATCCTCCGGGTCAAGCCACGAAGGTCCTGCCACCTCTTCTGGCAGTTGCGGATGCGGCGCTTGTAGACCCCCACAGATCGAACTGCCCGGACGATGGTCTTCCAGATCTCCTGTTTCTGATGGGCATCAACCTGTGAGGATGACAAAGTTAAAAGACCATTTTTACACATGCAACATGTTTGTGTATCACACAGTTGGATATACATGTCATTATCACAAGGGCATATGATGTACACAGGTAGTGCAACTATGGTAATGGACAGTTGTCCTGCTTTAACAATATGGAAACATTGCCTGGGTATTATAACTGTGTAAAAATGCACTTTTTCAGCACAGTACCTGTTCACTACAGGTACCTACACACTTTGGGGGTTACAACTACTCAGTGAGCATGCTAGCCACTGGTGTACACAATGCCATTAGTGCTAGTCAGACAACATGCACAATAAGAAAGGACGTGGACTGCACACTCACCTGCTCCCCTGGTTTCCCATACAGCTTGCTGTACTGTGGAAGGAGGCTGTCCAGCAGGGCCTGGTTCTCCTCCTCTGTGAAGGCTGGGGCCCTCTCCACAGTACGTGCCATTCTTGAAGCCAGAGGATGCAGAGACAGCAGCAGTGGTAGCAGAGATGTCAATCTGGAGCATGTAGTGCAGGCAAGTGAGCTCTCAGGGGAACAGACAGCCTTATATCTGTGTTGCAGAGGCAGATTCTGTCCCATGCATCCAAAGCGATAGGTCCGACATGTTTGTATCCTATGAATCTGGCCAATCCATCGCATTGCACGCCTCGTACACGCCTTCCGCATCGTTCAAAAATTTCAACTTCATGACCCCAATGAGTTTGATACATTGTTGTAGGGAGCCAACGGATTTTTCAGCACACGAATCGTACAAGTATCAAATCCGCGTCCGTCTCCATGGCAGTCAATAGCCAATGCGTGCGCACGGATCGGTCCCTAGGTGTACGACGCATCTTTTGAAAACTCACACGCACCCGTCTCCATGATAGTCAATAGCCAATGCGTGCGCACGGATCGGTCCCTAGGTGTACGACGCGTCTTTTGAAAACTCACACGCACCTGTCTCCATGATAGTCAATAGCCAATGCGTGCGCACGGCTCGGTCCCTAGGTGTACGACGCGTTTTTTCAAAATTCACCCGCGTCTGTCACCATTGCAGTCAATGGGCAAGGCGTGTGCACGGATCGGTCCCTAGGTGTACGACGCGTCTTTGAAAAAGTCACCCGCGTCTGTCACCATTGCAGTCAATGGGCAAGGCGTGTGCACGGATCGGTCCCTAGGTGTACGACGCGTCTTTGAAAAAGTCACCCGCGTCTGTCACCATTGCAGTCAATGGGCAAAAGGATGCCACCCACCATAGCTTGCCAGGGACCCATGTGCACACCTACAACAATACAGCCTGTGACACAGTATATCAAAAGGCATGTCAGGCTGCATTACCTGTGTGTGTATGTGGTTCAACATGTGATTTAGTATGTGGCACTCAGTGCCACCCACTCCCAGGCTGTGCAAGGTGTCATGGGGACAGATACCTTTGTGTGTTGTGCACATAACCACTGTGATTGACAACTGTACAGTTCAGAGCACGAGGCATGAACACAGTTCCAGGGGTACATTGTGTATGACATGTGACATACACCCTGACTCTTAGGTGGAATGGTATGTGTGTCACAGGGTGTCCCAGTGCCACAAATGTGATGTTCATCCACAGTATGTGTGCATTTTGCAACGCAGATGACTCTGATTTCATGTGCTCAATGTCAAACGGTCACCACATCCATGTGTTTTGTCAATGTGAGTTGATGTTGCGTCTGTGTGTCACAGACATCAAGGTATGACCTGCAAACAAATCAGGTGGCACTTCATGTGGGTGTCATGTGTGCGTTGTGGTGTGTACATGTGGCGCTACATCATGATAGTGTCCTTGTGGCAATACAAGGTCCCTATGTGTGTGTCTGTCAAAAACCTGTGATGTGGGGAAGACATCTGTCCTCACTAGTCACTGTGGTGTGTGTTTGGTATGTGACACTCGTACTGATGTACTGTGACAGAGCCCATAGATTTGTCACAGCACAACATGGACCTTGTTGTGTAGACATGTAGAGCTGAGATGTCAGATGAGGGGCATGTAGCTGACATATGTGCCCATACCCAACAGCACACACATCAGGTACTTGTGTCCTGTTATGATGTTTCATGTGCTATTTAGCGTGGACACTGGCACATAGATAGGGGAACTGACAACCTTTCTTTGCTCATGTATGTACTGCAGGAGACCAGCTGTCCACAGACTGTTCCCTGACCTTGCAACCATGGTTGAACGTGACTGCATCCGACGGTACCGCTTCACTAGGCCACTGATTGATGATTTGGCGGACAAGTTGGCCCCACACTTGCAACCTGGCCGGCCATACCCTACAGCGCTGACCCCCAAAGTAAAGGTGATGGCAGCCCTTCACTTCTTTTCCACCGGTACCTTCCAATACACTGTGGCTTCTGCTGGTGGGATCTCACAGACCATGTTCAGCCGTGTGCTTCGAAATGTGTTGGAGGCGATGTTGCATTTCCTCAACCACTACATCCATTTCCCAACCCAACAACAACTCACTGACATCAAGAGTGACTTCTATGCACTGGGAAGAATGCCACATGTCATTGGCTCCATTGATGGGACACATGTGGCTTTGGTACCACCACAGGCACATGAGCAGACATACCGAAACAGGAAACATTTCCACTCAATCAATGCTCTGGTGGTATGTCTGGCGGACATGACCATTTCACATGTGTGTGCACGTTTCCCAGGTTCAGCGCACAACACTCACATCATGAGGAGTAGTCGTATCCCGACGATGGTGTCACAGATGCAGAACCAGCGTGCCTGGCTTGTCGGTGTGTACTGACTGTTTACCATTGTGTGTGTTTGGAAATGTTGTTTTCCACCCTCTTTTCAAACTCATCTAATGTGCAATTGTCTGTATGTAGGTGACTCCGGATACCCCAACATGCCATGGTTGCTGACACCCCTCAGGAACCCTGTGACACCGGCGGAGATGCGCTACAATGAGGCACATTTGGTCTCCTGAAAAGCAGATTCCGCTGCCTGGACAAGACAGGAGGGGCCCTCCCATATGCACCTGCTAAGGTGTGCAGAATCTTCATAGTGTGCTGCATGCTACACAACCTGGCAGTGAGGAAGGAGTTGCCTCTCATCCAAGATGACGATGACCAACATCCGCCAGCCGTGGAGGATCCTGCCCTGGGGCATGATGCCAGTGATGGTGAGGGTGATGTTCAGACCCAACTGATCCACAACTTCTTCACATGAATGTCAGTATACAGTGATGTGTTGTCAAAGTATTGTGTTTGCCTGATATATGTTGGTGGTGCACTGGTGCTGCTTGAGTATGGCTGTGTGCTACTTGACAGGATGCTTGCAGTGATGTGTCCTTTCAGGTAGTCTGTACTCCCAAACAGTGTTTACCTGATTACTAGGTTGTGTTTACGTAGCTTGGGATTTGTTTTGGGCATGTATATTGTAGTTGTGTGCTGTAAATCTGTGTTTTTGATTGTGTTTTCTGTCTGTCCTTCACAGGGTACTTTGGCTGCTGTATGGTGAGGTCTGAACCCTGACACCCAGATTCCTGTTCCAGAGTGCAAGTAGTCGTTGTCCCAACCAATGATGTGCCACACACCCCTGGACTTTCATTGTTTACCACTTGGTTACTTTTTGATCACTGTCACATGAGGTTACCTTGCATCAGTTGTGGAATTCTCAGGTTGTAAATTTTTTATAAACCTGTGCTTCACTTTGGGATGTGCTTCGTCTGTATCCACACATCCAACAGTCATTTGCATTCTGTACCTGTGGGCTGATTGCCACTGACTCAGGATGGGTGTGGTGTATGTGCATTCCACTGTATTTCCTGTCAACATCAGTGTAGGCGATGAGTTAGATGGCCATGGTGAGTATGTGTTGTGTTGCCCTAGTGGTGTGTCTCCCTCATATGTGTCACATTACCATGACTCACATAACGGTGTTCACATTGCTGTAGTAGTTTGCATGCACAGTGTTCTTTAGCAGATCATCATCTCCATGACACAAACCAAGTTTAAATCACAACAGAGGCAAGTATTGTGTGATTGTGATTTTATTTACAAACATGTGTGAGGATAGTGAACGTAATTGGAAGTGCTGTACAGTGTGATGGTAATCCAAAGTTCACAGGTGAGTTGGTAGTGTTGGAAGATGAAATGTCCAGAGTAAAGTCCACAGTAATTTGATGCATTGTTCCAACTTAGACCCTCCATGTCAAGTGGGTGAGTTGGGTGTCAGTCAACAAGGTTAAATGGTTTGCACACAAAGGACGATATCAAGAACAGGTGTTGAGTTCCTGGGGGATGTGCATGGCCATCAGCGTCTCACTTGCCCTTCTTCGGACGACCCCTCTTCTTTCTCGGGGGACCCTCAAGTGCAGGCTGCTGCGGTGCCGAGGACTCTCCGCCAGAGTCCTCCTCCCTCCCTGTGGCAGTTGCGGATGTTGTGGCAACAGATGTCGTGGGCGCACAGGGAGGTGTGGTCATGTTGGCGCTGATCTGGCGGAGGCATGTCAGTATGTCCCTATGCACCGCTGTTAGATCATCCAATTTGTCCCACTTGGACTCCATGCGGGACATGTGTGTCTCCACCCCGGACATGTGGGAGTCAAAGCGGGCATAATGGGCAGCCTGCTGTTGTTTGAGGTCCTTGAGGATCCCCACCACCTGGCCAAAACCTCCGGTGCTTTAATGGTACGCATCTATGATGCGTCCCAGGTGTGGCTCATCATGCAGTCCAGCCCCCTTTGCAGGCCGTGTCCTCTGCCTGCCCCCCCTCCCACCACCCCTACCCACACGGGCAGGACCTGCCGTGGCAGTCACAGGCGACACTGGGCCCGTTGGGTGTTGGCGCTGGCGGTGTTGTCCGTTGGTTCCAGGGTGCCCTGTGTACCTGTGCCGTCGGTGGTCTGTGGCCTTGGTCTGTCCATGTCGGCAGGGGTACTCTGTCTGTTGTCAGATGTGGCAGGAGTGGTTGCAGGGGGTGCTGATGTTCCTACTGCTGGTGCTGCACAATGACTCACACCGGAGGTGCCAGGTCGTTCGTGGTCGACGTCCGAAGAGGACAGAGACTGATCCACACCGGAGAGCTCAGGGTCCGCCAGAGTCTGGGACTGGGACTCTTCTTCAGTTCCTGCTGTGTCCCCAGCATCCCCTGTGGTTGGAAGAGACACACAATGTATGTTATGGTTCTACACACATCAACGTTTCACACACATGACAGTTGCCACTGGACATCATTATGAGAGTCTGTACATTGCATTGTCCTAAGTTGTGACAGACAGAGGTTGATATTATTGAAGCACTTTGTCATGGCAACCTGAAGCATTTCAATGTGCACGTCAAGCTGTGTGCATGACCAGCTCATGTATTGATCAATTGTCTGTACATGGCCATTGCTACTCAAGTGCCATCACATGCCTGACACAGCTGTATCATCCCTGTCCACATTTGTGCTTTAACGATGACATACGTACAATTCCACTTAGTGTATGTTGCAAGCTTGGGGCATGTGTGGTGGCAGTTTTTGCTTGTCTTTGTGCGTCACATTGGTGTGTCTGAACAACATGGTCACAGTCCGGTATGCCTGAGATCTAATGGGAGATACTATTTGGTTGTCTGTGTTCCTAGTTCACATCTTATTTCATACAAGTCATGGTGTTACTGTAGCTAATGATGTTGGTGCTGAGTTTTGTACGCGCTAACGTCATTTATCTTGTCAATTTCCTCCATGGTGAGAGGGATTGAGCACAGCAGCTCTCTTGCTTTTCCATGCTCATGACAGTGATGGCCAGAGGTGTGTGTGTTGCAGTTCTGCTGCTGTGAGTTGCATGCCTCCTCCAATGCAGGCCAGGCTAGTCATTGTGTTTGGAGTGTCTATGACAGTGAGTGATATGTTGTGTGAATGATGCATACAACGCAGAACCATGTGGGATTGAAATGCAGCTCACAACTGCACCTTTTGGGAATGACACCATGCTACAATGTCAGCTATATGGGTGTGTCCATTCTAGTCACTGTCAGGTGTCCCCTGTCAATAATGTATAGGTGACATTGTGTGTGCTTGGTGCTATGTACTATGTCTGCATCTCCCCAATTGTCATCTACGAGACACACCTTCACAGCCAGGTCAGGGGACACCCCTGGGACACTGCATCCCCAGACAGTGAGAGGATACCTACAGTTCCAATGGCTGTGAGTGTAAATGTGTTTGAGTTGGCTAGTACGTAGGTGTGACTTGCAGCCAATTCATACGTCAGGACCATGTGTCAGCCATCTTGCCAGGGCATTTACTTTCGGAGTGACTGGTCCCAAGGGTGCTATTTGTTCTGGCTGAGAAGGTGTGTTTTGAGCCTGCCTTGATGGCATTTGGAGTAATTGCAGGACCTCCTTCACCCACAGAGGCCAGGTAATCCCCCATGTGGCATGTTTCCATTGCAGGGAGTCACAGTTTACGTTCAGGATGTCAGGCAGTAGTGTCCTGTTGTTTGTTTGAGCCCAAGTCCCAGCAGGGCCTTGTTCTCCCCATAGCAGGGCCTAGTGTCAGCCATCTCGTCAGTACTTTTGCACTCCCTGTGAGGTGAGCATGGTTCAGGTTGGGCTTGATGGGCCATGTGGGAGGATGACTTTTGGCTGTGACTACAACTCCCATCATACTTTTGGCTACAACCCCCTTCCCAGCATACCCAACCTTCCTTCCTTTTGACTCTGCTTCCCTGTGAGGTACTGTGACGGTGCTACCAAGATGGCTGACAGTAGTGTCCTGTTGTTTGTTTGAGCACAAGTCCCAGCAGGGCCTTATGCTCCCCACAGCAGAGCGCCATTGTCAGACATCTTGGAAGTGGCTTTTCACTCACTCTCTTGTGGAGCATGGTCCCAGGTGTGTATTTTGGTGTTGGTGGGAGGGGTGTGTGTGACAGGGGCTGCTGGTAGATGTAGTCAGAGCTAGCACTCCTCCTCCCCCAGGCCAGGTATCCCGCCATGAAGCATGCTTCCATTGCAGGGAGTGCAAGTTACCTTTCAGGCTGTCAGCTATTGGTGTCCTGTTGTTTGTTTGAGCACAGGTCCCAGCAGGGCCTCGTGCTCCCCACAGCAGAACCCAGTGTCAGCCATCTTGTCAGTACATTTCCACTCCCTGTGAGGTGTGCATGGTTCAGTGTGAGCTTGCTGGGACATGTGGGTGGGGGATATTTGGCTGTGACTGCAACTCCCATCATGCTTTTGGCTACACCCACCTTCCCACAATACCTAACCTTCCTTCCTGTGATTCATTTTCCCTGTGTGGTGGTGTGCCTGTGCTGACAAGATGGCAGACAGTGGTGTCCTGGTGTTTGTTTGAACACAAGTCCCAACAAGCCCATGTGCTTCACACAGCAGAACCCAGTGTGGTAAATCTTTGTGAGATATTTTAATTGAGTCTGAGGGAATGCATTATCCCAGGTGAGTTGTGTGGAGTTTGTGTTAAGGGTGTGTGTGTGCAAGAACCTGCTGGTAGATGTAGTCAGAGCTGGCAGTACTCCTTCCCACTAGGCCAGTATCCCACCATGAGGCATGCTTCCATTGCAGGGAGTGAAGGTTAACGTTCAGGATGTCAGGCAGTGGTGTCCTGTTGTTTGGTTGAGCCCAAGTGCCACCAGGGCCTTGTGCTCCCCACAGCAGGGCCCAGTGTCAGCCATCTTGTCATTACTTTTGCACTGCCTGTGAGGTGAGCATGGTTCAGGGTGGGCTTGATGGACCATGTGGGATGGGGACTGTTGGCTGTGACTGCAACTCCCATCTTGCTTTTGGCTACACCCCCCTTCCCAGCATACCCAACCTACCTTCCTTTTGACTCTGCTTCCCTGTGAGTGAGTGAGACAGCAATGGCAAGATGACTGACAGAGGTGTCCTCTTGTTTGTTTGAGCACAATTCCCAGCAGGGCCTTATGCTCCCCACAGCAGAGCCCATTGTCAGACATCTTGGAAGTGGCTTTTCACTCACTCACTCTCTTGTGGAGCATGATCCCAGGTGTGTATTTTGGTGTTGGTGGGAGGGGTGTGTGTGACAGGGGCTGCTGGTAGATGTAGTCAGAACTGGCGGTCCTCCTCCCCCCAGGCCAGATATCCCACCATGCAGCATGCTTCCATTGCAGGGAGTGGAAGTTAACACTCAGGATGTGAGGCTGTGGTGTCCTGTTGTTTGTTTGTGCACAGTTCCCAGCTGGGCCTTGTGCTCCCCACAGCAGAGCCCAGTGTCAGCCATCTTATCAGTACATTTCCACTGCCTGTGAGGTGTGCATGGTTCAGTGTGAGCTTGATGGTCCATGTGGGATGTGGACTTTTGGCTGTGACAACCACTCCCATCATGCTGTCGGATACACCTACCTTCCCAGATACCAAACCGTCCTTCCTGTGAATCAGCTTCCCTGTGAGGTAGTGTGACAGTGGTGGCAAAATGACTGACAGTGTTTGTTGGTGATTTATGCCAATGCCTTGCTGTATTTGTTGTTAGGTTTGTGCATGTTATGACATAGTTCCATATTACTATGAGATGGCAGGTATTGTGTTTGTGTAACTGGCATACACATCACAGGATACTTGCCTTTCTGTTGATATGGCTTTGCTAACAGTACTTGGTTTCACTGTCCCCTTGACAGTGATATATGTGTATTGCCGCACAATATCGAGTATATTGTTTGTGTACTCACCAGGCTCTGGTATTCCTGTTAATCCATGGATGCTTTCCGGTGGTAGAATGGCCCGCACCTTCTCCTCCCAGGACCTGAAGTATGTTGGTTTGGCAGGAGGGCCACCGCCAGTCTGCTTGCTCAAGGCATGCTCCCTGTTGATGAGCTTCTTGACCCTCCTGCACACATCATAGTACCTGTTCTGAATATCGTCCTTTGTGCGCAAACAAGGTGCTTGTGCGTTGACCTTGTCGACAATCCTCTCCCACATCTTTGTTTTCTGTGACATGGGGGTCTTTTGGACCAATGTGCCAAACAACTGTGGCTCTACTCTGAGGATTTCATCAATCATGACTTCCAACTCACTATCTGTGAACTTTGGATTTTTCTTGGGGGGCATGGTGGTGGGTGGTTGTGGGGATTGATGTGTGTGTGGGGGTATAAGTGAGTGTGGTGGGTGTGAGTTTATCTGTGAATGTGTGATTGATTTTTTGAGAGGTGCAACTGGTGTAGATGTTGTGTGGTGTGTGAGTTGTGGTGTGTCTCTGCAGTGTGGTGGTGTTGTCTGCTGTCCTATGTCTGTAGTTTGCAAAGGATCATGGTAGGGATTTCTGGCCTTTATGTAGGTGGAGTTGTGGGTGTGTCTTTGTTCCATGCTTTTTTTATTTTTATTTATTGGCTTTGTCATTGCTTGTTTGGTCCTTTTTTTGTCTTTTTTCCTTTGGTTTTGTTGAGCATGATGGAGACGTTCATTTGACCGGGACGGACGCTGCCAGTGGCTCTTGCGGGGTAATCCGAGTCTGTCACACTGACATTCTGCTGTGTTTCTACGTTGGCGTACGCGTCGGTCGCAAAGGAGTCTATTGTTTGCTAGTCACTGTTTTCTGTACGTCTCGGTCTTCCGGATTGTGCTCTGTGCGAGTCAGTCTCGTTTCATACGCATTGCATCGTACTACGCGGGTCGTACAGCGTGGGTACGTGTCGGTTGGGTCCATTCCTGATGTGTGTTGGTCGGTACGATTCCGGTCCGTTTACGGGCGAAAGAAAGGAAGATAGCAGTGGAATAGAAGGATAATGAACATAGTATGCTAAAAATTCCTAACTCTGATAGATTATAATCATGGAGAAAGTTAGGCAGAATAAATTATGAAACGAGCGAATA
Source organism: Calotriton arnoldi (assembly GCA_963921515.1). Lineage (NCBI taxonomy): Eukaryota > Metazoa > Chordata > Amphibia > Caudata > Salamandridae > Calotriton > Calotriton arnoldi. Next base: position 528,789 of record CAWUFW010002735.1, on the reverse strand, counting down.
TATTTATAGTCACTAAGGGGCCTATTACGATGGCGGTCGGAAAACCTCCCGACCGCCATGGTAACGGGAAAAGACCGCCCGCAAGGCCCGCGACATAACCGCCGGTCGCATTAGGATGTTCCTTGCTCGAAATCTGACCGCTGCGGTCGGATCGCGGGCCTTAACATTGCGGCGGTTGCTGCTGCCCGCCACCGCAGCGATGTCCAAATGAGCATGTCCTGCAATTCCCTGCACTGCATGGCAGGCACTGTGCCTGCCACCTGGTATAGGGAAATGTAGGGGGGACCATGGGTACCCCCCCAGTGCACCCACGCCCCACACAAAACATTGGGGGCCCGCAACGGGCCCCCGGAAGACAATCACTGCATGCCTTTCCATGGCGGTCTAGCCGCTGAGGAAAGGCTGGCTACCGCCGGCATCATAATCCTGCCGGCGGAGCCTGCCCTGCACCGCCACCATTGTCCCGGTCCTGCTCCGTCCGCCAGGCAGGAGTGCGGATGGCAACCGGCAGAAAAGTAGCGGTCGGAATTTCCCACCGCCGCGGTCACCACCGCCATCCTAATTTGACCGGCGGATTTCTGGCTTGCGATCGCGGTCGGATGTCCACCGCCATCGAAATAGGCCCCTAAATGATTACATGTATAAAATATGGAATATGATGTATATTGGGATAATGGAAGGTCATGAAGGATAGTAAATAAATAAATTAATAAATAAATAAATAGATAGATAAATAGATAAATAAATAAGTAGATAAATAAATAGATAAATAAATAAGTAGATAAATAAATAGATAAATAAATAAGTAGATAATTAGGGAAATAGTTGAGCGAATAGGTGGATGAATAAAAGGAAGAGTGAGTAAACAGAAAAATGAGAAGAGAAGAAAAATTGAAAATTAAATATTAAGAATTATCTCCTTACCCGGAAAGAGAAGGCAAGGATGGAGAGAATAAAGAAGGGAAAAGACAGAAAGGGGAAAGGAAGATAGGGGGTAGGTGAAAGAAAAAGGAGAGAAAAAAGATGAAATAAGAAATAAAAGGGAAAGGGAGCAGGTAAGGCGATAAGAGGTGAATATTCAAGAGTCTTGGAGAAAAAAAGTCCACACTTGTTGAAATATATCTTCTTGATCCTGTAGTTTATATATTACACGCTCATGTGATGCCATCTGAATCACTGCGACCATCCAATCCTCCTTGGAGGGAGGGTTAGGTGATTGCCACAATCTTAAGATACAAATTTTGGCAGTAGAGAGTGCAGTGTGTAAAAGCAGGCGCTGAGGACGTGTGATGTCAGGTGAACTCCCAAGATCATGCAATAAAATAATAGAAGAGGTAAGGGGGAGTCGAAGAGGAATAGTTTCCTTTAGTGTATCTCCTACTTGTGTCCAGAAATGTTGTATAGAGGGACATTTGCAAAGTATATGGAGAAGGTCACAATTAACTCCAGAACATCTCCAACACTTGGAGTGTGGTAATAATCCTGCTCGTTGCAATTTTGATGGTGTCCAGTACCATTCATGTAAAGTTTTAAAAAGACAGAATTTCAGGTGCGCTTCACGAGTACCCTTGTCCAGGGCTTCCAGTATATCCGGCCAGGCATCTTCGTCTACAGTAATATGTAGTCGTTCCTGCCATTTCTCGCGAAGAGCTTTAAGAAGTGGTTGCGAGTATAAGCGATTAGTTAGAGTGCAATATAATCCTGACATTACTCCCTTATGTCAACCCCAAGTATGAAGATAATCCAATATCGGCGAAGATTCTAACGTCCAGGGGAAAGGACCAAAACATCGCCTCAAGCAATGCTGTAGTTGTAAATGCTGTGAAGCTTGATGCCAAGGAAGGTCAAATTCTTCACGAAGAAGATCAAAGGATTTCAATTCACCATTTATTATAATCTGGTCTAATGTCTGGATTCCTCTTGAACTCCAATCAGTCCAATAGAGCGCTCGACCATTGATTAGAATACTTTCATTCCCCTTATTGGGGCTTTAGAGTGCAAATGGTGGGCAACCCCTAAAAGACGATGTGCACGTTGCCATGCTTGATATGTAGCATGAAGCACAGGATGCGGAGGGGAAGTTTGAGGTTTATGAGTACTGTATAAGAATTAAGACCATCGTCATAGTCAAGTATTGAGTGTTCTGTTGTGACCCATTGTGGAGGATCAGTTACACCTGGGAGTAAATAAGCCAATTGTGAGAGATGTAAGGCTAAGGAGTAATGTTCCAATGATGGTAAATCTAAACCACCATTTGAGCGACGAGTCATTAACTTTGCAGCAGTTAGACGAGGACGCATAGGCCCGTATTAGTGAATCCATACGATGAAGTGTGGTCAAAGGTACTACAATCGGAAGCATTCCTAGGACATAAGTAAAACGATATAAAGTAACCATTCATACCGCCTGTATTCTTCCCCACATGGAGAAGCCCAAAAGCGACCATTTGGCAAAATCAGTTTTCATTTGCGCTATAAGAGGTGAGAGGTTATCTGAAATCATCCCCTCTAGTCCACGATTAATCAGAATTCCTTGATATTTTAATTGGGACGACTTCCAGCAAAAGGGATATCCATCAATTGAAGCCTTGGTGGTACCAGAAGAGAGTGGAAGGGCTTCACTTTTGTCCCAATTCACTTTATAACCAGAAAGGGCTGAGAATGTATTTATAATCTCAAGTAAAGTTGGTAAAGAATGGGAGAGATTTTTGAGAGTAAGGAGGATATCAACAGCGTATAAATATAGTTTTGATATTCCTCCATCTATGGGTATACCCCGAATTTGCGATGAATGGCGAATGAGTGAGGCTAGGGGTTCCATCGCTAATAAAAATAAAAGGAGGGATAAGGGACAGCCGTGGCGGGTACCTCTTCGGATTGGAAAGTGGTCAGAAAGAAAACCTCCACAGTTGACCTGGGCTATGGTGTTGTCATATAGTAAGCGGACCTTGGAAATAAACTGATCTCCTGGACCAAAGCGTTTCATAGTGGCGAAAAGGTAGAGCCAGTCAATGCGGTCAAACGCTTTCTCTGCGTCCAAAGAAAGAGCGATCAAATCTTCCGTCATTTCCCTTGCACACCATAAAGTATGTGCTAATGTTCGGAGATGATTTCTAGAGGAACGACCTGGGACAAGGCCAACCTGAGAATGGTGTATTAGTGAGGGGATAACTTTGCGGAGTCGTGACGCTAGAATACTTGCCAAGAATTTAACATCGCTGTTTATTAAGGAGATGGGGCGATAGCTACTACAAGCAAGCGGATCCCTGCCCGGTTTAGGGATAACCGCAATTAATGCCTTCTTAGAAATAGGACCAAGAGAGGATGTTTGAAAAGCCTCAGGAAAACCAGAATGAAGAGTGTCAATTGTTTCTACCCTAGACCATTTATAATATTCCGCAGGGAATCCGTCTTCACCTGGGGATTTGTGATAAGGCAATTTGGAGATGGCTGTAGCTACTTCTTCCTTAGTGATATCACCACCAAGTAAATGTCTGCCCTCATCTGTAAGACATGGAAGGTCAATATTCGCAAGATATGTAACTATATGATCTTCAGTTGCTGGATTTTCAGGAGTGTAAAGTTCTTTATCAAAGGATTCAAAGGTATTTACTATTTCTTGTGGTTTAGTGAGAATTTCACCAGATTCTGTTCGTATTGCAGATATAGCCATGGAAGCTTCACGTTGTTTCAGCTGGGCTGTGAGTAATAAGCCTGCTTTTTCCCTTTGTTCATAATGTCTACCTTTTAGACGTTGAAGAGCATATTCTGATTTGGAAGTATATAGATTATTAAGTGCCATTTTAGCTAACTCTAGGCTTTTGCGGTTGGTTACAGTAGGAGAAGAAGCATATAAACGAGTAAGGGAAATAATTTGAGGCTCAAGTTCAGTACGACACAGGGATGCTGACTTATTGGCCGCAGCTGCATTTCTCATTAGTTGTCCGTGAATGGTTGCTTTAGCAGCCGCCCAAACTGTTCTACAAGAAGTAACTGATGATTTGTTATTAGTTAGGTATTCAGAGAGATGAGAACGTAATTGGGTTTTACCCTGAGGTGAACGGTATCTTTGGATGTTCATACGCCATGGCTTTCGACCTGGAGAGGTTAAACCTACTTCCAGAGCTAGAAGAACTAGAGAATGATCAGAAACATTGGCTTCTAAAATATGGGATTCATTAGTGATTGCAACTACTGAATGGGAAATAAGAAAATAATCTATCCTAGATTGTGTCCCATGAGCAGAGGAAAGAAAGGTATATTCTTGATCTGAGGGATGACAGAGGCGCCAGTGATCTATTAGACCATGGTCTGCTGTTACATCATTCAGTATATCTCTGTCATCAGCATTACATCTGTCTAAGGGGCCTGTTCTATCTAAAATCGCGTCACGAGTCAGGTTCCAGTCGCCACCAATGATGTAACTGGATGCTCCAATCTCCACGAGTAGACGATTCAAGTTGAGGAAATAGGAGCGTTTAGCGCCTATTGGGGCATATACTGAGCAAACACAGAAGATCTTTTCTCCAATTTTTAACTTAGCAAAGACATATCTGCCCTCTGGATCAATCCAGGTTTTGACAATTGTGATAGGTAAAGATTTGTGTAAAAGGATGGCCACACCACATTTCCGTGGCTGGTTCTTCTCAGAAGAGGGTTGTGTTGTCAATCCGCAATGAATAACTTTTCCCACCCAATCTCGCTGTAACTTAGCAGCTGATTCCAGAGATTCTAGATGAGTCTCTTGTAAAAAAGCAATATCAGTTCTTTTCTTTTTTAGATAAGAGAGTACTTTTTTGTGTTTTATAAAGTGTGTGAGGCAATTAACATTCCATTAGATTATGCGTAATGGATGAGAGAAAGAGGATGTGTTCACTGCCATATGTGCGATGGCAGTGTTAAAAGGTTAATTTAGAAGAAAAGTTGATGTAAGTGATAAGAGGCGTTAAGTTATGACGGTGGTGAAAGTAAAGAAGAAAATAAAGTGTAGAAATAGAGGCTGAACAAGTATTGGGGAGGTATCACGAGAAAGAAGAAAAATAGAGGATAAGAAAGCAGACTATGTAAGGGGAAGGAATGAAGGAGAGGAGGGAATAGATTCCGGGTAAGGAGAAAGTTAAAAGAAATCTTCTAGAAAACTCAAGGAAGTTAAAGGGTTGTGAAAGAGTGAGTTAAATGTTATACAGAGAAATAAGCAATAATAAGTAAAAGAGAATACAAATATAAGGGAAAGAGTGGTAAATGTACTGTGTAGGGATAACCAGCACCACTGGAATGGGACTGTTTACTGCAGGTCTAGGCTTTCGGGCTATTTGCACCGGAGGAGCCCCATCCGGCGACAAAGTCAATGGTAGAAGACATGTTTATACAATCAAACAAACCTTTCATAATATGATAGTAGTAGAGGTTCAATCTTAAATATTAACATAAGTAAATATTATCATAGATATTATTTTGTCTAAATAATGTCACCATATAGTTAAATAATATCATAAATAAATATTAGGAATTTAAATAATAAATATTGTCATAGTTAAATGATATCATAAATATTGATTAAATAAAGAAAGAGGGAGAGGAAGAGTGTAAAAAGGGATTGATAGAAGTGGAGTGTGATAATTAGGCCTGGGCGGTAAATTCCGTTCCGCTCGCGGAATTTGCGAAATTTTGGCAATTCCGCGTTCCGCAGAGAACGCGGAATTGCAGAAAATTCCACGATCCGCGGCGCAGCTGACTTTTTTCCTTGTTTGCGCTTTCAAAATTCGCGTTCGTGGGCACGGTAGTGACTTACCGGGATCCCTGCGTTCGCCGATGACTTTTCCTATCCGTACGCGCGATCCCGCAAGAGTGTGAGATCGCGAACACGTCATTCGGACGCGCCATCGGACATCTGCATTCGCGAACAGGAAACACGCATCGCGAGCAGGCGGGACAAGTGAAACAAGATGGCCGCGCCAATTGGCGACCGCATGGGCAAGTTCGCGAGATATTACCCCCGAGCATGCAAACAGCGTCCCCGAACAGGAAAAACTAATCGTGAACGGGCGGAACAAGCGATTCTGCGTACTCGCAAAATTCTGCGTGCTCGCAGAGATTTTTTACCGTTTTGCGGAATTTTGCGTAATGCGACTACTCAAATTCCGCCCACCCTTAGTGATAATACTTAAAATTCATATCAAATTCATGACAAATTCATAACAAGTAAACTATCATTCATGTATATAGTTTGCTATCCTAATTGCCTATCATATAAAGTTTAATAATATACAATGAAAAACATAAGTAAATAGGCTTTGGAAGAAGCTATGAAGATGATAAAAGTGTAAACATATTATAATATTGAAGTAACGATAACTAGATTTTAGATATTTTCCGAGTTAGATATTATCATATTAAAATTTATCATTGTGAAATACCAACACAGTGTATTTAGATATCATCGTAGTTAAATGTTAAGGTGATTCGATATAAAATATTATCAAAGTTAATTAATATCATAAATATTAATTAAATAAAGGAGGAGAAGGAAATATGTGAGAAGAAATTAAGAAAGATGGAGCACAGTAGTACTTATAATATATAATAAATGTATAACAAATTCACTATAAATAAGCGGAAATTCATGTGTATAGTCAATTATTTAAGTTCTTTGAAATGCAAGGTTTGACAATACACAACGAAAAGAAGAAGCAAACAAGCTTTGGAAGAAATTTTAAGGACAGAGAAGTGGTAATATAAATATATATAGGAGAATATTGAAAAAAAGGAATAATATGAAAGAAGACAATTAAAAAATAATTAATATATAAGAGAATGAGCAAGAATTCAGATACTCATCTAATCACCAGATCCGAAAGGAGCAATTGTTCATTAAATCATCGATTTAGAATGGTAAACTATTAATCAAGAGTTCAAGGCACAGCCTCCTCAAATGAAGGGAGGAGGCGACATTAGAGCATAAATAGGCATTGTCTTTTTTTTGTGCGGAGAGTGACATAGTCGGAGGACCTGAAGAACATATATTAGATCGATTTCTCCATCATCATCTTCTTCTTCGATGGACATCAAGACAATGGATTTTAACACAGTTCAGGTCACATTTTCCTCTGATGAAGGAGGTTTTAGAGGAGAGCGTGATTTGTCCCTGTCTCTTTCCTGTGTGAGGGCAGTGACTGCCTGAAGGGCCTGAGCTGGGTCTCCTAAAGGACGAACAGGACGGACTAAATCTCGGCCCTGGCTCTGGGATTGGCCTTGATTATGTCAAAATCCACTCGCAGATGTTGTAGGATTTGTTGATGAGAGTGGAGTTCCAAGTTCTTGTGAAGACGTAATATATTCCATGCTCTGAGGAGAAAGATTGTCTAGGAAAGTACGACCGTCTTCTGGATTAAAGAACTCCTTGGAGATCCCATCTTTGGTAATCCTCAAACACGTGGGTTCAAAGAGGCCATATTTGATATCAAGCTGCCATAGGCGGGGTCTAAGAGAAAGGAAAGCCTTGCGATGATCATTAGTTTCTTTCGAAAAGTCCGCAGCCATTCTGATTTTATGACCTTCAAATGTATATGGGCCATGAGTATGAGCCGCTATGATCAGTTGGCGAGCCTGTTCATGTCGTAGGAAGCATACAATAAGCGGACGTGGTTGCATATTTTTCCCTGTATTGTGTGGACCAATATGATGAGCTCTCTGCATTTCCAAAGGTGGATCAAAGGTAAGACCTGTGAGCTTTGGAAGGGTTTCTATGAGAATGTATTTGGCGTGTGGTACTTCAATCTTCTCTGGAAAACCAAAAAGACGGACATTGTCTCGGTTGCTTCTATCTTCCAAATCTACTACTTTGCTTCTTAGGAACAAAAGTTCTTGATCTCGGTCCGGTTTAGAGTTGAGGCAGCTTTCTACTGCAACCACCCGTGCAGTGAGGCCGTCCATCCGGGTTTGGAATCCAGCTATATCTGAGCAGATGGATTTGGTCTTGGTTATGAGGGTAGATATGGAGGTCTCCATACCCTCTAATCGTCGGCCCACAGCAGAATTTCCTGAAGAATCCGCTCCATGGTGGAGTCCGATGAAGTTGTCATTATAGAATTAAGTGGTTTCTGAGACAAGGGAGTGACACTATTCGTATCTGCCTTACCAGATGGCATCCCCAGCTCTTCTGTGTCAGTCCTCTGGTATATAAATGCTTCGCTGAGCTGATGACTGTGATCTATTAGTCAGTAAATGTGGGTATAGGTATATGTGTAACAGGCAAAGGAAAAAGGGGTGAATTAGGGGTATCAGTTCAGTCTTATCATGTGGCTGTACTTGATAACAGACCGACTTGGTGGAGAGAAGCTGGCAGTTATGTCAAAGGGCCAGAATTTACTCTATAGATGTAGAATGTATAGTGAAGTATTTCCTTCCAAAATAGATCAATTATCTCAGATTTTGCCCCAGGAATACAGATTGTGAGGTTCAGGTGTGTCTCTATTTCAGTTTTTTAACCGGGCATCCGGTCTCTCATCAGACGATCTTCTTCAGTATAGATGGTTTCTGTTCAGAGGCAATCCGTCTATGGAGGTGATAATCACTAATAACCAACCAATAAGGAGCTCAATAGTAGTGTAAGACTATTTATTATATTAGTCGTCGTTGTCCGACAATCATGGGAACCATTTTTGGAGCAGTGATAACGGTGTTGAAAGAAGTCACAACCAGGTGTGATGAGGCAGGTGTATTCAGCTCTTCCCCCATAGCACTAGGCCGCTTCTGTGTCAGTATAAAATCACAGCACAGCCGAACTGGTACAAATCACCATAGACACTGTACTCCACGGTACCCCACTCGCAATGGAAAGGTTCTGTCACCAGGGGGAAATAGGGGCGCCAAGAATAATAGACGGTGCTCACTGGCTCCAGTACTTTATGGGAAATTGGGAGGGTGAGCATCCGTATAAGGCAGTGCACAATTCTTTCACGATGGGGGAGGGCAAACCGCTTATTAGTGTTGACGTCCATCTGTCACAGCTTCTATGTGGTGGTGCGGGACCGGTCTGTCAAGCTGAGGTCAATTTACAGACCGGGTCCTCACACGGTATAACACTAACCTTGTCGTGTTGAAGTCAACGGTCAGACATGTAGCCCTGGCCAGTCAGATATGCCTTTCCGGTCTAGCAATAGCGCAGTCTGATCCTTTTGAAGAAGAAACCGGAGTCAGGAGGCGGCACACCACAAAATACACAGCCGCAAGACTGCCAGGAAGCTTGAAGACACTGGACGCGTTCTTCGCATGCTCTTCTCCTCAGCTGCGCGCGCAGGTCGCAGGCCGCAATTCTTCGCCCATCAGGCCTCACTCAGCTTCTCCACAGAAAAAACATCATTTGTGGGTGCTATCCAGCAACATGGTCGCCGCAAAACAATCCTCAGCTGCTCCGGTGTCTTGTTGCGTTGAAGTCAACGGTCAGACAGAGAGCCCAGGCCAGTCAGATATGCCTTCCTGGTCCAGCAATAGCACAGTCTGATCCTTTTGAAGAAAAAAACAGAGTCAGGAGGCGCACGCCACAAAATACACAGCCGCGGGACTGTCAGGAAGCTTGAAGACACTGGAAGCGTTTCTCGCAGGCTCTTCTCCTCAGCTGCGCGCGTCGCAGGCCGCAATTCTCCGCCCATCAGGCCTCACTTAGCTTCTCCACAGAAAAAACATCATTTGTTGTTTCTATCCAGCAACATGGTCGCCGCAAAACAATCCTCAGTTGCTCCGGTGTCTGGAACCAGGGTTTAGGTGTATGTTAGATTCCTGAAAAGTGCTCTCGCCGCCGTCCGGGGCTCCCCACAGCGCGGAGCTCCGGAATCAAGCGGCCATCTTGTTGCGTGGCCAGACCACGCCCAATGTTAGTTTGCTTTTTGGGTATTTTTAGGTTAAATATTTCTTGGATGAATCTACATTTTTTATAATGAATTTTGTAAAGTGTTTTTGATTGTATTTGTAAATATTGTTTTATTAAACATATATTTTTTTAATGTTTTTTTAAATTCTGAAATAATTTCTAAATTATAAAGATATATTTTTACTTGTGCAAAGATTTTGTATTTTACTGAAGTTTTTATATATTTGCTAAATTTGTCATATATATATATATATATATATACATATATATATATATATATATATATATTATACATATGTTTATTATTAATTTGGCTATAATGTAGTATGTTATTATTTTTTACTATTTATTAGATTTGTACTTTTAATCATTTAATTAAGAATCACTTTATACCAAAAAGTGTATATGTTAAATTGCTTTTTTGATTTTTTTAATGTTTGTAGTTTTTTAATACGTTTTATATAACTATGGAAATGTGTATATTGTCTATATATATTTTTCATTTATTTAATGTGCTTGTTCATTTTTTATTGTAATTTGAAATCTTATTTTTTAGAAAAAGCATTAAATCTTCAAGTGTTGTTTTATTGGTGTGGGTATAGTAAATGAAGGCCTTCAAAGTCCCACACTTTCCCCAACGTGGTTTATATTAGAGTGGGAATAGTAGATCTACACCCCTCAAAATCCAACACTTTACCCTGTGTGGGAATAATGACTCTATACCCATCAAAGTCTCAAATGTTCCTCATTGTGGATCAGGTTGAAGTGGAAATAGAATATTTACACCCCTCACATTCAAAAAGTTTTCCCAATGTGGATCAGATTAGAGTGGGAATAGTAAATCTACACCCCTTAAAATCCACAGTTTACACTATGTTGCTTAGAGTGGAGTGGAAACAGCAAATATAGACCTCTAAAAGTCAAACACTTACCTCAATATGGCTTAGATTTGAGTGGGAAGAGTAAATCTACACACATCAAAGTCCTAAACTCTTCCCGATGTAGCTAAGATTGCAGTGCGAACAGTGTGTGTGATTCACAAAGAGCTTCCACAGTCGTGGCGGAGTCTTCGCACTTGGAGTGGAATCTCTGCACTGCAGTTTCTCATTGCGGTGATTCCATCACAACTGTGGAGGCTCTTTGTGAATCGGCCCCAAGAATTCTACATCCATCAAAGTCAAAGGGCCTTATTAAGAGTCTGGTGGTCCTGGGACTCGACTGGACTATTATGACTAGGGTGGTTGGGCTGCCCTGGGACCAACGCATCCACCACTACCGCCAGATAACCGCCCTTCCCTGGTGGTTGCGCTGTGGTCATGAGGCCGCAGTATGCTTAGTGGGGCCCCTGCTGCCCCACCAAGCATATTATGAGTTTCTTCACCGCCACACTTTTCATGGCGGTGCTACCACCATGAAAAGTGTGGCGGTGAGGAAACATAGGGTCTCCTTGTGCCTCACATCATGTGTATACACACGTGGGCACAACATGTGCCCCCCGTGTGCATTCACACCAGTACCTGCAAGGCATGGACTGAGGCAGTCCATGCCGTGCAGGTACTGCCTTTGACGTTCCCATTGTGGAGCCTATTTCATATGCACTGCCCTGGGAACACCAAGGAAGAGCCCGCCAGACAGGAGAAAACTCCTAATCTGGCAGGCGGTTCAAACATGGGTTTGGCGGTGCAGAAGCAGGGCGGTCCCACTCCGCCAAACTCATAATAAGGCCCTTAGATTGGAGTGGGAATAGTAAATATGCACCCCTTAAGGTCTACTTTCTATGATGTTTTTTCAATAGGTTTTTATTTTATATGATATGAATTATAGTTGTGTAGGTTTAATAAATGTACATACATATTTGTTTAATTTTTATGAATGTACTTCACATTATCTTTTAAAAACTCTATTGAAGATTCAATACGGACACAATGCTTTATGTTTCATCTATGATCATATTTGTAACACAAACAGTTTTACATATGCTATGCAGTTTTCAAACTTACTAAGCATTTGTATTTTTATGTGGACACATTTTTGGAAACAATTTTCATGCACATATATTTTTTCATAATTTTTTACATTTGTGTACACCTTTTATATTTTTATGCAGTATTTTCTTAACAAATATGTTGCTTCTAAAGATTTGCTAAATTTTCAGTCCATATATGTATTTAAAAATATATTTTCAGAAACATATTACATTCTTTAAACTTTCAATTTAATTATTGCATGGTATAGAGATAATTTACAAAATATATTAAATAGTACTATCAGTCATTTTTTATTTTGTATAGTTCTTTTCAATATATATTTACATTTTTATATTAACCTTTTCACAGACATGTTTCAGATTATTTTAAATTTTGTTATATTTCTGTCAAGTCTTAAGAAATAATACTTTTCTATTTTGCATTGTTTTCTATTGAGATTAAGGTTCTTATTAAGAGTTTGACGGTCTTCCACTGGCCACCGCCAACGCGGCGGTCCAAGGAAGACTGCCAATCCCGTGGTGCACCCGCCTGCCGGATTACAAGTGTAATCCAGGGCGGGCGGGTAGTGCTGTGGTGTACTCACGGCAGCGAGTATGTTAGGCTCACAGGAGAGCCTATACAACATACCGCCGCTGTGACACAGCCTGCTGCACGTACGTGCACTGTGTGGCAAGCACCATGTTGTGCATGCCATACAGTGCATGAACTAAAGTGCAATTATGAGGGGGCACAACATGTGCCCACTCGCACACATCTCCATGGGCAGATTCGCCTACATTTCCACCACCCTTTTCATGGCAAGCTCCCCGCCATGAAATGAGCGGTGGGAATGCAAGTCATAATATGCTCAGCAGTGCCGGCATCACCCCGCCGTGGGATCCTGGATTCCAGCGGTGGCAACAGTCTTGTGGTGGTCCCACCGCCACCATTGTAATACAGTGGTCAGACCACCAGCGTGGTGGTGGTCATAATGCCACAGCGAGTAACCCTCTTAGTCTATTTATGTTAATTTAGCAGCAATTTCATTGTACCGCTTTAATATTTGTTTAAATTATCTTTCTTCTTTTTGGCTGTTCTGGGGTCTGTGCGGCTGGAGTTCCCCTTTCTGTTTTCTGGTTCAGATAAGCCTACTTTTTAATAATTGGGGGGAGGGGCGGGTTGTGGGGTGTGTTTAACATTAGCTTAGTTAGTGTATGTTAGTGTTTGTTAGTGTCAGGATCACGAACGCCGGTACACTGCCTGCCCCCCCTTGCACAGACACCCGCGTCACAAAACTACACCTACCGACATGCAATGCGAGTCGCGCATCATGTGACTCGGACGCCTCACCGGAAAAAAGAATAAATACGGCGGAAGCCAGGAAGCGCCGCCGATTATTCTCTACCCGGGATGCGTATTTGGGATTCCTTCTACGAAACCTGCAGGCCAAGCCAGGCGGTAAGAGTGCTAGCACACACATTTCCGAGCCGCCATTGTAAATCTGAACGGAGATTAATTCTCCGTTCATCTCCACGGACTCCTCTGTTGGATGAGACACGCTGTTTCACCACGGTCTCTTGCAGGGGAGTTTAGGTGCCTGACGAGGCGCTTGGGATGCTCGTTCCCTGTTGGAGAAACCGAGAATTACATTCCGGTTTCATGCAGGGAAAGTAAGCACCCGCGATATTCCAGGCATTGACATTTCCATATACTGTCTACTTATTTAAAGCCCTGATTTGTGGACATTGTTTGTTAAAGACGCTCGGAGACATTGCAGGGGCTAATATCAGGCCGTGTTTGCTTATTGTTTGACATTTCTTCTTTGAAGCCTACACTTGCTGGTGAGATGCTAGGATCGTGTGACTGCTAACACTCCTGGGCCCTCCGCTCTATGGTTTAAGAAGTCAAGCTTTGTTTGTCCAGGGTCCAAAGTACACCCTCTGATTTGTGTGATTTTGGTTGTTCTTTCTTTATATTTTTAGTCCCTTCAGAAGAGAGATCGGATAGAGGGGTTACATTTTGGCATCACTGAATACGAGACACATGATCTTGGTAGGTGTGTTTTCACTCCCGTAAGAAAAATAGAATGCAGTGAGGGCTTAGAGGAGAATAGAAACCTTTCTTTATAACGCGCTCTCTTTCATTTTATGTATTCATTTAGAAAGGTGTTCTGCAAAATGTCATCACCCTCTGCTCTCTTCTGATGTCATCGTTTCACTTTTCTTTGTTTCAGGTAGGGGTTGTAGTGTAAAGGTGATAATTGACGGGAGGGGGTAAGGGAAAACAGACCAAAGAAGACTTACGTTGTTTTCTTGTCACCCTCATAGATCTCCCTCCACGCAGTTCCTACCCTTTCCTTCCCCCGCTCAATTACCCCAATAGTCTGAGTGTATAACTCTATTCCAGACTTGGGGTGGTTCAGAGGTGGGCCCCCTTTGAGCATCAGCAAGACCCCGAGGAATTGAACAGAGAAACCTGACAGTTAGTTTTTTACTTGGTTAGTTTCAGTAAATTGTTTTAGTTATGATACTTGAGTGTCAGAGACCTAATTTTTATGCTAATTGTAATAGCATGTTTGTTATAATTGAAGTGATTGTATGTGTTTTTGTAATGATTTACAATTGCATTGTTAGATTTATGGAGTTTTGTGTTTTATGTAAGTGGGTATTTTGTGTTTCTTTACAGATGTTTTGATTTGGTCCTGACATTTATTGATTTTTGTGTGCCTTAAATTCCCAAATAAACAGATTTATTTATTATTTAATCATATTTTTAATTTCCTTTATTTTTCATTTTTCCTGGAGTGGTATATTTATATTTTTATTTTTCAGGTTTGTACCCATAGAATACTACAGTTTTATTGGAAATGTTATTTAATCGCTGCGATCTTTGCATTTTTGGGGGCAATGTTTTTGCTATTTTTGGATGAGTATTGGCATTTGGTTATATTTCGTTTTATACTTCGAAGTTGTGAGAAGTGTTACTGTATTGCAATGTTTAATATGTGGTTTATTATTAACATTGTTTTTATGTATTGTAATTTTCCGATTGTAATTTGAACGTGTTGTGCTTTTAAGAGCTGTTATTTCTCGCGTTTAAAATGTATTTATTAATTCTTATTTAAAAACATTTTAATTTCAATCTTCATAGATTATATTTAATGTGTATTATACATTTCAGATTGATTTTGAAAAATTGTTTAAAAAATATTTATACATTTAAAAAAATAGTTTCCTGTTGTGGAGAGTTACATTTGGTGGCTTGTTTACTTGATCGTGAGTTTCAAAGCAGTGGTCTTGCAATGGAGTCTGGGTATGGCAGTCCTTGACTTTTAGCGAATAGTTGCTTTTTCTGCATTGTTTTGTGACTTTAGGTTTTAGTTTGGGTATGGATTATTCTACTCTTATTCCTTGATAACCTTTTAATTTTGTAACATTTCTGAAAATTAGTATAGTGTAGGGTGGCTTTGTCCTAATGTTCTTTGGAAGGAATTGTACAATGCTGATCTTTGGAGAGGTCTTCAGATTCTCTGATTAAAATGGTAATAATACCCCTGAATGGTTGTATGTGGGAATATATTTAAAATGGCTGAAAAAACTGCTTGCTCAAAGCCAATAATTATTATTGCTAAAATGTAAATGCTGCTTTTAGATTTTATTTCACTTAATAATTTGTGGCATATTGCCCTTTCTTTTGGAAAAGTGCATAGACTATCGGTATATTTGTGTTTTGATATTTTTCATGGATTGTGCAGATTTGTGTGAATGGTGGAGGGCTCAGTTTGAAAGCACCACTTATCATTGTGTTGCTTTGAATCACTGTTAGTAGGTCATTGTTAGTAGCATATATAATTATTCTCCTCTCATTGTTGTATAAAAGGAAAGTGTCATTTATGTGTGTTAAGGTTTAGGTTTATGGGGATACTTCTGTCCTCGAACCTTCTTGGAGCAGCAGGATTTCTCTGGTTGGTATTCTAATTCTGAATACAATCCTTTTTAAATTAGATACTGCAGGGAGTTGGCCTGTATCATAATCTAGATTATTGGGATTATTGGGTATTATATCTTTTTAAATTGCTCTTGAGAAATTCTACTAGCTTCCCTGAGGTTTCACAGTACATTTCGTATTTCAAAGTCTGCTCTGTTGGGGGGGTATGGGGGCAGGGGGGGATGGTCTCTGAAGTTTTCACAATTTTCATTTTTTGTAGTTGCCCAACCATAACATGCATTTTAATAATTATTTGCACATTTCTATTGTGCCTACTCACAGCTTCTACTTTGTTTGAGGTAGTTATATCATATGTGGTTTAATAATAATTCTCATTTTTGAGATCTTGTGTATGTAGTTCTTTTGATTATTTTATCTGTTGGTTGTACAAAATTAAAATATTAATTACATGATAATAATTTTGTATTAGACGTTATTTATACATGTTTTAAATATTCTGGTACAATTATTCTATGGTTTAGATGTTCGTGAGCTTTTTAGAGATGTTTATTCAGTTTATCAGTCATTTTGAATCTTTTTTGCACAGGTGTTCTTTACTGCTGGAGAAAACAGTAGTATTATTGTTACATGTTTAATAATTAAGTCTAACTTTTGTTTTTGTGATTATGTGATTTTAAGAAACAACTTTGCTATTATTTATTAATTATTATTTTGTGATATTTTACTTACTTTTTATTTGACGTTGTCAACTTTGGATTTAGCTAACTATTCCATTTTCTGTTTGTTGTTAATATGGGTTGGTTTCAGGTTTTGTTACCTGCATTTAGGAAACATGGAAAGAAAGGTATAAAGGAACTCATTTGTTGAACGTATTTTTACTAATAGTTCATAGCTTTGTTTCATTTAAGTTAATTTTAGTTTGATATATTTCACTTAATTTGAGATAAGGTGTTAATTTTCCTTGGAAGTGTCCTTTTCTTTTGGTGTGTGTCAGTAATTTGGGATAGTTTTGGTTTCTTGAAGTGGTATTTTTTTCTGAAACAGTTTATTGCATGTTTTTGTGGTTTTTATACTGTTTTTAAGTTAGTAAAGCATTTTAATTGGCTAGCTGTTTTAATGTTTAATTTCATTGATTGTTTTCCGTGCTGTTTGAATTTTTTTTAGCCTTATTTAGTAAATGCTAATTAGTGTTTGTTTGATTGTGATGTATACATGTTTTATATTTAATCTAAAAATATGTTATTTTTAAGTATTTTGGATAATTTAATATTTTATTTTGTATTTATCATGTTTCTTGTTGCTGTTATTAATGTTTAGTTATAGATTAATAATGGTTAAAGGGTTCTATTATTTATTTTAATTAAATATATTTAAGTAGTTATTGAAATAATAATGTATACTTTTTAATTGTGTTTGGATTGTTTAATAATCATAGTTATATTTTATTTAGCGCACTTTAATTCATTGTGATATTTTAATGTATTTTACTTTATTTAAATTACAATTTAGTAATGTTATAATAACAATATTTTTGTACTCAATAACCTAGTTTTCACTATTGTTTCATTTTGTGTGCTTTATTGTGGTTGTGACATTTAGGGCCTGATTACGAGTTTGGTGGTCCAACAGCACGACCGCCGTGGCCGTGTCCTCCAGAAGACCTCAGTGCCAGCGGTCTTCCGACTGCCGGATTACGAGTGGACCGCGGTGCATGCGGTGTGGCTGTGGAGGTCTTGCGGTGGTGGTGAATGGTTTTCCATACATATCGATGCCTGTGTGTGCATATGTGTCGAATACACACATATTCATATACAATTAGTATAAATGGAAAGGACCCTGACCTCTTTGCACTTTTACTAATAGGGAGTTGGACATTATAGGGCCGACTCACAAAGACAAATATGGCATGTACTCCTAAGTACAACTTCCCATACCTCACAAATGCTTTTTTGAATCAGCACCTTAGTTTTTAACTACCTGACTTTTTCACTTTTTTTAAAATTCAACATTATGTTTGAAAGTTTATTTCTGTACTTGCCATAGATCTTCATTGTATTCAAATGTAATAATTACTTTTTATGGCACATTTTACATTACTTGTATGTAGACAACACATCACCCAGCCTCTTTATTGAACCATCTTTCATCTTTCATTGAAAACACTTAGGGGCCGATTACGATATCGTCGGAAAGGCTCCGAAAGGCATTCCTTCTGACCAAATTACGATATGCATGACCACCATGAGGTGCATGCACCGTGCACGAACTGGGTTGCATAAATTCAGGGGGGCACAACATGTGCCCCCATGAATGTACCCCCAAGCCCTGGAGTGGCAGGGGACCCTGTTAGGGCTCCCTTTGTTGCTTCTCCACCACCTTTTTCATGGCGGGCACACTGCCATGAAAAGGGTGGAGCTGAGCCAAATCAAAATATGCTCCGCAGCACCGCCAGCATATTTTTCCCAGGGGAAGACCGCCGGCCCAGCGGAATCCTTGATCCCAGCAGTGATGGCAGTCTGACTGCCACAGTTGTAATACTGCAGGCAGTCCCACAGTCGTAGGACCGCCACCGCGACTGCGGTGATCTAATGGACTGCCGTAGTTGTAATAAGGCCCTATGCATCTTTGAAACAGAAAACTTGGAAATGAGCTTTAATTAATATAGTGCTGCCTATTTCTCAAATATTTTTTCAAACCATCACCCTTTCTCATTAATTTTAGCAAGGTATTGAACACATGATTTTCCATCTCCCATCATTCCAGACCCAGTGCAGGTCCACTATTGCCCTGTCAAAGTAGAAGTTATCACAGTATTTCAGCACCACCGTAAATACCAACACACATTCTAAAATTAACCCGAGTTTCTCTTGGCTGGAATTCGGGCTTGCACTATATGTGCTCGATTGATTAAGAGATTCCTGTGATTTACTCCTGCATACAATGAATTGCAAGTTGTACCTGATGTGTAAAAAGGCAAGGTAGTCAAACAAGGTTGGTGAAAGCATGTAGAGCAACTGGAAAAACATGCGCCTGCATATTTTCTGCATGTATAGGGAAAGAATACTTTCTGGGTTGAGATAAAAAAAAAAGAAGGCAAAGTTACTTGTGCAAATACGCGTCTACAGTGTTAAATATTACTATAGATAGAAATCCAGATTTTCGTACGTACACTCGGAGGGTTTTAAATCACCTAAAATGGAGGAATCTACATACATTGTAGGAAGAAACCTCCGAGTTGTAAATTTGTACATTTTACACGGATGTTTGTGAACCGGGCTATTAATGATCTGAGCTCAAGTATGTAAATCCCCAAATGTGTCTGAGCCCCCAAAATAGTGTATTCTTTCTGCATTTCAATGGTATGTTGCATTCATTTCAAGATGACTGTACATTGCAGGGCGATATAAATCACTTCTTGCGGTTTACACACAGTATTCACACCATTTTTTAATTACTATGTCGTAAAGCTGATATGGTGTCAGCTGTATGACAGAGCAATTTAACATCTATATAAATTAGGTGTCTTGAGTTTCCTTCCCCTTTCATTCTTGTGTGAAAAACCAAAGCTTTAAACTAAAATGCATGCCTTCATTTTTTTTTATTGCCGCTAGGTTTGGGTGAAGGGTAACGTATGTGCTGCGTGCTGTTACATAGGTTCATTCGAGAAAGCAGTTCCTTTGCAACACTTGGTGAGAAAAGCAGCACAATAAATTATTCTCCAGCAACATCAACAGCTGATGGTTTTAATACAATAGGCTAAATAACATTTCTTGCTTTTGCACCCACTGTCTGCAGCTTTTCATCGCAGGATTCCAGGTCAGAATTCATGCAAACTAAGCAATATTCACAGAGGAAAATACACGTCTTTGCTTCATTAGTCCCAAGCAAAACTCAGAATAAATTTTGTTGATCTCGTTAAGACCATCTCAAATTCGTCCATCACATTTGTTAGGTTCTTCCAGGAAAAGGCCCTCGTGTCTTTACACATAATGGCTTGTGTGAAGAGGTGAGGAATGACATTTCCATCTTGTAAATGTAACATTCCAACACAAAAATAGTCTTTCTAATAATTCAGAAATGTGCAAGAAGCTTTCACAGTGATGGAAAAATTCATATTTTTCTAAAAGCACCTAGAATTAATAAATTCAAATCTATTTTCTTTGGGCTTTAAAAGGATAGAAAGTTTACATGAGCAAATATGACATAATCCATTCTTATTGACAAAAGATAGTTTAATAGAAATAGAGAGATTAGAATTGTGTATAATTGGGGAAATTGATTCTCAAATATTATTTATTTTTACATTGAGAATTAACATCAAAATTCTCTCCCCCACTATAACTTACTCCTGAAAAGTAATGTAATAATTTGTTCACTTGTTTCAGTTCATGCTACGTCACAATCAGAACAAATGCAAAACATAGTGCAATTGAGCATAAATTTGACCAATTTATCAGTGTCAATATTTCATCTAAACATCAAGAAGATGAGAATGGAAAGAAGACAAGGAAGTTAGACATTTATTCTCTATGCCATCAAATAAAGGAGTGTGAACCAAGATTTTCTTGGCCAAGGTGGCAGACCCAACAGTACCTCTACCCGGTCTCTGCTAGAGTGAAAATAGATTTCTGGCCTTTTCACTGTCAGAGCATATTTAACATTAAATGTTTACATGTCCTACTCTTGCGTACCACGTACCCTGCCCTACCAGGCAGTAAGTCATACGTAGAAGTGAAGTAGAAGGACTACCACTCCTATGTGATTTTAGAGTTTATCTGTTTGTATCTCCTCCTTGAGTGACTTTACAACTTGTACATCTGCAATTTTTTTCTCTGTGTATCTCTTATGTAACTCTTGTAATCCAAAGTCCTTATGTAACGCAACTGGTTCTTTTGTAAAGCGCTCTGACACCTTCGGGTAATGTTCGCGCTATATAAAATCGCATTAAATAAATAAATACATTTAGGAGCGGGTTTATTTGACAGGTCAAATTTGCATTTATAATCTGCACCACTCTGTTGCACATGGCAGGCCTGCAGTCCTGTCTGTCCTGTCACTGCTGCAGTGGGTGGCACAATGTGTTTTCAGCCTACTGTTGACATTTAACTTACAGGCCCTGGGTACACATTAGGTGCCATCTAACTTAAGTTAAATATGTCAGTTAGGGGTATGCCTATGTCACTTTACCCCTAGTTAGCAGGAGTAAAGAGCACAAAATTCTACAGCCAGCTAAAACAGTCAAGGCAAAAAATCTGAGGGAATACTTAGCAAAAGATGGTCATTTCCAACAGCGCCTTTCGACTTTTTTTGCAGAGAGTCTGAGATTGCAATGTTCTCTGTCATTAGAGCTGGTTCACCTGTCAAGTTTGCCAATAGGAGGTCAATGACTTGGGACTGAGGTAGTCCCAAAGCTACTTTAGCCAACAGATATAGGCTTATAATAAGGTGAGGAACTGAAGATCTATTGGGTTCTTAAGGTCAGGAACCATAGATCTATCAGGGTCTCCCATCTTTTCTCGAAAACTCCTTGAATTATTGATCTCACTGGAATCTTAGGGGGTTGATTACGACTTTGGTGCAGCTGCACAGGCTCAATGCCGGCTCTGCTGCGCCAAAGCTGCGCAAAGACCGCCGACCGTATTACGAGTTGAAAATGTGCAACTTGTAATACGGTCGGTGGTCCTTTGGCCGTTTCCATGGCAGTGCCTTGGAAACAGGCACCGCAATGGGAACGGCCAAAAAGCTCCAGCACGGCATGGACGGTGATGTCCATGCCGTGCTGGAACTTGAGGGAATACATGTGCCCCCCTGAATGTATCCCCATGGCGTGGCGGACATTGGGGTCCTGTAGGGCCCCCTTTGTTCTTGCACCACCAGCTTTTTCATTGCGGGGTCTGCCATGAAAAGGCTGGCAGTGCAAGAGCTCGAAATATGCTGAGCGGGACTGCACCAGTCCCTGCTCAGCATAATGAGTTGTGATGCTTCTGCGCTACTGCCAGGGAATGGCGCAGCAGGGGGTCCACCGCCGATACGAATTTGTAGTCGTAATCGGCAAAACGCTGGGCCGCCACTCTTGCACCACCGTGAGTCTGGCGGTCGGAAGACTGCCAGACTCCTAATCAGGCTCTTAGTGATAATAATAATAATAATAGTGCAATTTCTAAAGTGCATAGCTACCTCATTTGAGGTGTCCCAGTGCTAGATACAAGTGTCCGCCAGCCTCAATGCCGTATCAAATCCCCTTGCATCCTGAACTAAAAAAACAGGTTTTAAGTTTTTTTCTGAACAGGTCTTCTGTCTGGGCCTAGTGAACTGCTAAAGGTAGAGCATTCCACAATGTTGGCGCCAGGCAATCAAACGAGCTCCCACCCATGCGTACTTTATTAAATCTGGGGACCATTGCCAGCATCTCCTCTGCTGATCTTAGGTTTCTCAG
Organism: Calotriton arnoldi; assembly: GCA_963921515.1. Taxonomy (NCBI): domain Eukaryota; kingdom Metazoa; phylum Chordata; class Amphibia; order Caudata; family Salamandridae; genus Calotriton; species Calotriton arnoldi. The sequence continues at coordinate 506,571 of CAWUFW010002735.1, read as the reverse complement.
TGGTACATAAAGTCTGATATATGACTGGAAATATCGAGGACCTTTGTTATCAAGGCCTTGTAACAGTAAAACAAGGCTTTGAATGAGGACCTCTGTCTCAATCTCAGGATCTCAGGATCATGAAATTGTCAGAACCACTCTCTACTACTCAGGTACTCTTCCTCTAAAAATAAGTTATAGGATTAATATGGGATCACAGGCTGAAGCTGCTCTTTTTTTATATATTTCCCTCTTGGGGAAGAGGAGACACAATGGAACCCCAAATCCTCATCATAATCTGGGGATGTCAAAGATGAGGATACCGAAGAAGACAAAGAAACTGGGAAAAAAGAGTGAGCAGACTGATCAGGAGAAATTCCAAGAGGGAGTAAGGCATACACAGCTGCCTGTTATATGCCAAAACAAGGGACTTAGCCATGGCCTGCAGAGAACTGTTTAAAATTGGTGGAGAACAAACAGGCCTGTTGTGACTTCTAGTCACCACATGCTAATATTTCCTCTTGGGAAAAGACTGGCTCGAAGAGGGATGTTTTTTCTGTGAATATTTACCCATGTCTCTCTTTTGAAGACTATGAGCAAAGAGAAAAGGAGTAGAAAATACTCATAATAAATCAGTGAGAAAGGTCCTCAAAATAGAGGGCTCTAAAAATGCCTGCTCTCCACAAAATTAGAAAATTTGCTAATAAAAATGCCTAGAGGAAAAAAACTTGATTATAAATTATGAGAGTTTGTATTAAATCATAAAATTCCTGCTTCCTAACTCCTTCTTTCAGTTTTCTTTTTTTCAACAAATTAACAGACAATATGCAAAGAAGCCACAAAGACACCATAAGACTTGTCAGAGGATGGCCCCTACTGGCATGAACACCCAAGAGGAGAGGAGAAAGTCCAAAAAACAGGATAAATATGACTTTACTGAAGGCAATTCATGTTTGGTTAAAAATGGTTGCCTAAGGGCACAAACAATCAGGAGCCAGCACCACAGCTTGGGTGTCAACCTTGAGGCAGGCCAGAACACAGCAACAAAGACTGAATGGGCGAGCCTTAGCCTATTACAGATATTTGTACTCAAAAATGCGTTCTCGCATCTTTCCACATTGGGTATCCAGTTACTTCAAGTGGGCTGCTGAAAGGCTTACTGTGTTTCCCTGCATACCCAGCTCTAGGAGGCTCAGGTTTCCGGCCCAGCAGCCTGCTACATTGCTATTGCACTCAGAATTCAAGGGATACTGGCCAGTTGGAATCTTTTTTTTTTTAAAGATCTTTTTATTTGCATACTAACCAAAAAGAAACATGGTGACATTTTGGAGCAAGCATGATGATAAACGTACATAGGCACACAGTGGTAAAGTCTCAATCGATCTCTGGAACCCCACTATCTTCCTCCTCTCCCCCAACCACCCACTAGGCAGCAAAGATGTCCAATCGCTCCGGGCCCCATGCATTTCGATTGGTATTCACAACAAGAGCACAAAGTTCTCCATAACACTCTTTCAATTTCTCCCATATCTTGGTCCATTTATTTGGACAACCCCTGCTTTCGTAGACTGCCCTCTCTGCTTGCATACACCAGTGCATGTCCCTCTTACAGTCATTGAATTTACAGTCACTGAATTGCGGTGCTATGTCAGCTACCCAGAGTCGAGCTACATTGCGTTTGGCCACCATCAACCCCAGGATAAACCAGACGCTGTCCATACGGGTAAGATCAGTTTCACCCCAAACATTTAGGAAGCACCATTTCACCGACTCCATTTCATTTTCATAATCACTATTTAGGCAGTCAATCGCTGCAATCCAAAACCTCTGGAGCGCTGTGCAACTCCATATCATATGATAAACCATGCCCCTTGTCCACATTTCTTGGGACACAGTGCCATGCCAATTTTACCCTTTTTCACCAATATCGTAGCTGCATAATAACATCTATGGAGGATCCTAAGCTGTATAAGGCAAAACCGTGAGCATATAGCCACCTCTTGAGTGGACGCCAATGCCTCAGGCCATCCATATTCTTCTAAACCACCCCGACCTCCCTCCCAGGCCTCTCGCAGTCAAGCATTGGCATTGAGGGAATTTTTTAACAGTGTCCGGTAGGCAAGCAAAATCGACTTTTTGGCTAGGTAGTCATCTAACAGCCTATCCTCAAGTGGGGAGGATTCAGGAAGGTCTCCGCCCCTCTGGAGCACTTTATACAGGGCATGACAGATTTGCAGATATCGATAGGTCTCAGTGGGTGCCAGTTGGAATTCTTTTTGTAGCTTCACAAATGTGGGTATCTCCCCACTCCTTCACAAATCACCCATCCGAGACAGGCCTATGAGATCCCACTTGTCAAAGTCCCTTTTTAGGGCCAGGGTTCCTAAGCGTGTGGTGTCCCATAAGAGGGTGGCCTGTGTGAGCTTACCCTGCCAGCCCACAACAGCCAATGGGGTGTGCCAGAGGGAAATGGTGACAGCAGTAGGGCTGGGGAGGGATGTATGGTATGTTACCCCATAGATGGCTCTTAAGTAGCTCCCAGGTTGCATGTTTCTCCTATCCATCCTATAGGCCGGCTCGTCCCCCGGGAGGTGTACCCAGTGATTAACAACAATTAGTTGTGACACCCAATAGTATTTCTTGATGTCAGGGACAGCTATCCCTCCATCGTACCAATCCTTCGTCAATTTCTGAAGTGCTATTCGAGGGGGGCGTCCACCCCAGAGAAGAGAACAAGCTGTGCTGTCTATGGCTTGGAAGTAGGACTGCGGTATTGGGTAGGGTGTGTTCTGAAGTACATATAGAAAGCATGGGAGGGACATCATTTTAAATAAATCCGCTTTCCCCAGTAATGAAAGAGGCAAGGCCCTCCAGTGTTCAACATCTCTCCCTAAGTGTGTGAGTGGTGGTTCAAGGTTAGGTACATAAAATGCGTCGGGATCTATGGTTAGGAGGATTCCCAGGTAGCTGAAGCCCTCTGTAACCAACCAGGCATCGCAGTCGGAATGCAAACGTGGGGTCACGCTGTGAAGGACATAGATCAAGGACTTATTCCAGTCAATTGTGTAGCCGGAGTATTTACGGTAAAGCGTGAACACATACATTTTACTGTCGAGAGAGGAGGATGGATCGACTATGTAAAGTAGGATATTGTCTGCATAAAGGGAGATTCTATCCTCTTAGTCTGTAGTCCATCTCAGCCCTCTGATCAAGGGATCACTTTGGACCCAGGCCACCAGTGGTTCCAGGAATGAAACAAAAAGGAGGGGAGAAAGTGGACAACCCTGCCACGTACCCTGTGGATGATGAAATACCGCTGACGTGCCTCCATTCACCGCCACCTGAGCGAGGGAGTCTAAATATAGGAGTTGGATCCAGGCAACAAAACAGGGGCCAAATCACAGCTTTTCCAAAACAGTGTACTTGAAGTGCCATTCCACCATGTCAAAAACCATCTGTGCATCAAGAGACAGCACAAGAGCGTCCTCACGGATTTCTCTTGCACACCCTAGGACCCCATGCAGCCGTCACAGGTTAAGCACTGTATTCCTTCCCGGAGTAAACCCGGACTGATCTGGGTGGATTAATGACCAAATCACCCTAACCAACCGTACGGCCAAGAGTTTCGCCAGGATTTTCACATCTGCGTTTAACAAAGATATTGGCACATAGGAGGCGCATTCGTCCAGTGGTTTACTCTCTTTATGGCTAACCACTATGCTTGCTAATCTCTGGTCTTTGGGAAGCATGCCCGAATCGTTGCTCTCTAAAAGCATTGGCAGGAGCAGCGGGCCAATTTTCGATGCTGTCAGTTTGTAGAGTTCTAAGGAAAGCCATTGGGGCTCATCACCTTTCCTGATGACAAATCACGGATAGTCTGCGTAACCTCGCTTTCTGTCAATTCCTCCTCTAGAGACTGCTAGAGTTCCGGAAACAGAATGTCGGCAAGCAACGCATGATGTTCATCAATCGTGGCTGTCTGTGCCGGGGAACAAAGGCGAGCATAATAACTTGCAAATGTGTCAACTATGTCATGTCTATCCCTAATCTGTTCATCGCTACCATTTAGGACCTCCAGAACCCACCGAGACCACCACCTCTCTCCTATCTAGCCAAGCCAGCAATGTACCAGCCTTGTCACCCGCTTCATATAGGCGGTGTTGAGCAGCTTGGTGATGAATCCTGGCAGCATCCACCGCACATCTCTGTATTCCTTCTGCTTTAGGGATAGTGTGTGGTGAAAGTGTCTCTGATTATTTGCAAAATGTTCGGATTCCAACTCTTATATTTCTACCTCAAGTTGCTCTGGTCGGTCTCTCTTTTCCTTTTTATGGCCCACTATAAGCGCTGTACCCTGACCTCTTATGACAGTCTTATACGCTTCCAACAGCATCTGCGCAGTGCCTACAGAACCCTAATTTTCTGTAAAGTCGTGCTCTGTGGCCTCACACAAGTCCTCATAGATGCAAGGTATCTTGAGGTACCAAGGATTAAGCACCATCCCTCATCTATTCCCACGGTCTGAAAGGCCATAAGTTGCGCACACTGGGGAGTGATCAGAAATGCACCTAGCAAGGTGGTGAGTCTTGCCAAAGTAAGGAAGGTCTAAAGCCAGGGTAAGTATGTAATCAATGCACAAGAGGCTCCTGTGAGCCCCCGAGAGATACATGTATTGCTGTGTTGTGGGGTGGAGGGTACACCCCGTGTCGACCAGGCCAATCGCCGACATAAAGTCAGCTAATGGGTGATGTACCGACATCAAGGGATGAGGTGGCCATCGATCACTGGCCTCACAAAAGGTATCATTAAAATCTCCCCCTAGCAATAAGCAACCCTCTTGGAGCTTGAAGAGGAGTGTGCCTAGGTTGGCAAATGCTGCAATGTGGAATCTAGAAGGTATGTAAAATGAGATAATGTTAAGGGTTTTACCCTCCCGCTGCCCTGTCAGCGCCACATATCTCCCATGTTGGTCAGGCCAAGTATTCTGTACGATAAATGGGAGTGATCTATGCAAAAGGATACCAACCCCTCTTGACCGCATTGTGAATCCAGCATGGGCGACCATTTTATATCTCCATCTATCTAGGGCACGGTAGGTGATTCCCTGTAAATGTGTTTCCTGCAACAGGACCACTTCTTGTGAGTGCCGTTTGAGGTATTGCAAAACCACCCCTCGCTTAATTTTGTCTCTCAGCTCGCTGATGTTCCAAGAGAGGATCTTGAAACTAGGAGTACCCAAGGTGGCTGCCATAGAGAATAACTAGCATTAAAGTGTGGACAGAGCCTGCAGTTGGTGACTCTCATCAGGGTCTGGTGTAGTATGGTAGGCAGTAGTAGGGACAGCAACAGCATTTTAAGGAGCATTAGGAGTGGCATGCTGGGTCGGCCAATCGGGTTGAGCAATTGAGGGAAAGGAGATGGGAACAACCATCCTGCTCTGCGGCTGTACAAGTGCAAAGATGTCAACATAAGAGTGATAGAACAAAATAAGAACAAACATGTCAACACAAATCCCAATATCGTAGCCTCACCCTGCCTCCCTGCATGACGACCTAAAACTGACCGCCCCCGACTGTGCAGAGTGCCTGTGGCCCCAAAACATGATAAAAACTAAAGGAGGTTCTGGATATCACCTAGATGCCACCCAACCACCCTCCCCCAATAAAGAAAAGGTAATGTTACCACAGTTATTATTATAGAAAATACAATAATATTATGGATGGAGTGCTGATACTTTTAGACACTCACCGCAGGTACAGATCTGGGCTGAATCATCGTTCTTCTGCTCACTAAGCCACCCCAGTTTGGACCCAGCCATATGCAAATCAGTCTTGACCCTGCTCCTCATGGGTACAGTCCAGCCCAAACTGCCAGGCCAGGTCCTCCCTGGACCAGAAACAAGCATCCTGGGACCGGTTTCAGAGTATCACCCCTAATCATCCGAGCTAGCTTGAATCCTGTGGCAAATTGAGCAAGGAACCCATGTCTGGGCATAACCTGGCCACTTAGGGCGAACATAGCAAACGCAATAAGATGATGGACGGAGTGCTAAAACTTTTCACCTTCTGTTCGCTGCATGCATTCCACTCGATCGGAAGCTGAAGTTAGAGGTTCTGCCAGCATACCCCCAATGCCCCCGGCACTACCAGAAGGCCACAGTCGCTCCTGCTGTCCTCAGTGCAATCATAGGCTGCAAACGGCCTAGTGGGCAGTCCCGGAGGTCACCACCAGCCAAGGGCAAACCAAACCAAAGGAGAGGGGACATTAACATTTGTGAGTTTAAGGATGTGGAAGGGCAATTATAAGCTTGTTACTGGGTCTTCATCAGGACAGTAGGGAGTAACCTGGACTCACAATTTTCATGCGGCATAAGGCTTGCTTTATACAGCGAAGGCAGTCAGGTACTTCATCTGTTCAGGTATAATTATCGTCCTCCACCCAAAGGCATCAGCCTAAAAAAGGGTTGTGCCTGTCACAGGTGATACTTAAAACTCCTTATTTGTCCGACTCAATCAGACAAGGGCCCTTGGAACATCAAAGTGTTTATGGAACCCGGTAACAAGGTTATAATTGCCCTTCCACGACCTTGGGTCGAAACGTCAACAACTCTATCTTTATAAGCCTGGATTGACTTTATTATCCACGGAGAGACAGTATTGATTCATACACTGTACCTATATACTGTGGATGACATCAGTTTGAAGTAAAGGCACCAAACAAGCTAATGATTCTATATAAAGTGTTTTTTTTTTTTTTAAATCATGTTGTACTCCTTTGGATTTCCTTTCACTTATGCATGAGCACTTCTTTCCCAGCATTTATATTCTGCACAATGGAGCAACCGCTTTATTATAAAGTGTATATATGTATATGATTTCAATACAAAGTTTGAAGGAATTTCAACTGACTTTTGTGTTTGTGTGTTGTAACGTTGTCCTGCTTTTTCCTTAAACTCATGAATGTTAATTTCCTCTCTCCTTTGGTTTGGTTTTATGACTACTGATATAGAGTCAGGATAAGCTAATACTTTTCCCTTATCTAGAGAGGTTCCGTTTGGACCATTCTTTTATGCTTTTGAGGGGAGGCTGGAATAGTGGAGTTCAGAGGCTGGAACTGGAACTTGTCAGCCAGGGCACCCCGCCCTCGACCCCTGCCTCGAAAGCGATGATTGTTTCCCTTGGCTAAACCAGGACAGAAGACAATGAAAACCAACGCCTCTTTTTTTGAAGAATGATCAGACAGGAGTCATCCTTTTTTTACTTTCCACTGACTTTTCGACCAGCTCCTCAAGCTGTTATCTGAAGATCTTAGCACCGCCAAATGGTAGCTTCATAAGTACACTTATTTGTGTGGCATCCACTTTCCAATAGAGCATTCATATTTGGTGACGCACTACAGTGGCCACACTTGAAGCTGCTGCCAAGGCACACAAGTTGTCGAATGGCACGTCTTTCACGGCAAATAAGGGAGAGTAATCCGATCCGTCCTGCATATGATCCGCCAGTGTCTGAAATCCCTCAACAGGGACTGATCAGTATATTTTGTGTACACATTGGCTCCGACAGAAAAATGTGCCACCATGTATGCTCTCTTTACAGCCCCTTCCACTTTCCTGTCCACCTGGCCAGTTTGTAGGGCATCTTTCAAAACAAATTTACCCTATGAAATAATTTGTCTATTAGATTGTCTACCTTCACTGCTACAGGAAATTCTTTGGAAACCCCTACCAGAGGGAATTGTTTCGACAGGAATCTCCTTAAAGTTAACTTATCAATATCATTCCACTCATATGCAAGTACTGGGCATAGGGCACTGTGCAATGGCAGACACTCTGTCTCAACACATTGATACTAAGTTTAAAAACAGTCCTCCTCCTCCACGCCAGATGGAGGGGAGGGAAACCCAAGTTCTCTCTTAAGTGCTGAAAAAGCTCTGTGAGCTCTGAGCCTTGCATCAAAAGACCTCGTCTTTCTTCTTCGTCTGGATCATCCATAGGAATCTCTTGAGGTTGTAACCTTAGGACATTTTAGGGCGGAGGCCCTTCTCGTGCTGTAAATGCGGCTTCCTCTGCCGCCTCTATAATCTGCTGCAGGGCTGCCAGTGCAGAAGCATCTGGAGGTGGGCCTAGTTGCTCCTCCACAACTTCCCCTTGCTCGCTATCATCATCCGCCATACTGCCGAGTGCCAAGACGTGTAAGCTTCCCACCGACATCTCTTTTCCAGGAATCGAAGTAATGAAACTCTGGCGGGAGCCGCCATATTAGAATCCGGAAATGCCTCATCAGCAAATAGTCAACAGGCCAATATGAATACGAAATACAAGAGAAATATACGAGCAACACAAGTATTAATAGCGCTCGGCACCAAAGCAAAATAGGGCTTTGAGGGGGGCGGCCGACCACCAGGAGGCCTGCCCCTCCCGGGGGATTTTGGGCCGGGGGGCAGCCAGAGCCCAGTTGGGCTTGTTGGACTGCCCTGGGCTAGTTTTGGGCTAGTTGGGCCAGGGTTGGGCTGGTGTTGGGCTGGGGGCAGTACATAGCCGGCCATCTTAGGTCACTGGCCACCATTTCGGTGGAAGTGACACGACAGCCGGCTGGGAGGGTTCTTAGTGGGGTGCTGTTTTTGTGTGGTTTTCTTGCGTGAAGCAGGGTAGGTGTTTTGGCGCTTCGGTTACCGGGCATTTGGTGCGCTGCGATGGCGGCCCATAGCCAGGATCCCCGGGTGTTGGAGGCGCTCCGCCTCTTGGAGGACGCGGGCTGCACGGATATGCTGCGGCCCGGCGTCAAGGTAAGGCCCCCCAGGAGGGCGGCGAGCGGGGTCGCGGCGGCTGTGCTGGCGTGCGAGCCGCCGCGAGCTCGCAAACGTTTAAGCGTGGAGGCAGGGGGGCGCGGCCGCACAGCTAACGCGGCCGCGCCGGGGAAACGCACACATGGCGGGGGCGGGGGCGCGGCTCCGCGGCCCGTGCTCCAATTCTGGGAGGGGGCAGGGGGGGCCGCGAAGGTCAGGACCTACAGGGAACGAGGGAAAAAGGGGGCTGTGGGGGCCCCCTTGATGATAGCGGCCACATGCAATGATCGGGGGAGCAAGGGGGCTGTCCCCTCGCAGACTGGAAGTGGGCGGGCCTCCCCGCTGTTGATTGAAAGTGGGGAGGAGAGTGAGGAGGCAGGGGGGCCTGCGGGAAGCCAGGGGCAGAGGAAGAGACCGGTTGGGGGGGTGGGAGTTTCAGGCGGTGGTGCCAATGGGTCCGTGGGTAGGGGTGGGGGGGCAGGGGGTCTAGCAGGTAGCAAGGGGGAGGCCCGGGGGGCTCGGGAGGCAAACAGCAGGTCAGGGGTTGGGGAGGACGGGGGGTGACGGGTCTGGCAGGCAGAGAGGGGCCGCGATGGGGGCCAATGCCATCCCTCGCGTTGGGGGGCTGGCTGGATAGGGCGCCAGAGAGCCTGCGCCACCGGTGGTCGGAATCAGCGGGTTGGGGGAGGTTTTTGGAGTCAGAGGGGAGTAGGGGAGCTGGGGTGGGCAGCTCAGGGCGACGGGTGGTTGAGGCGTTGGAATGGAGCGATGGGGAAGGGGGGGTTTTCCCAGGGGAGGGAGCATGGGGTGCCCGGGGCGGGGGCTTGGGGATCATCCAGTACGTCGGGTGCGGGACGAGGATGGGGGGTTTCCCGGGGGGAGGGCTTGGGGATTGGAGGTTTAGAGGGCAGGACTAACCCCGGCATGTCGGACTCCACTTCTTTTTGGCAGGAAAGGACGGCAAGGTGCTCGGGAGAGTTGCGTGCGGCTCCAACCCACTGAGAGCATGGGCCGGCTCTGCCTCATGCGGGCGGTCACGCTCCCATGAGGGACCTGCCGGCAGCGGCATACAGGAGGCGGGGCGAACGGTCCCCGGTAGCTCAACCCCGATGGGTCAATGTGGCCACAGGGGGACAGGCACAGGAGGCATATAGCACGGAGCGGGACCCACAGAAACAACGCGCAGGGCAGCGGCGAGGGAGTGTTGACTGAGGGGAATTGCTCCGCAATTGCAGGGAGATGGTGGGCTTGAGCAGGCTGGAGCCCACGGAGGGCGGCCCATTGCCAAGCTGGTCAGATAGGGACCGCGCCGGGGTGGAGGGGCCGGAGTCCGAGGTGGACGGCCCAGTTCTATTGGATTACGATGAAGAAAGCATTGAAGAGGGGGAAATTGCGGAGCCTGGGGACCGTCAAGAAGGGGGGGCTGTAATTAACGATATGCCTAGTCTGTTACAGAGCGGTCCGGTCAGGTGGAACAAAGCGGAGAGCGTGACGGCCCCTTCTGCACGACTGGTTAGGCGGCGGGATCCGGTACGGACGCCGACCTTGACGCCAGGTAAGGCAACGAAAGGGTTTAATAAAGGGCCGACAGGCGGTGATCCACAGGCTAGGGTCTCGGTTGGCACCGATGCGCGGGGGGGAGGAGGAGGGGGAGGTGCGCTTGAGAAAAGGGACGTATGTGAAAGGCACAGGGGTGGGGCCAGAGTCGGCGAGTCCAGGGGGGGGCAAGGGCGAGGGGGGGATGGCGCCCGCCTCTCCAGGAGGACACACGGCGGGACCGGCAGGGGGGACTGAAGAGGGGGGAAAAGAGAAAGGGGGGGCTCCCAAAGAGGGGGGAAAGGAGAGCCACAACATACCCGTGAAAAAGTTGCCATATATGGGGATTTCGAAGCCCCTGGGGGCTCACCTTACGTTGGCCACCAAGGAAAAAATATGGAAGGGCGACTACATTGACATGTTAAAGCTCCTACATAGAGAGCTTACAGCGAAAGAAGGGTCCAAGGAAGAGGAGCTAGAACTGGCCAAGAGGCCGAGGGTGCCCATGAACATTGAAAATTGGTCGGTGGCATTTTTGATTTTCGCCAGCGTGTACTGTGAGAAGTACCCGGGCAGGGCCGTCGCCTTGTTTAAATACATGGACGTGATCAGGCGAGCACAGGTCACGTACGGGGGTTACACATGGTCCCATTATGATGAAGAGTTCCGGGCGCGGATGGCCTGGGATCCGGAGGCCAAGTGGGGGGAAATAGACTCAGACCTTTACCAGCAAACCATGGGAGGGGCCAAGTTCGGGAGAACAATATACACGGCATGTGGGCTACAGCTCGCGCCCCGCCCCTTTCCGATCCGCCCCACCCGCGGGGGTTGGGATATGCGGGGAACAACACCGGAAGCGCAGGGGGAGCGTGCTGGGATTTTAACAAGGGCACATGGGCGCGACAATATTGCAGGTTTAGGCACGAATGCTCCAAGTGCGCAGTTCGACACCCAGTGGTGCAATGCTGGGGGATGGGAGGCAGTGGACAGGGACAGCAGTCCACGCAGGCAGGGCAACAAATGGGGGGTCGGAGGGGGTAGGGAAGGACAGGGGCATCTGGGCAAAGGCTCATACTCCAATTAAACAAGAGCGGCTGGAAACATTTTTGGCGTCCTATCCACGGACCGAGGACGCTAGAATGCTGCAACAGGGCTTTCAGGAGGGTTTCCGGCTGGGGTACGAGGGTCCGAGGTCCGCCAGGTGGGCTGAAAATTTGAAATCTGCCAAAGCGCACGGAGCGGTGGTACGAGAAAAATTGGGCAAAGAAGTCCGGGAAGGGCGCATGGCGGGGCCCTTTCAAGAGACACCGATTTGGGACCTGATCATCTCCCCTATCGGAGTGGTGCCGAAGAAGGAACCCGGACAATACCGGCTGATACAGCACCTGTCATGGCCGGAGGGAGCGTCCGCGAATGACTTCATAGCGGCCGAGCTTTCGTCCGTGTCCTACTCATCAGTGGACGTGGCGCAGCAGTTGGTAGCGACGGTGGGGGCGGGCGCCCTCATGGCAAAATGCGACATCAAGTCGGCATTTCGACTGCTCCCGGTGCACCCAGAGGATTATCAGCTGTTGGGCATACAGTTTGAAGGGTCCATTTTCGTGGACAAAGCGTTGCCAATGGGGTGTTCCATATCTTGTGCCTTGTTTGAGCGCTTCAGTACCTTTTTGCAGTGGGTTTTTACATGGCACACCGGTAAAGAGACGGTGACACACTACCTGGATGACTTTTTCCTGGTGGGACTGCCCGGTTCGGCGGACTGTCAGCAGCAGCTGGCTAGTTTTACAGAGCTCATGGGCTACCTGGGCGTGCCCCTGGCGCCAGAGAAAACACAGGGTCCAGGCACGGTGTTGTCATTTCTTGATATTGAGCTGGATTCAGTAGCAATGGAAGCCCGTCTGCCTGGAGATAAGAAGGTGCTTATGCTGCTCTTGGTGGACAGCCTGCTGGCAAAAAAGAAGGTGACAGTACGGGAAGTACAGGTCCTCCTAGGGCACTTAAATTTCGCGTGCCAGGTGTTGCGGGCGGGGCGAACCTTCTGCCAAAGACTAGGGTTGTCCTTGTCCGGTTTGACGCTACCGCATCATCATATGCGATTGTCGGCGGGCACAAAGGAGGACCTGCGCATGTGGCGGATGTTTTTGGAGCACTTTAATGGTATCCCAATGGCCGCCTCAGAGGAATGGGAATGGGACGTCACTATCTCCTCGGACGCAGCAGGGGCAGGAGGGTTCGGACTTTACTGGCAAGGGAGGAGGTGCGCCACGGAATGGCCATCGCACTGGAAGAACGGGGGGAGGAGCATTGCCTTTCTGGAACTGTTTCCACTAGTGGTGGCTGTGACGGTCTGGGCCCGGGAGTTGGCGCACAAGAAGGTGATTTTCAAGGTAGACAATATGGCGGTAGTGCAGGTCGTGAACAGGCAGTCAGCCAGGGACACTCAGGTGCTCAAGTTGTTGAGGGTGTTTGTGCTGCGATGTTTGGAACACGATATTTTGTTTCAAGCCAGACATGTGCCGGGGGTGGACAATGACATTGCGGATGCTTTGTCTCGTTCACAGTGGCAGAGGTTCCATGGGCTAGCCACGGAGGCAGACAAATGCAGGACGCCGGTTCCAGAGGGGATGTGGTCGGTAGGAGAAAAAGGGTCATGCAGTTGGTAAGAGGGTCTGTGGCCACATCAACTTGGAGAGCTTACGAGCTGGCTTGGCGGGATTTCCTGGACAGTGGCGCGACGCGGCAGGACAGGCTCTGGGTCAGGGAAGAACATGTGGTACAATTTATCCTGGCTATGATGGACAAAGGATGGTCCAAAGTGACGATAGCGGGAAAACTGTCAGCCATTGCCTTCATGGGAAAATTGTGGTGGGGCTACGCGCCGTCAGCGGGTGAACTGGGTATGCGACTGATGGAAGGCTGGGCACGGGAAAGAGGCAACCGATCACAGCAGAGGAGGCCCATTTCGTTAGGTATTCTAGTCGGCGTGACGCGGATTTTGCCGCATATCTGCCTCAACCAGGAAGAAACGGTTTTGTATTCCACGTTAATGTCGTGGATGTATTTCGGGGCCTTTCGGGTTTCCAAGCTCCTGGGGGCGCGGGGGTACAGTGGGGGGAGGTGGATCTGCGGGTAAAGGAAGTGGCAGTACTACTGGGGCGCTCGAAGACAGACCAACGGGGAGCAGGGAAGTGGGTGGTCATGGGGCCTGTAGTGGAACAGGAGGTGTGCCCCGCGGCATGGGGGAGGATCTTAGCCACGAGGGGGGTCCTTGGCGCTGGGGAGGTTTTCCGCCGGGAGGAAGGGGGCAGGGTGACGGCGCCTCAACTACTTTGGGTATTGAGGCGCGCCCTCCAAGGACTAGGTGAGAACCTGGGACAGTTTGGGACACATTCCTTTCGCATAGGTGCGGCAACGGATGCAGCAAAAAAGGGGTGGGGGAGGGAAGACCTTATGCGTTTGGGGCGATGGAAATCAGATTGTTTTAAAACATACATCAGGCTGCGGGGCCCCGGGGAGGGAGAGGCATGATTTTCCTCCACTTTTTTCTCATATATGTGTCTTTTCAGGTGCAGTGGCAGGGCCTGCGTCGGCGGAATTGTCCATCCTCCTCGTAGGACATTCTTTTGTGAAAAGGGCGGAGCATTACGAATGGGGAAAACAGAACAGTGTGAACCTAGGGTTGGATCCGGGGTTGTTTAGGTGTCATTGGCAGGGAAAAGGGGGCATGAGGTGGCACGAGTTGGTGCTGGCATTGAACAGGTCGATCAAAGGTGGGATTTGCCCAGACGTGTTGCTCATTCATTTGGGAGAGAACGATCTGGTGCAGTGCAAAGGTTTGGCTTTGTTGAAACAAATGCAGAGAGACCTGTTAGAGATTCAATGGCAATGGTCGGGCTGTCACGTGATATGGTCGGAGTTCATTCCCAGGAGATGTTGGAGGGGGGCAGAGCGGCCAGCGGCAATAGATAAGGCGAGAACGAAGAATAACAGAGATATGCGGACATTTTGCGACAGGGAAGGTTTTGGGAGGATGGAGCATCCAGAACTGCGTTATGCAGCAGTCTATTTCTTTAGGGAGGATGGGGTTCATTTGTCCAGATATGGTTTGGAATTGTACATAGTGCAGATTAAGGAGGTTTTGGACCGGGTTCTAGGCATATGTAGATACCCGAAACGACAGGGGACCTTGTTGGGGGGGTCAGAAAAGTCCTGGGGGAGGAATTTTCTGAGTGGCGTTTTTCCTGGGTAATAGTTGGTACAGAGGTTTACAGTTACAGTTTATTGGTTGGGAAGGTCACTCCGGGAGCACGCAGGAAGGGGAAAGAGCATAGGAAGTGTACATAGATAGCTAGGTGAAGAAAGGTTAAGAAGTTGCAAGTTTTGGGGTTTATAAATGTTTGCAGGGGGAACAACTTTAGGGGAGGGGGTGTAAGGTAGGAGGATACTATTTAGTGAGGTTCAGTTTTGTACGGCACAGGCCAAGGAATGTTGATGTAAGGTGCACCTGTTTTCAATAAAGCGGCCTTTTCACACCAACAAGCTAGTCTGTGGTATGTGCTACACCCCTCTTTGGCCCAATAGGGCTTTGGGGGGGGCGGCCGACCACTGGGAGGCCTGACCCTCCCGGGGGATTTTGGGCCGGGGGGCAGCCAGAGCCCAGTTGGGCTTGTTGGGCTGCCCTGGGCTAGTTTTGGGCTAGTTGGGCTAGGGTTGGGCTGGTGTTGGGCTGGGGGCAGTACATAGCCGGCCATCTTAGGTCACTGGCCACCATTTCGGTGGAAGTGACACGACAGCCGGCTGGGAGGGTTCTTAGTGGGGAGCTGTTTTTCCCGCCCTCCCTCCCCAATTTTTCGGGGGGGGGGTTCTGGAGGTTTTTTCTGGGGGGGTAGTACCTCTGTTAGCTTCAGGAGTTTTGTTTTTTGGGTAGCGTTGTTGGGAACAGGTGCATCAGGGGGGGAAGCATGTACTTTGGTTGTCGCTGGAAGCAGGTGCTGGTGTGCTAATGATGATTTATGGGGCGTTTTTCCTGGGTAATAGTTGGTACAGAGGTTTACAGTTACAGTTTATTGGTTGGGAAGGTCACTCCGGGAGCACGCAGGAAGGGGAAAGAGCATAGGAAGTGTACATAGATAGCTAGGTGAAGAAAGGTTAAGAAGTTGCAAGTTTTGGGGGTTTATAAATGTTTGCAGGGGGGAACAACTTTAGGGGAGGGGAGGGGGTAAGGTAGGAGGATACTATTTAGTGAGGTTCAGTTTTGTACGGCACAGGCCAAGGAATGTTGATGTAAGGTGCACCTGTTTTCAATAAAGCAGCCTTTTTCACACCAACAAGCTAGTCTGTGGTATGTGCTGCACCCCTCTTTGGCCCAATACATTTTTGCTCTCTCAATATGCTCGGTTAGGTCAGCACTTTTGTGCTCTCTTACTACGATACAAATTTCCACACAAGCGTTAGATGCCACAGTTAATCATTTCCATCGTCAGAGCTGAGCAAAAGTAAGGTTACTGGATGACTCCATGTTACCTGGGACACTTAGTTATGGTCCTGAACCTGCCGTTAGCACATCATCTGCTTGCTTTTTTTTCCAGCTAAGAATATGGAAGTCCTGCCGCGTCTGTTACACACAGCGTACTGGCAACATACCTTAATGAGGAAGACTTGACGTACCGATTCCCTGGTGGTTGGAACAGAAGTGATTAGATACTCAGCACCGAATTCGAGTTAGAGATACTGGTGAACTATTCTGAACCTTTACTCACCAGCCATCAATTGGTGAGTAGACTGTTTTGCCTCGCACCAACAACCATGTGCTGTTCTTCAGTAATTACATAACATATGGGTACATCCTTATACTGATTTCTACCAATAGGATCTACAGCAGTCGAGGCTTCCAATTACTTGCACCAACTGCCCTCGTGACTATGTATGTTACGGACCACTCCCTATGGACACCACGGAACACTACCGAGTCCATAAATAAGAAGAACTCTACCTCCAGCACCCTGTGTGCCTACTGGAAATGGGCTCTTTAAGGACCCCCAGATGCTTCGTAAAAGCAATCCAGGAACGAGCAGTTCACCACAAACAACTGTGAACAGGAGCATTTGGAGGGCCAGAGAAACAGACTGCGGTATGATGTGGGCCGCACTCGGGCAAAGGAGAGGCAACTCTAAGCTGCTCTCTAGGTGAAGGAAGCTCGCACTGCCATTACTACTGCTTCAAGTGTACCTGTAATAGTAGTGAAGGAGCCTTGATCTGCTACCCCCACGGTTGTATCCGTACTAATAATGAAGGAAGCTTGATCTGCTGGTGCCAATGATGGTTCTCTCCTGCGTGGGAGGGAAGCTTGTTTTAAGTCAAATATTAAGACAAGTTATGTGCCTTCCCAGCAGTATGAGATTTATGAATGAAGCATGGTAAAGCGCCCAGTTACTCAGCAGATTGTCTTGGCGCTGACAAAGAGGTCAAAGGTTACTTCGCTCTAAACTAATGTAAAGGGATACGTTTTTATTGCCTTCCCAAACAGGTGCTCCTGGATCGGGTGCAGGTTTTTCATAGCTTAAATGTGCTCACTTTATTTAACCATCTGGACTCTTTATATTCCAAGGATGTCCTGTGTCCTGCTGCTGGAGTGTGAATGCAATGTGTGATGAGCGGATTGCAGTCGAGCAGGGAGTTGTGTGACACCCGCAGAAGCAGGACACCCTAGTGGAGTTTATTCATTTATGTCTCGTGTGTGAACTGCTTCGTTCTGTGCTCCGCAGACTGTCTCCTTAATGCATCGTCATCAGGGCGGATATGTCCATATGGGAGGCGCGGAAAACGCTGATAGGCTGTGGACAGGAAGGACCAGCAGCCGCCCAGCCTGGTAAACATCCCTGAGTGAGTGCAGCACACGAGTTTCCTCCTCACAACCCCTCCTGCAGATGGTCGATTCACTGGCTACACTCACTGGACACAATATGGACTGATGTTAACACATTTCTGGGGTTGCTCCCACCCCCCTGTTTTTTGGTATTGTACTTTATTGTAGCATTTATAGACTGCTTGTTTCCCCTTCGCTTGGGGCCTGTACGTTTCATCGGACAGGAGGCGCGCTACACCTGCTGCAGTGTGTGCGTGGGCTACACCTGCTAGAGTGTGTGCATAGGCTACACCTGCTGGAATGTGTGCGTGGGCTACACCTGCTGGAGTGTGTGCATGGGCTACACCTGCGCGAGTGTGTGCGTGGGCTACACCTGCGGGAGTGGGTGCGTGGGCTACACCTGCTGGAGTGTGTGCGTGGGCTACACCTGCGGGAGTGGGTGCGTGGGCTACCCCTGTGGGAGTGTGTGCGTGGGCTACACCTGCTGGGGTGTGTGCATGGGCTATACCTGCTGGAGTGTGTGCGTGGGATACACCTGCTGGAGTGGGTGAGTGGGCTACACCTGCTGGAGTGTGTGCGTGCGCTGCACTTGCTGGAGTGTGTGCATGGGCTACACCTGCTGGTGTGTGTGCGTGGGCTACACATGCTGGAGTGGGTGCATGGGCTACACCTGCTGGAGTGTGTGCATGGGCTGCACCTGCTGGAGTGTGTGCGTGGGCTACACCTGCTGCAGTGGGTGTGTGGGCTTGCACCTGCTGGAGTGTGTGCATGGGCTACACCTGCTGAAGTGTGTGGGATACACCTGCTGGAGTGCGTGGGCTACACCTGCTGGGGTGCGTGGGCTACACCTGCTGGAGTGTGTGGGCTACACCTGCTTGGACCTGCTGGGATGCGTGGGCTACACCTGCTCGAGTGTGTGCGTGGGCTGCACCTGCTGGAGTGAGTGAGCTGCACCTTTTGGGGGGCCTGGGCTACAACTGTTGGGGTGCGTCAGCTAAATACACCTGCTGGAGTGCGTGGGCTACACATGCTCGAGTGCGTGCGTGCGTGCATTGGCTGCACCTGTTGGAGTGCGTGGGCTGCACCTGCTGGAGTGAGTGGGCTGCTCTTGGTGGGGGGCCTGGGCTACAATTGTTAGGGTGCGTGAGCTACATACACCTGCTGGAGTGCGTGGGCTACCCCTGCTCGAGTGCGTGCGTGTGTGGGCTACACCTGCTGGAGTGCGTGGGCTGCACCTGCTGGAGTGAGTGGGCTGCACCTGGTGGGGGTCCTGGGCTACAATTGTTTGGGTGCGTGAGCTACATACACCTGCTGGAGTGCGTGGGCTACCCCTGCTCTAGTGCGTGCGTGCGTGGGCTACACCTGCTGGAGTGCGTGCATGTGTGGGCTGCACCTATTGGAGTGCGTGGGCTACATCTGGTGGAGTGCGAGGTTGGAAATGTTTTCTTCTTTGTGCACCTGTGCGGGAAGCATTTTTGTGTTTTGTGCAATATTTAATTTGTAAAAGAATAAGTGCTTGTGTCAAAGGCACTGTAGTGTGCGACCGAATGAGTGAGCTGCTGAATACCAAGGCTTCATAGTCTTGATCCCACCCCATGTCTCTTTCATCCACCACCACACACTCCCTGCACTTTTACCTCACTCATACGGGTTCTTTTTCATCCCTCCTTTTCTCCCTTTGTCAATGGTTTCCCATATTTCTCTTGCTTCTTCTTCCCCTTTTTATATCTTTCTCTCTCTTGCATTGGGTCAGATAAGTGCCAGTCCCTGCAAATGACAGCTCAAATAAGAAATGGTGGTGCCTGAGTGGCCAGGGTATTCTTATCTTGTGGTGCAGCGCATAGAGGCGGTGGAGGAAGTGTGAGAATTTGGCGTGCAGTTACAAATTGAAGTTAACCGGTGGTTGTGATTTATTCTGCAGGTGCCGTGCTATGTTTGTTTTTCCTTATGCATGAATTTATTTCACAAGCTGACTATAACAGTTGGCTCTACCAACGTAACTCCGTTTACCCATTTGAAGTGCTGAGCAGGAAAGGACACGTGACAGGCCCAGTTTATCTGTGACCCAACAGAGAACAAACAGCCCATTTTGTTCTCCTCCAATAGTGCTCTTGGTTGAGGTTTGGTGTCCATTTTGGCCTCCTCCCTGGGGAGCTGAAGAATGACTATATCTATCACTGTGATCCTCTAGGTGACTCCCACTTCCATGCTGGTTTCCATACTTGGAGGTCCTAATCCCTGGTGGTAGGGTCTGCCCCGTTATGATCCCACACCCTCACCGCCACTGGAGGCAAGCCAGCCTTCTATCCCACCGGTATGATGTTTTATTAGGGAGTTAGACCAGAGTCCCCGGCCCTGCATTTCTAGTTGCCTCCTGACCTCAATCTTATTGGATTATCCTCACTCGTCTTCCGGATTATGCACCCTCCTCTTCTTATTATTCTTCTGTGCTCTATCGCTACCCTAGTGGCCCCTCTTCTCCTTATCATCGCTTCCACTCGAATTAAGTCGGGAGTTAACTGCTTCAAAGTCATCTATCCCCCTAATCTGTCCAAAGCAGCAGCAAAACGGTTCAAGCATAACACCATTGAACAATTCCCTGATTCCCTCTTTGTTGATCAATTCCATAATGGGCACCTAGGGAAGTTAAAAAATTACTTAATTTTTTTCACTCACGACATCCCTTCCTGGTCCACCAGCTTCTTCAATTTCTTCAACGTCTCCTCCTCCTCATCTATCCCGCATGGACAGCGGCTAAAAATTTCCCCTCCACTAGCTTTAATGGCTCTCTCACCATTACACTCTACAATAATGGTACTGTCATGATTCAAGCTACAGACTCCTGTCTCTCTCTCTTTGACCATCTCTTCCACTCCCTTCGCCCAACCCACACAACTATGATCTCCCTCGACTCTTCTTTGAGCTCCTCTCCTTTCTCCCTTTCTCCCCCTGACCCCCCGATACTCCAGCAGGCCGTTTTCCCGGGAGACACAGGCCTACCCTTTGTTCCCCCCTGCCTTTGCTCCCTCCTCTCCCTCTCTGCCCCCTATCTTGTCTGTCTGGCCTCCGGCCTCCACCCCCCTCCCCACCCTGCATCTGCCCGATTCTCCAACGTGTTCGCCTCCCCCCTAATTCCCCTAAGCCAACCCACCTCCCCCCTCTTATTCCACCTTTCTTACAACCTGGTCTACCGATCAACTTTCCTTACCTCCCCCCGTCCCTCCCCCTTTCACCTCATCCCTTTCCGCTCTTCCCCGTCCCCCGTACCCTAAATTCTTCCCTTCCACCTCCCATCTATCTTCAACCCCACCTTCCTCATCCCTTGCTTCCCAACCTTGTCTCCCTCCCCGACAATTCCTTCCTCATCTCTCCCTCTGACCTTGCAGTCCCTTACTCTTCCCTCAGTTTCCATCTAGCCCAATCCCCCACTCCACCTGTTACCTGTCCCCCTACATTCACCTTTCATAGCCTACAGTACCTGTCCAGCACCATCCTCTCCTTTCTCCCCATACCTTTGGCCTTCCTTGGACCCCCCGCCCTCCCCCCCCTGTACAGCCCCCTCTCCTCTCTTCTCCACGTACCTTTGGCCTTCATCTGACCCCCCGCCCTCCCCGTTCAGCCTCTTCTCCCCTCTTCTCCACTTACCTCCGGCCTTCATTTGTCCCCCCTCCTACTCCTCAACTTTCTCCTCATATTTATGATCTCTTCTCTTCCCCTCTGTTCAACACCAGTAAAAGTATTTCTCTTCCAACCACTGTTTCACCATCCACTCCTATCGCCCACCATCTTTCCTCACCTTCTACCCTTGCTCCCCAACTCCCAACCCATTCCCCCACCCCTCCCCTCCTTCCCTCACCTCCTGCACTCCCTCCCGTAGCCCGTTCCCCCACCCCGCCCCGTCCTCCCTCACTCTCTGCACTCCCTCCCGTATCCCGCTCCTCCACCCCTCCCTGTCCTCCCTCACCCTTGGCACCGCCTCCCTTAACCCGTTCCCCCACCCCTCCCCGTCCTCCCTCACCCGCTGCATTCCCTCCCTTATCCATCGAGCCACCCAACACTCCGTGCTCAGCTCTCCTCTCCCTGGAAAATAAACTTGATTCTCTCATCTATTCCATTTCCCAGCTTGTAGCGTCCATTTCACTTTTAAGCGCCAAGATGTCCCCCTTCCCTAACAACCTCCCGAGGAGTTCCTTGCTCCCGCGCCCCAATAAAGCCAACCACAGTCTGTCCTCTGCTGACATCACCAACTTACTGGCCAGCTACAAGACCACCAACGTCACTCCCCCTCCACCTTCCTCTCCTAATATTTCTACGCAGTTCCCTATTCAGACCATCTCCTCTGCCAGACCTTACCAGCCTCCCTCTTACCGGGCACCCTCATTCAAGAATCTTATCCCTATCTCCCTTAACAACCCTGACGCCCCCATCACCAAAACATCTGCGTCAGAGCTGCACTGCGTGCTCCACAACTGCAGATCTGCAATCAAACACAAATTGGAAATCTCTGATACTATCACCCACCAGAATCTTGACATGTTCTTCCTCACTGAGACCTGGTTTAATGACTCCTCTCATACTTTGTTTGATCTTCTGGTACCCACTGACTACTCTATCCTCAGAAACGACAGGGCAGACAAAATTGGGGGCGGTGTCGCTATCATCGTCAGGAACTCCCTTCAAATGAAAGCCTTCCCTACCACCCTTTTCCGTACATTCGAATGCCTATCCCTAGAGCTTCAAATACATCACGGCTCACCCTTTAGATTCCATGCCATCTACCACCCGCCCGGTAACTGCTCTTCCTTTGTGGAGGAACTGTCTGACTTCATCAGTGTCCAATTTTCTCAAAGTGACAGACAGATCTTCCTGGGCGACTTTAATCTCCACTGGGGCTCTTTGGAAGACTTGGCTGCCAACAAGCTTGCCACCTTTCTCTCAGCCAATGATCTCTTCCAACATTGCTCGGAAACCACACATTCCAAGGGCTCAATTCTGGACCTTGTCATATCCAAAGCAGACCTGCTGACTACTGCTCCCCCCATCCATGTAGACTGGTCTGACCACTTCCTCATTCCCTTCCGTTTTCACCTATCGCACGTTATAACTCTCGGCCAACCTAAAAGAGCTACTACCTGGTTCCGCAACACTAAGGACATTGATCTTGACACTTTTTGTGATTCTGCTATGCGGGCACTTCCTAGACTAGACCCTAACGTGGATGTCAACGTTCTCACCTCTCAGTGCCTCTCAGTACTAGCAGTCGAAATTGACAATGTCGCTCCACTCCAAAGCAAAAGGAAAAGACCCACCCCCTCAGCACCTTGGTTCAATAAAGCTCTCTACGATGAAAGGAAAAACCTTAGAATCCTGGAGAAACATTGGAGAAAATCTCCTTCCACCTCCAATCTCTCTCTTTTACGTTCAGCAAGATCCAAATATCACAACCACATCTTCCTTGAAAAAGCATCACATTTCAGATCCCTCCTTGACTCAGCCAAAAACAGACCCAAAAAACGTTTTGACCTCATCAAAAACCCATACTGTTCTCCCCTAACCATTAAGCCTGAGGATTCCACAAAGAAAGCAGCAGATTTCGCTATATTCTTTGATGAAAAGGTCAAAGCACTGGTGGATCAGGTCGCCCACCCCACCCCCATTGAGGAGCGGAAATCCTTAGTTACCTGGCAGAACTTTGACGTCATCTCGGAAGATGACCTCCTCAAATGCATCCTCGAAACTAAACCCTCCAACCATTCTTCTGACCCCATCCCTAGCGACATCGCCATCAATTTCTACACCTATACTCTCTCTTACTGGACCAGGCTAGTCAATCTCTTCCTCAGTCAATGCTCCCTCCCGGTTGCCCTCAAATCAGGTCAGGTCACCCCTCTTCTAGAAAAAACCTCCGCCGATGCGAACGACCTCAACAACTTCCGCCCTATCACCAACCTCCCTTTTCTTTCGAAAATCACCGAAAAATGTGTTGCGAAACAACTTTCCTTACATATTATGGACAATAACCTCCTCGACGTCTTCCAGTCTGGCTTCATCCAAAATTGCAGCACTGAAACAGCCCTGCTGCAAGTGATTGATGATGCGCTGCATATACTCGACTCTGGGGAATCGTGTCTTCTGATTCTTCTAGACCTCTCTGCAGCCTTTGACACTGTTAATCATAGCACCCTCCTCAACACTCTTCAACAGAGAATGGGATTGGATGGCACAGTGCTCAAATGGTTTGCCTCTTTCCTCTCGGACAGATCCCAAATGATCAAGATAGCGAACAGTCTTTCATCTCCATTGGCTGTAGGTCAAGGCGTCCCTCAAGGTTCTATCCTGGCACCCACTTTGTTTAATCTCTACCTGGAACAATTAGGGAACCTTCTAAGCAAAGCTGGGATCCATTACCATCTTTATGCGGACGACACTCAAATCTACCTTAAGGTGTCTTCCGCACACGATCTCTCACTACTCAACTCTACTCTCAACTCTATTCACAACTGGATGTTAGCTCACCAACTCATTCTTAATCCCGCCAAAACTGAATTCATCCTCCTCTCTACCTCCCTCTCACCTCCTCCTGTTCAATCTTGGATGGATCAGCTGAACCTACTCAACAACAAACCCATCATTGTCGACAGCGCCAAATCCCTAGGTGTCATTCTTGACAAAAGACTCAACCTAATCTCCCACATCAACGCTATTGCTAAGAACGCACGTTACCAGTTGCGCCTTCTATGGGGGATCCGTCGGTTCTTCCCGGAGAAAGACTTAAAAACCTTGGTACAATCTCTGGTTCTCTCAAGACTGGATTATTGCAATTCTCTTCTGACGGGCCTACCGAAATCCCACCTCTCCCCTCTCAAATCCATCCTCCATTCAGCAGCTCGCTTCATTTCAGGGTCTAAACGAAGCGACCACATCACTCCTATCCTGTCCTCTCTTCGATGGCTTCCGATTGAGGCAAGATCTATTTACAAAACTGCCTGCATCACACACAAAGCCTTACACACGTCCTCCCCTCGTTACCTGGCGAATAAATTGAAATTGTCCGGTGGCTCTCGCCCTTCTCGCAATGCGGAATAGCTTCTGCTTGAGCCCCCCGTCTTCAAAAGGGAAAGATTGATGGCGCAATCCTTCTCAGGCAATGAGGTGAGAATCTGGAACTCGCTTCCCCCATTGCTCCGTGCCACCTCCTCTACCCGGATCTTCAAAGCTGACCTCAAATCTCTTCTCTTCCAAAGACACTTTCAGAACTAATACTTTCATTCTCAGGCCCCTCTAGGAATGTGCTCTTCATTGTAAATTTGTACTTTTTCCTGTACATTCCTCACCCTTGCGTGCTGTGTCGGATTTTATGTTTGTGTACCCTTCATTTTAAGTCTCCTGTTTAATTCTCGCCCTCTCTACTCCCTCAAGGAAGTTCTTCCACTATAGGAAATTCTGTACTCCATGCCTATAGAAGTGCCTTCCCAGTGTGTTCTGAGTGACTGTCACTTACTGCAGTATTATACCTCTTTTTGTATTTTGTATCTTATGTATCATGCACACCCGCCACTTTTTCCTCTTGTAACCTATACCTCTTTTGTATCTTGTTTGTTTTTGTTATTTGCACAATTGTCACTTTTTCCTCATGTAATGTAACGCTTGCTTTGTATTATGCTCACTTGTAACTTTCTCCTCATGCAATGTTACTGTTCCTGTTGTGAAGCGCTCTGACACCTTCGGGTAAAGTCCGCGCTATATAAAAACGCATAAATAAATCATTGCTTTCAGGTGTGTTATCTCTTTTGGTTACTTTAAAATGAGTCAAGATTAACATTAACGCTGCCGCATACAGATTTGGACAACATGGAGAGTAGAACTGGGCAGCAAAGTTAGTTGCTAATGTAATTCTGACAGTGGAAGCACGGTGGAGAGCGGGAGCTGTGAACCCACCCACCTCTGCTACCGAAGACCCCGTCTTGGTCAGCAGACGTCAGCCGGTACCAGCTGTCAGCCACAAATGTAAACAGAGACATGCGGCAACTCAGTCCACAGCCCGCTTTCTCCATTGAAAAGCCAGACAGACAGAGTGACGTACCGGGTCACAGTCAGTGCGAACCGGAGCAACCACTGAGATGAGGGGCGCGCTGGTGCGCTCTGTACAGACAGGGGCACTTTTCCTGCCTGGGAGTATCCAGGTCCGAGTGAGGCCGACTGGAGCCTGTAGTAGAAGGGGACGGTGATGTACAAGGCCCCCAAGGAGGCAGACAGTACCCAGGCGCCAGTGTGCACTGACAGCGAGCCCCCCTTTTCGGAAAAGAAGGTGGTGGGAGCCGATTAAAGGAGGCGTGTGCTGGCGGACCAGCGCTCTCTGCATGCTGTAGCTGTACTCTCTGGTGAGCGGCTCCTGCATCTTTAAATCCTGACGCCTCACCTCATTACCTGCTGCAGTTTCTGACCTGACAAGGTAACAGTCACAGCTGATCACGCCTTCAGGCGTGTCCTCCCGGGCAGCCCGGCTGCATGCTCGCCTCCTATGTGTAGAATCTTCCATGCACCTCCTCTGCCCCCAAACCTGCATTTAATTCTAAAAATGCTTCCTCTTCCAAAACTGCCTGTCGCCAGACGCGCCAGCCTGCAGTCGCTTGCCCGTGCTTCAGCTGTGCGATTCTTATTTTCTGTTTGTTTGTAGTCAGCTGCAGTGCAGTAGCGCAGAGGTTTGAGGGTCATGGGAAGGGTAAGAGAGTCCGTGGACGTTCTTGGGGCAGAGTTTCGTACAGGACTGCTGACTAGTTGTGTGCTGGCACAAACTGACAATGCAGTTTGTGTGGACAGGGAGAGTCATTGTTTAGTGGAAGTGTAATATCGACTCTCTTAGTTTTCTTCAGGGATGCTCAAGGAAACACAGGGGGATGCCGGGCTCGGAGATCACGTCCCCTGCTTGGCGTGTTGGTTGCTGTTCGGTAGCTGGGTGGCAGTGTAGTGCCCGCTGAGTTAAAAAGGCGAAGGGGTGATCTAGGTATGTTTGCTTGCGCAGAGAAAACAGTATCTCACCACCACCTTGGAACAGATGCTAGTAGCCAGAACTTGCCGCCGCCTTTACTTAGCTGCCAAGTGTTTCCGCGCCATGTGCCGCACATTCATCCAGCTAGCTTTTCAGACAACAGATCTTCCCATGTAGGATTTTTTGCCAAATCACAGAAGTGCTAACAACAAAACTATAAGTTGTCGGAGTGCAACGTGCGCATTTGGCCAAAAAAGCCAAATAAGTGTCAGTAAATGTCGCACTTGACTTGTGAACACATGCCAGCTGTGCGGCATAATTAATGATGCTATGTTTTAAAAGAATGCAATGAAATTGATCGCTTATAGGTGTCCGTGGTACTGCCACGAAGGTTATATCAGTGCAGCGTCACTTTCCAAGAAGGAGCACGTGCAAACTGACACCGGTGAAATGCTGGCTAGTCTAGGGAGCTGTATTTTCGGGTTGTCTTGTTTGCAGGTACTGGCGAAAACTTACTGTATGAAAGGCAAATTGCCAATTGTTTCTGTCTTTTTCGTAAGGTTTATCTTTCAGCGTTCTGTAAAGGAAACCGTAATGAGTGATACAAGTCCGATGTACTAAAGTGTGCGGTGATCAGTATGCAGTAAGCAGCTTTTTTAATGTCATGTACAAATCACAGGTGCAAACTCAAAACTCGCACACTCTGCAGGGAAGAAAGAACTCGGCACAGTAAAGTGAAAAGAAAAATCTATAATCCTTTCAAGTATTCGTCCCAAGGCTCTTATTTTGCTTACGCAGTGGTACTGTTTGACTAAAAGCGGTCCTCTCTGTTTGATCAGTATTATTTACAACATGTACAACTTCTTAATATTTTCTGGAAAGTGCTATGCGACCTGACGACTATGAGCTAAAGTCTGGCGTTTCCTCAGAGGTGTAGCTTAGACAGTGAGATATGGGGTATGTAAATCTCAATTTTTCCAACTAAAAGAAAAAAACGAAAAGAAAAAAAGCAGTGGGCTGCAGCGTGGAGGGGTTCGAGATGGATTGTTTCTATGAAAAACAGGGTCAGTACTGATTTGCATTTGGGGGTCTCTGGAGTGGCATAGTGGGCAAAAAATGATGGGTTGGAATGCTGCTCGAGTGATTACCACTTGTTAAGCTATTGACAAGCATTCATCCCATCACTTTTTAGGTCGAAGCCTACCAGACATCACAGCTCTCTAATTTGCTAACGACATCTTGGGGACATTCGGAAAGCTTCCCTGGGAATCCATTCTTCCCATTGCTTACCACTGGCTTTGTGGTTTGTAACTCACATTTGCTTGCTTTCTATTTGCTCGCAATATTTGTTTTAGGCTGTCCAGCTTGAGTTCATTCCTTCCATGGCCCAATCCCTATATACTGTTTTCTTTCAACAGTACTGAATTTCTGTAAACAGGCCTTTAAATTGTGTTCTTATCTTGTCACATTTGCTGTGCATTCAAAGACAGAGGTCAGATGTCAAGCTCTGTCTTCCAGGGAGCTTGGTGTTTACTTTTCATTCTCTGACTTCAAATTTAGAGCATTTATGTGACAATCATGCTGGTTTCTGCGGGGTGCTTGAGGAAGGCTGTAGAATGTTATTTTTTTTGTAGCATACAACAAAATTTAAATGTCTGTAAATGAACTGTGCAGATATTTCAGAATATATCAGAATTAGAAAAGAGCAAATGAAGAACATTTTTTGGTAATTCTGAAGTGTGGTGGAAACAAATATTTTAATACGATCAAAACAAATCAATACACTTGGTGATGACATTTCCACACATTATCATTTGTGCGCTGTAAACTTTTATCAGTAAAACTTTATGTCTGTGCAAACGCAGGTCATTTGAATTGAAGATGTGTTGCCTGTAATGGCAGTGTGCCGCCACACCATGCATAATCCACTTTACCACACTCTCATCTACTCTGCAGAAATCCACAAAACGCCACTCCACACTGCATCACTGCACTCTACTCTGCACCACTCCACTATACGCCACTTCACTTTACACCACTCTACTCTACACCCCTCTGCTCTATGCCAATGCACTCTACCCTACACTACTCTACTATGTATCACTGCACTCTTTGCCACTGCACTCTGTCACCCCACTCTATGACAATCTACTCTGCAACATTGCACTCTATGCCACTGCACTCTATACCAATGCAATCTACTCTGTACCACCCCACTCTACGCCAGTGCACTTTATGCCAATCCACTCTACGCCACTCTAATCTACTCAGCACTCTATGCCACTCTACTCTATGCCACTGTTCTCTATCGTGGACCACTCCACTCTACTCTGAAACAATCTACTCTACGGCACTATACTCAGTGCCACTGCACCCACACCACTCCACTCTGCACCACTCTACTCTGTGCCATTCCACTCTACTCTGTGCCACTCCACTCTATGCTGCATCACTGCACTCTGTGCCAATGTACTCTACACCACTTTGCTCAAAAACCGATGCCCTCTACACACCTGCACTCAACACCAATCAACTCTGCACCACTGCACTCTACATTACTATACTCTGCTCTGCAACACTTTAAGCCACTTCAATCTGCACCATTGTACTCTACGTCTCTGCACTCCACTCCATTCTATTCTACTCTACACCACTGTACTCTGCAGCTTTGCACTCTACGACAGTCTACTCTGCAACACTGCACTCTCTACCACTGCCCTCTATTCCACTGCATTCTATGCCACTCTATGCCAATGCACTCTATGCCACTACACTGTACCCCACTCTACTCTGCACCGCTCCAGTCTACGCTTCTTCACTTTACACCACTCTATTAGGAAACACTGCACTCTCCGCAACTGAAGTCTATGCCACTCTTCTCTGCACCACTGCACTCTATGCCACTGCACTCTACTCCGCACCACTCTACACTACTCTACTGCACTTTACGCCAATGCACTGTACGCCACTATACTCTGCGCTACTCTACTCTGCATCGCTCCACTCTACGCAACTGCACTCTACTCCAATCCACTCTAAGCCACTTTAATCTACTCTGCCCTACTGCACTCTGACACTCCACTCTTCTCTGAAACAATCTACTCTATTCCACTGCACTCTACATCACTCTATTCCACTCTGCGCCACTGCAATCTGCCCTGCGCCACTCCACTCCATGCCACTCTGTTCTATGCCACTGCACTCTACACCACTTCACTCTATGCCAATCTACTCTGCACCACTGCACTGTATGCCACTGTACTCTACTCTGCAACAGTCTACTCTGTGCCACTGCACTCTACTCCACTCTACACTGCTCCATTTTACTTTACACCAATGCACTCTACGCCACTCTACACCACTGCACTCTACAAAACTCTATTCTACAACATTGCACTCTCTGCCACTGAACTCTATGCCACTCTACTCTACATCACTCAACTCTACGCCAATGCACTCTAGACCACTTCACTCAATGCCACTCTAATCTACTGTGCACCAATGCACTCTATGACACTGCACTCTATGACACTTCTCTCTACACCTCTCTACTGTACTCTGCTCCACTTTACTTTATGCCAGTGCACTCTACCCCAGTCTACAATGCACCACTGCATTCTTTGCCACTGCAATCTACACCACTCCAGTCTTGGCCACCCCACTCTACTCTGCACCACTCCACTCTATGCCACTCTACTCTGCAACACAGCACTCAATGGCACTGCACTCTATGCCATAGACGCCACTGCTCTATGCCACTGCACTCTACCCTGCACCACTCCACTCTAAGCCACTTCACTCTACTCTGAAACAATCTACTCTACTCCACTCTACTCCACTTTGCACCACTCCACTCTTCGCCACTCTACTCTGCACCACTCCACTATATGCCACTGCTCTCAACCCCACTGCTCTATGCCACTGAACTCTATCCTGCAGCACTCCACTCTTTGCCACTTCACTCTACTCTGAAACAATCTACTCTACTCCACTGCACTCTATGCCACTGCACTTTGCGCCACTTCACTCTATGATGCTCCACTCTACTCTACTCCGCACCACTCTAAGCCACAGCCCTCTATGCCACTCTACTCTAAACCACTGCACTCCACGCCAATGCACTCAACACCACTTTACTCAAAACCAATTCACTCTACGCCAGCTAATCTGCACCACTGCACTCTATTCCACTATACTATACTCTACAACACTCTATGCCACTGCAAGCTATGCCACTCTATTCTACTCTGCACCACTGTACTCTCCATCATTGCTCTCTACCCCACACACTACTCTGCACTACGCACTCTGCGTCACTGCACTCTGCAAGACTGCACTCTCCACCACTGAACTCAATGCCACTCTACTCTGCATCACTGTACTCTATGCCCCACTGCATGCTACGTCACTCCACGTCATTGCGCTCTAGGTCACTGCATTCTACGTCATTCTATTCTACTCTGCACCACTGTGCTCTATATCACTGCTCTCTGCACCATTGTACTCTGCACCACTGTACCCCATGCCACTGTACCTTGCACCACTGTACCCTGTGCCACTGCACTCTTTACCACTGCACTCTGCACCACTGGTCGCTATGACAGTCTACTCTGCAAAACTGCACTCTGCCACTGAACTCAATGCCACTCGACTCTGCACCATTGCACTCTACGCCACTGCACACTACACTGCTGCACGCTACACCGATGCACGTTATGCCACTCCACACCATTGTGCTCTACGTCTGTCTATTCTACTCTGCACCACTGTACTCTACGCCACAGATCTTTGCACCACTCTACTCTGCGCCAGTGCGCTCTACGCCACTGCACTCTGTGCCACTGCACTCTACTCTGCACCACTCAACTCTATGCCACTCTACTGCACTCTACTCAACTACACTCTGCATTACTCCGTGCCTCTCTGCACCTCTGCACTCCACACCACTGCACTCTACACCACTCTACACCACTTCACTCAATGCCACTCTACTCTACACCTCTGCACTCTACGGTGCACCACTCCACTTTACCCTAAACTACTCCACTGTCCACCACTTCACTCTACTCTGAAACAATCTACTCTACTCCACTGCACTCTACACTGCTGCACTCTTATCTGCACCACTCTACTCTACGCCACTGAACTCTACGCCACTCGACTTTACGTCAATGCACTCTACATCAATGCACTCTGCACCACTGTAATTTACGCCACTTCACACTAGGCCACTTTACTCCACTCCTTGACACTCCACTCCTTGACACTCCACTCTATGATACTCCACTCTGTGCCACTCTACATCACTACTACACTCTACGATGCTCTATGCAACTATCTCTATTCCACTCCATGCCACTTTACTCCACTCTATTCTATTGCACACTACTCCACTCTACTCCACTACTCCACTCTGTCACTCCACTCTATGACACTATATGCCACTCTACTCTACTCTACTACACCTCTCAACTCTACAACACTCTACTCCACTCTATGCCATCCCACTCTCCTTCAGTACTCCACTCTGTGCCACTCCACTCTATGACAATCTACTCTGCTCTACGCCACTCTACTCTACAACACTACTCCACCACTCCACACAACACCCTCTACACCACTCCACTCTGCTCTACACCACTCCACGCTACTCTGACACTCTACTCCACTCTACGCCATTCAATTTTACTCCACTCTATATCCTTCCACTCTACAACACTCTACTCACTCCAGGCCACTCCATGCCACTCCACTGTTATCTACACCAATCTACGCCTCTCTACGTCACTCCACAACACTCCACTCTACTCCACTTTATGACACTACACTACACTACACTCTTCTTTACCCCACTAACTTTTAGCCATGCTGAACAGCAGCCACACTGATGTACAACATGGCTAAAACATATTGGCAAAGCCAATAGCTCTTTCGTAGGTGAGACCTATTGACTTTCCCAATGCTTGTTGGGGGTTTGTAAGTATGCCTGGAAACATGAGACTAGTGCATCTCTCCAAGGCTACTACTGCCAATGTTTGTGAATGCCAAATTTAATATTACACAATTTACATTTAACTTTCTGCTTAAAAAAAATGAACAAATTAAAAACTATTAGCGAAATGAGAACAACAAGCAACACCATCAAAGGCACAGCAAACCCGACTCAGGGCCCCAGACCCAACTACCAAGCCAAGAATGCATTTGGGGGGTGTCATACCTCAAACAGCCCCCTGAAACAATGCTCCTGCCCTTCTCACCTGGGCCTAATAGTTCTCCCTGGGAACCTAGGAGCTCGTGATAGTTATATGCCACACAAGAGCCTGGAGTCCCTACCCTGTGATCATTCTTAAAAAAAAAGAAAAAGTATTTTCTTCGCACGTACTCTTCTTTGTCTCTGCTATGAGAAGCCTTAATGGTTGAGTTGTCAAATTGGTGGATGTAGGCAGGGCTCCAAGCTTCCGGTCCTCACCTTTTACTAATCCTTTTATCAAGTGACTCACGGCCCTAATTACTAAGCCCAAGTTATAAACGTAAACCACTTTTTAGCTATCTAACTAATGAATGGGGGCAACTTTTATTTTGGTGACCGGGCTTATTTTCTGTTTCAGGCTGACCCTGGTTTGGCATGTATATCGTGCAACAAACCTGATATAAAAATGTGATGGATTCTCTTCAAAATTAAAAAAGTGCATTTCTTTAATATGCGGAAGAATTTCACCTTAGTACATCATATTATGTTACTGCATAGACAGATATTTATTAAAAGTGAAAGTTTTTAAATGTGAATTTAGAAACATTAATGGCTCACCACCAACAACAATGCCATTAGTAAACTAAGAAGTAGGTCAGTAGTCATGTAAGCCTTAAATGTGACCTCGATTCTTATTATAGATAGAACAAAATTATATTCCTGGTCAAATATTTTACCTTCAGATTTAGGGCCTTATTACGACTTTCGCGGTCTTACAGTGGATGGTGCAACACGGTGTCTGCTGTAGGACTCCCAAAGCTGTGGTACTGCCGGCCGTCAGATTAGGACTTTAATCCTGGTCTGGCAGGCGGTCGTACGGCGGTCTGACAGCAGCAGTCTGTTAGACTCATAGTAGAGCCTAACATGCAGACCGCTTCTCACAGAGCACTGACTGCACCTTCCTGCATGGTGTTGCATACATTCCACACAGTGCAGGAACTGGGTTTGCAAATCCACATGTGCCCCCTGCATGCATCTCCATGCCCAGAGGTGGCAAGGGGCCCTGATAGGGCCACATTTTTTGCCTCTTCGCCACAGTTTTAAAGGCACGCTTACTGCCATGAAAAGGGCGGTGGAGAGGCAACTGAAAATATGTTCGGCGGTGCTGCTGGGGCACCACCAGCATATTTCAGCCTCTAACTGCTGTGCAACTGCCACAGGATCCTGGATCCCTGGCAGTTGCAGCGGTCCTGTAGCGGTTGACCGCCCCAGTCGTAATACTGCAGACGGGCCTCCAGTGTGGCGGTGGGCAAACCGCCAATACGGGCTAAGTGGAACTCTTAATAAGGCCCTAAGTCTCTGAAACGCAAGTTGAAATCCTCTAGTTGGGCAAGGTTGCAGGCTGTATCTGGTGAAGTCCTCTCAAAGCTGGATAGCTGTTGAAAGAGGTCTGACTGAAACCATTAATTTTAGGTGAACTCGGTATTTGAAAGTGATCTCATATGTGATCATAAAGAAACAAGAGTGTTTGTGAAATAAAATGTTTGATAGGATCACACAATTTGTACAAGCAGGGAACCCAGTATTGTTTCCAGGTTATCTAGTTTCACATTATGAAAATCATCCACCAGATGCACATCTTTTTCTCTCTCACTCTCTTGCAACTGTTTTACATAAAAGATCACTGTTTTTCTTTTTATTCTTGGTACACAATGACCAAAGCTGAAACAGACATAGCAGACCCAACTCTACCCCTAAACCCAACCACCAAGCCTAGAATGCATTTATTCGACGGTAGTAGACAAAAAAGTTAAAATGAGTAGGCTTAATGCTTTACTCATATGTGCCTTCTCTTTCTGTAATTTTTTGAGAGGTGCTTTAAATGTACAAATGTCGATGGTTGTTCGTGAGTCTCATTTGGATAGTTGTCAACTTTTCAGGTTGCTGCCCTGCATGACTAGTTCTTGGAATGTCACTCACTGCCAGAATTCTGCCTGCAGCCGTTTCTTTCCAACATCTGATTCCTGGCTGTCCATTTATTCACTTCTATTGTAAAACAGGCTGTGGTTGCTTATGTTTCCATGTAGAGAGGGCTCTAGCCTGATGGCTCAGGTTGAAATGATCTTATTGGAGTGTGCCAAAGCCTAATTTGAATATGGCCGATCCCTGTTTGAGTGGCCAGTCAGCAAAACATGATTGAATGTGGTCTCAAGCAATTGCCAGTGGCTGAGACTTTCGCAAGCATTCTACTGATCTCTTTTTGGGCTTTAGCATTCCATGGCAGCCTTCTCAGCTGCACACTGTGGATGGAGTAAATTAGCATGTTCAGATCTCCAAAGTAATGAAAGAGCAGCAACTGTTGTCCCACTGCAGTTGTACTGTGTTCCAGTCCTACCCAGATACAGCTTTGGGCTTCTGAAATGGCAGCATGAAGTAGGCCTCTAGCCCACCAAGGAAAAGCTCATAAGCCCGTCTTCATTTTCCCTCAATTGCTCTTTCCCTCTTTGTGCACATGTCTCTGTATGGTGACCTTCATTTATGATAGTCAGAGTATGAAATTGGGTTATTGGTTGAGGGGGTGAAAACCCTACTCAAGCAAGAATCACAAACCTTGTCATTGTGAACCACAAAAGTCACTAAATTTACCTGTGCTTAACCCTCTGGTAGCTTGGCGCAAAAGCAGTCAGGCTTAACTTACAGATAATGTGTAAAGTATTTCTGCAGCACACAAACAGCAATAAAGTAAAAACACAACACAAGAAAAATCCCAAACCAATTTACGAAAATAGAGTACACTTTAATAAATAAAAGGAGACTAGAATGACAAAAATCCAATCAGTAGAACCAAAGATGTGCACTTTCAAAGTTTTAGGTAATTATAGTGCCCAAAAGCACAAAGCAGCACTTGCAGCCATCTGATCGCTCTAGACCGGGGTGAAGTTACGAGTTCATGTCTACCACGATGGGGCATGGGCTGGATAGAGGGACCAGGTTAGTCCTGCTGAAAAGGTTACCTTTTCAAAGTCCTGCGTAAAAAGTTCTGTTTGCAGTGGAGGAGGCCATGAAGAGCAGGGAGAGCGTCGCAGATGGTTGTCACTGTAGCACGTAAACCAGGCCAGACAGTGCGTGCTGTCATTGCTGTTCCGCGAAGAGCTGGTCAGGTGTTACAGAGAGTCGTGGAGCTCCACTTTGCCAGTCGTCACTGGCAGTCACTCTAGCGCTATCAGTTGGGTTCATCTAAGCTTTGTGTTGGCAGTTGTCGCAGGTGGCCGAAACAGGTCTCAGAATGCTTGTTTCCGGTCAAGGGAAAACCTGGCTTGGCAGTTCGGGCTGGACTGTTCCCATGAGGCACAGGGTCAAGACTGATTTGCATATAGCTGGGTCTGAACTGGGGTGGCAAAGTGAGCTAAAGAACGATGATGGATTCAACCCAGATCTGTGACCAGGGGTGAGTGTCAGAAAAGTTTCAGCTCTCTGTCCATCATCTCCTTGTGTTTACTTTGTTCGCCCTATGTTGGCAGGTTATGCCCAGACGTGGGCACCTTGCTCACTTTGCCACTGGATTCAAACTAGACGGGCTGATGAGGGTGTCACCCCGAAACCGTCCCAGGATGCTTGCTTCCAGTCCAGGGAAGACCTGGCTTGGCAGTTTGGGCTGGACTGGTCCCATGAGGCACATGGTCAAGACTGATTTGCATATAGCTGGGTCTGAACTGGGGTGGCGAAGTGAGCTAAAGAACGATGATGGATTCAACCCAGATCTGTGACTGGGGTGAGTGTCTGAAAAGTTTCAGAGCTCCATCCATCATCTTGTGCTTGCTTTGTTCACCCTAAGCTGGCAGGGTATGCCCAGACGTTGGTCCCTTGCTCACTTTGCCACTGGATTCAAGCAAGCCTGGCTGATGAGGGGTGTTACTCCGAAACCGGTCCCAGGATGCTTGTTTCCCATCCAGGGAAGACCTGGCTTGGCAGTTCGGGCTGGACTGTTCCCATGAGTCTCAGGGTCAAGACTGATTTGCATATAGCTCGGTCTGAACTGGGGTGGCGAAGTGAGCTAAAGAACGATGATGGATTCAACCCAGATCTGTGACTGGGGTGAGTGTCTGAAAAGTTTCAGAGCTCCATCCATCATCTTGTGCTTGCTTTGTTCACCCTAAGTTGGCAGGGTATGCCCAGACGTGGGTCCCTTGCTCACTTTGCCACTGGATTAAAGCTAGCCTGGCTGATGAGGGGTGTTACTCTGAAAACGGTCCCGGAATGCTTGTTTCCGGTCCAGGGAAGACCTAGTTTGGCAATACGGGCTGGCCTGTTCTCATAAGGCACAGGGTCAAGACTGATTTTCATATAGCTGGGTATGAACTGGCTTGGTGAAGTGAGCTAAAGAACGATGATGGATTCAACCCAGATCTGTGACTGGAGGTGAGTGTCTGAAAAGTTTCAGCGCTCCGTCCATCATCTCCTTGTGTTTGCTAGAGTCTTGTTATGAACGGGCCTGTTCATGATTGCGAAGAGCCCATAACTTCAGAATTTTACCTTTCTTCACAGCAGGAGGTCAGTTGATGCCATCCAAGGGTCCAGGTCCTGGGCAGGCACCTCTTGGGGATCAGAAACTCACTCCAGCAGAGGCTAGCAGGGCTCAGGCAGGTCCAGTTGTAGGGCCAGTGCAGCAGATTAGACGGGCAGTTGCTGAGAGGCCTCTGGAGTTTGTTGTCTCCTGTAGCACAGACAGGAGGTCAGACAACTGACCCTTGGAGTCACTCATGTTAGAGCAAGTCAGTCCTCGAGCAGCAGGGCAGCCCTCTGGGGGTCAAGGCAGTCCACAAGCAGAAGGGCAGTCCTCTGGGTATCAAAGCCTGCCTCAAACATCAGGAAAGTCCTCTGGGGAGCAAGGCAGTTCTTCTATAATGTCCAAAGGTCCAGGAGTGTACAGAAGAGTGACTCTGGAGGTTCTCTGTCCCCATTCTCAATTTCTGGGCTCTTTATTAGAGACCATAACTCCCTTTTGGCTCCAATATTCAAACTTCACTATTTCAGGGGACTTGAATTGCCATGTTGATGATGCAAATAACGGCGCAGCTATTTCCCTTAGTGATTAGTTAGCAGCCCTAAATCTTGACCAGTTGGTGACTGGCCAACACATCAAGCCGGTCATATGCTCGACCTCATTTTTACCAATCTGCAGTCCCTTTGGGCAGGTAATCTGGAGGTACAGTTATGGTTGGACCATAAATTTGTCCCGTTAACTTTGGCATTGAATCTTTTTAAATCTAGCAATCGATCCATTGAAAGGACGGATACCAATATCCATCTTGGGGTAAATTACTTTGAACCTCCTTCGCTCAATGGCTGTCTATTCCTCTTTTTCTCTCACTGGAGATGTATTTAAGGATCTAGATTGTTTTAATCATTGTCTCACTGAGCCTATTGACGATGTAGTGCCTCAAGGGCCTTGCATCAGAAGAAGTGGACTAGCTCAGCCCCCTGGTTTTCATACTCCCTGGCTCAAGAACGTCTGGGCTATAGGCAGCTAGATCAATTGTGGAGGGCATCATACTCTGAGGCTGATAGAGCAGTATACAAAATTACCCTAAAAAATACCATAAATTCATCTTAGAGACAAAAAGAAGGCACTTTTCTTCTAACATAGAAGTGGCTAAGAATAATTCTCGTGCGAACTTCCAAATTTCCAAAGGTTTTCTCCAGCCCCCAAGTTGTTTACCGGTTCCCGACTTGTCACAAGAATTGTGTGACAAGTTGGCTGATTTTTTGATCATAAGATCAAAACCATCTGTGCTGGTTTGATTACTAATTGTCATCCTGAGGATGTCAAAATTAAGGTCTTGTTGGCCGATCCTATGGCCTCCTCATTCACTGATTTCAGTTTGATAACCTTGGAGCATTTTGAACGGGCTATTAGATACTATAATCCAGGTTCAACAACAATTTGGTCCAGCACTCCGAATTACAATTTCTCAGATTACATCATATGGTTTATACAAGACATTAATTCAGCAGGTGTTATTCCAATTTTCCTTTATTCATGAGCTCTTCTTCATAACAAAATAAAACCGTAGCCAACGTGTTTCGTCCTCTCGGACTTCTTCAGGGCTACAAATAATGTACATAAATACAGATTATATTTACAAAATAATCAAGATACAACAATAATTTAAAATATATACATCCCTCTTATCATCTAATTTAGTATGACTCTATATTACAGACGTCAGAATTTTTTATACTATCATATGACATAAGACCATATCATCGACCTATAATGTGTACATGTTTCGTTCATATTGACCCCTGCTGAAATCAAACATTTAGGTGGTAGTAAACTTATATTCTGTATGTTGCTAATACTATCTATTTGTAATCTCCAGATGGGATGGAGCTCATCTACTCTATATATACAATTCAGATTTGACGATTACCCACTATTTCCCAGAAGGATACCCACTTTATTTTCTTATATATGATTAGTTATTACCAGGGAAAAGTATGTTGGCCTTCTATTATGGATGCTTGGATGCTGTCTTTGACATGTAATCCGTATTCCTCAAAGTAATACTGGAAAAGCCTATCAAATAGAGTACGAAATGACCATAAGTCAAAACCCAAAATCACAAAGTAAACCTCTAGAGGATAAATATACGTTCCAAAGAATCCTACCTTGTCAAGGCAGAGTCTCTTCCTAGATGAGTTACTATTATTTTGGTAACCAGTTTTCTGTATGGTTTTGTACCATTAGCCAAGGTCTGGCATAAGGTATTGGGTGTTATCCCATTTAAACCTGTAATTAAATAAAATCATTCAGGCTCAAGAGAATAAGAAAGGTATTTCAATATATGTTCCACATGATATTCGCAATGTATTCAGAGGGTAAAACATCACTATAAAATGAGTGCCTCTCCTCATCCATTTGCATGAATTATATGCCAGTCAAAGAAGAAGTTCCGTGAATGTTTGGTGCCTGTACTAAGCCTCAGACACACTTCTTGGCTCAGCAATCTCGGCATACAGTGACCACAGAATCAAGAGTAAAGACACGAAAACAGCCTCCCTTTTAAAGTGACAATCCACCCGAGTTTGAAGCTGGTCCTAAAAAAGATACAACGAGTAGACAATCTCGTAGATAAGCACCCGATCACCTAACGTGTACAACAGAAATTGAAAAAAAAGGTCTAAATGGTCATTTTTCTACAAGGATTGCATCGGGGACATCAGTCAACCCCAAACATCAGAACCGGCGCCTGGGGGGCCAAAATGAAGACCTCTTCGATTACAACAGAGTTATCAATAGCCGCGAAAGTTTAGAAAATGGTCCACCATGGGTTGTTATGTAAGAAGTGAGGACCAAAAACCATGCCATTCCCAAACGTTAAATCCGACACCTGAACGGGCCAAAGAAACACCCTACCCATTGGGATAAAGTTATTAAATCACCTTCTTATTAGACACAGTAGTGGTCGATTTAAACGTGCCCCAGAAGGTGTCTCCCTCGTTAATTAGAATCGCCCAAAAAGTGTCCCGCACTTACTTTAAAAAATGGTAGCATGTGGCTTGCGTTATATCCACAGATCGTCTCACTGTTGTGCTCTGACAGTCTCATTTAAATAGCCCGCTACCTGCATCACCTGAAATTAATCGGTGCGTGCGTTCCCTTGGCGTCATATTCACGTGTCTGCCATCTTGAAATGTCTTTAGAACATATAAAATACATAGACTCACTATACTGGCAGGTTATGGAACACTGTATTGAAGTCAATAATTAGAGTGAACGGTCCAATTTATACAAACTTGTCCGTCCGTGGGTTTGAGCGAAACCCTTTCACAAATATAAAACAAACACTCGGAAACACCGTTCCTAGTTTCCGATAAAGTTTTACGGCCGCCAACATATATTCGTATTATATTATTTTTGCAGGCTACCTATGTTGGATGTTGATAAGACCTTTTATTCCTACACAGATATGGCCAGAGATTAATAATCTCTTTCAATCATGGCCTGTTCGTCCAAACTTGCGTGTCAAGCACGTCCCAGGTATATTATAAATTGCACAACGGAGAAACCAAGTTCCTCACCTATGTTATGTTATGTTGTATTTACATGTACAGGATTCTTATGTACCTATGATTATTTCATACTCACCTATTTGATTTTATTCAATATTTTTAACATATTCATGGAGATCTATTCATAATACTGTATGAGCAACCAAACAATATGATGGGACCCACAATACCTTTTCAAATGCCCAATTACCCGGTGATGTAGTATTTCTTATATTCAAAGATGATTGCCATTTTTGTCATAAAGCCTTAAAATATTGAGCCTGAAAGATTGCAAAGTAATTCACAGATTGTAGTGGAATTTACAGATGACATGTAAGAAAAGGAAGTTTACTTCATGATTGACCTCATGTATAAGTAGAAGAGTTTGAACACTACCCAAAATTCATTAGAACCATAACAACATTTAATTCCTTATTTTACAAATAACAGTGGTTCTATATAACAGCAGTGAGTATACTTTATGCACTCCCCTCCTTTGCAAATGATTCACAAAAAATGATATAATTCATTATTAATATTCAGTCCCAGGGAGAATGTTCTAAGGCGGCAAATCCAGCCTGCTTCTGCTTGTCGCAACGCCCGTTCCCTGTCGCCACCCCTCTCCTGACCCTTCACACGCTCTATTGCATGGAACCAAATTTTTGTTTCCTTGAGACTCTCTATATCAGACAATACCATCCAAAGTGATATATTTAAAAAAAGGATGTCTTGTAATGCACAAATGCTTAGGTCAAGAAAATGGCAACTTTCGAAAAGTGGCATTTTCAGAATTGTGACTTAAAATCCAACTTTACCATTAGAGAATTTTAAATTACAATTCATTTGAGGGTTCACATCATATTTCTAACTGCTCCCAAAGAAAAGTTATCACTTATTAAATGTAATAAGGAAACCCTGTGTTAGTTAATGGGAGAGAGAAGCCTTACAGTGGTGAAAAATGACCTTAGGAGTTTTTCACTACTAAGATGTAAATAGTAAACCCACATGTCCTACTTTTTAAAACTCCTGTACCCTGCCCTATGGGCTTTTAAGCCCCACCTTAGGGATGCCTTTAATCAGTAATAAAAAGGAATGTGTTGGTCTGGCACAAGGTTGATTTTGCCAGGTTGAAATGGCAGTTTAAAACTGCACTACAGGCTGCAGTTCCAGGCCTGAGACATGTTTTAAAAGGTTACTTGAGTGGGTGGCACAATGAGTACTTCAGGCCCACTAGTAGCATTTAAGTTACATGAAGTAACATTTACTGGAGGCTTACAAGTAAATTAAATGTACCATTCAGGTGGATGCCAATTGTACCATTCTTTAAGGCAAGAGCACAGGCACTTAAGGCAAGAGCAGAAGCACTTTAGCACTGGTTAGCAGGGGCAAAGTGCACAGAGTCCTAAAGCCAACAGAAACAAGCTCAGCAACAGAAGTCAAAAATCTGAGGGAGGCCCTGCAAAAATGGCCAGGGCCAACAGTCAGTCTCTTGGGAAGGTGTGCTTCTTTATCCAGTGAGACCAGTGCCCACCCCAGGAACTTTACACACCATGTATCTGTATCATCCTGGTGATGTTTTGGTGCTATGGTATGCTATTTATTTGAAAAGTTTTATGAAGCGCGAACAAGACCCTTACGGGTATCAGAGTGCTGTACAGATGTGGCGAAAGCACGAATAAAACCAAACACAATGGTACAAATGGTGTAGTTAAGCCACACACACACTGTCAAACAAAGGGGGGAAACAAACATGCTATGGTATTCTATGTGGATTTCTAAAGCACAAGGCTACCCGTAGACTTTCCAGCGCTGGCTAAGACATAGGGGCCGATTCCGATCTCGGTCGGAGGCGCACCCAATACCATTCGGTCGGGAAAAAAGCCATGCGAAAGCCTGTTTCCCGACCGAACCGTACGCGGGTCCGGCCGAGCGAGTACGATGCGAATTCACCGACCGACTCGTCCGGGCGTCCCGACTGCTCCGACCGACTCGCTCGGACTCGAACCGCTCCGACCGACTCGCTCGGACCCGATTCGCACCGCGCAATGGAGACGTTTTCCGGCCGGGTAAGTACGATGCGCACCTCGACCGCTCCGACCGACTCGCGCCGTCCGACTCGAACTCGCTGTCGGAGCCGTACTTTGGGGTCCGTGTCGGACCCCCCTGTACGCGTACCCGTGCGAGGCGCACACAGGGGGGACCCAAGGGTCCCCCTACCTGTGCGTGTACGCCGCGGGCGCTTCGCGGCGTACTCGCTGTAGGGGGCGCCCTTGTCCGCCTCGCACCCATTGAGGCAATGGGAGCCCGCGCACGCGTTGTACGACCGGCTCCCATTGAGTTCAATGGGAGTCCGACCGACTCGTGTCCGATAACATACGGACGCATCGTACTCGTTCGGTCGGACTGCACGGGTCCGATTCGGTCGGAAATCTCTCCGGGTCCGGCTCGGTCGGAGAGATTTCCGGCCCGAATCGGAATCGACCCCATAGTGTTACTTCGGGACAAGTAGAGAAACACAGTGGGGCTATTAATGTGGATATAGCCATGCTTTTAGCCTTTTTCGAAACTGTGATTTGTTGTTTAGGCACCTTAATTCTATGGGGAATGTGTTCCAAAATTTGCGGATGAGATATGAAAAGGACCTACCGACCCATCTGGCCTTGTGATTTCTAGGTACCTTCAAGAATCGACCCGTAGAGGATCTTAAAGCCCTACTGAGGGAGTAGGGGGTCAAGAGTTCCCTTATAGTGCGTCCTTTGATGTTAAGGCCTCCATGTGCCAGATAGAGGGTCTGATTTAGATATCAGCGGATGGGTTACTCCATCACAGCAGTGATGAATATCCCGGCCTCCGAAATATAAATCCCCTAGGATATAATAGGATTTATATTTTGGCGGATGGGATATTCGTCACCCTTGTGACAGAGCAACCCGTCCGCTGAGATCTAAATCAGGCCCAGAGTGTTTTAAATTTTATCCCTGCCTCAATGGGGAGCCAGTGCAGGTAAGCTAGAGCACTTTATGCTGAGGCAAATTTTGGGTCCTTGTATAGGATCCTTGCTGGCACATTTTGGACAACCTGGAGCCTTTTGATGACATATTTGGGGAGCCTATGCAGAGAGAGTTCCAGTAGTACAACCGGGAGAGAACAAGGGATTACACCACAATTCTTCTGGACACACTCGGGATAATGTCTAGGAGTGTTCTGAGGTTGCCAACACAAGTCAACGCAAGTTTTGTGGCCCGTGTATCCATTGAAAGGGACTTGTCCAGCCACATCCCAAGGCTTTTCATAGGGGAGGAGGGGATCGGTGGATTGGCCAAACATTCATGCCAGTCTGTAGGTGGTTCAGGGCCAGGCCTGTTCCCCAGAATCATCAGCTCAGTTTTTTCGCTGTTCAGTTTTAAGCAGCAGTTCGGCATCCACTTAGATACATTTTCCAAGCAGGGAGACAGCTGATGGGACTCTGAGCCTTTTCAAGGGGCAAGGGAGACGACCAATTGTGTGTCGTCAGCTTATGATACTATTGACAGCCCAAACTCCTGAACAATATTTTCCAATGAGTGCATGTACAGGTTAAAAAGTGTGGGGCTGAGGGCAGAACCCTGTGGGACCACACACTTCAAGGGAAGGACGTCAGAGTAGTATGAATTCTCACAAATTTGGGAAGATCTGAGGTGAGCCAATTAAGAGCGGAGCTCTTTATTCCAGCTTCCCCAATTCTGTACGTAAGTG
This sequence comes from Calotriton arnoldi, assembly GCA_963921515.1. Lineage (NCBI taxonomy): Eukaryota > Metazoa > Chordata > Amphibia > Caudata > Salamandridae > Calotriton > Calotriton arnoldi. The sequence continues at coordinate 462,435 of CAWUFW010002735.1, read as the reverse complement.
TCTCATGGTCAACCCTGTTGAACGCTGCACTTAGGTCCAGGATGATGATAGCAGCTGTTCCTTCCTCATCCAGCAGCATTTTCAATTCCTCTGTTACTGCAAGAAGGGCAGTTTCTGTACTGTGTTGTATACGGATTCCCATCTGGGAAGTGTGTAGTAGATGATTTTCTTTAAGGAATGTAGACAGTGTTTGGTTGACATGCTTCTCTAACACCTTGCCTATGACTGGGAGCAGGGAGATTGGCTTATAGTTCCCTGGGCATGTCAGATTGAGATAGTTTTTTTAGCAAGGGTTTGACCATCGCATGTTTCCACTTAGATGGCACTAGTCCAGTGGAAAGAAACAAGTTAAGGAGTTCCAATATAATCGAGAAGGTGGCTGGAGCTCCTTGTGACAGTGTGTGTGTGGGCGCGGGGTCAAGCGGGGGCTCTGATTTGACCTTGCTGAAAAGGGTGGGAAGTTCTTGACACTGTGTCATGTGCCCACTTGACACTAGCATGTGTTCTGTTAGGTTGAGAAATTGCTTTGACAAATCAAGTATTTGAATAACAGACATCAATGAATCAGCCTACAAGTAGGCCTAGTTATATATATGAGTAGACCCAATGGTACTGGGACCTGGGTTGAGACAATACAATAAAGAGTGGTCCCAGCAAAATCTACTTTGCCACAACACTTATATTGTGTAAACACAAATTCAAACAAAACATACATGAAAATGAAAGATTAAACAGTGTTATTTATTCACACTGTCATGTTCTCAAATACATCTATTACGCAATCAAAATTCATAAACAAAGTGCCCAAAACGACAGGGAAAAGAGAGGGATCGTAAAGGAAGTGATTCCGTGAAGGTAAAGTGTGAGAGCAAGAAGTAAATGTGCAAACAATTAAATCATAATTATCAACAAAAGATTCCAGATTTAATTTTCACCATTAATGCACCATAATATACATAATTTTTGTAGCCAGGCCTAAAAATTGAAAAACACAGTGAAATAATCTCTGTCGTTTCTGGCTGGTTCAAAAAGGAGTGTCGACGTTTCGACCCCGATTGAATGTAGGTTTTGTCGCACCTTACGGGGGGTCTTCATCAGGACAGTGGTGGGGGAGGGAGAGGCGGGCACCTAGGATTTAATTTGAAAGAAATTTAAAAGTGAGCACCTCCCCGGGAAGAGAACATTAAAAACCAGTAGAAATAGGGGCCAGATGGTCCCTAGAAATTACCGTAGTAGTCCTGCAGACAGGACTTTGGTGGGGCAATGGTATGGGCCCGTGGGCTCCAAGATGCCGAGAGCGGAAAAAACTGCACCTGCAAAAGTAAGGCGTAGTTACAAACCTGAGTCCCACAACTATTAAAAGGGATCAGAGGTTAAAAAAGCAGAAATGCAGAAATGCCAAGGAATAAATCAGGGGCACTTACGCTAATCCGAAATAATCAGACCTGTCCCAATCACATTTCTAGGGAGGTCCTGCCAAGATACATCAGCCAAGGACTAAACTGCACGAATCTATTAGTCAAAAGAGGAAGGGGGAAATAACCTAAAAAACCAAAAACTACATGGATTTCCTCGTACATAATCATTAAATAATGAAATGATGAAATACCTGCTCTCTCCACCACAATACTGCGCACACGAGTGCAGAAAATCTGTGGAGAGAGGGCATGGGATAATTAATAATGCTAGGAGCGCTAGGATACACAGGCCAAGATTGAACGGGGTACGTAAACAACTCACCGCTCCTCGTGGTTGTAAAGCGTATCTCAATTCGTCAAAGCCGCGCAGTGCTCAATCTAGAGCAAACAGATAAAAAATACCAAACATCAGTCCATATGCGGACAGATTGGGGAGAAAATGAGACTCATCATACTGCGAGGCTTACCGCTACGTGACGGCTGTAGACTATGGCAGGATGGAGGGAAACGAACAAAAACTCCGTCATCCTTAAATAGACGTCCGCAAAGATGACGTGCCGGTAGCAGTCGCTAGATGCTGTTATTAACGCATCACCGCGTAATTGACCATTCAAAAGGAAAGAGAAAATAGACTTAGGGTAAGCGATGTTAAGTCACCGAGGACGGAAAACCCATATCAGCCACAATTTCGGAAAATATACAAAACAGTATTGATACATATTAATGTAACTTCAAACACACAAGTAATAGAAAACAGTATTAATCTGAAAAAAATTTGAAAAAAATTCCGGTGTAATTGTCAATACGTAGAAAGTCAGAAAAGATTAAACATAAATAGATACATAAATACAAGGTCAGTATGCACACTCGGTCAGCATGTTAAATTGGAACAAAACATATGACACCACGTTCCTGGTTAGCAATATGGACCGCATATGGACTGATGTTTGGTATTTTTTATCTGTTTGCTCTAGATTGAGCACTGCGCGGCTTTGACGAATTGAGATACGCTTTACAACCACGAGGAGCGGTGAGTTGTTTACGTACTCCGCTCAATCTTGGCCTGTGTATCCTAGCGCTCCTAGCATTATTAATTATCCCATGCCCTCTCTCCACAGATTTTCTGCACTCGTGTGCGCAGTATTGTGGTGGAGAGAGCAGGTATTTCATCATTTCATTATTTAATGATTATGTACGAGGAAATCCATGTAGTTTTTGGTTTTTTAGGTTATTTCCCCTTCCTCTTTTGACTAATAGATTCGTGCAGTTTAGTCCTTGGCTGATGTATCTTGGCAGGACCTCCCTAGAAATGTGATTGGGACAGGTCTGATTATTTCGGATTAGCGTAAGTGCCCCTGATTTATTCCTTGGCATTTCTGCATTTCTGCTTTTTTAACCTCTCATCCCTTTTAATAGTTGTGGGACTCAGGTTTGTAACTATGCCTTACTTTTGCAGGTGCAGTTTTTTCCGCTCTCGGCATCTTGGAGCCCACGGGCCCATACCATTGCCCCACCAAAGTCCTGTCTGCAGGACTACTACGGTAATTTCTAGGGACCATCTGGCCCCTATTTCTACTGGTTTTTAATGTTCTCTTCCCGGGGAGGTGCTCACTTTTAAATTTCTTTCAAATTAAATCCTAGGTGCCCGCCTCTCCCTCCCCCCCACCACTGTCCTGATGAAGACCCCCCCGTAAGGTGCGACTAAACCTACATTCAATCGGGGTCGAAACGTCGACACTCCTTTTTTGAACCAGCCAGAAACGACAGAGATTATTTCACTGTGTTTTTTCAATTTTTAGGCCTGGCTACAAAAATTATGTATATTATGGTGCATTAATGGCGAAAATTAAATCTGGAATCTTTTGTTGATAATTGTTTGCACATTTACTTCTTGCTCTCACACTTTACCTTCACGGAATCACTTCCTTTACGATCCCTCTCTTTTCCCTGTCGTTCTGGGCACTTTGTTTATGAATTTTGATTGCGTAATAGATGTATTTGAGAACATGACAGTGTGAATAAATAACACTATTTAATCTTTCATTTTCATGTATGTTTTGTTTGAATTTGTGTTTACACAATATAAGTGTTGTGGCAAAGTAGATCTTACAAGTAGGTCTAGACACACCAAAAAGACGACAAAGTTAATATATTCATATATGTGTTTCATTTGAAAAGTAGGGCTGTCATACATAAAATGACCAAACAAACATTACAAACAAACATATAAAGTGACTTAATCTTGTGTCATTTACAAACTACCATTACATTGGTGACAATTGCAAACTGACATACATTACATTAGTACATAAATATGTACAAGTGAAACAAGGTCTCCATCCAAGTAAGATTACTTGAGTTCAACAACAACCCATATAGGTTTTATCATTCATTTTATGGTCATCGTGACTCTGGACGTGAGAAAAGTGTCGACGTTTCGACCCTGGTGAGTGTATTATTCGAAAGTCATCACGTAGGGTCTTCTTCAGGACAGACCAGCTGGTGAGAACAGCCCAATCGTAGGTTCTAAAAACTCAAGAAGAAGAAAAGACTCCTCCACACCCGGATAGAGTCTGTGTTGAGGACATAAATCAAGATGTCAACAGGTAAATGGAAATAGTTGCCTTCATAGTCTGTACGGTGCTACAAAGTTCCAACTGTAGTGTTTCCGTTAGTCCATGTTCAAAGGCAGCCAAGTTCAAAGTCAAGGGATTATATCCAAAATCTGGCAGCAAGTCTCAAAATGTAATTTCTGGGTGCAATCGATCCGTTGGTATGCAGTGAATGCAACAAGTGCCGGTGTCGGAGAAAGAAGCATCCGCGAGTTGAGAAGCTCTTAGCTGGAAGGAGATTACGTCGCTTTATATATTTGTTTGTAATGTTTGTTTGTTCCTTTTATGTATGACAGTCCTACTTTTCAAATGTAACACATATATGAATATATTAACTTTGTCGTCTTTTTGGTGTGTCTAGACCTACTTGTAGGCTAATTAATTGTTGTCTGTTATTCAAATACTTGATTTGTCAAAGCAATAGCTCAAGCCAACAGAACACACTGTAGACTTTAACGTATACACCCAGGTTCTGAGGGACACAGAGTTACCCCATTAACTTAAATGGTTTACCTGACACTAGCAGCAGATCAGGGCCAACTTCTCTGTCTCTGTTCCAGGATGTATTATCTTGGTTAAGCTTTCCCAGGATCTTAACAACTCCCAGGGTAGAATTTCAGATTGGCTTTTTTGCTTCCTCTAAGGCTCCCCTGGTGAGTGACCGAGTCCCATTCTTCATGTATGGTGTCAAGTGCTAAGGTAGAGCACAGGTTGTCCTTCTCTGACAGATGTGCTTATTTATTGGATCCTTCCCACATCAGGTCAGTGGAGCCAATTTCCCAGACTGGCCTCCAGCCATGACAGACAGAATGCTGGGTTACTTGAGTCCAGGTGGGATCTGAGAGCACTGTGGGAGAGATGTAGACTAGTGGAGGTGGTAGGGTGTAGTAAATCTTCTAGATTAAACTGCATTCCATACAGTAAGGTAAGTTCCAAAAAGAAGGATTTATTCTCAGAAATGGAACCCGCTGCACAAGTCACTCAAGCAAACATTTCCTCTTTAAGTCAAACCAATGCATTCTAAATTGATCCTGCAGAGGAGAAAGAGCTTAAAGGCTTACAATGGTAAGCTAATATACCACACACCTCCATCCCAAACAACACAGAACCCCAAACACCGCTATTTACAAAAACAAATACAAAATAAACATATGAAAAGAACAGTAACAACAGAACATTTCTTACAATGACAAAAAATATAAAGAGCAAAATGGAAGGATCTTCTACTACGTTCTTCCAACCACTAAATTATTGAAATTACAAACTTCAACATTTTCTGACTTGGCAGAACCTGGATTAAGCTTTATAACTTTTTGAGGGACAGTGTCTTTTCTTCCACACTCTTATACCTTTTTTTGGTAATTTCAAACATCAAACGATCTCCTACTCTGACTGACATCCTTCTCCCTCTTTTGATTTTGTCAAAATACTCTTTTCATCTAAGTAGTTCTCTTTCTTCTCCTAGCTTCACATGAGCAGCCTCTTCTTCCCCTAATGCATTTGAGGAACTCAATCACAAATTTACCCATGGGGAACAAATCATTATACAAGGTTTCCTTTTGTGAAATAATTCAAAGGGGGTAACTCTAGTTTTGGACTACGGTGTAAATCTGTACTGCTCAGCGTGATCTACTACAATACGCTTCCAGCACACACCCATGACAGTAGATAAAATAATAGCTTCCTTAAGTGTTTTTTTAAATCTCTCAATCATGCCATTCATTTGAGGGTGATAAAGACTATATTTTTTGTGAGCAATACCTCTGGCCAACAAAACTAAGTCATAGTTTTAGACATCGACTGCACCCTGTTATCGGTTAAAATACATTTGGGATTACTCTACGACAACTTCATCGACCATCCACCAGGTGCCACAGATGGCCCCCCACCCCCCAGAAACATCAGCCAGCCCACCATCTCCAACTGGACACCGATCACGGCCGAAGACACCGCCTCGACCATGAAAAGCATCCACTCGGGGGCCCCCACCGACCCCTGCCCCCTCACATCTACCACAGAGCCGCGGCCGCCATCGCACCCAAACCTCAACGCACCATCAACACCACCTTCAAAACAGGCACATTCCCAGATGACTGGAAGCGTGCAGAAGTCAGACCCCTGCTCAAGAAGCCCACAGCTGACCCCACTGACCTCAAGAACTATCGGCCGATCTCGCTCCTCCCCTTCGCAGCCAAAGGTGCAGAGAAAACAGTCAACAGGAAACTGACACGATTCATTGAAGAGAACGCCGTCCTCGACCCGTCCCAATCCGGATTCCGAAGCAACCACAGCACAGAGACCGCCCTACTCACCGCAACAGACGACATCCGCACCCTCCTGGACCAAGGCCACTCCGCAGCCCTCATCCTACTCGACCTATCAGCGGCCTTCGACACCGTCTCCCACCGCACACTAGTCGCCAGACTACATGACGCAGGCATACAAGGAATAGCCCTGGACTGGATCCGATCATTCCTCACCGGAAGAAGCCAAAGGATCAGACTCCCAACCTTCCTCTCCGACCCTACGAAAATCACCTGCGGAGTCCCACAGGGTTCATCACTGAGCCCCACCCTCTTCAACATCTACATGGCCCCCCTCGCAGCCATCGTCTGACAACACGGCCTCAACATCGTATCCTACGGAGACGACACCCAGCTCATCCTCTCCCTCACCAAAGACCCCACCACTGCCAAACTCAACTTCCAGAAAGGAATGCAAGACGTCGCAGTCTGGATGACCAACAGCTGCCTGAAGCTCAACGCTGAGAAGACAGAAGTCCTCATCCTCGGTACCACCCCTTCTGCATGGGACAGTACCTGGTGGCCGACTGCCCTCGGAAGCCCACCTACCCCCTCAGACCACGCCAAGAACCTCTGCATCATACTCGACTCATCACTCACCATGAACCGACAGGTCAACGCCGTCACCTCCAGCTGCTTCAACACCCTCTGCAAGACCTTCAAGTGGATCCCCCCTGAGTCAAGGAAGACAGTCACCCACGCACTCATCACCAGCAGACTGGACTATGGAAACGCACTCTACGCCGGTATCAGCAAGTCCCTACTCCGCAAACTCCAGACAATACAGAACACCGCCGCCAGACTCGTCCTCGGCATCCCCCGACACGAACACATCAGCCAACACCTACGAAGTCTCCACTGGCTCCCAGTGGAGAAAAGAGTCACTTTCAAAATCCTCACTCAGGCCTACAAATGCCTACACAACAACGGACCCAAATACCTCAACGAAAGAATCAACTTCCACGTACCCAAAAGAAACCTCCGATCTTCCAACCTCGCACTGGCTGAAACCCCGTGCATCCACAGAGCCAGAGCAGGTGGAAGATCCTTCTCTCACATTGCAGCCAAGACCTGGAACGAGTTACCGGCAGACATCAAACGCGTCCCCTCCCTGAACACCTTCAGGAAGACCCTCAAGACTGGCTCTTCGGCTAAACAGATCTGCGGACCCCCCCCCGCGCCTTGAGACCCTCACGGGTGAGTAGCGCGCTTACAATTCCCTGATTAATTGACTTTCACTAGCAAAAACGTCTGACAAACATTTGATGACAGAAGAAGTAGAAATGTCATGTACAGTCTTCACTCCAGGCCACCTCGAATACATGCCCATGAGAACAAACATGTACAATCTATCCCCTCTAAAAAACAAAGGAGCCATTGTGTCAAAAGCTACCTTATCCCAAGCCTTTTCAGGAATCTTCCTGCAAACCATCGGTGCAGATCTTAACCTTTTTGATCTATCACACAACCTACCCTCAACTTGCATCTCACCGATCATTCAGTTTGCAAATCGATACCTGACCACCAATATGAGGAATGTAATCTTTATTTGAATTTATTCTACCTTCCTGCCCTCATGAGCAAATAATTCTTCCTGTACAGCCACCGGAGCCACTAGCCTGGTACCTCTAAACAATAAACCATCTTCCATAGATAGTTAATGAAAGCCTTTCCTACATAATTTCTCATCCTCTCCTAGAACACTTTTACATTTTCCAGCTAACACCATATGACAAAGCATTTTAAGAGCAGAGTCTTTATCTTTTTCTGGTATCCATTCTTTGTGAAAAACACAACCCATAGTGACAACACAAACTCTGCACGCCTCGTCTTTCCATCAAGTATCCCTGATTTCATTCTCCTCACAGGACTTACTCAAAAATCTAGATAAACAATCTGCTGCCTTATTGGTTACTTCAGGTATGTATTGAACATCAAAATGAAAATCTTGTAAAGCAACAATCCATCTGCAAATACGGGATGAAACGCAGTCCAGCCCCTTGTTAACAAAAATGGTACATATCGGTTTATGGTCAGTCTGCACCAAAAATCTTGTTCCGCACAAAAACTGTTTGAACTTATTGATTGCCCAAAACAGCCAACGCTCCTTTCTCTATTGTCGAATACCTGCTTTTTGTCTCTTTTAAACTCCGAGAGGCAAAGGCAATAGTTACCTCCCGGCCATGTTGCTTCTGCTTGAGTACTGCTGCTAAACCCTTAACACTAGCATCCGTGGGTAATAGAACAAGGCAAACTAGGAATACAACTTCTTAGGGATTGAGCATTTGCTAAACACTGTTTAGTCTCCTTGAATTCTCTTTCACAGTAATCACTCTTTACAAAAGATTATCCTTTTCTCATTAATTTTCTGATAGCAGAAGTTTTGCCAGCAAAATCCTGAACAATTTGGGAATTAAATTCCAGTGTACCCCAAAAAACATAGACCTCCTACTTTTTACTACGAGATGACAATTCCAGGATTGCATTTATCACTTTTTCCTTGGGATGAACCCCTTCCTTCAAAATTACATGTCCCAAATAAATCTCCTCACAACCAAATTTACACTTTTTACTTTTCAATTTAATGCCCTTAAAAATCTTAAGAACCTCTTTAATAGTATTCATGTGATCTTCAAGAGAATCATTAAAAATAAGAACATCATCCTGAAAGAACCTTACATGAGGTTAATGTCCAAATACATTTGTCATTAATCTTGTAAAAACTGCAGCAGCAGAACACAAACCAAAAGGTACGTGATTAAATTTAAAACTTCCAAATGGTGTAATGAAAGACGTAAGAGTTTTTGAGTTCTCTGTCAACTTGACCTGATGATAAGCCAAAGTTAAATCTAATGTAGGAAAGTATTTAGCTCCAACTAGCAAATAAATAATTTCTGTAATATTAGGTAATGGAACGTGATCCTCAATCACTAGTTCATTCAATTGTCTCAAATACACACAGATCCTAATGTCCGCATTGAACTTGGAGGCTACCACAATTAGTGCAAGCCTCTCCGTAGCTTGCATGGTCTCAATTATACCTTGAGCACAATGTCTGTCTAATTTCTTCTTGACACTGTCCTGTAAAGATAGGCACACACTTCTGACCTTACACACCACAGGTGCAAACTAAGTTTCAGAACTGTGCAATGCATGCAACCTTTCACACTACCCACCTTGTTTGAGAAGACATCAGGAAACTCTTTCAACAACATATCAGGAAACAAATTGCAAGATTCCACTTTGTATACTAACAGTTGAGGAGAAGAATTGAGACCAATATAAATACCTAATAACTTCTGATGAGGCCAATTTAAGATGGTATCACCTTTTACTGGTACACAACTCTTACCAGTTGTGTGATTTCCTCTAAATTCAATTTCAGCATCAAAATATCCTATTAATTCTATGGGTTTCCCACCATAACTGAAAGAGAAAACATCTGGGTCATGTATAACAACTTTAACTTCAAACAAACGTGCAAAATCATGGTCAGAAATTAGCAATAGATGTGCTCCAGAGTCCATCATCATATTAATCATCTCACCATTTATGGAGACGTCATCTGAAGGATGTTCACACATGCTTTTGGAAATGGCATTAATTTCATCAGTAATCTGAAGAATAATTTCTTCACCTCCAGAGCTCATTCACCTTCACCTTCACTTCCCTCTTAACACCTCACACAAGCCAAAGAGTGTTCAGCATGTTCATCTATGGCAATAACTTCCCCTAGCTTAGGATTATCTTTGAGCCATAGTTCCTCTCTAATTTTATCATTAGTACATTTTAAAATAAGCTGATCTCTAATTCATTCCTCAATGTAAGTCACCAAAATTACAAGTGGACATTAACTTTTTTAAATTGGTGATATACGTTTCAACTTTCTAATCCTTGAGTTGCTCTCTCATACCAAAATGATAACGTTCTAATATGGTAGAAACTTTAGGTCAAAAATGTCTATCTAATTTCTTCAAAGCAATTTCAAAATCATTCAGTGAACCAGATGTTGAATCAGAATCATCATCAGATAGTTCCGGAAAAGTTTCATACATTTTTTGACCCTCAGCACCTAAATAATGTATAAGCATAGAGGTTTTCCCATCTGGTGATAAATTTGAGCCACAAACTTTTAAATAGTTAATGAAAACCTTTTTTCCATTTTGACCACCGCAGCACTGGTTACCCAGGAGATGACAAGAAAAACGAATGTGGTGATATATATTGCATGTTCAATGTAGGAAGACATTGACACCTGATGTAGTGCCCACAGAAATCCCCCTGAAAGGTAGTAAAGTTAGAGAAACAGAAATAGAACAACAAAGAATATAGTACTGATAACAAAAAAAATGTACTGACAGAAAAATAAAAATAGAACAACAAAATTGGAGAAAAATGAGAAGTGTTCTAGTGTTTGAAAACACCCAAAGATGAATTGCCCAATAGTAGCTTGAGGAATCTTGTCAGAAATGACGTCTGGTTGGTGCAAGAGGAAGGGAAGCTGAGGAGATACTGCAAACAAGGAGTTGAAACAAAGTACACACATCAACAGCAATAAATGCCATGACAGGTAAGGTGTAAAAATATATCTTGTAGAGCACAGATTGCCCGTGAAGCTAATGAGAATATTTGAAGCTGATGAAAAAAATGTGTCTCTTGTAAGAAGTGTGCTCAGGAGCCGAAAAACAGCAAGTCACGAGATTAAAGAGAAGCCAAAAGCTTCCACTATGCCTGCTAAGGGGCACATATAGACGTCGAAAATCATAGGGCTCAGAGAACCTTCAGCGGCAAAGCAAATATTTATTGAAATGATCCTTATCCTTCGCTTAGGTAGCGTGGGCAGAGGTTGCAGGCTTATTCGCAGAACTGTTTCAAGGGTGCTAAGCTGCTACAACACCAATAATGCAGTCAACAAATAGAGAATGTAGAACCAATCAAATTTCATAAAATTAAAGAGAAATTTATTGACTAATACTTAAGAAAAAAAGTTGGAAAATCTAGGGCCACCATTATTTAGCAAAGTAGCTCAGTCAGGTGCCTAAGCCGGTCTCCAATAGCATCTCAAAATGTCCCCACTGAGAGATAAAGAGCATGAGCCAGGTCTCTCTATCAAACAGGTTCCCCCCACTCGAATGCTTCCACTTCTTCTTTGCCATGAGACTAACATTACATCATCTGGCAAACAATGAAAGATCCACTTCTTCCTCCAAGTGTATGGTTTTGAATATATCTTTCAACCTGACTGTAGTCTTTCTTCTCCCTGTTCCTTGTTTACCTGTTACCCTGCATGGCCCATTTGTTATTTCAATTCATTATAAAAACCATAAATAAAACCAATTTACAAAATCTTTCAAATACATGTAAATCAGAGTCACAGTTAACATGGGCTACTAAGTAAATCATACAAATCTATCAGAAAAAATAAAAGTTTTGAACAAATGACTGTGCTTCCAAGGGTCTTATCATCAGAGCCTTAGTAGAAATAAAACATAATAAAACTTTTGAATATATGTGGTTTGAGATTGATTGGTAGCTAGGCCTGGCAAATATAGTTATCTTCATTATGAATTTTTTTGAAGTAAAAACTTTACCTGCATGTTCCAATTAGGACATGTTGAGGTTGGATAAACACTTGGAGCTCCTACGGTGAAGAAGAAATCTAACCCTGAAAAAGCTCCAAGCAGTAAAATGTTTTCTACAATAGCAGGTGCTTGATGCAAGAGCATCAGTTCCAGTGCCCTGCATTTTTTGCTCCTGTTTCTGGACCAGAGTATCAGAACAGTAGACTGAGGAGGAATGCTGTTCCATTACTTTGGACAAAGTTGTCGGCAGTTTGCTTTGGGGAGATTTGTGAGAGTATGATAAGGGCTGGAGTAAGAGGAATTGCTGGAGGAGGCTCATGAGTCTGCATCGTTGTCAGTCAGTTGCAGATACTTTTGTACTGTTCAAGTCAATGCAAGAATATTAAAACAAAACTGTAATGCTTGGAATTATGCACTACCAGATCATGACATGAAGCAAAAGACCTTTAAGCTTCAGAACTGTTCGCTGCAGTCTCTTGATCATTTGAATGTCACAGTGACCAGATGACCTCAGGATATCATGTGCTTGAGTCTCTCCACAGCACGCCAGAATGGCAGTACAGAAGTCAAGACCATTGCTTTGGCTCAAAATCTACATTTTTCTCTTGTTCCAGGTCTGCTACAAAGCTCAGCAAGGCTAGCAAGGTCCTCACTGAGAATACTGGATTTAATATATAAAGGGTGCCAGTTGTAAGCTGAAGAAACTCCTACTTTTAGCACAAGGTGACCTTCGCAAAATGCAGAGAGTTATATTTAGACAACTAACATTTGTGCATGATTCACTGTAATCCCAAGTGGACAGAGAATAGGTCATTTTTTTGGATAAGAGTAATATGCATCTTTCTCCAGTTTTTTTGTCCTTCAGTGTCATTCCATGTAGTGAAGCAAGCAGAGGTCTTGCTATCAGGTAAGATTTAACACGGTTAATGCAGACACTGTAGATATCACTATACAGTCAAGGTTCCTCACAAGCTTGAATCATGACTGGGCAGACTCCTCCCTCCATACTTCTAAGGAAGTCTGTTATTAACTATGTTTAATGATCGGAACGTGGAACACACAGGGGTCCACTATATCCTAAAGCTGTTTTATTCTAAATAGGCCATATTTTGCGAATGAATGATTATTAATCCACCCATTTCCTCTTCTATGAGTGGTTTATTTCTAAATAAAAGCATATTTTTCAAGATTAATAGAGGCTTCATTGCAGCAGTGTCCAACCTGTAGGCTGCCTCATGATGTATATTTTGTATGGAAACCCTTAAAGATCCCCTTAACTAAAGCCAACTATCAAGTTATGTTTATTGAGCGTGTGGTTTTAACCTTAGCACTTCACTTGTTTTCATTGTTTTTGATAAATCTGAAATTAGTTAGGCTCAGTATTAATTATGCACATTTAAAATATTTACTTTCCTAATATATGCATCTTATCATACATATGTTATATAAGATAAAAACAATCCCACTTAAGGATCTGAGATAGGAATAAGTGAGTTAAAAACAGTGTTGAAATAATGGCGTGCAAAAATCACTTTTTGAAATCATATCTGATGAAGTAAAATGTTAAGACAAAAGGGGTGCTTTTCAGACCTCATTGCCCCTTTTTAGGGACCATTGGCACTGCCACTTCCCTCACAGACCTAATGATACTTGCATTTTCAACAGCCTAAATTTTCCTCAGTTAACCGGCCTTCCACAGGAAATGGATGACAACAATTTTTCTCATCTTCTTTCAATTATCAAACAATTCCTCTCCTTATCGATCCAGCCGAATTATCCCAACAACTAGCTGCAGATTTAAATGTTACTTGTGTCCCTTCTATATAGAATTTCTACTTTAAAAAAATTGGCCATATCTCCCAATTTTCCAAATGCTTTTCAGGCCTGGCCAAAAAGCATACACACTAGCCACCAAAACTACAATGAGGGGAAGGGATAAAAATGTCACCTCAACTCGGGTAAGTGAAGCCTGTCCAGAGTATGCTCACTTACCTCCTCAAGATTGCTTCTCTCTGAGATCACTGGAGAGCAGGTGAAACTCCCGGCAGCAAGGGAATACACCATTCATTATTGGATCTATGAGTGGAGTAGGGGATGGATGAAAGAGGTCTTATTTCATCTTAGGGTTCACTCCGCTCCACCATGTACCAGGCTCTAGAGTAGTGGATCAAAATCAAGTAGCTTAACATGTCAAACTGCATAAAGGTAATTTAAACCCCCCCAACCCTTAACAATACAAATCCACCCACATTAGACAATCTTTTACCCCAGGGAGCCCAGCCTCACATTTTGGCTTTAGTGGTCTAATTTCACAGCATACCTTATTTAGATACCCTTTTCTCATTGCCTTAATCACTTTTGTTTACAACAGACTGAACAGTTCTCAGGATATTTCTACCTTATCCCTCAATTTAACATATTCTATCAGCTGTAGGCAATTTTCTCAGAACACAGAATAGTAATACCCATATATGGTTACTTCTGATATTCCCACCTTTTGGTAATGTTTATCAACTCATAACTCTTTTTGTCTATTAACCAGCTATAGTAGGCATGCCCTATCCTGTTTGAACATCCCCTCAGATTTAAAAATGATATGTGTGCATTGCAAACATGATATTTACAATGTCTTTCTAAAACCTCTGTTCACTTCACTTTTACCACCTCTCTTATACTTGCCTACAATGTCTTGTTCTCTATAGCATGCAGGGGGCTGGGCATAGAGAGTGGAAAAACAATAATACCCCTTCAACAGAAGTTTTTTAAATTTTATTTTTCAGCAGCATTCTTTAATTTGTGATCTTAGTAGCCAAAATAAAATCACTTTTATGTTGTTTTCATTTATAATGATATATCTTGACCACTGCTTACCAAGAACTGCATGCGTCTCTATGCAGACAGCAGTACTTTACTCGCAATACAATCTCTATGAAGACACCTGTATTGGATTTGTAGTCATACTTCTTTCTAATGTTAAGTTATTTTCAGTGAATTTTAGCTTAGTAATAATGTACTTTGCAGTAGCCTGACATTTGTCTGTAACCTAAGCCCCAGTGCCTCGTTCCTTAGTAAATGCAGGACATGGATCTTGGCCTTCATCTGGGACCTCTGCCCTATATTGCTGCCCTTAGTACCTATTTTGCATGGCTGGTGTTCTTTTCTAGCAAAGAATATGCATAGTGTAGTTTTAGGTCATGTCCTGTGGCCAATAATCTGTCCCTTGGTACTAAGCCTGGGCGTAGTTTGCGTAGTAGCACTTCACGTAGCTACGTGAAGTACAGCTTCAACTACACATAGCTATGCAAATTGCGTAGTGCATAGCTGTGTGCTTGACTGCACTGTACAATAATTACCAAAAGCATCTTGTACAGTACAAGTTAAGATAAAATAAATATTTCTGTCTTTATATGCTAAAAATGCATATAATCATTTCACTAAAGTGAAAACAAAAAGTTAACAAGCAGTGAGAGAGGTGATGATTTTGGTATCCTCGCTAACTTAGGGAGAGAACCAAGCAGATGTCTTGAAAACAAAAAGCACATCTTATTGAACGATTCGGTGGTGGTCCCATCCTCTTAGGACCACCCCAAGCACAGTTATTGGCAAAAATACAATCCCAACCAAAGGCCCTGCAAAGCATTATGGGACGAGATCAGCAGTGGGCAGTGAATATTATAGTATCCAATATCAAAATAATTCTACAAAGAGCTGCAGTTCCACTCAGTCGTTACTAGGTGTCCCTCACGAGTCAAATGCAAAAGCTTCATGAAAGGTTTTCAATACTTTTGCATTTGACTTGTGAGGGACATCTTGTAACGACTAGTGGAACTGCAGCTTGATGTATTAATAATTTCAATGCTTTTGCATTTGACTCGTGAGGGACACCTAGTAACGACTAGTTGAACTGCAGCTCTTTGTAGAATTATTTTGATATTGGACACTATAATATTCACTGCCCACTGCTAATCTCGTCCCATAATGCTTTGCAGGGCCTTTGGTTGGGATTGTATTTTTGCCCATAACTGTGCTTGGGGTGGTCCTAGGAGGAAGGGACCACCATTGAATCGTTCACATGATATGTTTTTTGTGTTCAAGGCATCTGCTTGGTACTCCCCTAGGTTAGGGGGACTCCAAAATCATCACCTCTCTCATTTGCTTGATATTTTATTGTCAAAATTCATTTTTGTGAATTGGTTATATGCTTTTTAGCATAAAAAATTGCTTTATCAAAGCATTTGAAGGAGTTTATTATACTCCTGCTACGCTACGTTGATTAGCACAGTTATTCACTCTGCTACATGCAATTTGCGTAGTAGCACAAACTTTGCATGCTTCGTGAGCGTAGCAAAGTATTATGCCCAGGGTTACTTGGTACACACTTGGCTCTGAGTGTGACCTTAAGATGTGTCATCTGCCAATGTCCATTCCCAGTGTTTGTTGTTTACAGCCATTATTCATGCCCAATAGGCACTTGGCATAGGGTATGGTCTTCTGCCACCTCATATGCCCATACATTTTGCCCCTCAGTACCTTCTGAGTAGTAGCTGTAGCCAAGTACCAGGGTCTTCCCAGATTATTCACCTTTTTCTGGAATCTATTTCTGCTGGCTTTAGAACTCAATGCACTTTACCACTGCTCAACAGTAGTAAAGTGTCTGTGCTTCCCCTCTAAATGTGCTGTACATTGGAACTCTCTATTTGGGCTATTTACCTTCCCTATAAATCTATTGTAAATGGGGCCTTCAGTGTGTGTAAGACATGGAAAGTTAAATACCATTATATGGACTGCAGTGTGTATTTACACCACCCACATATATGACAAAAATATATTTCTACCAGGAGCACCACTGTGCTCTGGCTAGGCTACACTTTAAATGTACTGCAGTGATACATGGCAGGGACAACTGCACTTGACAAGTAGAAAATGACTATTTTTAATATTAATTAGTCACCCCTAAAATATTCCTTGTAAGCCTGCAGGGCATAAAAATAGGATGCACTGCGTATTAGGGTTAGTGTGCCCTCACAGTGAAATAAATACCTAACCTGACCTTTCCCTAATATGCCTAGCTGGGATTAAAATCTTTATTTTCCACCTTCACTTAGATAAGGGCCAGAAAAATGCTTCAAAGTTATTCCTTGCTTATTTTCTAAAATCTGTATTAATGGTGAAAGCAAATGTTTGATAACGTAAGCAGAAAAGTAACTTTTTAAAAATGTACTTGGAATTGTCTTAAAACCATTTCTGCAGCTCATCACACCTCCAGAGCTGGAATACACACCCTTCCCTGGAAGAGTTCACTTATCTGACTCAGAGGACAATGGCTAGCCTATGGTCCCAGGAAAAGTCAATGGGTGTCAACTGATGATCACTTAGCAGAGATTAGCTATCTGGGAATGGGCTGGAACAGTTGGCAGAACACAGGGACACTTTAGTACTACCTCTTTTGATTTGGAGATGCCTAGGAGGGCTTCTTCTGTTCATTCCCTGGACCCTCCTAGACAGACTCCAGCCAAAATAGGAGGGAAAACCACAGCTAACCCTGTCAGGAAGGGGAGTAGCCGAGAAGATAAAGACAGGCCTGCCTGGTGGCAGCTTGAAACATGCTATCTCAAAACAGGGACTCCTGGTTAATTTTGTAGTAAGGCAAAGAGGAAGTGCAACAAAAGGAGGTGGGGCACTGTGGGAACATCGTTAGAAGTGGGCAGTAGATTTCCTCTGATTACAGGTTAATGCACAGGATAAATCTGGCACCTCCATCACCACCTCCTCAGAACATTCCTAGACCTGAGAAGGTCTGTCTGAAAAAGGCAGCCCTGCTGGAAGAACAATCCTGACTTTTGACTCCTTGCTCTTTCTATAAGAAGAGGACTCACTCAAGGACTAAAGAACAACTGAATCCTGCTGGCACCCAGGAACTTGAACTGCTCTCTAGGGGTCAGGTGTATGGCATCCTATTCACCTAATTTAGTTACACAAAAAGCAGAAGCACTCCTAACTCTAAGAGAGCCCAGCTGACTAAAGAAAATTAGACCATGCAGGAGACCTAGCTAGAGAGAGAATTGATGTTCAGAAGCCTGGCTTGAGTAGGTAGGGCTGCGGGACTGACCGTAATAAGCTTTCCTTCCTTGCAGTTAGAGGCTAAGGCTGAAGGTAAAACCTTTGATCAGAACAGCCTGCGTGGTCAGCACAGTCGGCCTGAAATTCGGCCTACATTCTAGTCCACTACGAACTGCTGTCTTTCCATAGTGCTTGACACTTTTTCTAGGCACCTTTGGCCTTAAATATTTTTAAATTCATAAATCCAGTTCCTATCCAACTATTTTGATTATCTTGGTGTCTTTTTGCTCATTAAATTGTTCTCTATTTTTCAAAATTGGTATTGTGCTATATTCTTTACTTTAAAATTGTTAGTACGGCTTGAACTTAGGACACACCTCCCTAGGTATTGCCTGCTGCTTGTGCCGTAGCTACCAGGGGTTGAGCAGAGATTCTCTCAGGGCTATGTTTTAACCTAACCAGAATGGGTTTAATGAGTTGGCTGGGGTGCTTCCCGACAAATTAATAACCCCATTTCAGACCACTGCCTTTAGATATCCCAGTGGGCACTTTCCTCATTGAATGTTTTCTGCCATGCCTTGTATCCGTTCTTTTACCACAGAGACTGCAGATGTATTTTCTTTATTATGAGTAAGAAAAAATCTGCATACAATTTTCAGTATTTTGTTCGTAGCAGCCTCACTCATAGAATGGCACTTTGGTGACCACTCTGTTCTCTTCTGTGCCCAAAGGCAAATAGCTAGCAGATTATTCCTGCCAGCATCTTTGGTGGTTCAGATATCTGCTCCAGCTAATTTGTTATCTGCCATTCTGACAAGGATTTACCAGAGACTGAAATTCCTCTTTTAGAGATGTTAGCTCAGTTTGTGCACTACAGCCATACCTGTGAGTGTGCAAGCACTGAAGGCTATGAAAGCCCACTCTCCCAAGCCCACTTTCCCTTGAGAACCCTTTTGAAGCATCACCTACAATGAACCACAACCCTCCAGATTGGACATTAGAGCTTAACCCCGATAGTGCGGAGGACAACCCGTTGACAACCTGTTGACACCTGCCACACTCCCTTCATAGTGAGGAGGACATCAATGGGATGTCCTCGTACATGTAAAGAAAATGTTCCTGTTAAAATCATCGGAAGCATTATCTTTTCAGAAATCAAAAAGCTTCCCTTTCATCCTGAGTTTCTTTTTTTTTTTAGTTTTGCTATAACACCATCATGCACAGCATGCTGACATCACAGCAAAATAAAAGTTAAAGAAGGCTGTGTCAATGGCGTAGTCTGCTTTCATTGTGCTCTGTGCCAGGGGCATAACTCTGCCCCAAGCACCATTCATCATGGGTAAAGCAGCGTTGGGCATTTGTCCCCTTTCCAGCACTGCCTTTCCCTAGTGAAAAGCAAACTAGACACCTGGAAATAAAAAGGCTCTACTTTTTTCTGGGGTAGGCGTCCCCTATGGGCTTTGGCCTGTGCTTACCCCAAACCTGGCCACAACAGTTTTTCTGCCACCTGTGAGGGGCAGATAAAGGGTTTATACCCCCAATTCACCCTGTGAAGGGGCCGAAAGCCCACTAGAGACTATCGTAGGAAAATGGCACTGCTTTTTGGGGGGGATGCGGCCCCTGAGGGCATGGGCCTGTTCTCCCTCCAAACTAGGCTGCAACACTCTTTATGCCCCCTCTCGGGGATAGAAAGGGCATGTTTACCCCAGTCTTCCCTGCTAGGGGCAGAAAGCCAAGGGAATGAAAACAACACTGCGTCTTTTTCAGTGAGAGCGCCCCCATGTGAATGGGCCTGTGCTCCTCTGCAGCCCCTGCTATATCAGTCCATCTGCCATCCTCGGGCCAGATAAGGGGTGTTTATCACCAATCTGCCCCTATGAGATATATGTTTTTCTTTTAGAAAAAAATATGAGGTGTGGGTGGGCTACTCTGGTGTTGAGCCTATCTCTCACCCAAAACCCCAACAGTCTTCAGCTCACCTGGGGCATAGCATTCCCACATGGTAAGCAAGAGCAAATTTGGATTATTTTGAGTAATCATTTTAACATATGAACTATCAGAGTAGGGGGTTGTGAGAAGTTGGCCTGGTATATGCTGTTCACTAATTAAAGTGGACACCTTGCACCAGGGCAAATCGACTCTTATGGTAGATAGGTTTAAGACAACCTTTTAAAGAAAGCTATCCTAGTGGTAGCTGTGGAGAGCAGCCTTCAGGCTAAGTCTTGAAGGAATGTAAAGCAGCTTGTTTTACCATATAATCTCTTGAATCACCAAATGAAAAGACACCACACAGGTATATATATCAAATATATATGTATTTATTTCTAAATAACTCTCTACTAATCTCTTTATGAGATTAGAAGACAAACATATGCGCAAATCAACGTTTCACAATAAGTTAAGCACAAAATATGGCTGGGGCCCTAGGGGCGTACCAGACCATATACTAAAAAGGGACTTAGCAACAACGACTTGCAGGGAGACAAGGCCTAGGGCCTTCAGAAGTGCTGGGGCCTCACGAAACCACCCAAGGCAGGTAAGTAAAGGACCCACGGGGGACGCGTGCAGTGTGGATACACAGGCGCGGATCGCCGTTAACTTCAATGGGGCAAGTCGCGGTTGGAAATTAAGAGTTCTAGGAGACTTCGGGAGAACCTACAAGCAAGTCACTTACAGGGTAAGTAGTTCTAGGGCCCACACCCACAGGAGCACCGTAGTGCTGGAGTTACCTCACCCAGGGAAGCCGGGTGCATAGGTGTCCTTTGGTGTCGGGTCGCGGCGTCGTTTTCAATGGCGAACAAAGAAGACTTGCTGCTTGCGGGAGCTGAAGAAGTGTCCGGTGGAATCCAAGCCTGGATTCTGAAGAAGGATGACCTGAAAGCAGAGGGGACAGTGTTCAAAGTCACTTGGCAGTGACTCGGGGCAAGGAAGATGGATGCCCACCGTCGTCGGTTGATTCAGGTCGGTTGCGGGTGCCTTGACTCTTCAGCCACGAGGTCCAGGAGGCGTCGACGACGACCAGGAGCTGGATTCTGTGTGTCCCACGAAGTCTGCAGCTTACTGCGGTGTCGGCAACTCGATTGGAGCCAACAAGCCTTGGCAACAGCAAGTCTCGGGGATATGAAGAAAAGTCGATGGCACAGACCAGCAAGGTCTGAGGGACTCACCCAGCGAGGGTAAGTCAGGGCAGGCCTGGAGCAACCAGGGAGCCCTTTGGTTTCTTTAAGAAGTCTTCTGGGGACCCACGAGCCGGCTGGCAAGGGATCGCAAAGACACCTCGGGCGGAATCACTCAACAGGGGCCCACGGTCACTCGGGACGGTGTAGGCCTCTGATCTTCGGAGGGATTCCTGCTGGAGGTCGGGACCACACGTGGTCCAAAGCACAAGTTCGTGGAACGTTGTGAAGGGGTTGCACTCGACAATAGTGCACGGTACCCAGGGGTCGCGGTTCCTCGTCACTCGTGGGGTCCACTTGCCTCAGCTTCGCTGGGGACTCACGATGGCTTTGGAGAAGTCAGGAAATCCACTTCTTGGGCTGCAGGGACTTCGGACTCCGGCGGGAGCGGCGTAGTTTGCGACCGTCGTTGTCGTTTTTGGTGCCTGCCAAGCAGGGGAGTCACTCCTTGACTCCAAGGGAGATTCTTCTGTCTTCCAAAGGTAGTGGAACGTCGAAGGGCCAGGATTCTTCTGTAGAGCGTCGTCCAGGGGTTATCTAACTAGCAAGTTCAAGGGTTCCCCTTCTTATACTGAAAAGAGGGGATGGACTAGCTCTATGACCCCACCTATGGGAGGGTCAATGGAGGGGGTGGCTACACCCACTTCCCTTTGTCCAGTTTCACGCCAGAGCAGGGGCAGGTAGCCCCTGAGCCGGTTTGAACTGGCATATGCACAGAGGAGCCTTCTGCTCCCCCAGTGCAGGACTTCAAAGCACTCTAAGAGTGCACCCACCCAGCCCCAATACACTAAACCCTGTCTGGGAGGTGGTTACACCTCCCTGTGACAGGATGCCTATTGTTGGGCTTCCTCCACTGCGAGTTTCGGTCATCAGCAGGAGGGCAGCCCAGTGTCTGTGACTGGTGGCATCCATTTTGTGATGCCAGGGCTCTTTAGGATTCTACCGCGTTTCCACAGCAGGTACATGTCTTATCCCTCTAGAAGGGTGGAATGCTACCCCCGCCGCCAAGATTGGCGGGGGGTAGTATTCCAAGATGTTTGACACCAAACACGACATGTTTTGATGCAGCCATTCCAAAGTTAGCATTTTACCGCAAGGATATAATGCACTTAATAGTATATGGTTTAACCGCATCCACAAACAGCACCAGAGAATAGACTCTGAGAGCTGCAGAGGGGCCCTGCTCAGGCAGAGGCACCCCCTCACATAGAAGCCAAGCACCCTGCCCTCAGGATTGATAGGGCCTGCCTTAGGGGTGACTGATAGGTTTATATGTGTGTGCAGGAGAGATATAGGAAACCTATATCTCAGTGGGGGTGCTAGCACCACCTCACCCAGGCTGCAGTAGCAGGCCTGTGGTGTCAGATTTAGACTGCTTCCCAGGGGTGGCATAATACATGCTGCAGCCCCTGGTAGGCCTGTGAAGTACCTATGCCCTTGGTACCTAAGGTACCATATACTAGGGACTCATAAGGCACCACAGTATCCAATCACTAGTGCACCTAGAGTGCACTCCATGTCGTTTAGAGAGAGCAGATAGACTGGGGCCCTGAATAGCAGGGTCCCAGTCCAACTAAGTCATTAACCAGCAAAACACCAGGAAAAAAGTGGGGGCAACCATATAGTCAGATTCCACCTTCCTACATAACCCCCAAATGAAAGGAGATAAGGCTAACCTTGACCAGTTGAGCCTTTATTGATTAAGTGGTCATATAAGGAAGCACCTGCACTAGCATGGTTGCCCCCTGTCTTATGGTCCACTAAGCAATCCCTCACCCTAAGGGTATGAGAGGGTCTCCACCATGGGGAATCACTACCTCTGGTGTGCTTTGGTAAAGTACAAGGCTGGTGGGGTGTCTGAGTAGGGAAGTGAGGCCCTAGGAAGGTTGGCCTCAGCTTCCTCAGATCACTGGTCACCATGTATGCCTGTCTTTCCATGACTGAGTTGCACTTTGCTCTAAGGGTCAACCTTTGACTGCCTACAGCTGGGGGTTGGGTCCCTTTGGATGGAACACTGGAGGGACATGGCATGTTTGGAACCTTTTGGTCCCAGGTTTGCCCTTGCCTAACAGAGTCCTTCTGGGGAGGTCCCTACATAAAGGTATGGGGGATCCCTCAGTGGGTTGAGGAATTTTCACCTGGCTAGGGCTACTAGACTGGGTGCCCCTAATCTGCTGATGGGGGGTTCCTCTGGACAGGGGGCCCTGGGGGTCCACTGACCTCCTGACCTCTGCAGCCCTGGGCTGACTGAGGCAGGGTAGAGAGGGGCAGTTTACCTGCTCCAGACTGGGTACCACCTTGGAAGGGTCCTCTGCCATCAGGGGTGGGGCCAGGCCAGGCCTGACTACCTCTGTGGCAGTTCCTTCACTAGGGGAGGGTCAGTTCCCTGAGGAGGCTGACCCTTACCTACTGTCTGGAGGGAAGAAGACTTTTCTTCAACCCTTGTGCTCTCTTCTGGGGGAGAGTGGGCCATTCTTCCAGGCTCCATCTCTCCAAAATCTTGGGCTGGGGCTGTGGCCATCACAGCCCCACTAACCTTTACAGGGACACCTAACATCCTCAGATGGGTTTGGTGTTCAATTTCAGCCCAGGCTGAAATTTCCAGATCATTGCCCATCAGGCAATCTACAGGTAAGGTTGGGGACACTGCCACTCTTTTTGGGCCTGTGACCCCCTCCCAGGTGAGATTGACTATGGCCATGGGGTGATCTGTTCTGACACCATCAATGTTGGTCACCTGGTATTTAAACTCAGGTAAAAGCTGGTGAGGGGGGACTAGTTTCCCTGCCACCATGGTGACACTAGCCCATGTGTCCCTAAATGCCACAGCTTTCTGACCATTAATTATTGGCTCCAGTCTGTACCTGCCCAATGCTGTGGGACCCATGGTAAAGGTGGCAAATCCTATACCACCATCAGAGTCTGAGGAGTCTGTTGAGGGGGTCCTGTCTAAACTAGGGCCCACCTCTGTTCCTCTTGCAAAAGCACCTAACTTTTTGGGTGCACTACTCCCAACTGGAGGATTACTACTGGTAGTACCAGGAGGGGTGGTAGTAGCTGTTGGAGGAACATTTTCTTTATTGCCAATCCTGGGACAACTGGGATCAGATTTCCAGTGCCCAGGCTTTTTACAGACATGGCAATAGGGTTTCTTTTCAGGAGAGGAAGGAGTTTGGGACCCACCCCCAGAAGAGGACTTTTGGGGCCCTGTAGTGGACTTATCCTTAGATTTATCCCCACCTTTCTCTTGGGACTTGGTAGAATCTTTCTTGTGGTCACCACCCTGATTCTTAGGCCTTACTCTGGTTCTGACCTATTTGTCTGCCTTCTTTCCCAATTCTTGGGGAGAGGTCAGATCAGAGTCCACCAGGTACTGGTGTAAAAGCTGGTTTTGACAATTATTAAGGATCTGTTCTCTCATCATTAGATTATAAAATCCTTTGAAATCAGTAACCCTACTGCCAACCAGCCAACCCTCCAGAGCCTTGGATGCACAATCTACAAAGTCTGTCCAGTCCTGAGTCTGTGCCTTCTGGGTATCTCTGAACTTCAACCTGTACTGCTCAGTGGTTAAGCCAAACCCATCTATCAGTGCACTCTTCAGGACCTCATAATCATCAGCATCCTCCTCTCTAACAGTGAGGAGCTTGTCTCTTCCTTTATCTGAGAAGGAGAGCCACAAGATTGCTGCCCACTGCTTTTGGGGGACCTGCTGTACTCTACAGGCCCTCTCCATAGCAGTTATCCACTTGTGGATATCATCCCCACTCTGGTAGGGAGGAACAACCTTGCTCAGGTTCCTATGGTCAGGAATATATTCTCTGCCTCTAGGGACACTGTTGCTGCCACCAGGGGGTTCTAACCCCTCTCTTCTAGAAGCTCTCTGGATCTCCAGGGCTTCCCTATCCAGTGCCAACTGCTTGGTTCTGAGGGCCACTTTGGCTTCCTCATACTGGAGCAGTTTGCACCTTCTCTCAGAGGAGGTCTCTCTTAAGGAAAAGTATGAGCTCCTCTGCTGGACAAATTCTCTGCCAGAGTGATAAGAGTGGTCAGATTCCCTGGAAGGGGATCTGTGCCTCTCCTCCTCTCTGTCAGTTCTCTTAGGGAGAATTCCTCTGTCCTTTTCAGGCCCCTTGAAGCCTGGCCCTTCAATCACAGAGTCTTGGTCATTCTGATTTTCATCATCTGACCCAGATACTATGACTGACCCACCCACTGATTCAGACCCTTTAGCTCCTAGAGCCAATCTAAGGTCATCTGCTGTCAGCAGATCTATCAGGTGCAGTGTTGAGGGACTCTGTCCTAGCTTCAGGTGTCTTTCAACACACATGGCTCTCAAGTCAGAGAAAGCCATGTCCTTATACTGAGGCTGAGTGGATCCACTGGGTCCACCCTTTAAGGACATTCTAGTGTTGTGCAGTGTTGTACTACCTACACTAGTTTGTGGCCTACTGATCCTAGCTTGAGCTGTGGAAAGGGTGTGCTATCCCTTGGCACACAGCTCTAAGTTCAGTAGAACTTATTGATACTAAGCTTGACTTTATATGTACCTTGAGTACCTATAATGGTTTTCAGTTAGTAATTCAAATAGAGATTTTCTGGTAAAACAATGGCAAGCTGGAATCCCACACGCTGCCCACCAATGTGAGAAGTTGGCCTGGTATATGCTGTTCACTAATTAAAGTGGACACCTTGCACCAGGGCAAATCGACTCTTATGGTAGATAGGTTTAAGACAACCTTTTAAAGAAAGCTATCCTAGTGGTAGCTGTGGAGAGCAGCCTTCAGGCTAAGTCTTGAAGGAATGTAAAGCAGCTTGTTTTACCATATAATCTCTTGAATCACCAATTGAAAAGACACCACACAGGTATATATATCAAATATATATGTATTTATTTCTAAATAACTCTCTACTAATCTCTTTATGAGATTAGAAGACAAACATATGCGCAAATCAACGTTTCACAATAAGTTAAGCACAAAATATGGCTGGGGCCCTAGGGGCGTACCAGACCATATACTAAAAAAGGGACTTAGCAACAACGACTTGCAGGGAGACAAGGCCTAGGGCCTTCAGAAGTGCTGGGGCCTCACGAAACCACCCAAGGCAGGTAAGTAAAGGACCCACGGGGACGCGTGCAGTGTGGATACACAGGCGCGGATCGCCGTTAACTTCAATGGGGCAAGTCGCGGTTGGAAATTAAGAGTTCTAGCAGACTTCGGGAGAACCTACAAGCAAGTCACTTACAGGGTAAGTAGTTCTAGGGCCCACACCCACAGGAGCACCGTAGTGCTGGAGTTACCTCACCCAGGGAAGCCGGGTGCATAGGTGTCCTTTGGTGTCGGGTCGCGGCGTCGTTTTCAATGGCGAACAAAGAAGACTTGCTGCTTGCGGGAGCTGAAGAAGTGTCCGGTGGAATCCAAGCCTGGATTCTGAAGAAGGATGACCTGAAAGCAGAGGGGACAGTGTTCAAAGTCACTTGGCAGTGACTCGGGGCAAGGAAGATGGATGCCCACCGTCGTCGGTTGATTCAGGTCGGTTGCGGGTGCCTTGACTCTTCAGCCACGAGGTCCAGGAGGCGTCGACGACGACCAGGAGCTGGATTCTGTGTGTCCCACGAAGTCTGCAGCTTACTGCGGTGTCGGCAACTCGATTGGAGCCAACAAGCCTTGGCAACAGCAAGTCTCGGGGAGATGAAGAAAAGTCGATGGCACAGACCAGCAAGGTCTGAGGGACTCACCCAGCAAGGGTAAGTCAGGGCAGGCCTGGAGCAACCAGGGAGCCCTTTGGTTTCTTTAAGAAGTCTTCTGGGGACCCACGAGCCGGCTGGCAAGGGATCGCGAAGACACCTCGGGCGGAATCACTCAACAGGGGCCCACGGTCACTCGGGACGGTGTAGGCCTCTGATCTTCGGAGGGATTCCTGCTGGAGGTCGGGACCACACGTGGTCCAAAGCACAAGTTCGTGGAACGTTGTGAAGGGTTTGCACTCGACAATAGTGCACGGTACCCAGGGGTCGCGGTTCCTCATCACTCGTGGGGTCCACTTGCCTCAGCTTCGCTGGGGACTCACGATGGCCTTGGAGAAGTCAGGAAATCCACTTCTTGGGCTGCAGGGACTTCGGACTCCAGCGGGAGCGGCGTAGTTTGCGACCGTCGTTGTCGTTTTTGGTGCCTGCCAAGGAGGGGAGTCACTCCTTGACTCCAAGGGAGATTCTTCTGTCTTCCAAAGGTAGTGGAACGTCGAAGGGCCAGGATTCTTCTGTAGAGCGTCGTCCAGGGGTTATCTAACTAGCAAGTTCAAGGGTTCCCCTTCTTATACTGAAAAGAGGGGATGGACTAGCTCTATGACCCCACCTATGGGAGGGTCAAGGGAGGGGGTGGCTACACCCACTTCCCTTTGTCCAGTTTCGCGCCAGAGCAGGGGCAGGTAGCCCCTGAGCCGGTTTGAACTGGCATATGCACAGAGGAGCCTTCTGCTCCCCAGTGCAGGACTTCAAAGCACTCTAAGAGTGCACCCACCCAGCCCCAATACACTAAACCCTGTCTGGGAGGTGGTTACACCTCCCTGTGACAGGATGCCTATTGTTGGGCTTCCTCCACTGCGAGTTTCGGTCATCAGCAGGAGGGCAGCCCAGTGTCTGTGACTGGTGGCATCCATTTTGTGATGCCAGGGCTCTTTAGGATTCTACCGCGTTTCCACAGCAGGTACATGTCTTATCCTCTAGAAGGGTGGAATGCTACTCCCCGCCGCCAAGATTGGCGGGGGGTAGTATTCCAAGATGTTTGACACCAAACACGACATGTTTTGATGCAGCCATTCCAAAGTTAGCATTTTACCGCGAGGATATAATGCACTTAATAGTATATGGTTTAACCGCATCCACAAACAGCACCAGAGAATAGACTCTGAGAGCTGCAGAGGGGCCCTGCTCAGGCAGAGGCACCCCCTCACATAGAAGCCAAGCACCCTGCCCTCAGGATTGATAGGGCCTGCCTTAGGGGTGACTGATAGTTTTATATGTGTGTGCAGGAGAGATATAGGAAACCTATATCTCAGTGGGGGTGCTAGCACCACCTCACCCAGGCTGCAGTAGCAGGCCTGTGGTGTCAGATTTAGACTGCTTCCCAGGGGTGGCATAATACATGCTGCAGCCCCTGGTAGGCCTGTGAAGTACCTATGCCCTTGGTACCTAAGGTACCATATACTAGGGACTCATAAGGCACCACAGTATCCAATCACTAGTGCACCTAGAGTGCACTCCATGTCGTTTAGAGAGAGCAGATAGACTGGGGCCCTGAATAGCAGGGTCCCAGTCCAACTAAGTCATTAACCAGCAAAACACCAGGAAAAAAGTGGGGGCAACCATATAGTCAGATTCCACCTTCCTACAGGGGTAAACCTAAATTTCCTTTTACTTGCCTTGCTGAATGGCTGCACTATTCGGGGCCCAGCCTGGAAAACCTACAAAACACAGGCATTTTTGAAAATTTGACACCCAGGGGACTCCAGGGCGGTGGGCCTTGTGGAAATCCCACAATATTTTCATAGCCACAATGCTCTGTAAACCTCAAACTTTCCATAAAATAATGCATTATCCTCACAAATGTGTGACATAAGGTTCTGGAATCTGCAGGAATCCACAAAATCCTACCACCCAGCATTTACGCACTTGTCCAGATAAAAACAGTGCCCAGTTGTGAGACTGGCCCTAGTGCCCGTGATACAAAAGGCCCAAAACACAACATGGAGAAATCAGAAATAGGTGTCGTTGTTGCATTTGGGTCCAGGCTTGGTCACCACCCAAAAAAACCTACCAAACCAAGACATTTCTGAAAAGTAGACACCTAAGGGAGTTCCTTGTATTACTCACTATGCTCTGCAAACTTTGCTTAAAAGCATGCATTTTCCTCACATTTCTTTGACAGAATTCCAGGATCTGCTGGGATCCAAAAATATCCTACCACTCAGTGTTCCCACACTTGTCTTTATAAAAGCGCTACTCCACTTGTGTGGCTAGGCTTAGTGACCCCAACAGGAACTGATCAAATCAGGGACAATCTGGGTCCTCACGAAGGAAATTTGCAAGACGTTTTGAGTAAGAAAACGTCTTGGGATCAATAAAAGGCACACCACCATGGACTCCCCTGGGTGTCTAGTTTTCATAAGTGCCTGGAATTGATAGGATTCCCTGGAAGGCTGTCGAGCCCAGGCACAAAATCTAAAGCTACTCAAATTGCAAAAAAAGGTTTAGTTTTAAGTGAAAACATTTGCTCTGTCCATGTTGCTTCTTGAGGTCTTTCCTACCATGGGCTTTGTGCCCAACCACACAACTGGGACAGAGTTTTTATCAGGACCAGTGTGGGAAGGCTGGGTGGTTGGAAATATGTGGATTCTCACAGATTTTTTTTAACTTTCTCTCACAGAAAAGTGAGGAAAATGCATGTTTTATTGCCTATATTTGAGGTTTGAAGGGCATTTTGGGTTAGATAAATTAGGGGTATCCACGCAAGACAGACCACCCTGGATTTCTCTGGGTGTCTAGTTTTCAAAAATACATGGGTTTGGTAGGTTTCTCTGCACTGCAGCCAATCGCAGTCACAAAAGCTACAGCTGTTTTTATTAGGGAAAGAAATATTGCTTTTGCTAGGTGAAATGTGATGTCTCAAAGGGGCATTTTTAGGCATTTTGTGTCACACGCGATAGGCCCAGGCGCACAAGTGCTGTAACATTTTTATTGTGAGACGTGTGGGAATTCAGAATAGTAGAACATTTGTTATTAACAATTGGATTTCTCTGCATTTATTGCTTCAAAATGTAAGCTAGTTTACAAGAGAGAAGACATTTTGCAAAATGCCTTCTGAATCACTTGATAGTATGGGTAAACCCAATTTGAGAGGTGTACAAATAACTACTGTTACTAAACTAAGTATTTTGTGCACATGTAAGAAATACATCGGTTTCCTTCATATCCATTTTTCTTTCATTATAGATTACCATATGAATTTCTGTCTGGTTGGTACACAATAACAATTCATTATAAGCAGCAGCTCAATTGTTGGCTTTCGGTATAGTGTTTTAGGAGAGCCTTTGAACAATATATATCTCCATGACCAGAATGGTATGTCATCTATCAGATGTATATTGCTTTTGTAAATTGCCTATCATCTCAAACACTTGAAAATATTGTCACAATGTCTGTTTTCTCTTACTCATTTTAATTATTTTCTTTATTTCAACGATTAGTTTCTTTGGGAAATTCTTGAGGGATTGTTAGAAACGGGGGTCTCTAATTGGCAGAGGTATGCACCTTTGTCCAAGTAGGGACCCTTGCTTCTAGTCAGTGTAAGGGAGTTACACACTTTAGATAACCCCTGCTTACCCCCTTGGTAGCTTGGCATGAGCAGACAGGCTTATCCCAAAGGCAATGTGTAAAGTATTTGTACCCAAAACACACAGTAACAAAGTTAAAACACCACAAATGGACACAACACCAGTTAAGAAAAATATAAAGTATCTTTACCTAAACCAAACAAGACCAAAACGACACAAATTCAACATACATGTATCAAGTTATCACTTTAAAACAGTTACTTCAAAAAAGGAACTTGAAGAAGCAAAATAGCTCCACCTGGGTCTATTATGACGTCGTAACAGGCATAAATCCAAAGTACAGTGCCTACTGGGATGGGCGCGGAGTAGGACACGGAGTCACACGGACCCCCAAACAACAGTACCTTGGAAACAAAGTCTATGGATGATGCACGGCATCGAGGTGAGGCTTCAGTGCTGAGGGGAAGCAGGTTCCCTTCTGCCAAGGGGGAGGCGAGGCCTCGCTTCCGTGAGGAGGCAAGGTGTTGAGTCCAGGACAGGGAAGTTAGGATGCGGCGGCGGTTAGGCGCCAGTTCCGATGAGGCGATGCGACGTTGAAGAGTTTGTGAAGTCACCCTCGTCGGTTATTGGCTTCGCGATAACATGTTGCTGGCGACCGGCAATGATGGTGCGGGCACTGGTGTCTAGAAGACCGATAAATACAGGCATCGGCAGTCAACATAGGGCGTCGGAGCTGCGGTGCAGGCGGGGTGGTGCATCGTGCACTTCACGAGCGGTACCCACAGTCTCGGTGCAGGTAGCTGCGTCACAAGCGACATTGCTGACGGCGTCGGAGTTGTTCTTCTTACTTTGCAGCACCAACCACACACTTCTCAGGGCCAAGGAACTGGAATTGGCACCCTTTTGAATACAGGAGTCCAGGTGCTGGTCAGTGGGTACAGGTGAAGTCTTTCTGTCGCTGAGACTTTAGAACAGGAAACCAGCACACACAAACCCTTGGAGATTCTTCTTCAAGCAGGTTCACAGTAAAGTTCCAGTCTGTCCTCTCCTTGGCAGAAGCAGCCACTGCAGGCCATCACAGAAAAGCACACACAGCAAAGGGACAGCACTCCTCCTTACAGCTCTCCAGCTCTTCTCCTTGGCAGAGGTTCCTCTTGAGTCCAGAAGTGATCTAATTCTCTGGGGTTTAAGGTCCAATACTTATACCCCAATTTCTCTTTGTTCTCTTTGTGGTAAGGGTCTCTGAGCCCAGTCCAAACCAGTTCTGCCCTCTCAGGCCCAGCTTCACTACAGGTGGGGGAGACAGCATTGTGCAGAGGAGACACTGCCTATTCAGGTGCTAGTGAAAACTCCTCCCACCACTCTAAATGCAGACCAGGGCTATTTAGCCCAACTTTGAGTCACTCAGCAAAGGCAGGACACACCTCAACCCCCATTGTAACTGTCTACAGTGGATGCACATCCCCAGCCTCTGTCACTCCAAAACCAGACAGTCAATACACGAACAGCAGAGGCACACAGAATGGTTAAACAAGAAAATGCCTACTTTCTAAAAGTTTGTAGACTCCCCTGATGAAGGGCAACTGTCTCTGCCAGAAATGCATTGGGAATTGTTTATTCAACGTGGGAACTGTTCTATTACCATCTAACTCATGCAGAACTATCTTTCCCTGTGACGTGCAAGCGTTTGCACAATAAAATATGAATGAGCTTCAGTGATGATTTGATGATGGACTTTTGCATACTGTGAATGTTGCTCTTGGATTCAATTTTTCTGTATATACAGTATTGAAGTTCGTTTACTCATTGAATGTAAATGGTTTACACTTTTCTAGGGAATAATAGTAGTGCACCTTGTGTCTAGGACATCAGTCCTAGTTTTCTCTTTTACTTTCTAAAAGTGGCATTTTCAAACACACAATTTAAAAACCATTGTTACTAAAATATGTGTTATTAAATTCTGACTTCAGAGAGCCTAAACTTTATTTCCCTATCTTGTCCTAATGGAAAGTTATACTTGTAAGATGATACAAAGCAACTTCCATGTTAGCCTATGGGACAGATAGCCTTTCAACAGTGAAAAACTAAATACACAGTATTTCACTATCAGGACTTGTGACACACACCAGTACATGTACCACATGTCCCACAGACCACTGCCTACTCTTAAAAAATGAAACTTCGAAGTTTCATTTTTTTCTTTTTAAACACATCCAGTTTTCCTTTAAGGAAAATGAGCTGCATTAAAAAACATAAGATTGCTTTATTTAAAAGCAATCACAGGCATGGTGGTCTGTTGATCTCAGCAGGCCACCATCCCTGTGATGGCTGCGATTCCTAATGGGTCTCAAAATGTGACCTATCACATTAATATGCATGAGGTAGATCTATTTGCGACCCTCTAGGAATTGGTAATGAAACTCAAAGGAGTTCCATACATTAGGAATAGCGATTTCCTAATTGCGATTCACAGGAAATTGTAATTAGGATATCTCTATTCCTATCTTTGTACATCTGGCCCTATTTTTCCACACAGTTTTATGATCATTTCTATATATCTGCTGTTAACCGGTCAGACACAAAAGATCGGATTAATTCTTTTGGACTTCACTTTGGCTTTTTTATGTCACTCAGTGTTGCAAGATAGCATGCCATGATATAGTAATATTGATTGTATCAGACCTTGGATTGGATTAAATGATTACCTGTGGATATACAGAACATTTGGTTTTCTTATGCCCGAGGTAATTTTGGAGAAAAAAACACAAGCCAAGTAACCCTATCAAACTCCTTTGTTTCAACAAAATATGGCAAATGTATCAAGGTCACTGTGAGAAACTGGGTTACTGGTTGACTGGGGTGTGAGCATTGGTCAAGCAACAGCCACAATGCCTTGCAGGGTAAACCACAAAAAGTCACTAAATGAACCTGTGCTTAACCCTGGGTAGCTTGGCATAAAAGCAGTCAGGCTTAACTTAGAGCCAATGTGTAAAGCATTTATGCAGCACACAAACAGTAATAAAGTGAAAACACAACACAAGTAAAATCCCAAGCCAATTTAGAAAATAGAGTACATTTTAATAAATTATTTGACACCAAAATGGCAAATATCCAATCAGTAAAAACCGGAGTTATGAATTTTTAAAGTTTTAGTAAAAACTAGCATCTAAAATTTCAAAGCGCCAACCACGGACATCTAGTCGTGTGAGACTGGGTCAAAGTCGAAAGCTAAGGCCAACCGTGATGGAGCGCGATTCGGATGGAAGAAGTGAATTGGGCCCGGTCAGTGCTTTCCTTCAGACTTAGAAAAATTCTTGAAGAAAAATGTCTCAGAAGTTCAGCGGGGCAAGGCTGCAGGAATGTCTTAGGAGGGCGCATCATTGCTGATGGCCATGGAGCGAAACCGCAGTGAAGCTTTTTACCTTCATACTTAGGGCCCAATTCCGATGCAGTTTGGAAATCATTCCGACCGAATCGGTTTGGGAATGGTTTCTGACTGACTCGGATCAGGAGAGTCCAACCGACCGATTACGATGCATCCGGATGCTTCCAGATACGATTCGGTCGGAGTCCCTTTGACTTTAACGGGAGCCTATGGTCCAACCGAATGCACAGGCTCCCATTGAAGAAAGGGGTGGCTGGGGAAAATCGGGCACCTTGTGGCGGGCACCCCTGGTGCCTGCCACATTGTGCATGGCTGGTAAGGGGGGACCCATGGGTACCCCCACGGGCCTGATTGGGAAGACTCTTGGTGCAGGGGGGCCCACTACAGGCCCCAAAGTCTGATTCCGACTGCCGATTTGAGTCAGATGGCACGATTCAGAAAGGCTGTCTGAATCCAGCATCGTAATCGGTTGTTCGGAAACACAGGCCGTAGAGACGTATGAGTCTGCTCCGTACGGCTTGGTCATTCCGAATGCCGCCAGGTTCGGATTAGGATATTCCTAACACCTAACTCGCATCATAATCGGTCGGTCGGAAACCTTTCTGATTCGGTCGGAAAGACACGTTCCCGATCCGATTCGGATGGAGCAAATGACATTAGGAGGCCTTCCAAACCGCATCAGAATTAGCCCCTTAGTCGCTGAAATGGAAGTCGAAAATCTCAAGTAGAACCAGGAGAGGGCTGTAGCTGAAGACTTTTCCACGAGGGCAGACACCTCATTGGCGAAGGACTGCTGGAAAGGATTTGCTGCTGTGGAGAAGAAAGTTGAGGGAGAAGCTGCAATGTCAATCCAACTGGCTATACACCACAGGCAGAAAGACGATCAGGTTGGTCCCAGTCTTCTGGTTCGCAGAACACTTTTTAGCCAAATTGTCTAAGTCCTCCATTTTGCAAATTGGCCATCTGGGCACCTTTAGCACCACAACCAAGGGTCCCGGACTTGTGGGAAAACTCTTGGGGATTCAGGACTCACTCAGGCTGGGTCCAGGTGCGGCTTCAAGGTGGTGGGAGCCCTTTATGTCCCTATGACTCTGACCAGGAGGCCACCAAACTAGCCCTTTGAGTCACTTCTGGTAGTACTGGGTGCAGGTGAAGAGGTAGGGCTGGCCTCTGAGGGTTCAAGACAGGTTCCAGGCAGCAAAGCAGTCCTTCCAGGCACAGCAGCAATCTAGCAGAGTGCACAGCAGGTCACTACAGCTGGCAGTCCTCTGAGAGTCCTTCCAGATGTCCAGTAGTGAACTGAAGAGTGGGTCTGAAGGTCCTGGTGCCTTCTTCTGGAAGGTAGGAGAAGTTTCTGAAAGGTTCTTTGAAGTGCCTGGAATATCCTGACTCCCCTGCCCTGGCTCCAAGCTGGCTACAGTGACAATACAGGGTTGTTAAGCCCTTTGTGTGAAGGCAGGGCACGGACCATTCAGGTGTAAATGAGGCTGTGCTCAGCTCCACCCCCACATCCTGCCAATGCTGGTCCATTGAGGCATACCTAATCCCTCCATCATGTTACTGTCTGGGAGGAAGTCACAAAGTCTAACTGTCAGCTACACCCAGTCATGTGACCCAAGACAGGCTGCAGCCACAAAAGGCTAGAGGCTGGAAAATGCCAACTTTCTAAAAGCGGCATTTTCAAAATTGTAATGAACAATCCAACTTTACTATTAAAGAGGGTTTGTCATTATAGTTTCATAGGTACTAAATATGACATATCTACCAGCTCCCATTTTGAAATTACAGCTTATTAAATGTAATGAGGAATCCCGAATGTTATCCTAAGGAAGGGGTAGGCCTCACAATGGTGAATTTGGGAATTTCTCACTACCATGACAAGTAAAACATAAAGTTGCACGTCCAACCTTTCATTTACACAGCACCCTGCCCTATGGGCTACCTAGGGCCTACCTTATATGTATTAAAGGGGGAGTTTAGGGCCAGAGTACAAGCACTTTAGCATTGGTTAGCAATGGTAAAGTGCAGAGTCCGAAAGCCAACAAAACGAATTCAGCAAAAATAGGAGAAGGAAGCCAAAAGGTTTGGGGGTGACCCTGCAGAGAGGGCCTGGTTCAAGAGCCACCTGCTTAACTCACTATGGTAATGATTACATTAAATAGTTGGATGAGGACATCTTCAGCAAAAACAAAACACACAAATTCCCAAAGCCAACAATTTATGGTTCTAGTGTGGTCTTTTCACATTGTTATGGATTTTCTTGTGAGGGTTTCCAATGTATGTACATTAGGCGGATGTGCACAGAATGTAAAACATAATAAATAGATATCATGCATACCGTGATAAATTCACAGGCATATTTTGGAATTAAAACTTCTTGCACATCTTTACCCAACTGTGTTCTTATTTGAGCAACAGCATTATAATACTAAGTTATTTTAAAGATAGCCCTGTTTTCGTTTTGGGCTCCAAATCTGAATTTCAATTTCAGGGATTTGAGATAAGGTATTAAGTTAAGCTGACAGGTAAAGGACTCTGGTGAAATATATTGCAGGAAATATATCTTTGTTTCATCTTTAGAAACTTGTTTTGCGAATAATTTCCATTTACAAACAGCACTATGAAAATGAATATATCTGTAAAAGTAGGTGTTTGTGGGTGTATTTTTTTTTTTTTTTTTACAGTTGTAAGCATTTATGTGTTTTTTGCTATGCTAATTAAAGGCAACTTGCCTTGCCACAATATTTCACCGGTAAGTATTAAAAACGCTCAATACTTAAATATTTGGATATGTTTCAGCGGAAAAGCACGTCGATTTAATAGCTTCAGTAAACAGGAATCTAAATTAGACCTCCATCCTTACTTTGCCACCAGCTTTTGTGTTAATTTAAAGATGGACAATTTATTCTTTCATATGTCATTAATCCGCTGTTGCTATTTACCAATTTAGAAGTCACTATATTGGTCTCCCTGGGACGTTATGTTGTATTTGTTTTTCTACGTACTATTTTGTTTACTTTGATATGTATGTTTTTCAGAGCTTCAGTTTTTTGAGACCGTGTGTAATATCTATGTGTCGCGGTATTCCTAACTTAGCGATAAATTATGCTTTCTGCAGCTCTGCACTCACAGAAGATAATTGTAGACACTTTTTCCTCAACTATGGTCGAGATTGTGTGGGAATGACATTAAAACTTGTTTTGTTTTTTTATTTCGAGGAGTTGCATATGTTTTCTCAAGCTCTCATTTTCCACCCCTAGTGGAACTATTTTATGTTTTATTTCGTTTGATTATTTCTCATTTAGGCGGTTCTCTTTTGCAGTGTTCTTTTCCGTTCTCTGGTGTCTTGCTGTTTGTGTTTGAGAATCGTGCCCTAGAGGTATGGTCGGTCTCCTGACTGTATGCACCATTTCTCAGCTTACAGTGTCCCAATTTACTGACAGCAAAGCTTTCTAGGAATGTATGGCCCATTGGCCATGAAACACCATGAGAGACCTCGAGCCTGTCAATGAGCCTGCCTTTAATAGAAGAAAGAACAACTCTTGCTTATTATCCAATTGCATGCAGGCTTCTTCAGAAAATAAAGGAATGTTACGCTGCCAAACTCCCATCTTTCTGGTAATGGGACATGCAGCCCTGTTGGTCATGCTGGACCAGTCCGCAGCAGCGTAGAGTATGAATCTTCCTCCATCAACTGCTTCACATCTTTCATGACAGTCAAAAACCAGTGTGTTGAAGTAGGACTGATATTGTCAGGGCAAGTTGCCTTTTCCTCGGTAATTCCACAAGGCCGCCCCCTGAGCCTGATTCATTTAACGTCTATGAGGCCCTTTGTTTACAACCCATCATCAATGGCTGCACGGAAGACTGTCAGTGGTATGCTCATGACACTGAGTGGTCTACCAGAGTCTTTAACCAACCCAAGATTAGCAGTTCCTCTGACTGCCTCTTCGAGATGGGACAACCACCTTCAACTTAAAGGAGCTTAAACATTGGCTTCTGCCTTACTTCAAAAAGGTAGGACTGTGCGACATATTCTTCAATAAGCAGACCCTGAGAAGTAGAAATACAGCTTCTTTGTAAACAAAGGGGCTTGTTAAGAAATGTATTTGTGAGCACAGAAAGTAGTATTACTCTCTTATGTGCTCTAATATGCCTATGTCAATTGGCCCAAAACGTCCAGCTCCCTAAAAACCACCTCAACACGTCCAACTCTTTTTTAGTAAAAGTGCAAAGAGGGCACAGTCCTTTATATTATATGTCCTAACTGTACATGACTATTCCTTGGATATTCCAATTTTAATCCCTTTTTAAATCTTTTGTGGCCAATTTACAAAGGCAAGTAAAAGTATGTAGAAGAGTACAGTACTATGGGGCCATATCATGAACAGCTGCTCTGGCTCAGCAGAGCAGCGCACCTTCTTCATTGCTTTTGATGTGCCTAAAGTTCTTACATATAACTCAGAAATTCTCTGAGTTAATGAATGAACGTTGGACAGCACAGGACGGAAACTGAGACGTAATCCTTGTTCACTGTTTCCTACTTGTGCTGTCTGCATTTCTTGCACTAACTCACTGAAATTCCGAGTTATATGTATTAACTTTAGACACTGCGAAAGCAAAAAACAGATGCGTGTCTCTTCAGGATAGGGCCCTAGGAGTGCTACTTTATATACTGCAAAATGCAGGTATGAATTGGTCTATGTGTTCATCTATCATTTGTTTTTGGTGTTAAAAATATTACTTCAACTAGGCAGACTCTTAAATCTATCTCAAAAAAATCAGAAACTCAGTCAAAACATGAGAAAATCAACCAGGCTATCAAGAGAAGAGTTTTGATTGAATTAAAAGGAGGGATATTTATTGTGACGGTCATAAAATAAACATCCCCAAATGGTTCTAGAAATAACCTTGCAACCGTAACACAGTGTAAAAACAAGTGCTGCTTTAAAATTACTAAAACATTTTTTAGCACAGACTGTCAAAGCAGTGTTAGGAAACATGGGCTTTGTTGGACCTGGCACTCTTAGCAGGGTCACACGAAGACTTTTGCCTTCTGTTGCTGAATCCGTTTTTGTTGACGTTTAGACTCTGCGCACCTCTTTCCTGCTTACCAGTGGTAAAGGGCTTGTGCTCTCTCCCTAAAACATAGTGCAATTGGTATACACCTTAATGGTACCTTTTATTTACTTGTAAGTCCCTAATTAATGATACTACATGTACCCAGGGCCTGCAAATTAAATGCTTCAGGTGGGCAGCAGCACTCATTTTGCCACCCACCAAAGTAATCTTTTAAAACATGCCTGCGGACCTGCCACTGCAGCCTGTGTGTTCTGTTGTAAAACTGTCATTTCGACCTGTCAAAATAAACCTTTTGCCAGGCCTAAACCTTCCTTTATAATACTTTTAAGTTACCCCTAGGGTAGGCCCTAAAAACTCATAGGGTAGGGTGCATAGTATCTAAAAAGTAGGACATGTGAGTTTAAGTTTTACATGTCCCGACAGTGAACAGTTCCTACAGTCTTTTTTTTACTGTTGAAGGGCTACCTCTACCATTGACTAACACTGAGTTACCTTCAAATAATACGTGTTAACTTCAGATTGAGAACAGATAGAGATTTGCTGTTTACACTCATATGAATTGCAATTTAAAATCCTCTTTAATATTAAAGTCAGATTTTAAGATACTATTCTGAAAATGCCAGTTTTCGAAAGTTGGCATTTTCCTGCCCAAACTTTCTGAGGCCTTTCCATGTGTTTCCAGCTCCCTAGGTCTGTTAATGGTTCTCCCATCAAGAATGTGTGTTGGGACCAGACAGCGAAAACTGGGACCTGGGTGTAGCTGGGAGAGGGTCTTCTTGACAGGATGGCTGGGGAGGAGCTTTCCCCTGCCCTGATTACATTTCAAAGGGCCCTGTCTACATTACACATAAAGTAACCTGACACCAGGCCTCCTCTGCCTTTTGGCACCCTGGACAGTTTGGAGCCAGTACCAGGGGAAGGGAAAGAACTAACCAGAACTAGTTTTGGGGATAGGTCTGGGAATTTCCACACACAAAGAATGGGCCAGGGATAAAAAGAGGATCTGCCAAACCACTCATCAGAACACTCCTGGACCTGTGGAAGATTCAGAAGAGGGACTGTCCTGCTGCTTGAGGGGCTGCCTTGCTGTCTCAAGAAGGAAGATTGCACCTGCTTGCTTTGATCTCAGGCTACCCAGAGTGACTCCAAAGGTCAGTTGGCTGCCCTCCTGCATGAGCTAAAGGGACAAAACAAG
This sequence comes from Calotriton arnoldi, assembly GCA_963921515.1. Classification (NCBI taxonomy): domain Eukaryota; kingdom Metazoa; phylum Chordata; class Amphibia; order Caudata; family Salamandridae; genus Calotriton; species Calotriton arnoldi. The sequence goes on along the minus strand of CAWUFW010002735.1, from coordinate 422,289 downwards.
CTTTCAGAGGCTACCCTGCTACTGCCCAGCTGACCAGCACCAACTGGACCTATCTAAAACTGGCTGAGCTCTGCTGCTGGCCTTTGCTTGAGTGAGTCCTGATCCCCAAGAGGTGCAACCCAGGTCCTGGACCCTTGACAGTCACCAATGAGAGCACCTCCTAAAAGAAAATGTGAAAATCCTGAAGTTTGGTCTCCTCGCAACTGCGAACGGGCTGATTCGTTCCGAAACTCTGCTGCCTGCTACGGCCGTCAACGTGAAGTTCCAGTGAGACCTGCTCTTTGCGCCGATTGTGGCCATCATTGATGACAGTCAACGCGAGAACTGCGCTTCATGCTACAGCAACGAGAACCTGCGACAACTGACAACGCGAAGCTCCAGTGACGACTGGCTCTTTGTGCTACAGCTACCACTGTCTGCCACAGTTGAAATGCTCTTTGCACTGACCCCCTGCTATCACCCTCCTCCAACATGAACTAAACTGTTCCCGACGGACTTGGGAAGGTAGCTCTTCAGCAGGACTAACCTAGTCCCTTTACCCAACCCATGCTCCATTTTCATTGGCCTTTACTTGTAAGTTTCCCCTGGTCTAGTGTGACCAGATAATATTGATTGGAACATTCTGCTACTTGGCACTAATTTTACTTAAAACTTTAAATTTCAATATCTTCGATTCTACTCATTGGGTTTTTGTGTTTCTGGTATGATTTTGTTTATTAAAATTTACAGTATTCTTAATTGGTTTGGTGTTTTCACTTTATTACTGTTTGTGTGCTGCATAAATACATTATACGTTGCCTCTAAATTAAGCCTGAATGCTCAGTGCCAAGCTACCAGGGGGCATGTGAAAGATATTATTTAGGTTATTATTTTTATTAGGCTACAACGAAAAGCCAAAGGGTTTTGACCCAATACGGTGTTGATCGGGGTTGGCGTAGCCTGTTTTTTTTAATGCTATTTCAGTATCCTCTAGAACTATGGTTATTTTAGTTTATTTCACAAAAGTACACTTATGGGGGTTTTATTTAAGACAAAAATAATGTTCATTGTTTCCAGTGATACATCATCCTATTTTGTGGCAGTACTTTTATTTTTCTTAATCAGTTATACCACTTAGTGACATTATGATCACAGATGCGGGCTTATTAATAATTAGTGTTTAGCAGACATTTCCTTTAATAGGCCATTTCTCAATTTTTTGTTTGGTTTTATCCCCCAATCCTTTGCCATTTTTAATTTTTATTCATTTATTGTAATTTTACCCTCATTGGGCATAGTCCTAATCTGTGTATTCAGAACCTTCATTTCAATAGTATATATAATTATTTGCAATCTTTATCTCCTAATTATTAATATTACATTACAACTCATCTATTGCAATTTTATTATTTATGAAATTATAATTTTTGTCCCCAACAATACTGATATTTAATTGAGGGCCTTTATTATAATATTTCTTAAATCTCACTTAACTTTGGTTCTTTCCTAAAGATTTAATGAGACATGTTGCTGTCATTCAAATTATACTTGATTCCTTTCTATTCTAATGTACATGCAGTACTGCATCTGCATTAAGCCCAAATGGGGACTTGTGTGTAGTGTGATAATATATTTGGATTCCAACTGTCTTAACCTGCATGTTCTGCCCCAACTCCTTTATGTCATGGTTGCTTGCATAATGTTTAGCTACTGCATATGCTTAATCCATGTAACTGTTCATTTTAAATGTCTTAGCGTGTCTGCTTTCATATGTGTTCTTGTTTTGGCCAATTCTACAGCCTTTGCTTTTATTGCATTTCCAGAAGGCATCCCTTTAATTTACCATCCAATTTCTTAAGTCTTTTTTTTCCATATAATGACGTCCTACAAAAGGTCCCTAATTGAAGGTCCTTTTCTTTAGAATACCTGTCAACCTACTGGTGCATTTTCCCATTGTCATTATGATCTTCAAATTATCCAAAACCTTATAAATATTTGTTTAATTTTCTGACATTCTCTGGAATATGTTAATATTATTCAGTTTTGTTTTGTCCCATCAGTAGAGCTGGGTCTAAATTAGCCTTTTCTTTCTTCGTTATTAATATATCCTGTCTGTTTTTTCCTTTGGCCATTTTGAAACTTTTGATAATCATTTTCTGTTTTTTCCTTAGTGGGTTTGAAGTATCCTGTGTTAAATGAGCAATTTCGTTGCATTTCAAGAAATTCCCAATATGGGATACAGTTTGATGGAAATGTTCAGCATGAAACATATTATTGGTAGCTATTTCTTTCCAGTGCAATGTTGTGTAATGGTTTGTATTTCTATATAGATCAAAATTAACGCTAAGTAAACCTTCTCTGTGCTTATTTGACATATGCATTTTAGGTTTGTTAATGCCGTGTCCCATATGATGAAAAGATTGTCAATGTATTGTAACCAAGGGGCCTATTAGGATGGCGGGCGGACTCAGGTCCGCCTGCCATCCTAGCGGGAACGGGACCGCCCGCCTGCCATGCGGCGGTCCCGCACCCCTTATCATGATGCGACCGCCACCGCGGCAGTCGCATCTGGCATTTTAACATTGCGGCGGGTGCTGCTGGCTGCAGCACCCCCCGCAATGGTAAAATGCCATGTTGTGCATTTCCATGCACAACGTGGCAGGCACCGCGTGGTGCCTGCCACCTTGTGCATGGACATGCCAAGTGCACCCCCCACCCCCCCCGGGGGCATGCAACGGGCCCCCAAAGCAAATCCCCGCCAGCCTTTCCATGGCAGCATAGCCGCCATGCAAAGGCCTTGAAATCCCTACATCCTAATATGGCTGGCAGTGCCAGCTAGGCACTGCCACCATATTTGAGCCCATGCTCCGCCCGGCCGGCAATCGTAACAATTGCCGACCGGCGGAAAAGCGGCGGACGGACTTTCCGTCCGCCGCGATACCCACCTCCATTGTAATATGGCGGTGGGTAATTCACGTTACGCCATCGTAATGACCCCGCCAAGTTACGATTTTCTCCACATCATCCTCATTTTGGGGCCTATTAGGATGGCGGGCGGACTCAGGTCCGCCCGCCATCCTAGCGGGAACGGGACCGCCCGCCTGCCATGCGGCGGTCCTGCACCCCTTATCATGATCAGACCACCACCGCGGCGGTTGCATCTGGCATTTTAACATTGCGGCGGGTGCTGCTGGCTGCAGCACCAGCCGCAATGGTAAAATGCCATGTTGTGCATTTCCATGCACAACGTGGCAGGCACCGCGCGGTGCCTGCCACCTTGTGCATGGACATGGTACCCCCCAAGTGCACCCCCCCACCCTCCCGGAGGCCCGCAACGGGCCCCCAAAGCAAATCCCTGCCAGCCTTTCCATGGCAGCATCGCCGCCATGGAAAGGCCTTGAAATCCCTACATCCTAATATGGCTGGCGGTGCTAGCTAGGCACCGCCACCATATTTGAGCCCCTGCTCCGCCCGGCCAGCAATCGTAACGATTGCCGACCGGCAGAAAAGCAGCAGACGGACTTTCCGTCCGCCCCGATACCCACCGCCATCGTAATATGGCAGTGGGTAATTCACGTTACGATGGCGTAACAGTCACCACCGCCGGCCCGGCGGTGGCGATCGTTACGCCATCGTAATGACCCCCTTTGTTCGGGCCAGTGATTCTTAACCTCTTTATTTCTGTGGACCCCCACTGGTGCACTATTAGAAGCCAGGAACCACTGCCTAAGCAATTTTTATGACTTGAATCTCAAAACAATTAAAAAAATACAGAGAGAAGTATATCTGAATCAAATGGAATATTTTATTTATTTCACAAACAAAAATTTGTGAAATTCAAAATGTCAGTAGGAATGTTGGGATTTTTCAAAATGTTATATTTCTAAAAGACAAAGTGATTGATATGCTAGACTCTAACTCCTAACTTTGTCTTTTTACCTCATTATGCTTGATCTCCTTTTGTCGGTTCATTAATTCACAAATCATGCATTCCAGATTCCTTTTGCTGTACTTGCTGTGCTCCCACAAATCAACATAAAGATACCAACTTACTTTTTAGCTTCCAATTTAAAATTCCTTTGCATTTACAAAGTGTTTTTAAACTTTATATTTTCATTGTGTTTTGCTTTTTTTTATGTATATGCACTTTATTAATCTGCTAATATTATATAATTTACAGTTGTCAATCTCCTGAGTAGGTGTCACAGAGCACCAGGGATCCACAGACCATAGGTTAAGAACCACTGCTGTTGGCCATCTCCTTCTCCCACCACTCCATTGTCAAATCCACATAAATGTGGGAGGAGATGCTCATTGCAGTTCTGTATAGTTTTTAAGTGGGATGACTGAATAGAATATTGTTTTTGTCAAACATATTTCATCCATGTGTAGTATCATATTTATATGTTCCAATCTCCTAATATTTCTCTGTTTGAGGAAATAGTGATGTGCTTTTAAACCATTCTCATGTTTAATTGATGTGTTCAATGCAGCCACATCTAATGTCATAAAATGTTAAGTCTCAGTGCGTGCTTTCTGAAGACTCTGGGAGGTTGGGCTCCTCAGAAGGGCCCCAGGGACCCCAAAATAGCAGGATTCATTTTTTAATGGAGAGGGGTATGTGCGCCCCCCACCAAGCCTTCTAAAGGCATTGGGACCTCATCCCCCGGAGACAATTATATTTTTAAAGAGGAGCAGGGTGTGGGGCCCCTCTCCCCAAGCCTCCAAAAGGCTCAGGGTCCCCATCTCCTGGACCCAGATTGTGTTTGGGAGGGAGGGAGCATGATGCCAATGTACACGAGCCTCTAAAGGGCCCTGGGGTCCCAATCCCCAGGGCCAGTGTGATTTTTTTTATTTTTTTTATGGTTGGTGTGCAGCCCCCATTCCAAACCTTTAAAAGGCCCTGGGGACCCCATCCTCATGACTGAATACATATTTAGGGGCGAGGCGTGAGGACCCTCTCCCTTAGCCATCATCAGGTCCTGGGGTTCCCATCCCCTGGGACTGCAACACTTGAATATTGCATGGGTGCCCCAAGCACACCCATGACACTCACAGCCATAGGTGCAGCAGGAGTCGGCTTCAGTGGTTTGCTCCCGCCCGGAGGAGCAGCTTTTTTTTGCTCCCTCTGGGTCGGAGCAAGCATGTGCACCCCGCCTGCAAGTGCAGGGGCAGGGAGGTGAAATTTTCCCTACCCGTGCTCTTGCTGACAGGGAACTGCAGTGTCTAGGAGGACTGCTGCCATCAGGCCCCAGGGGATGAGGTCCCCAGGGCCCATACCTGGCCCAGGAAGGGGGGCCCCTCGCCCCATTTCCCCAAAAAAACATGCGCCCTGGGGATGGGGTTCAGTGAGGATGCTCCATGCTCCCCTCCCCATTGAAAAACTAATCAGCCCTGGGAAATGGGTTCTCTGGGGCCTTTAGAAGACTAAGGGATGTGGGGGCAACATGCCCCTTCCCCAAAATGTAAAAATTGACCCTGGGCATGGGGTCCTTACATGGCCCAGGGAGTGGGGCCTACACCTCTAAAAAAATTGGCCCTGGGCTATAGAGTCAAGTAACCATGAGAAGCCTTGCTTGTGGGTGGCAATGTTCTCCAAATAGGTGGAAATGTTACACATTTAACAGATCTCATATCACACAGAGGACTCTTGTTTAAACAGCCAATCCTCCAAAATGGGAGATCCCATGCCAAATCCTCCTGCCTGCGCGACCTTTTGAAACAAACACCATTTAGTTCACCTTGAGAGATGACAAATGGCAGGTTGTCAGATGGAGATTGTTCAAGGGGAGAAAACTCTGCCTCTTGAAGGATTTCATCTCTGTGAGAAGATACGAGAGAAGACTGGAGTTGCACTTGGATTGAAGAGTGGAACAGTATCCCAGTTGCCTTTCCTGTTCCACGCTTGCCTGTTTGCTTAAACTGGCATCTGTGGCATTTTTTTGTACCTTGTGAACTGCTATGCAGACAGTTGCCCAATGAGGGCTACTGATGGATGGCAGTAAGGTGTTCTGTGGAGTGTCACCATCTGTGAGGCCATCAATCTCCTCTTCCTCTGTGGTGTTGGTGGATGCTGAGATGGTAGCTTTCAGGAGTAGTGCATTTTCTCCTGGAACTGCACACCAACCTTTACTTCTGGATGGAAAGACATACCCATCAGGCTGATTGTCCCCAGATTTTGCGATGTAAGAGAAATGAGAGGTGATACAGTGATATTTGAAATGATGTCTTCATACTGTACATAAGACATGCCATACTGTAACTTAAAAGAATGAATGAATCTTTGAAATAGATGGGACATAACCTCTGCATATGTTGATATGCAGTACTTTTCATGGAGTCTGTTGACATGAGGTAGTATTGTGTCTTAACTAGCAGTGCCACAGATGCTTGTTTTGTGGAAGGACCCTGTGACATCAGCTGCTCACAATGCTCCCTGAAGGTGGCCCTTAAAGTAGCAGCTGCTGAAAAGGATAATGTTAAACTTTAGAGTTATGGCATATTTCTTTCACCTGGACAAACTGATACACGGACAGGCATTTGTTTGAGATGAGAGATGGGTCAATGAGATACAAATGGATGTGTATAGTATTATACAAACAATGGCCTCAGACCTAACTAACAGACAGGTGGCAGGGAACTTAAGTGCTCTTGCTGGATGTCCCTTGATGTGGACCAATCCTTTGGCTCTAGTGTGGACACCAGGGGACATTGTGTAAGTGAAACTGTGGAGTTATACACATACCAAGTATTGAAGTATTGAAACACAAACAGTATCTGGGTGTTTGAACTTGTCAGTATTACACAATGATTGAACATTCACATACTCATTCCCTGAGTGGCATATACTGACAGAAGGAGGCACATAGTCATGTGATAACATATAATGGTAGTTTATGTGAGAAAAGGCATATCACTATATGATTGCCTACAATGAGGATATCGTAGGATTAAGTTGGTGACAGTAAACATATGCATAAACTTACTAATAAACTAGCAAAAATTAAGGATAATGTTTTTCACTAAGGACATTAAAGACATCAGACTTGCTACTTCACCCTAGCTCTACACAGCGAGAAGGACATCTCTGCCTACACAGTGTAGAAATATGCTTTTACGGCTTATGCCAAAAATATGCCTGTAAAGTTACTACGTTTACAGTTGTACTTTGTTTTATGTGCCGTCATTACCCCATAGAAGAGGGTGCTGGCACATATTGCTACTACTGGATGTAAATCTTCACCCGGAGGTGCTGAGTTGCATCTAGGTGGAAGTTTATGCCTAAGTGTAAGCAGAAATCTACACGTGCAGAGATTTCTAACTATAAATTTCTTTATGTGAATCAGAGCCAACACATTGTGAATTACTCCAAAAGGTTTAAGTATCTGATTTACAATAACAGTATAACATGTGGGAGATTGTATAGTGTTTTATTTTCTAAAATTTCCCAAAATTACACATCTCGTCACTTGTAATAAGTTATGACTCGTCATGTCATAGTGGTTCAGGATCATGATGACCTTCATTCAACATGAAAGACATTGGTGCATGGGAGCCCAAGCACTGGATTTGTGGCAGTGATAGTTAATAAAACAAACTTTTGTAAGGCTCACAGAAGAAGTGCTTCAGTGCCCTCAAGACACTAACTACTGAGGCACAAAATTGAAATAAGAAGGGGACAAACAAAGCTGTTTGGCTTAAAATGATTTCCTTAATTAAATGGGTTTAGGAATGGCCTCCTATGTACTTAAGTATGTATTCATAACCTATAAGTATCTCATGTTGAAAACTGGGCTTTAGATACCTTGATGTGAAAGAGGTTATGATAAAATACGTATGTGTTCTGGTAAGGAGGTATCCAGTGGCTTGCTTTTAGAGAAACGTGTGAAAAATGCAAATTCTGTATATATAAAATATTGACTCAAGTACTGACAGTCAATGCAGTCTGAGCAAAGAATGCAACGGTAATTAAAATATTAATAACTTGTTTTTCATACTTCTATTCTTACAACACCTCTTGGTTTTTGAAGTGCTGTCCAACACTGTTATTAGTGCCAATAGAATTTCACTCAGTTTGCCATCATCAGAAAACTGGAATGCTGTGACCTGCAGATCAGATTTTAGGGGTCAATTTTTTACAAATCTAGACATCTTATTAGCACAATAGTTTTCCTATAGCCATATTTTGTGATTTTCAAGAGGTCTGTCTTCTTTTATAAAATTGGTAAAAAAGACACATTATATTGACACATGGTCAAATAAGTCCGAGGTAAAAAACTTCCAATAAAACTTTATTTTTTACAACTTTAATTTTTGTGGGAATTGGCTTCACTGATCTGGTGGAGGGTCCAGGATTAACTTTGATATGAAAAGAAACATTAAGTGCACTGACCTTCTGGTGGATATTTGACCTGTTACAGGCGTAGATGGGAAGATCAAAAAACAAGACAAGCTGCCATTGATCATTAAGCACCTCATACATACATACGTATAGTGACATTTCAAATAGTTTAGGTGGAGTTCCTTCCACACTCTGAATGATTCCAGATCTTCACCACTTCTGAATTGTCCTCGCAAGTCACACCATGTCAATGGGACATTCCATATCACACCTTTCTCACTTAAGCAAGGGTGCAAGGGACTTGTCTAAGCATTCACACGCCTCAGATAACATAACCAGATACTTAATTATGCTTTATATACAGTACTGAAGTGGCACCCGTGAAATATTTCATTGCTTTATATTCTCTGAAGCCACCCAATAAAACAATGGTGATAAATTGCTTTTTATTTCAAAATGTTCTTAGGGAATTTGCTGTAGTAACATGTTTTACAGTTTAAGTTAGCTGAGCATGCACTTTGATGTGGCCATACTTTGTCTCCTTTTCTCAGCATGTAATTTGAAGATGCCAGTGATGACCTCTATATGCCAGATATGTCCATCAGATGGTAGGAAGGACCAGCACTGTATGCCGGGACGTTAGACAAATGTTAACTATGAACACTGTATATCAAACATTCCATTCTTAGAACATGTCAGAGATGTCTGACAAATGTCTGTGATTGGCCACTAGATATTGAGGATGTCTGTATAACCATATGCTGGGTGCAGTTCAAATATCTATCCACATCACGTTTTAAAGCAATGACCTGTCCACTATATGCTGGGGCAGGCCATCAGATGAGAGGGGTAGCCATCACATACGAGGTATGTCTTTCAGATAACAAAATTGCATATATGGTGCCAGGGGACACAACGATATCTCAAGAATGATATCAGATGTTATGGATAGTTACCATATCCACATGGCAGGATGGCTCTTCATATGCCAGCGGTGCCCAAATTAAAACTTGCCTTGCCCATCGTATACAAAGGATGAACACCAGATGCCATGGATGTGACTATAGTCTAGAAATATCTTGCATATTCCACAGATGCTGCCCATATGTAAGGGATGGCCACCATATGTCAAGGTTTACAGCCCACAATATAATCTGCCTAGGCACAATACTACAGTGCTGCTCATCTTCATATGACATTTCCAATCTATGCCATCATCCATCATCCTTTACCCTAGAACTCTAACATATATAGAGACACACAAACATATGCACATGCAGACACCCACACCAACGCACCCCTTTGACTTTGCACTCAACTGTCCTCAGTGGCCAGTCTGATGCTCCTCAGGCTCCTACTTTCTCCCATAATATGGGCCCAGTGTTTTCTGGCTTTGGTGACCAGAATCTCTTCATGGTATTATAATTCCAATTTTGGATACTCGGAGGGCAGTGTGCAAAGGGATAATGGACAGGCCCCTGACCGCTTCAAATGTAATTTAGTACCAGCAAAAGGAGATAAAGGGAAATTGTATGTCTACCTGGGCTAATCCTTCTAATCCATAATACAAAACAATATAGCCAGAAGAGATCACTGATACAAAATTGTATTTCCATAATTCACAGGATTTACAAGACATCCAGGACCAATAGTATGCTCTAACTAGGTTATGTAAATATCAAAATCCCATTATCTGCCTGGTGTCCATTTAAACTAGAAGGGCAACAATAAGGAAACCAGGAAAGGAACAGAGGCACGAGAAAGTCAATTTATAGTGAACACCAAACGGGTCTTCTCACTACTTTAATATGACCACCAGAGTTTCTTGTCATTGGTTTTCAAGTGAAGAGTGAATGAGAGATAGGAAAAGATTTTATGATCATGACTAACCTAGAGCATTGTTACTCTTCTCCTCAACTCTACCTCCTGACACTGTCCCTACCTAACCAGTGCCGAGTGGTGGTGTTGCTTTGTGCTTTAATGCATGTGCTGTGATCACTCCTTGTCTTAGGGAGGTGTAGCCTAGGTCCCACTATTCTAAGGAAATATCCTCAAGCTCATTAAAAGGTGGCTCAGACAATTACAGTGCGGAACTTTATTACAGCTGTGTCTGCACTCCATCATATCAAAATTATACCCATTATAAGGGGCGTGGCTTGGCAAGCCATCATGGCGGACGTGTGCTGAGTAAGCTCCGTCTCGCCCTACATTAATCCTTGAATATCCTGTCCCTTCGATCACTAATTGTGCTCTGCCGGGGGTCGGATGATCGAGGATCCCAGAGGCATCCATCGGGACTGAGCTCCGGACGTGTGACTGGGACATCGAGTGAAGCGCCGCAGCGCTTGCTGAGCGGAGCGCGAAGAGTGGAGCTGCGGAGGAGGAGCTGGTCCCGAGAGAACATATCCTGGAGGGGGGAGCGGCGCCTGCCTGGTGATCGCGATCTGGGACGGAGGTGATCGCGAGTCCCGGCGGCCAGATCGGGCCGCGGAGGTGAGGAGCGGCGAGTGCGGGAAGCTGAGGTGGCGGAGTGTGGATAGGCGGCCCTCCGGTCCCAGTGGGTGCCTTCGCTCCATCTCCCGCCTGGGGCCTACTCCCTGTGGCGAGAGACAAGGTGTATGTGCTGCTAAAGGGACCCCCCCTAGACAGTAGGTGACTGAGCGCGGCTGCCCAGTGTTCCGCTCCCCGTTCCCCCCCTGCCTGGATAGACGTGGGGGCCCGGCGGCATACTCGAGCCGTGGGGCACGTGACTGGGGGTTGGGAGAGGCTGCGTCTGCCGGTCCCCGGGCTGGCCCGGGACGAGTTGCTTGGCCGCCCTGCCCCCACCACCCTGCTGGTGATAAGAGGCGCCCGCTTTGGCGGCTGGTCGGGCCACGCGGGCGTCTCGCCTGAATTGGCCCCAGGCCATGCGATGCACGAGCTGGCGAGGAAGTGAGGTCCCGGGGCAGGCCGTTTGGAGCCGGGACTGAGGAGCAAGCTGCTTTGTGGTGGCCGGGGGGTGAGAGCCTACATCTCTACATCAAGGCGCCCTCGCATCAGCGGTTGAATCGAGCCGTGCGAGTGCCGCCGGAGCCCCGGGTCCTTTGGGGAGATACACTGAGTGGGCCATTGCGGCCTCCGCGCACTTAGGCCCCCTGGTGGCCCCACACATATCCTTGATTGGCGGATGGGTGGAGCCACTGGGGCCCGACATGGGATCACTGCTGCTGGTCCCCCCCTGTTGTTTCCCCCCCCCTCCCCCTTCCTGGTCTACACGGGGCCGGAGTTGGGAGACAGGGCAGCAACTATGACGTGGGATAAAGGGGGCGGCGGCCCATCTAAACAAGGTACCATCGACAAGTTCACTAGCTCTGGAGCGGCGTCGGGGGCGTCTGGGGGACCACAAGGGACTGAACCGGACAATGCTGCGCTTATGGCCGCTATTACCCAGTCCCGGGACATGTTGGACGCTAAAATCGGGGCAGTCGGCTCGGATGTTATGCTAATACGGCAGGATCTGCGCAATGCAGTCACACGTATCACCGAGGCCGAAACCCGTATATCTGGGGTGGAGGATGATGTCACTATACTAAAGAAAAAGCTGGCCACAATGGAGACCACCCAGCGAGGCCTGGCGCTGCGGGTGGAAGATGCTGAAGGGCGGGCCAGGCGTAATAACCTCCGCTTTGTTGGGTTCCCGGAAGCGTGCGAGGGGGACAACGTGGCACAATTTCTCACGCAGTGGCTGGAGGGCTGGCTTCCCCAGGAATCCCTGTCCCGCTGCTTTATAGTAGAACGGGCCCACAGAGCACTTACGCAGAAACCACCGCCCGGGGCTCGTCCGAGGCCCATCATCGCAAAGTTTTTGAACTATCACGACAGGGATGCAATACTGAAGCAGGCCAGACTGAAGGAGCCCTTGGTACATGATAATGCATGTATACTTATTTTCCCTGACTATACCCGGCTGGTGCAGCAGCAGCGGCAGTCGTTTCTAGCAGCGAATGCCCGCCTGAGAGACCTCAAGCTCCCTTATGCACTACTGTACCTGGCCCGCTTGCGGGTGGTGTACCGCTCCCGCACTCATTTCTTTGACTCACCGGAGGAGGTATTTAAATGGACGGATGAGACGGTGCGAGTTCGCGCCCACATGTCAACGGGAAGGGAATCCGACTCTTCATCAAGCGAGGCAGCCCGAAGGAGACCCCGGCAGCAGCAGCGGGGCACCAGAAGATCAAGGTCCAGGCGTCGCTCCAAGTCCTGTGGGGCCTCGTCCCGGACTGCTTCGGCCTCATGGCAGCATTGGCGATCTGAGATTCGACTTGACGAGCAGCAGCAGCAAAGTGAACTGTCTGGTTTGGATCGAAGGGACTCGTAGATGGGCCGGACCCTCCGTTAGCCATCTGCTGGTGGAGATCGCGCCCCTGTTGTATGGGCTGTAAGTTGGGGATCCATTGGTTGGGGTGGACCGCACCCTCCCGTTGAGGGGTGTGGGTCACGCCCGACGCGACAGATGCTTCATTGTTTGTGAGGTATGGGGTGGGGGGTTTGTTGGGGGGGCTGTTTTAGTTCTTTGATCGCACTTTTACCCACGTACACTAGATGTTTCAGCATGCACCGCAGGGGGTTTCCTACTCCGACAACAGTGGACAGTGGCTCAGATGGCCAGGGTATCCCCTAGTGAGCGGGTGTCCCCGGGCACTCTTCGCATTTTTAGTTGGAATGTAAGGGGCGCCTTAGTCAAAATTAAACGTGGGGCCATACTCCAGCACGCTAAACGGGCCGGAGCGGATATTCTAATGTTGCAGGAAACACATCTTCTGGGAACGAAGGCCCTTTGTTTGCAACGGTATGGGTACCAACACGTATTCCATTCTGGCTTTGCGAGGGGCTCTCAGGGGGTAGCAATCTTGATACTCCACAGGGTTCCGTATACGCACATTAAACAGTGGTCAGATACCCAGGGGCGATATTTGTTTCTCCAGGGAAGGGTCAGGGAGGATCCGTTGGTGCTGGGTAGCGTCTATGCTCCTCCTCCGCTGCAGTGGAATTTGGTGGAGCGTCTTATGACCCTATGGGCGGATATGCCAGAGGGCGCTGCTGTCGTTGGTGGAGATTGCAATGATGTGATGGATGTGGCCAGGGATCGCTGGCGGGGTGGGGGTGGTTCGACGGGTGGTCGCACCACGAAGCTATACTCCTTGGTGACGGGGCTGAATTGGGTGGATGTGTGGCGATGATTCCATCAGAATGATCGGGAGTTCACATATCTCTCCGCCGTCCACGATTCCTACTCCAGGCTGGACTACCTCTTTGTTCCCCAAGCGGCGGTGGGTGGAGTGGTGGCGGTGGAGATTCTCCTGCGGGGCCTGTCGGATCACTCCCCGTTGGCACTTACTTTGCAACTAGGGCGGGCGAAGCAGCCGTTCAGCTGCAGAAGGAAGAGTATAGAGAACACATGAGTTGAGCGATAGATCAGTATTTCATGACCAACGAGGGGTCGGTTTCTAAGGCCGAGCTGCTATGGGAAGCAATGAAACCGACGCTGAGGGGGGTGGACATCTCCTGGTGTGCGGCGGCGCGTAGGGCGCGCAGGGAAGAACTACTTCAGGCAGAGGCGGAGGTAGAGACACTCGAACGAAGGAGCCGAGAGGTGGGTGGAAGTCAAACTAGACGACAATTGCTGTTGGCACAACAGAACTATGCCGCTCTATTGCTAGATGAGGCCCGCCAGGCTTGGCTGGCAACGCGTAGCAGGGTGTATCAATGGGGGGATAAATCTAGTACAATGTTACATCGACTCTGCCAGGGAATATTCCATTCCCAGGCCCACCCGGGTATCTTGGGCTCGGGGGGGGGGAATCGATTACGGATCCGCTAGTTCTGGCAGAGAGCTTTGCCACCTACTATTCAGATTTGTATGCCGCTAAGGAGTGTCTACCGACGGCAACAATTGATAAATTTCTGGATGATCTCCCGCCCAAGGCCCTACCGAATGAGGTGAGGGAACAACTGGAGCAACCCCTGACGGTCGAGGAGTTGGGTGCCGCGTTGGGCGAGCTTAACACCGGGAAGGCGCCTGGGCCCAATGGGTTCCCAAGTGAATTTTTCAAACGCTACTTTACGCAGCTGGGCCCCCAATATTGATTAGTGATTGAAGAGGCACGAGAACAAGGGTCTCTCCCCCCAGACTGGAGACATGCAGAGGTGGTGGTGTTTCATAAGCCGGGCAGACCCCCAGACCAGCATGCATTGTATCGCCCCATTTCCCTCCTAAATGTGGAGGCCAAGATTCTGGCCAAGGCCCTCGCGAATCGCCTTCTCCCACATATTACGGCCCTGATCCACTCGGATCAGGCAGGATTTATGCCGCAAAGGGCGACCAGACATAATATTCGGCGGGCGCACGTGGCGGTGGCAGCCATACGTCAACTGGGTGAACCAGCGGCCCTACTATTGGCCGATATGGACAGGGTGTTTGACTCCTTTAGCTGGGTGTATCTATTCGCCTTGCTGCAAAGGATTAATCTCGGACCGTGATTCCTCTCCTATCTGACCCTCCTATACACTGACCTCACGGCATCGGTGCGGGTAGCTGGCGCGACCTCCTCTACGTTTCCCATCGGGCGGGGTACGAGACAGGGCTGCCCTTTATCCCCCTATTTATTTGCTCTGTCCATGGAACCACTGGCTGCATGGGTGCGGATGGATGCACAGGTGCGGGGATTCGAATGGGCGCCGGGACTATCAGACAGGATAGCGTTATATGCTGATGATGTCCTCTTCTTCCTCACAGATGTGGACAGAACAGGGCCATGCCTGTTACAGATTATGCAAATTTTCGGGGAGATGTCTGGATTATATATGAACCCTCGTAAGTCCAAGCTGTGGCTGTTGGGCGATAGATCAGGTGTAGGCTTGTGGGCCTCGATGGTCCAGGTGGCGGCAGGGGGATTGCAATACTTAGGAGTGTTCGTGTCGGATGTGCCCATAGTCTCCTGGGAACGTAACGTGGTGCCGGTGTGGGAACGAGTGCGGGACGACATTAGGTCCTGGTCTTGTATGCCTCTGTCTATATATGGTAGGTCAGCAATATTTAAGATGGTGGCGCTCCCTCGGCTCCTTTATCAGCTGCAGAATCACCCCTACCTGATTCCACCCCGGTGGTTCCGACAAGTGAACGCGGCCCTAGGGCAGTTTCTATGGGAGGGGGGCAAGGTGCGTGTGGCCCTGCTAACGTGCTTTCTATCTACTTATTGCGGGGGGCTCGCCTCCTCTGACTTGTACTCGTACTATCAGGCCTCGCATCTGCTCATCTTAAATGAATGGTGGTATAGTTCTAGGGAAGACCCGGCTTACGCGGTCGAGCGACACCTGATGGGAGACTGCTCGCTACACATGCTCCTATATTCCGCGCCGCTGCGTAATTCGCTGCCATCGGCGACAAGAGTTGTCTTTCAGGTCTGGAAGCAGGCATTGAGAAGGATGGGATGGTGGAAGACGCTAACTCGGCAGACTCCCCTCTGGAACAACGGGCGCTTGCCGGAGCTGATGACCTTGCAGGGGTTTAGGGGGTGGGACAATATAGGTATCTCGGTCTTGGGCGACGTCATGAAGAGACTAGTACTTAAATCCTTTCAAGACCTCCAGAAAGACTTCCACATGCCACAGCCCCAATTCTACCGCTACCTCCAATTTCGGCATGCCTTGGCCCCCAGTTTGGAAGGGTTAGACTCACTACCGGAGTTTAGTCCACTGGAGGCGAAGGTTTTCATGGGAGACCTGCAGGAACGTAAAGTCTCGAAGATATATCAATCCTTAGTTACCCATTGTTCCCCTACGCTGCAGAAACTCCGGGAGAACTGGGAGGGAGATGTGGGTCCATTAGATGAGGAGGATTGGACAGAGGCCCTGGCAGCCCCGTGAGGGGCGGCCATAGCGATACGACTCCGCTTGGTCCAATTTAAATACCTACATAGGGTTTACTATACACGGGTACGACTGTGGAAAGCGGGGCTGATTGCCTCCCCGGTATGCCTCCGTTGTAATCAGGAAGAGGGCACACGTCTACATACAGTCTGGCACTGCCCCTCCCTAGATCGTTTTTGGAGAGGAGTCTTTGATTGCCTGTCGGAGGTGCTGGGCTGGGACCTCTCTCGCTCGCCGAGGCTTGCACTGCTGCATATTATGGAGGGAATCGGCGGTAATGCCTATAAACGGCATTTACGGCTATTAGGCCTTACCTTGGTGAAAAGAGACATAGCTAGGGAGTGGAAGGCACCAAGGGCTCCCTCAGTGGCTGCATGGAAGAGTGGGCTAGATTTTTGCATGGGGCTGGAAAAGCCCATATTTGTCGCCAGGGGTTGTCCACGCAAACACTTAAAGATCTGGAAACGGTGGGTGGATTACCGTGGACTATTGCTAGAGGAGGTGGTAGGGACAGGGGATCTTCACCCGAGGTGACATCAATGTTGAGGTGGGGATTAGGGGAGATCCATGAAATAGGGGCCCGATGGGCAGCCCGGGTGCGCTGTTTGAGCGATCCGGTTGTGTTGTGGGTGTGTGGTGCGATCGGGGGTGGGGTTGGGGGCTGGGGGGAAGTTAGATTTCATTTGTATTAATGTGAGATCTCCTGTGTTTACACGTGAAATGTCAAAGTATGATCTTCTCTATTTGATTGGGCAGTGGTTTCTGGGGTACAGAGCCCTGCGTCATATGTGCAACTTGACGAATAAAGTTTGTTTATAAAAAAAAATTATACCCATTATAAAAACAAAACTTTAAAAATGTTGATATTTTTCTCTACATTTAATGTACGGATTTATCAGGGCATCCAGCACTTGGGGACACCTTAAATCTTAGGTTACATACTCACATGCACTCAACTCATTTTTTGGTTTATTGGTGGTGTAACAGGGTTTGGGGAAGCTGTGATTTGGTTCCATCTATGTCACTCCTAGGTAGAGCTCAAAGTCTTTGGGTGATACCAAGGTTTATCTGGGAAGCAGTACCTTCTGTTGGTTGCACATTCCCTGCTTCTGTTGGGCATCATAGTTTCTAAATAATAGTGTTGTTTATCTGAGGATCGATTAGTTGCAGCAACACCCCTCTATTGTCAACTTTAAAGACTTTGAACAACATTATGGCTGCAATTTCACTGTACTTGGATGGACCCCGTGGATTGTGGGTAATTCTGTGAATTATCTTGAAAATGATGCCTTCCTTTGGTTGCACACACAATCATCAGTGTGGTCTTCAGAGTTCTTTGAACTACTGGTGTAAGTGGGGTTCAGGAAGCTTCACGTTCCTTTGGGAAGATCCATGCCCCTTCTGAATGGATATTACAGTACTTTAGGTAATGCTGTCATAAGTGGAAAGCTGTATTTTCCTTTGATTTGTCCTACCCTCTCCTGGGATGGATACATACTTTTTGTGTAATTGTGTGCCTTTATATGGTTGTAGCCAAGACACTTATGGGTGGACCTCATACTTTTTGGGAAATACAGCTGTAGAAGGAAGAGTGAGGACAAACTCTCTCTTTGTTGGACAAACACATACATTTTGAGTTGATGAATAACCTCTTCACTCTACTGTTGTGCTATTTGCTCTCAATCCACCTATTCGTATGCTCACGATTTGGTGTCCTCAATAGACTTAATAGTGTTTAGGTTTACAGCAGCATCTGTATTGGTGAACCTTTGTATTCTCTTAGTCAAACCTACACCTTTCCAAAAACATGCATACCAGATGGGTATTGCCCTATCCCAGTGAGTGAAACTATTAGGCAGGTATGTGTGATCTAATAGTCTCCATTGATCTCGAGTGCTGTTCTGCATCAGATTCCTACGTAAACTTTCTGAAAGTCAATCTCTATCTCACTTCCTCTAACTCATCTATCAATGCCTGATCATCCCTTTCCACTTTGGCTATCTCTGATCCTCTTCTACCACCAAGCACCCTCCTCCTCCACACTTCCTCCCTAGCGTGCACACTAAGGGACTCACCCAGAACCACCATTAGACCATACCCCTCTCCCTATTAACTCTTTCTTACCCATCACTATTTCTGCATCTTATCTTTCTCTTCTCTTCCCTTTCCTCAACCTCACTCCACTTACAGTGCAGCATCAAATGTCTACTACTAGGCCATGTCATTGTCCTCTAGCATTCACTCACCTACTCCACCACACATTAGCTACTTACTTGGAAAGCCGACTCCTAGCCAAAACCTCCTATCCTGTCTTACTCGCATGATGTACTATTCCATTTCACAACCTATTCTACCACCTTTCATCACCCCTGTTAGACCTGATTTCCTTGGCATGGTTTTCCCCCAAACTTCTTGCCTTTACACTTCCTGTTTGCTACAATAATTTTTATTGGTTTTAGGACTCTGCACTTTACCCCTGCTAGTCAGTGCTTAAGTGCTTGTGCTCTCTCCTTTAAACATGGTAAAAGTGCCTTATACATAACTGGCACATTTAATTTACTTGTAAGACCCTAGTAAATGGTACTAGCCAAATAGCCAAGTAATCTGCATTTTAACTTTTCTAAACCAAACGATCATTTGTATTTTATTGTTCATTGTAGTTTTTATTAATGTTTACTGTTCTGAGGAAAAGGGAAATTAATTGATGTTCATTTTGAGAAATCTGCCTTGAATCTGATGAAGTGTTCCCTTTGCTTATTTGCATTTTAGTTATCAGCATTTTCTTAATATTTTTCTGGCACACGAGCACTCTTTTCGGGCTTGCTTTTATATTCCCGCGTTAGTGGTGTGGAAGCCAGCCCCCCACCCTCACAGTTGTGGTGCTGGGGCAGGGTTGGGATCACATAACACTTCGCGGGACTCAACATTTTTCCATTGTTAGGCATACCTTTTGGAAACGGCCATCTTGGTTTTTGGCACTGTAGTGTTTCCTCCGGCCCAACGCCATGTGTAGGCTAGGCTGTATTAAGATGGAGGTTGGCGACTGCACAGTCAAATAGACCACTACTGTTCATTTTTATCTTTTCTAAACCTAACGATCTTTTGTATTTTATTTTTAATTGTAGTTTTTATTAATGTTTACTCTTCTGAGGGATAGGGAAATGAATTGATGTTGATTTTGAGAAATCTTCCTTTAATCTTATGAACTGCTTCCTTTGCGTATTTGCATTTTAATTATCAGCGTTTTCTTAGTACTTTTCTGGCACACAAGCAATTTATTTGGGCTTCCTTCCCGACCGGGCTTTAGTCTTTTATACTCCCGGGTCAATGGTGGGGAAGCCAGCCCCCATCACAGTTGTGGTGCTGGGGCAGGGTTGGGAGCAGGTAACACTTTGTTGGGTGTACCTTTCAAAGCGGCCATCTTTGTCTTGGAGCACTATAGTGTTTCCTCCTGCCTGATGCCAAGTGTAGGCTGGGCTATATTAAGAAGACAAGCCTGTCTGTGCCCATCCGAATCCGTCCGCTCCGGACCCAGGGCCCGGCATGATTCTCACCAGAAAGACATGGCAAGCAATATTCACGTACGTTTCTCATGCCCCTGAGTTTCTCTCCTCCCAGTTTCATGTTTGGTGGCCCTTGTTAATCTTACCCCTACCATAAAGTGTTATACACTAGTAGTGACTAAGAAAAGTGATAATAAGATTCATATGATTTCAGTTCCAGAGAGGAAGGTGGGGTGGCCTCTAAGAGTGTAGGGAGACGAGATAAGCAAAAGCTTTTTTATGAGATTAAATGTGCCTTATCAATGCAAGATCATTGATAAAGCATGCTCTAGAGATTCGCTTGCTACTTGAAAACCACAATTTTGATTGTCTGTTCATTATTGGAACATGGATTAAGGATGATTCTTATCCCATGGTAGCCTTTGCTATACCAGCAGGATATGCTATTTACACTGTCAATAGGCACCTTAAGGCTGGAGCGGGGTTGCCTTAATTTGTAAAGAGTCATTTATCTGCACTTCTTTGAAGGTTCCGCCTACTGAGGATGTGGAATTACTTGCCATGTTTTTTAACTATAAACTATAAATGTACAATAACATTTGTATTGATTTATTGACCTCCTGGTTCAGTAGTAAACTATTAGCTCATTCCAAGAAATATTTTTTACTATTTCTCTGGAGACAGAGTCTCTAGTAGTACTAGGGGACCTGAATATTCACTTTGGCAAGGATTCCAATGCTAATACTTCTCAGATTATCAATATGTGTTCTGCTCTGGAGTTGGCACAATCGGTTCATCATCCTACTCGCAGGGCAGACCATATCTATGTCAGAGAATGACTGATTACTGTGGAGGCTGTGGAAGCGGTGCTATGGTCTGACCACAAGATGATCTTCTTCTGCCTAGATTTGGACACCTTTCCACCATCAGTTACCATCCATTACTACTTATTATCAGGCTTGGTCTAAACTTGATATTGTAGCATTAAAGAAATGCTTAGAAAAATCTAAACCCAACATCCAGTCTGATGTCCACATCGATGTGTCAATGAATGAGTTTAATTCATGGATTGGAGGAGCGCTTGACACAGTGCTGACACTTAAAAGCAGGACTTCACATCGTAGAACACCATCAGCACCCTTGTATGTCCAAGAATTAGCGCAGGCCAAAAGAAACTGTATATGATTGGAGAGATGCTGTAGACAGGAATACTCCGATACCGGAAAGGAGGGCAATAAAACAGAACTGAAAAAGTACAACAAGCTTCTAAAAATTACTATCATAATAAAATAATATCTGTCAGTAACTTTACTGGAGAACTCTTCTCAGTTTATACATCCGTAGTCAAAAGCTCTCACCCCGCCTGCTTAAAGCTTTACCTACTGAAAGGTTCTGCTCGGATCTTGCTGATTTTTTTCAAGCAAAGATTGTCTCTATTTTATCCACATCTACACCTACAGGGTCTATAATGGAAGACTCAGAACCAGATACTATTCTGCATAAGGATTGGTCTGAGTTTTGTCTAATTATGGAGGAGGAGGTCACATCTAAAATTGTATCAATTAAATCTGATTCTCTTATTGACCCTTGTCTTAGTATAGTTTTTAAGAAGATGGGATCTTTTCTCTCTCCTTGGATCACCATGATGTGCAACAACGCTCTGGAAAGAGGGACTGTCCCGACCTTTTGTAAACAGAATTAGTTACCCCACTTTCAAAAAAGGAAACACTTGATTCCAACATCCCTTCTAACTATCGTCCTATCTCTTTACTTCCTTTTACTGCTAAAATCTTAGAAAGTTGGGTAAATAAGCAGCTAGTCACACATTGTCAGGAAAATGATGTATTTAATTAATCAGGATTTCGTTCCTGCTTTAGCACAGAAACCTTGCTAACAGCTGTAACTAATGATATTATGATAATTGTGGATGCCGGTAGTTCTGCAGCTCTCATACTTCTTGACCTGTCGGCTGTGTTTCATATGGTCTCACAGGCTATTCTACAAAAAAAGCTCACCTCTATTGGTCTGATAGATAAGTCACATGCCTGGTTTGAATCCTTTTTGGAAAATAGTATGCAGGCAGTGCAGATGGCATCTTTTCATTCAGTGTTTAAGGACATCACCTATGGTGTCCCACAAGGGTCGGCCCTTAGTCCTACACCTTTAAACATATATGTGTTCCCCCTGCAGACCTGATTGCTTCCTTTGGATTTCAATTGTATGGGTACTCTGACGATACTCAAAAAATCAACTGTATGGAAGGTGACACCTTGCAACTTCAGGAGCAATTTAGGGACTGCATGGTTAAGGTGGCCAAATGGATGAATGATAACTCTCTCCGACTTAACTCAGACAAGTCAGAAGTCTTGACTTTTGGCAATCTTCCTATTTGGTCCTCTAGGTGGTGGCCTGTTTCTTTGTGCGCCTGTCTGGTACTGGCTACCACGGCTAGGAATGTAGGAAAGTTATTTGATAGCAGGCTCTCTTTTGAGTCACAGATCTATAAGTTGATGTTTATTTGCTTTTTACTTTTGAGACAACTTAGGAATATCCTTCAGCTTATTTTGCAAGATTCCAGGCAACTGTTGGTGCAAACTTTGGTGCTAAGTAGACTGGACTACTGCAATGCCTTATATGTTGGGCTTCCTGAGTATCTGGCTAAAAGGATGCAGCTCATACAGAATGCAGCAGCGAGACTACTTTTGGTAAGAGGAAATTTCAGAGTGTATCCCCCTTCTTAGACAGTTCCACTGGCTCCCTATCAAGAAGAGATGCCAGTTCAAAGACCTTTGTACGGCTCATAAAGCTCTGTACCCTGCAATTCAGGGTTCATACATTTCTGATATGATAAGAAAAATACTCTCCGGCTAGAACTCTCCGCTCATCATCTGTTTGCCTGGTTACAGTTCCAAAGTTTCACAGAGCACACTTTGGAGGCATGGCTTTCTTTGTAGTTATTGTGCAGGACTGGAACAACTTGCTTTTTGTCCTTTGACTTGAGCGGGATGTGGTGAAATTTCACAGAGCATTGAAATGTATTTATTTAATTTGGGTCTTATTTTACTTTCTTTGGTATGCAGAAGATGCTTTCTGGCTAAGAGCCAGGATACCCTTTGGGTAACTTGGCACTCAACAACCAATTAATATTGACATTACTACATGTCGGGGGTGTGGCCAAGCTGCTGACCAAGATGGCCGCCTAGGCTTGAAGCTCCGCCGATATCTCCAGCAATCCTGTATGTTCTTGAGATAGATATACATGAACATCCTTTGAAACTGCAGTGGGTATTTATTGCCAGTGTCCCCCTGCAGCCGTGGGCTGAACTAGAAGCGGCGCTGGGTGACCTATAACCAGCGACAGGCCTGCCGAGATCAGGCGCTGGCCTGTGGCCTAGCCAGGCGAATAGATACATGAGCGCCCACCATTATGGTGATGCAGAGCGCGACTGCCTGCGAGGAGTCGGGAGAGTGACCAGACTGGACCAACCTATGCGGCGGCCGTGCGGAGGGGGAGGTGCTGTGTGGAGCGGCCTTGGGCTCCGTGCTGTGGACCGGAGGTGCGATCAGGATCATCCCTGCAGGGGACCCGTGGATGAGGAGGGGTGGCAAGAGCCCACTGGCGGCTTCAACGGACTGAGAGGCAGAGGCGTGGCGTCGATGGGGAGGTAAGAGCGGCCCGCCTTCTCCCCGGAGGCCCCACAGTGACAGGGACCGGTGGCGAGCCTGGGGTACCAGCTTGGAATGCTGTGGCAGGCCAGCTGCCCCACGTTGTAACTGCAGCTGAGACTTTGGCGCCCGGGGGTGGAGACACCTTAGGTCCCCCCTGACGCTGCCACCACAAATCAGCCGCGCCGGCCTTTCCAGTTGTGCGGAGTGCAGGTGCCCTGCCTCGCCATGCCCCAGCTGTTACACGACTCATAAAAGAGAATTCGGCACGTACGAGATGGCAGGCTGAGTGAGGAGCCGGCTGTGGCCCTGAATGGAATACAGACCTGGCTGGTGCGCGGTGATTACCCACCCCTCCCCCACCCCGGGGCACTGACAAAGCGAGATCCACCGGCGCAGCACGGGCCCATTAGGACGACCCACTGGAAGAGGCCGGCACAACAAAAGACACATGGACCTTGGCCGCCACTGATCAGTGTTGCAGCACATTCATTACAGTGCACATCCACGCCTCCCCACATCGTGACTCTGACCAGAGCTGAAGAGAGTCCCACCGGTACAGTTTGAGCCCACTGGGACAGCTCACATGAAGTGGCCAGCACACTAAAAGGTGCGGGGACCACGGCCGCCAACGACAAGTGCTGCGGCGTATTTGTTGCAGAACACTTCCAGCCATAATCCTTCCCCACCCCCGCATACCCACCTGCCGCCCACGGCATCCGTGGGATTTTGACTATGGTACGTGGGGACCCTAAACAACACCGCCTCACCTTTGACAATAACAAGACCCCTAGCACCAGGCAGCAGTCTGCAATGGCAGAGGGGGGAAGCGATCTGGAGGCCCCCGTGCCGCAGCAGACTGGAATAGATGCCCTCATGACTGAGTTGCGGTCCGGCTTTCAAACAATGGAGGGACGCTTCGACATCCTTGACAGAAGACTGGACACAATGGGCGAATGAATAGACCGGCATGAGCACCGACTAGATTTCAGCGGAGGGCAGGATCTCAGACTTGGAGGATGGGGTGTCGCATGTCGCCAAGAAATTGGATCGCCTAGAGAAAGTTATGAAAATCATGGCCCTAAAGAATGAGGATCTAGAGGCAAGGGGCAGGAGAAACAATATCCACATCATTGGCCTTGCAGAGACCACAAATACCGGGCGAATGGACCAGTTCGTGGAGAGCCTGCTGGTGGACCTATTTGGCAGAGACTCCTTCATGTCCACTTTTGTAGTGGAGAGAGCCCATCAGTCCCTAGGGGCGAGACCTAATCCTGGATGCCCACCGTGGCTGCTTATTGCCCTCCTACTGAACTTTAGAGACCATGACACAGTCCTACGCCTGGCACTTGACAAGGGGCCACTACATTGGCAAGGCTCCACATTGACCAAATTCCCCCAGCTTAACAACAATGGTACGAGAGGCATGATGGAAATTTACTGTAGTCAAGGCAACGCTCCGGAATCTGAGACTACGATATGGAATGATCTACCCGGCACGCCTCCAGGTTGATGTGAACAGCAAACCACACATTTTCGAAATGCCCACCGTGGTTCAAGAATTTTGCCAGAGATACTCTACGGAACATCCCTCGCAGGACCAGAATCCGACTGGGAGCCCGCTGCTTAACACTCAAGCCGAAGCTGATCTGGACCTCAGACTAGCATCGTGAACTCATGAACAGCGCATGAAATCAAGCATTTTATGCAACGCCCAGTGCATTACGGGGTAACACGGATTACAGGGTGACGCTGTATAACGTGCACACAGACTCAGAAATCGATGAACTAAGATTCCACTCCATAGATTACCATCCTGCATAGCCAGGGGAATCAGGCGAGGCGTTGCCACACCCCCATGTGAGTACGCACTAAGAACAATCAACCAAATTAGTTGGGATAATACTTAAAATGGTTTTACTGTTGGTTTTTGGGGGGATGTCCTTGGACACAAGAATCTGGGGATGGGTTGGGGGAGGAGGGATTGGGATGTTGTCCTGCGTTGGGACTGTTTGCAAATATAACAAGACTGTTGGAGCACTGTCCTAGGCCACTAACATATCCTCTTACTAAGTTCAACACACTCAGACGAGTAACACTAACTTGAATCCGTTCGCAGACATCACACTAGCCAGTTGGAACATTAGGGGATTACATAACCAACGCAAGGGTGAGCAGGTTCTGCGCTATCTACAATGCCACCAAGTAGATATAGCCTCCCTTCAAGAAACACACCTGCCACCCAGGGTCTCCCACATCTTTGCTTCAGCATGGGGCCAACACCGGTTCTTCTCCAATAATAGCTCCTATGCCAGGAGAGTTTCCATACTCATACATAAATGTATACCCTTTCACCAGCTAGACCTCTACTCTGACACAGACGGGCGATTTCTGATAGTAACAGGGCACCTACTTGGACACCGTGTCACATTAGTGAACGTGTATTCCCCCAACATAGATAGTCCAGAATTTTACACGCGCCTCCAAACTCAATGGAAACATTGGAACTGAATTACATTTGCCTCGGGGGCGACCTTAATGTAATACTCCGACCGGACTTGGACAGTACTGCCCACGACCCATCTATCAAACCTCGTTTGAGGAGAATGCTACAAGAGTTATGTGACACGCTTGTATTAACAGATGCCTGGTGCCAGCGCAACCCCTCACAAGCTGCATATACACACCACTCATCATACCACGATACATGGACTAGACTTGACTATTGGTTGCTAACACCTGCCCTCCTCCCATGGGTAACTGACATCCTGCACCTCCCACGTACATTATCAGACCACTCCCCTGTAATACTTAAGTTGCAAATCCCGAGGGTGGAGGGGTTTGAGACACAATGGTGATTCCCAAATATGCCTATACATGACGAGGTGTTCCGATCAGAACTTCAGGCCGCCATAACGGAGTATTTTGAAATTAGCAAAGGGTCGGTAGGCTCCTGGTCAACATTGTGGGAAGCCTTCAAGGCCTATGCCAGAGGGGTATGCATATCCAAAAATGCGAGCATAAAACGATCTTTACGTAATACACTTGCCCGCATAGAAGACGCATTAACAGCGCTAGGAATGCGAAAAGCGCAATGGCCAGCTGCCTAAACATCTTCAAAAACATGCCAAAATACTGGAGGAATTCCGAAAGGCTGCCGAGAGGGAAACACATTACCTTGGGAAATACGCCTCTGCCAGGAGATACGGGGAGGGGGAAAGACCCAGAAGAATGCTGGCTAATTTACTGTGGCCCCCTAGGGGGCAATCATACATCCCCACCATCAAACGTCAAGATGGTACACTCACCACTGGAACTACCGATATCCAGTCTGCCATAGTAGCGTACTATTCTGATTTGTACACTACTAAAATATCCCAGGATGATCAATATCATACGAAGTACCTGGAAGAAATTGCAATGGTGTGGCTCCCTAAGGCGCACCAACAATTTCTAGCCGAGCCCTTCACAGTAGAAGAAATTCAACAGCCATTGACTCTATGGATGGCTCCAAAGCACCTGGACTAGATGGCTACACTGGTGCTTTTTTACAAAACATATAAAAAACTGCTGGTGCCCCACCTACTTGAGGTATCTAGCGAAGCGATGGAAAAGGGCATACTTCCACCTACCCTTCGCGAAGCAGTGATTATCTTACTCCTTAAACCTGGGAAAGACCCAACGCTATGCGGATCGTACCGGCCCTTATCACTACTAAACTTCAATAACAAAATCCTAGCGAAAATGCTGGTCACTCACCTGTCGCTACTTATGGAACAAATGATATCCCCTGCACAGATCGGGTTCATCCCGCGTAGATCCGCGGCACTGAACCTCCGCTCCCTCTTTGCGGTACTACACAGAATCGATCCCTCGGTGCCTGCAGTAGCGATATTGTTAGATGCCGAAAAGACATTTGATTTGTTAGAGTGGGATTTCCTCCATGCCACAGTACAGAAATTAGGAATACCTCCCGGATTTGCCTCCCTTATCCAATTATTATACACAGAATCCACGGCGCATATCCGACTAAATGGTACGATTACACATACATTCCCAGTATCGCGAGGAACTAGACAAGGATGCCCATTTTCGCCGTTGTTTTTCATCATAGTACTAGACCCACTAATGGGGTACTTGCAAACAAAGCATATACATAGAGGATTGCAGTTCAAACCCAGGTCGTTATTAGTTACGGCATATGCAGATGATATTATCCTTTATATAGGGGCACCCAACAGACAATCTGGCGCCAATTTTCCGGGAAATACTGCACTACGGGGCCCTATCAGGACTACATATTAATTGGGCTCAATAGACAATGGGGTGACCCTGTGTCCCTCAGAACCTGGGTAAAGGATTATAAAAGTACAATGGTTCTGTCGGGTATAACCACAATATTTCTTATAAATACAATGTTTCTTATAATTCAGTTTACATGAACAAATTATTTCCTACACAATTTGAATGTGAGTACATGAGGCAAGGAACACGTAATAAGAGTGAAGTAATCCGGTTTTTGGGGAATTCAATATTCAATATAAATTACATCATTTATATTAACCCACATTTTATGTTGCATTCACAGCTGCCAAAATTGTGATCAAGTGACATAGTGTGATAAGTGACACAATAAGTGCGTAATATGTACAAAGTGGTTAAAATATATACAAAATGTAAAAGGCCAGAATAGATACAATGACCCTGCTACTCTGTACAATTTCAGTGTTTTACGAGCAGGGACTTGAACTGGACCAAACGGTAGCGTCGACGTTTCAACCCTATATGTGCGATTTTAAATCATCACAGCGAGTCTTCATCAGGACTGAAGTAAGGAAAAGAATGGCAGCCTGCAAAATCAGTTAAAGCGTGCATTAGCATCATGGTGTGGTCCAAATGGCCATTAACGAAATGATGAGTAAGGTGGTAACGACTCACCTAACAAGAACCAGAGTTATTCCTGGTGGGGCTCAGGTCGGGAATGAACAAGGGCCCATCTGGTGATCATCTAGGGGTAAAGAGGTGAGGTCAGGGATGGAAATAACCACTAATCTGCAGAGAATTGTATGAAAGACCCCATAGAGACTAGGGCCGCACAGGTCAAACAATGCACCACATGTGCGCCAAAAACACTCGCTCATATGTGTTTAGGCTGTGTAACAACTAAGAAATCAAGCGCCGTGGTAAACTACATCAACCGCTCAGGTACTAGAGCAGAAACGAAGGCAGTAATGGAACCCGACCTCACTGGTCAAACACTCCCTATAAGTCAAGGGGGCCCATCACGAGCCACAAAAATCAATTGGCACTAGTACGCTCGTATTTAATAATCGGCAAAGAGGGTGCGATAATCGAGAGCAGTAGAACAACCTGGAAGGTCGCTTACTATATGTAAACTCATGCGGCAGTTACGCACTCGCAAGTTGTGCCCGTAACTGTAGAAATGCGGTGATACAAATCGCATACTTTATGTAAACTAGTGCGGCAGTTACGCGCTCGCAAGTTATGCCCATAACTGTTGAACTGCGGTGATACAAAGGTAGAAACTCACCAAGAATCTTGTGATGAGTCCTATATGGCTAAAAATGACAGCAATTGTGAAGAGCGTCTGAAAATAAATGAAATAGCGCCGGTTAATCGCGCTCATGAGTTAAAGAAAGAATGAGTATTCCTAAGTGTAGAGAAGCGTGGCTCACCTTAGTTGTTTGAAATGGAATAAAAATCCAAAGAGCAGTGGAAACTCCTGCCGTATAATCGCAACCAGTCGATCTGCAAGAGCACGTCTGCCGAGCAGAAAATGAGCGTCCACGAGCACGTCAGACAATGACGTGTATCGTGCAGCAGCTAATTGTCTGTATTCCTGGTTGCCAAGCAACTGACAACAAGTAACTATACGACGCAGTGACGACGTCACATGCGTAGGGGGGGGGCAAGTAAGTGGAATGCGGTTCCAAGAATGCGGGCAGAAGACCAAGGAAACTACTGTCGCTAGATCGTATTCAATCACTTAATACGAAAAGGTCTGCCCGGCAGCTGATAGCGTCCACGAGCACGTCTGGTATTGACGTGTAGCGTACAACAGCTGAGTGCCTGCATACCAAGTTGCAGCGCAACAGAAGCGGAGCGCTCACCCACCATAATGACTACGTGTCAATTTAGGCAAGTGTTTGCGTGAAAGGAGAACTGCAGGATAGACAAAGGAAGTGCCAACCTGAGCGAAGGTGTAAATCACAGACCTGGTCAAAAAAGAGATAATAACTACTTATATATATCCTAGTTAACACATGAAACAAGTCTAATGCACATTTGAAGCAAATCATGAAGCATATAAACGTGATGCATATACTTTACAATGCGGTCAAACTGAAAAAGTAATATTATAATTCATGTAATAGTAATTCACATTACAATTTAACAACACATTTTAATCTGCACCTAAGCAGTAGCTTACATGATTGAATACTTAAATTATACATTTGGATAAATTATTTTTGGTAATCCAGTTTAAAAAGTAGTGCATTGGGAATATAGCCAAAATCTGTTTCTATGCTCAAGTGTAACATATTGCAAATAAATAAATAGCACAAGTGGCATGCTAAAGCGTAGTGGAGAACCAACAATGAAACATTACAATTGACCCATTTGTCTAGATGTTTCCTCAAATTCATTCAACCCCTCCATTACAGTATTGAGGGAATGTATCCACCTGCATTCTTTTCGGTTCAGGGCCACTGAGATGGACCCACCCCTTGGAGCAGGACAGACTTTCTCGGCCACCCACCATCTTATACTCTCTGGCTGGTGTTGCTGTAATAGGAAATGGTCAACTAATGGGGCACCCTGTACCTTGCATCTTATGCGGCTCATATGTTGCAATATTCTCGCCTTTACTTTCTGGATGGTCTGACCTACATAAAGTAAATCACAGGGGCAACAAATGACATATATTAAGTTGGTGCTGTTACAGTTTTAAAGTCTGATAACTTATATGTTCTATTGTTGTGTGTAAAGGTGGAGCCCTCCACCGTCAGCGAGCAGGCTTTACAGTGGCCACATTTGTAGTGGCCAGTTATGGGTGGCAGGCCCAGTTGGTTTCTCAAATTCATTGGTTTGGGGGGTTCAAGGTACGTTCTGACAACATTGTCTTTTATACTCCTGTCCTTTTTAAAGGCAAAGAGTGGATCCTCGGTGGTGTGCAGTTCACTTGCGACAAGATTCCAGTATTTTTTCACTATCTTCTTGATGGCATTGCTTTTGGCGTTGAATGTAGTCACGCACACAATTTTGTCAATCTTTTCTGGTTTTTCTTTTACTTGCAACAGTTGGTCACGCGGGCAGTACCAAGCCCGTTTGCGTGCACGTTTAAGCAGATCTGTAGGGTAACCTCTATCTTTCAGGCGCACCGTAAGGATCTCAGTTTCCTTAAAGAAATCTATTCTCCGAGTACAATTCCTTCTCAGCCTGAGGTACTGACCATAAGGTAAGTTATCCCTCAGGCTACGAGGGTGATGGGATTCATACTTGAGGAGCGTATTCCTTTCAGTAGGTTTACGGTAGAGATCACAGAACAGGAAACCATCATCCACTTTAAATGTAAGATCAAGGAAATCAATAGATTCATTATTGCTGGTCATAGTGAACTGGATGTCACACATTCTGGTGTTAAGCCAATCGCTAAATTGCTTAAGATCTTCTTCAGTTCCTGACCAGATCATTATGATGTCGTCAATGTAACGTTTCCAAACCGAAATTTGGTTTATGTAAGGATTGGCATGGCTATACAGATGTTCCTCCTCGTATGCATCCATGAAGATATTAGCCAGACTAGGTGCGTAGGTAGCCCCCATCGCGACACCCTTACATTGCTAATAAAATTGTTTCCTGAAGATGAAGTAATTATGCTTCATTGCAATTTCCAAGAGGGCAATCAGGAAGTCGGTGGGTATCCAATGTGGCCTTGTCCTTTTGTCCAGTGTGGCTCTGATGACATCCAATGCCATGCCCTGGGGGATGGAAGTATACAGGGAGGACACGTCGAGTGTGACAAGTAATTGGGTATGGATATCGTACGGTTGGCCTTCCAACAGATGGATTATATGCATTGTGTCACGTACATATGATTTAGTTTCTGGTATCCATGGTTGTAAAAAATAATCGATAAACTGATTGAGCGGTTCTAAGATAGATCCACATCCAGACACGATGGGTCTGCCATGCGGTTTCTCCAAGCGCTTATGTATCTTAGGCAGAGTATAGATTGTAGGAATCCTTGCTTCTTTTTTATTTAAGAAATCGCTTTCTGGTTGACTCAAGAATCCCTTTGCCAAACCATCAGATGTTAACTTCACGATCATCGATTTAATCTCGGTAGTAGGATCTTTGGGTATGGGGCGATAGCTGTCCATTACTCCCAACTGGAGTTGTATTTCCTCCACATAGTCACTAGTATTCTGCAACACCATGGCCCCGCCTTTATCTGCGGCCTTGATGACAATGGCGTCATTAGTTCCTAACGTAGACAATGCCATTCTTTCCAACTTGCTGATGTTATGTTTTATATACCTCTTTTCTTCCATTAGTTCCATAGTCTCTTGCAGGACAATCTTTTCATAGGCTAATATCTTCTCACTCATCAGATATGCGCCTGGTGTGAAAGTTGAAGGGGGTCTAAATGGTGTAGCTGCTGATGAAGGGCTATAGGTATTCTTGTTAAAGTAGTACTTCAACCGGATTTTTCTGAAGAACCTCTGTAGTTCAAGTTTGACATTGAATGAGTCAGGCAGTACTGTGGGAACAAAGGACAACCCCTTGGAAAGGACGTCCCTTTCAGCTGTCGACATTGTATAATCAGAAAGATTGATTATAGGGTCCGTGCTACTTAGTGAAGGTACACAGATAGCCGTTTCCTGCTGATTGGCCATATCAACTCTGGGGCGTGTACCTAGCTCTGTATTATTTTCGCTCGTGATCGTTTGAAGTTGCAGGTCTTCTGGTTCAATTCCTTGCATTTGGTCTGGAACACCCTGTTGTTGGCCTGTGTCAGACCTAGTTGTTTTCAAAATGGAACGGACAGTGTTGATTCTCTGATGTAAGTTACTGGTTTGAGGGGATGTAGTGTCTGTCAATTGAGACATGTCACGGTCAGATCGGTTAGTTGTAACATTGGGTGGAACGGCATCAAGCGCTGGAACTTGTGTGTGTATTCTCACCATTTGTATGTTTGTTTGCGTGTTGAGATCTCCCCGTGTGTTTCTGGTTGATAGAAACGAACTCGGGAGTTGTTCTGCCGTGTGTTCCTGCCCTTGTTCCATCCCCTTGCACGTTCCCAACTCTGATCTGAACCTCCACCCCTGTTGGACTGTCGGTAGCCGTCCCCTAAAAAATGTGGCCCCTGATTGCCCTGGCGACTGGTAGATGGTCTCTCCGTGTCAGACTCAGAGCTACTTCCTACTGAGGAGTCAGAGAAGGTGTTAAATCTCCTGGGACCTTGCCTGCTTCTATTGGAAAAGAAACCTTGACTATCCTGCTGATAGTAATCGTCAGGCAAGTACGGGTAGGTTACCTTCTTGTCGTAGTTTTTTATGTCTTTTGATAGTTTATCTAGCTTTCTGTTGAGGGTTATTGTATTAAAATCAGCTAGTACTTTCTCAGCTCGATCTAATGCTTCCCTCGCATTTGAAAGGGCGCTGTCCTCAAGTATCTCTCTCTTGAGATCAGCGATTTCTAGAGTAAGCTTTTTGACATATTCAATTGCAGTCTCAACTCCCAGCACCATCCAGTGCCTGGAGCAATTATTGGCCACGTAACTGAACCCTTCCCTAAATTTGGGGACATCTATAAAGATCGCAGGTTCATTGCGAACTTGTAGCCCCTTGGGAATTATATTTGATTGTAAATATTTGGTCAGTACGTGCCCATGGAGTCTTGAACGAATTAGTTTTTTCTCCAATCTTTCAATTTTGGCTAATTTCTCATTTAAGCTAGCATCTACAGATAGTCTATCGGAACCTAACAGGAAGTTAGTTGCTCCCTGTTCCTGTATGTGTTTAGCTATATACTCTTCACTGTATGCCAGGGTTTCCTTATCTGACATAATCTAACAGAGCAAACAATTCAACAAAAGAACAATCACAGTGTACAAACGAAACAATAAATGAGAGAAAAACTCTCGCAGGTAAGCACCTGCACAAATTAAGCTCAATAGACAATGGGGTGACCCTGTGTCCCTCAGAACCTGGGTAAAGGATTATAAAATACAATGGTTCTGTCGGGTATAACCACAATATTTCTTATAAATACAATGTTTCTTATAATTCAGTTTACATGAACAAATTATTTCCTACACAATTTGAATGTGAGTACATGAGGCAAGGAACACGTAATAAGAGTGAAGTAATCCGGTTTTTGGGGGAATTCAATATTTAATATAAATTACATCATTTATATTAACCCACATTTTATGTTGCATTCACAGCTGCCAAAATTGTGATCAAGTGACATAGTGTGATAAGTGACACAATAAGTGCCTAATATGTACAAAGTGGTTAAAATATATACAAAATGTAAAAGACCAGAATAGATACAATGACCCTGCTACTCTGTACAATTTCAGTGTTTTACGAGCAGGGACTTGAACTGGACCAAACGGTAGCGTCGACGTTTCAACCCTATATGTGCGATTTTAAATCATCACAGCGGGTCTTCATCAGGACTGAAGTAAGGAAAAGAATGGCAGCCTGCAAAATCAGTTAAAGCGTGCATTAGCATCATGGTGTGTTCCAAATGGCCATTAACGAAATGATGAGTAAGGTGGTAACGACTCACCTAACAAGAACCAGAGTTATTCCTGGTGGGGCTCAGGTCGGGAATGAACAAGGGCCCATCTGGTGATCATCTAGGGGTAAAGAGGTGAGGTCAGGGATGGAAATAGCCACCAAAATCGCAGAGAATTGTATGAAAGACCCCATAGAGACTAGGGCCGCACAGGTCAAACAATGCACCACATGTGCGCCAAAAACACTCGCTCATATGTGTTTAGGCTGTGTAACAACTAAGAAATCAAGCGCCGTGGTAAACTACATCAACCGCTCAGGTACTAGAGCAGAAACGAAGGCAGTAATGGAACCCGACCTCACTGGTCAAACACTCCCTATAAGTCAAGGGGGCCCATCACGAGCCACAAAAATCAATTGGCACTAGTACGCTCGTATTTAATAATCGGCAAAGAGGGTGCGATAATCGAGAGCAGTAGAACAACCTGGAAGGTCGCTTACTCTATGTAAACTCATGCGGCAGTTACGCGCTCGCAAGTTGTGCCCGTAACTGTAGAAATGCGGTGATACAAATCGCATACTTTATGTAAACTAGTGCGGCAGTTACGCGCTGCAAGTTATGCCCATAACTGTTGAACTGCGGTGATACAAAGGTAGAAACTCACCAAGAATCTTGTGATGAGTCCTATATGGCTAAAAATGACAGCAATTGTGAAGAGCGTCTGAAAATAAATGAAATAGCGCCGGTTAATCGCGCTCATGAGTTAAAGAAAGAATGAGTATTCCTAAGTGTAGAGAAGCGTGGCTCACCTTAGTTGTTTGAAATGGAATAAAAATCCTAAGAGCAGTGGAAACTCCTGCCGTATAATCGCAACCAGTCGATCTGCAAGAGCGCGTCTGCTGAGCAGAAAATAAGCGTCCACGAGCACGTCAGACAATGACGTGTATCGTGCAGCAGCTAATTGTCTGTATTCCTGGTTGCCAAGCAACTGACAACAAGTAACTATATGACGCAGTGACGACGTCACATGCGTAGGGGGGGGGCAAGTAAGTGGAATGCGGTTCCAAGAATGCGGGCAGAAGACCAAGGAAACTACTGTCGCTAGATCGTATTCAATCACTTAATACGAAAAGGTCTGCCCGGCAGCTGATAGCGTCCACGAGCACGTCTGGTATTGACGTGTAGCGTACAACAGCTGAGTGCCTGCATACCAAGTTGCAGCGCAACAGAAGCGGAGCGCTCACCCACCATAATGACTACGTGTCAATTTAGGCAAGTGTTTGCGTGAAAGGAGAACTGCAGGATAGACAAAGGAAGTGCCAACCTGAGCGAAGGTGTAAATCACAGACCTGGTCAAAAAAGAGATAATAACTACTTATATATATCCTAGTTAACACATGAAACAAGTCTAATGCACATTTGAAGCAAATCATGAAGCATATAAACGTGATGCATATACTTTACAATGCGGTCAAACTGAAAAAGTAATATTATAATTCATGTAATAGTAATTCACATTACAATTTAACAACACATTTTAATCTGCACCTAAGCAGTAGCTTACATGATTGAATACTTAAATTATACATTTGGATAAATTATTTTTGGTAATCCAGTTTAAAAAGTAGTGCACTGGGAATATAGCCAAAATCTGTTTCTATGCTCAAGTGTAACATATTGCAAATAAATAAATAGCACAAGTGGCATGCTAAAGCGTAGTGGAGAACCAACAATGAAACATTACAATTGACCCATTTGTCTAGATGTTTCCTCAAATTCATTCAACCCCTCCATTACAGTATTGAGGGAATGTATCCACCTGCATTCTTTTCGGTTCAGGGCCACTGAGATGGACCCACCCCTTGGAGCAGGACAGACTTTCTCGGCCACCCACCATCTTATACTCTCTGGCTGGTGTTGCTGTAATAGGAAATGGTCAACTAATGGGGCACCCTGTACCTTGCATCTTATGCGGCTCATATGTTGCAATATTCTCGCCTTTACTTTCTGGATGGTCTGACCTACATAAAGTAAATCACAGGAGCAACAAATGACATATATTAAGTTGGTGCTGTTACAGTTTGTAAAGTCTGATAACTTATATGTTCTATTGTTGTGTGTAAAGGTGGAGCCCTCCACCGTCAGCGAGCAGGCTTTACAGTGGCCACATTTGTAGTGGCCAGTTATGGGTGGCAGGCCCAGTTGGTTTCTCAAATTCATTGGTTTGGGGGGTTCAAGGTACGTTCTGACAACATTGTCTTTTATACTCCTGCCCTTTTTAAAGGCAAAGAGTGGATCCTCGGTGGTGTGCAGTTCACTTGCGACAAGATTCCAGTATTTTTTCACTATCTTCTTGATGGCATTGCTTTTGGCGTTGAATGTAGTCACGCACACAATTTTGTCAATCTTTTCTGGTTTTTCTTTTACTTGCAACAGTTGGTCACGCGGGCAGTACCAAGCCCGTTTGCGTGCACGTTTAAGCAGACCTGTAGGGTAACCTCTATCTTTCAGGCGCACCGTAAGGATCTCAGTTTCCTTAAAGAAATCTATTCTCCGAGTACAATTCCTTCTCAGCCTGAGGTACTGACCATAAGGTAAGTTATCCCTCAGGCTACGAGGGTGATGGGATTCATACTTGAGGAGCGTATTCCTTTCAGTAGGTTTACGGTAGAGATCACAGAACAGGAAACCATCATCCACTTTAAATGTAAGATCAAGGAAATCAATAGATTCATTATTGCTGGTCATAGTGAACTGGATGTCACACATTCTGGTGTTAAGCCAATCGCTAAATTGCTTAAGATCTTCTTCAGTTCCTGACCAGATCATTATGATGTCGTCAATGTAACGTTTCCAAACCGAAATTTGGTTTATGTAAGGATTGGCATGGCTATACAGATGTTCCTCCTCGTATGCATCCATGAAGATATTAGCCAGACTAGGTGCGTAGGTAGCCCCCATCGCGACACCCTTACATTGCTAATAAAA
Source organism: Calotriton arnoldi (assembly GCA_963921515.1). Lineage (NCBI taxonomy): Eukaryota > Metazoa > Chordata > Amphibia > Caudata > Salamandridae > Calotriton > Calotriton arnoldi. Next base: position 385,131 of record CAWUFW010002735.1, on the reverse strand, counting down.
TTGTTTCCTGAAGATGAAGTAATTATGCTTCATTGCAATTTCCAAGAGGGCAATCAGGAAGTCGGTGGGTATCCAATGTGGCCTTGTCCTTTTGTCCAGTGTGGCTCTGATGACATCCAATGCCATGCCCTGGGGGATGGAAGTATACAGGGAGGACACGTCGAGTGTGACAAGTAATTGGGTATGGATATCGTACGGTTGGCCTTCCAACAGATGGATTATATGCATTGTGTCACGTACATATGATTTAGTTTCTGGTATCCATGGTTGTAAAAAATAATCGATAAACTGATTGAGCGGTTCTAAGATAGATCCACACCCAGACACGATGGGTCTGCCAGGCGGTTTCTCCAAGCGCTTATGTATCTTAGGCAGAGTATAGATTGTAGGAATCCTTGCTTCTTTTTATTTAAGAAATCGCTTTCTGGTTGACTCAAGAATCACTTTGCCAAACCATTAGATGTTACCTTCACGATCATCGATTTAATCTCGGTAATAGGATCCTTGGGTATGGGGCGATAGCTGTCCATTACTCCCAACTGGAGTTGTATTTCCTCCACATAGTCACTAGTATTCTGCAACACCACGGCCCCGCCTTTATCTGCGGCCTTGATGACAATGGCGTCATTAGTTCCTAACGTAGACAATGCCATTCTTTCCAACTTGCTGATGTTATGTTTTATATACCTCTTTTCTTCCATTAGTTCCATAGTCTCTTGCAGGACAATCTTTTCATAGGCTAATATCTTCTCACTCATCAGATATGCGCCTGGTGTGAAAGTTGAAGGGGGTCTAAATGGTGTAGCTGCTGATGAAGGGCTATAGGTATTCTTGTTAAAGTAGTACTTCAACCGGATTTTTCTGAAGAACCTCTGTAGTTCAAGTTTGACATTGAATGAGTCAGGCAGTACTGTGGGAACAAAGGACAACCCCTTGGAAAGGACGTCCCTTTCAGCTGTCGACATTGTATAATCAGAAAGATTGATTATGGGGTCCGTGCTACTTAGTGAAGGTACACAGATAGCCGTTTCCTGCTGATTGGCCATATCAACTCTGGGACGTGTACCTAGCTCTGTATTATTCTCGCTCATGATCGTTTGAAGTTGCAGGTCTTCTGGTTCAATTCCTTGCATTTGGTCTGGAACACCCTGTTGTTGGCCTGTGTCAGACCTAGTTGTTTTCAAAATGGAACGGACAGTGTTGATTCTCTGATGTAAGTTACTGGTTTGAGGGGATGTAGTGTCTGTCAATTGAGACATGTCACTGTCAGATCGGTTAGTTGTAACATTGGGTGGAACGGCATCAAGCGCTGGAACTTGTGTGTGTATTCTCACCATTTGTATGTTTGTTTGCGTGTTGAGATCTCCCCGTGTGTTTCTGGTTGATAGAAACGAACTCGGGAGTTGTTCTGCCGTGTGTTCCTGCCCTTGTTCCATCCTCTTGCACGTTCCCAACTCTGATCTGAACCTCCACCCCTGTTGGACTGTCGGTAGCCGTCCCCTAAAAAATGTGGCCCCTGATTGCCCTGGCGACTGGTAGATGGTCTCTCCGTGTCAGACTCAGAGCTACTTCCTACTGAGGAGTCAGAGAAGGTGTTAAATCTCCTGGGACCTTGCCTGCTTCTATTGGAAGAGAAACCTTGACTATCCTGCTGATAGTAATCGTCAGGCAAGTACGGGTAGGTTACCTTCTTGTCGTAGTTTTTTATGTCTTTTGATAGTTTATCTAGCTTTCTGTTGAGGGTTATTGTATTAAAATCAGCTAGTACTTTCTCAGCTCGATCTAATGCTTCCCTCGCATTTGAAAGGGCGCTGTCCTCAAGTATCTCTCTCTTGAGATCAGCGATTTCTAGAGTAAGCTTTTGACATATTCAATTGCAGTCTCAACTCCCAGCACCATCCAGTGCCTGGAGCAATTATTGGCCACGTAACTGAACCCTTCCCTAAATTTGGGGACATCTATAAAGATCGCAGGTTCATTGCGAACTTGTAGCCCCTTGGGAATTATATTTGATTGTAAATATTTGGTCAGTACGTGCCCATGGAGTCTTGAACGAATTAGTTTTTTCTCCAATCTTTCAATTTTGGCTAATTTCTCATTTAAGCTAGCATCTAGAGATAGTCTATCGGAACCTAACAGGAAGTTAGATGCTCCCTGTTCCTGTATGAGTTTAGCTATATACTCTTCACTGTATGCCAGGGTTTCCTTATCTGACATAATCTAACAGAGCAAACAATTCAACAAAAGAACAATCACAGTGTACAAACAAAACAATAAATGAGAGAAAAACCTCGCAGGTAAGCACCTGCACAAATTAAGCTCAATAGACAATAGACAATGGGGAGTGTTTGACCAGTGAGGTCGGGTTCCATTACTGCCTTCGTTTCTGCTCTAGTACCTGAGCGGTTGATGTAGTTTACCATGGCGCTTGATTTCTTAGTTGTTACACAGCCTAAACACATATGAGCGAGTGTTTTTGGCGCACATGTGGTGCATTGTTTGACCTGTGCGGCCCTAGTCTCTATGGGGTTCTTTCATACAATTCTCTGCAGATTAGTGGTTATTTCCATCCCTGACCTCACCTCTTTACCCCTAGATGATCACCAGATGGGCCCTTGTTCATTCCCGACCTGAGCCCCACCAGGAATAACTCTGGTTCTTGTTAGGTGAGTCGTTACCACCTTACTCATCATTTCGTTAATGGCCATTTGGACCACACCATGATGCTAATGCACGCTTTAACTGATTTTGCAGGCTGCCATTCTTTTCCTTACTTCAGTCCTGATGAAGACCCGCTGTGATGATTTAAAATCGCACATATAGGGTTGAAAGGTCGACGCTACCGTTTGGTCCAGTTCAAGTCCCTGCTCGAAAAAAACACTGAAATTGTACAGAGTAGCAGGGTCATTGTATCTATTCTGGCCTTTTACATTTTGTATATATTTTAACCACTTTGTACATATTACGCACTTATTGTGTCACTTATCACACTATGTCACTTGATCACAATTTTGGCAGCTGTGAATGCAACATAAAATGTGGGTTAATATAAATGATGTAATTTATATTAAATATTGAATTCCCCAAAAACCGGATTACTTCACTCTTATTACGTGTTCCTTGCCTCATGTACTCACATTCAAATTGTGTAGGAAATAATTTGTTCATGTAAACTGAATTATAAGAAACATTGTATTTATAAGAAATATTGTGGTTATACCCGACAGAACCATTGTACTTTTATAATCCTTTACCCAGGTTCTGAGGGACACAGGGTCACCCCATTGTCTATTGAGCTTAATTTGTGCAGGTGCTTACCTGCGAGGGTTTTTCTCTCATTTATTGTTTTGTTTGTACACTGTGATTGTTCTTTTGTTGAATTGTTTGCTCTGTTAGATTATGTCAGATAAGGAAACCCTGGCATACAGTGAAGAGTATATAGCTAAACTCATACAGGAACAGGGAGCATCTAACTTCCTGTTAGGTTCCGATAGACTATCTGTAGATGCTAGCTTAAATGAGAAATTAGCCAAAATTGAAAGATTGGAGAAAAACGAATTCGTTCAAGACTCCATGGGCACGTACTGACCAAATATTTACAATCAAATATAATTCCCAAGGGGCTACAAGTTCGCAATGAACCTGCGATCTTTATAGATGTCCCCAAATTTAGGAAAGGGTTCAGTTACGTGGCCAATAATTGCTCCAGGCACTGGATGGTGCTGGGAGTTGAGACTGCAATTGAATACGTCAAAAAACTTACTCTAGAAATCGCTGATCTCAAGAGAGAGATACTTGAGGACAGCGCCCTTTCAAATGCGAGGGAAGCATTAGATCGAGCTGAGAAAGTACTAGCTGATTTTAATACAATAACCCTCAACAGAAAGCTAGATAAACTATCAAAAGACATAAAAAACTACGACAAGAAGGTAACCTACCCATACTTGCCTGACGATTACTATCAGCAGGATAGTCAAGGTTTCTTTTCCAATAGAAGCAGGCAAGGTCTCAGGAGATTTAACACCTTCTCTGACTCCTCAGTAGGAAGTAGCTCTGAGTCTGACACGGAGAGACCATCTACCAGTCGCCAGGGCAATCAGGGGCCACATTTTTAGGGGACGGCTACCGACAGTCCAACAGGGGTGGAGGTTCAGATCAGAGTTGGGAACGTGCAAGGGGATGGAACAAGGGCAGGAACACACGGCAGAACAACTCCCGAGTTCGTTTCTATCAACCAGAAACACACGGGGAGATCTCAACACGCAAACAAACATACAAATGGTGAGAATACACACACAAGTTCCAGCGCTTGATGCCGTTCCACCCAATGTTACAACTAACCGATCTGACCGTAACATGTCTCAATTGACAGACACTACATCCCCTCAAACCAGTAACTTACATCAGAGAATCAACACTGTCCGTTCCATTTTGAAAACAACTAGGTCTGACACAGGCCAACAACAGGGTGTTCCAGACCAAATGCAAGGAATTGAACCAGAAGACCTGCAACTTCAAACGATCACGAGCGAGAATAATACAGAGCTAGGTACACGCCCCAGAGTTGATATGGCCAATCAGCAGGAAACGGCTATCTGTGTACCTTCACTAAGTAGCACGGACCCTATAATCAATCTTTCTGATTATACAATGTCGACAGCTGAAAGGGACGTCCTTTCCAAGGGGTTGTCCTTTGTTCCCACAGTACTGCCTGACTCATTCAATGTCAAACTTGAACTACAGAGGTTCTTCAGAAAAATCCGGTTGAAGTACTACTTTAACAAGAATACCTATAGCCCTTCATCAGCAGCTACACCATTTAGACCCCCTTCAACTTTCACACCAGGCGCATATCTGATGAGTGAGAAGATATTAGCCTATGAAAAGATTGTCCTGCAAGAGACTATGGAACTAATGGAAGAAAAGAGGTATATAAAACATAACATCAGCAAGTTGGAAAGAATGGCATTGTCTACGTTAGGAACTAATGACGCCATTGTCATCAAGGCCGCAGATAAAGGAGGGGCCGTGGTGTTGCAGAATACTAGTGACTATGTGGAGGAAATACAACTCCAGTTGGGAGTAATGGACAGCTATCGCCCATACCCAAGGATCCTACTACCGAGATTAAATCGATGATCGTGAAGTTAACATCTGATGGTTTGGCAAAGGGATTCTTGAGTCAACCAGAAAGCGATTTCTTAAATAAAAAAGAAGCAAGGATTCCTACAATCTATACTCTGCCTAAGATACATAAGCGCTTGGAGAAACCGCCTGGCAGACCCATCGTGTCTGGATGTGGATCTATCTTAGAACCGCTCAATCAGTTTATCGATTATTTTTACAACCATGGATACCAGAAACTAAATCATATGTACGTGACACAATGCATATAATCCATCTGTTGGAAGGCCAACCGTATCGATATCCATACCCAATTACTTGTCACACTCGACGTGTCCTCCCTGTATACTTCCATCCCCCAGGGCATGGCATTCGATGTCATCAGAGCCACACTGGACAAAAGGACAAGGCCACATTGGATACCCACCGACTTCCTGATTGCCCTCTTGGAAATTGCAATGAAGCATAATTACTTCATCTTCAGGAAACAATTTTATTACCAATGTAAGGGTGTCGCGATGGGGGCTACCTACGCACCTAGTCTGGCTAATATCTTCATGGATGCATACGAGGAGGAACATCTGAATAGCCATGCCAATCCTTACATAAACCAAATTTCGGTTTGGAAACGTTACATTGACGACATCATAATGATCTGGTCAGGAACTGAAGAAGATCTTAAGCAATTTAGCGATTGGCTTAACACCAGAATGTGTGACATCCAGTTCACTATGACCAGCAATAATGAATCTATTGATTTCCTTGATCTTACATTTAAAGTGGATGATGGTTTCCTGTTCTGTGATCTCTACCGTAAACCTACTGAAAGGAATACGCTCCTCAAGTATGAATCCCATCACCCTCGTAGCCTGAGGGATAACTTACCTTATGGTCAGTACCTCAGGCTGAGAAGGAATTGTACTCGGAGAATAGATTTCTTTAAGGAAACTGAGATCCTTACGGTGCGCCTGAAAGATAGAGATTACCCTACAGGTCTGCTTAAACGTGCACGCAAACGGGCTTGGTACTGCCCGCGTGACCAACTGTTGCAAGTAAAAGAAAACCAGAAAAGATTGACAAAATTGTGTGCGTGACTACATTCAACGCCAAAAGCAATGCCATCAAGAAGATAGTGAAAAATACTGGAATCTTGTCGCAAGTGAACTGCACACCACCGAGGATCCACTCTTTGCCTTTAAAAGGGCAGGAGTATAAAAGACAATGTTGTCAGAACGTACCTTGAACCCCCAAACCAATGAATTTGAGAAACAAACTGGGCCTGCCACCCATAACTGGCCACTACAAATGTGGCCACTGTAAAGCCTGCTCGCTGACGGTGGAGGGCTCCACCTTTACACACAACAATAGAACATATAAGTTATCAGACTTTACAAACTGTAACAGCACCAACTTAATATATGTCATTTGTTGCCCCTGTGATTTACTTTATGTAGGTCAGACCATCCAGAAAGTAAAGGCGAGAATATTGCAACATATGAGCCGCATAAGATGCAAGGTACAGGGTGCCCCATTAGTTGACCATTTCCTATTACAGCAACACCAGCCAGAGAGTATAAGATGGTGGGTGGCCGAGAAAGTCTGTCCTGCTCCAAGGGGTGGGTCCATCTCAGTGGCCCTGAACCGAAAAGAATGCAGGTGGATACATTCCCTCAATAATGTAATGGAGGGGTTGAATGAATTTGAGGAAACATCTAGACAAATGGGTCAATTGTAATGTTTCATTGTTGGTTCTCCACTACGCTTTAGCATGCCACTTGTGCTATTTATTTATTTGCAATATGTTACACTTGAGCATAGAAACAGATTTTGGCTATATTCCCAATGCACTACTTTTTAAACTGGATTACCAAAAATAATTTATCCAAATGTATAATTTAAGTATTCAATCATGTAAGCTACTGCTTAGGTGCAGATTAAAATGTGTTGTTAAATTGTAATGTGAATTACTATTACATGAATTATAATATTACTTTTTCAGTATGACCGCATTGTAAAGTATATGCATCACGTTTATATGCTTCATGATTTGCTTCAAATGTGCATTAGACTTGTTTCATGTGTTAACTAGGATATATATAAGTAGTTATTATCTCTTTTTGACCAGGTCTGTGATTTACACCTTCGCTCAGGTTGGCACTTCCTTTGTCTATCCTGCAGTTCTCCTTTCACGCAAACACTTGCCTAAATTGACACATAGTCATTATGGTGGGTGAGCGCTCCGCTTCTGTTGCGCTGCAACTTGGTATGCAGGCACTCAGCTGTTGTACGCTACACGTCAATACCAGACATGCTCGTGGACGCTATCAGCTGCCGGGCAGACCTTTTCGTATTAAGTGATTGAATACGATCTAGCGACAGTAGTTTCCTTGGTCTTCTGCCCGCATTCTTGGAACCGCATTCCACTTACTTGCTCCCCTACGCATGTGACGTCGTCACTGCGTCGTATAGTTACTTGTTGTCAGTTGCTTGGCAACCAGGAATACAGACAATTAGCTGCTGCACGATACACGTCATTGTCTGACGTGCTCGTGGACGCTATTTTCTGCTCGGCAGACGCGCTCTTGCAGATCGACTGGTTGCGATTATACGGCAGGAGTTTCCACTGCTCTTTGGATTTTTATTCCATTTCAAACAACTAAGGTGAGCCACGCTTCTCTACACTTAGGAATACTCATTCTTTCTTTAACTCATGAGCGCGATTAACCGGCGCTATTTCATTTATTTTCAGACGCTCTTCACAATTGCTGTCATTTTTAGCCATATAGGACTCATCACAAGATTCTTGGTGAGTTTCTACCTTTGTATCACCGCAGTTCAACAGTTATGGGCATAACTTGCGAGCGCGTAACTGCCGCACTAGTTTACATAAAGTATGCGATTTGTATCACCGCATTTCTACAGTTACGGGCACAACTTGCGAGCGCGTAACTGCCGCATGAGTTTACATAGAGTAAGCGACCTTCCAGGTTGTTCTACTGCTCTCGATTATCGCACCCTCTTTGCCGATTATTAAATACGAGCGTACTAGTGCCAATTGATTTTTGTGGCTCGTGATGGGCCCCCTTGACTTATAGGGAGTGTTTGACCAGTGAGGTCGGGTTCCATTACTGCCTTAGTTTCTGCTCTAGTACCTGAGCGGTTGATGTAGTTTACCACGGTGCTTGATTTCTTAGTTGTTACACAGCCTAAACACATATGAGCGAGTGTTTTTGGCACACATGTGGTGCATTGTTTGACCTGTGCGGCCCTAGTCTCTATGGGGTCTTTCATACAATTCTCTGCAGATTAGTGGTTATTTCCATCCCTGACCTCACCTCTTTACCCCTAGATGATCACCAGATGGGCCCTTGTTCATTCCCGACCTGAGCCCCACCAGGAATAACTCTGGTTCTTGTTAGGTGAGTCGTTACCACCTTACTCATCATTTCGTTAATGGCCATTTGGAACACACCATGATGCTAATGCACGCTTTAACTGATTTTGCAGGCTGCCATTCTTTTCCTTACTTCAGTCCTGATGAAGACCCGCTGTGATGATTTAAAATCGCACATATAGAGTTGAAACGTCGACGCTACCGTTTGGTCCAGTTCAAGTCCCTGCTCGTAAAACACTGAAATTGTACAGAGTAGCAGGGTCATTGTATCTATTCTGGCCTTTTACATTTTGTATATATTTTAACCACTTTGTACATATTACGCACTTATTGTGTCACTTATCACACTATGTCACTTGATCACAATTTTGGCAGCTGTGAATGCAACATAAAATGTGGGTTAATATAAATGATGTAATTTATATTAAATATTGAATTCCCCCAAAAATTGGATTACTTCACTCTTATTACATGTTCCTTGCCTCATGTACTCACATTCAAATTGTGTAGGAAATAATTTGTTCATGTAAACTGAATTATAAGAAACATTGTATTTATAAGAAATATTGTGGTTATACCCGACAGAACCATTGTACTTTTATAATACATATTAATTGGGGCAAGTCCGAGTTATTCCCTCTGACAGTCACAACTAAACCTGTAGAGACCGAATTTCCCTTAGTGTGGACTGACACGAAATACTTGGGAATACACATACACGTGGTCAAAGAACAAATACAGAGACTTAACTACGGCCTGGCAATAGACAATCTAACGGAACGAGTGGAGCACTGGATCAGACTCCCTCTCTTGATGGTGGGAAGCATCGCTATCATCAAAATGGTGGTCTTGCCCCAGTTTTTATACCTCTACCAGAACATTATACCTCTAACAAATCCGTTCTTTAACACACTCCGCTCCATTCTCACAAGATTGGTATGGGGTGGCAAGCAACCAGGTATAGGCTGGGCCACGTTGACCCTTCCATACGAGCGAGGCGGATTTGGAGTCCCTAATCTAAATATATACTATTTGATGGCACAGTGTAGCTTCACGCGGCACTGGTACCATCCAGATATACGTTTGCCGTATGCCAAGCCTGAGACGGACCTGGTTTCTCCAGTGAGGCTGGCTGCTATACTACCAGCAGGTCTGCCACATGACCCACAAGACATACAGACTGTATCCACCATCAGCTGGGCATGGACGAGATTATGGCAAAAGGTAGGTGGAAGCATGCTATACTCCCCGGCGATCCCTCTAACTGCCAATCTTTGGATACCCTTCACCCAGGAAACGCTAGTCCAACACACTCTCACAAGATACTCCTTAAATACATTTGGAGACATCTTTCCCGAGGGGCTCATTTTTTTGCGTACTGAAGACACACACTTCCAAAATGGCACACTAATAGATCACTTCGTCCTGCAACGAATACAAGGCGCGATAAAAGCTCAGGTGCCATCATATCCACTAGAGCCGGAAGAGTTCCCGCCACTGACAATGCTTATAACCGACACAAATGGGGACCATCTCATATCCAAACTGTACCATGCTAACTTAAACCTAATCCCTGCCCACGACCCTAAAGTACGCGTTGGATGGGAACGGGACCTAGGGTATACCATAACTGACCAGATGTGGTACAGCTGTTGCGCATAAACGAAACGGATTTCCCCAAATCACCGACACAAATTAGTTCATTTTAAATTCCTGTGGCAAGCGTATGTCACGCCAGCCGAACTGCACCGGATAGACCCCAGCAGGCCTGGAAGTTGTCCCAAATGCCAGACACCCATGGCAGACATGCCAAAAAGTGACTTTATACTGGTGAGACATCTTCACGACCATATCACACATGGTGCAATTTCACATTGACCCCTTCCCCCTACACCACTACTGGGCTATGTCCACAACGTCCCCAAATCCGCACATAGATGTGTGGCTATTGCACTTCTATTAGCAAAAAGGGAGTTAGCTGTACACTGAGGTAGCAAAAAATGCCTGATAGGCAAACCTGGATTAAAAGCCTGATCCATTGCGACACCACTAGTGAGATATATGCAACCCTACAACCGCCCGTGTCCAGACCTCAAGACATATGGCAACCACTAAAGGATACGGGTAAACCAATATGTCTCCGATTCAATATACATTACAAGGAGCACCCGGCAGGGATGCCCACTATCGCCGCTTCTATTTGCTATCGCATTGGAGCCTCTAGCGTGTAAAATAAGGCAATGCCATAAGAATACGGCCTTGCAATTTTCGCAGCGTCCCCTGAACATTTCACTATATGCCGATGATTTGGTGCTGTATATCCGTGATCCAGCTCTTAATCTATCCCCCCTAATTAGGGAGTATATTAAATTTGGGGGACACTCAGGACTCCAAATAAACTGGAGCAAATCGACCATCATACCGTTGATCGACACTACCCTATCCTGTCCGACGGAGTTCCCACTGGAATGGCAGGCGGACTCCATTAAATACTTGGGAATCTGGTTCCATCGCAATCCGGAGGTGGTTCTACGCAAAAAATATGGCGCAGTTATTAGCAAGTTAGAAGATAAAGTGGAGCGGTGGATTAAACTTCCACTTTCATTGGCAGATCGCATGGCCGTTGTTAAGATGGTTAAACTGCCTAAACTTCTCTACCTCTTCACTAACATTCCCGTTACACCGCCGACGGCCATATTTCGTAGGATTTCCACCATGATCACTCGTCTTATATGGGCTGGCAAGCAAGCGCGTATTGACCTCTATACACTGACTCTGCCCTATTCAGAAGGCGGCTTCAAAGTCCCTGACTTCTTATTATACTACTTGTGTGCTCAGGCACACTACGCACACTACTGGTACCACCCGATCAGGTATCTACCACATACAGCGGTTGAAGATGGCGACGCACACCCGATACCACTACGCAACATATTACCACACTCACGAACACATGTTTGCAAAACTGAGATCAACACGATTCGTACCACAAACCTAGCCTGGCAGAGGATGGATAGACTTGCGAATAAATGGCCACTGTACGCACCTGCACTGCCACTGCAGCACTACCCGGACTTATCTGTCACGCAAGAAAAGGTGGGAATGGAACAATTACAAAAAGTAGGGATAGACACGATGGACGACCTATATGACAAGAGCGTATTTATAGACCTTGGCCAGCTAGACTATATCAGTAATCCCACACTGCTTTTTACATTTACATATCATAGGTTGCAAGGCGCTATCAAACAATTATACCCCTCGTACCCACAGGAACCGCCCACCCTACAAGCTCTACAAATGATCATCCAAAACCCACACAATATACACCTTGTTAAGAAACTATACGTCTTGCTTCAGGCAGATATAGGGGGAAAGGCATCTAAAGCACTCGACAGATGGAACACGCTACTGGATATACATATTACTGAGAAGGAATCGCATACCTGCTGTTCCCTGACTGACATGCTCACCCCAAATGGAAACTTACGGGTTATCCATTATAAATATCTGCATCAAACATACAATACCCCACAAAAGTTGTGCCGATTCGGGCTTCGACAAAATGCACATTGCCAAAGATGCGGTACTGATAATGCAGACTTTCTCCACCTAGCGTGGCACTGCCCCGATATTAGAGCATACTGGGAAAGTGTCACAACTCTGCTTGGTACAATGCTTGTGACGCAGATAGAATGTACAATCAAGATCTGTCTCTTGGGATTGGTGCCAAACTTAAAATCCCTTAAACGCAAGTTCTGTGTGATTGCATTACTCTTAGCTAAAAGACGAGTCTCCATGCATTGGGGGGACAAGAGCTCTCCTAATACTAAACAGTGGCTTCGAGATATGACATATTGTAAAGATACCCTGCAGATCTATGAGGAAGAATTGCCTTCTCGTTCCCGGCCTAGGGACTTCTGGGTAGCGTTAACTGATTACTTTTGCAATCATCAAGCTGTAACCATGTCACCGAAAGACTGAACCATTGTTAGACGATCGAACACGCCATGTACTGATGTAAAAATGATGTACTGACCAACTGATTCTATTTTTATGCCCGAAATGTTTTGTTGTGTAAGTTGTATGTGTACAATGTATAAAAAGCAATAATAAAAAAAAAAACATATGGCAACCACTAAGATCCTACCTGCTGACACTAGACAACGAAGATGATGAACAGCCAGAATAGGACAGGTAGACTTAAACATAGCGCCAGAGGTGGAATTGGGTAAACAACACTTTACATTGCATTGAATTGTCTTGATATACCCTCCACACAGATGATGTTTTGCATGCAACCCCTATTGTGATGTCTGAAATTACATGATTATGCTCGTGTAAGGTACAAACTTTGTAAGTCATGAAGGCCTGAGACAAGAAATCTTTACTGACTGTATCCTACAATGCTTTACAGCTGCTTATTATTTTGAAAATTAAAATTAAAGTAAAAAAAAAAACACCATTACTACATGTACCCAGGGCCTATAAATTAGATGCTACTAGTAGTGGGCTTTCAGCACTTATTGTGCCACCCACTAAAGTAGCCTTTTCTAGCATGCCTCGGTCCTACCATTACAGCCTGTAGTGCAGTTTTAAACGGCCATCTCAACCTGCCCAAAAAAACCTTTTGCCAGGCCTAACCCTTTCTTTTTTATTACTTATAAGTCACCCTTCTCATCTTTCTTCCCCTCTGTGTCTCGCTGGTTATGTCTTTTGGACGGCGGATTGGTGCTGCAGTGCCCGGGCCTTGTGCAGTGGAGCGGGGTACTGCTACACAGTAACACCTGCAGAAAAAGGAGAGCGTACATCGGGGACTAAGTGTTCCAACATTCAAAGGGTCCTGGAGGCAGGCCGCATTATCACCCGCACCTGATGGTTGTTGCTGCAGCGCATTATAGTGCACTAGGAGGTCCGGCAGCAGGAGAGAGCAGACATTGGGACTACGTGCCTCAACATTCAAAGGGGTCTGGCGGCGGGCGCCATCATCACCCCCCCTTTGGTCCTCCATCTAAGGTATTGTGTCTCTCTAATTGTTTGTCAATCGTACTAGCTGCTGTTGGGCCCGAGGATTGTTAAGTTGTGTATCCTCCTGCCTCGTTACCTTTGGACTGTTGTTTTCTGGGGAGACTTGGGGAGTCTGTAACTTTGAATTTTGCCTGGATTACCCCACCTGATTCTGAGGACTTGTCTATCTTTCTTACACACCATGGGGAAAAGAACAGTGGAGGTAACAAATGTGGCTGATAAGCACCCCAGAACTAGCAGTACCATTTTATATTTTCAAAACAATGCGGTGAGTGCTCTTTGTGAGGAAATTTTCCTGTGTAGAACAGTTGACACAAAGTCACAAACCCGCTGGTACCCAGATTTGACAGTGGACTAAGGGGATCCTTCTATTCTGGCTGGTAATTCCCAAGATCTGTCACATGTTGGGGGCCAGGAAGGGGCACAGGAAACACAGACAATGGCTCCTCTCTCGCCTAAACAAGTTCAGGCACCTATTTTAAAACAATCTGGTGGGTGAGCCGGGGGGGTCTAGGCCCAAGAGTAAAAGGGGGCCCTCTCCACAAGCTGGCAACACATTTAACAGAGGGACAAAAAGGAACCAATTGAATTCTGCTCCAGAGAACTGTCTGATACAGTATCTGTTTCGCAATTTGGAACTGAAAATCTCCTCCGCATTTGAGACTCTAACTCAAAGGATTGTTAAAGTGGAGGAAATGGTGGGGGCTTTGGGGAAATCTGTGGGGTCTCTCCGGGAGCAGTCTAAAGTCATCTTGAGTAAAATAACTGTTCCAATAATTCACCCCACTCATGTTGTTCCACTAAGTAAAGTGGCTTCCAATGGGTCTCACAGCCCCAGGGCACTTCCAACACTTGAGTCTGTACCTGGGGTGGGAAATTCATGTACTCCAGGTAACATTTTGCATAACCACACTTGCACCTTACCTGCCTCACAGATGGCTTCATCAGTACTAAATAGGGATACTAACCTGGGGGTGGGAGAAAGTGCTGCAGAAAGCACTTTGGGGCTAGCTTTAGAGTTAGGGGCCCAAAGGTGAATCCAACAAGCTTCATCTGGGCCCCCTTGGGGTTTAGTACCCTCAGATATCATTTTGCAACTTTCTCCAGCCTGTACCCCACATGTCTTAGTGTTGGCCAATGTTCCACCCCAGAAGCCATGTGACCGGCAACATTTTCAGCAGCTCAAAAATAAGTTTGTTCACTGGCCTGTAGTGATGGTCTCTATTAGTGACGGTTTGTCGCTATTTGATGAAATTCTAATGGCCATAAGAGTGGGGTGGAACTCTCCGAAAACATATTCCGGGGATTGTATAGTTGTAAATCAGTGTTCAGAGTGTCGGTCTTATCCTGAATAGCTTTGGGTCTAATACAACTACCTCTAGTAGTATTTCAGTGCTCCCACTGGGATTTCTTTTATAAACCCAGGAACCAGGGGGAAATCTGGTTAGGTAGACAGGAGGGTGCAGGTCTGAAACAGAGCCCCAAACCATGGTCCCAATCTCACTGTTAGCAATTATTTTGAATTGTTGAGTGGGCTAAATGACCAAGATTGACTGGGCTGGGAAAGCAATACAATTGACTCTTCTAGAGTGATAACTTCTCATAAGGGGTTTCAGGTTATAAGCTGGAACATTGCGGGAACACATGGAAAATTTGGTGACCCTGTCTGGCTTAAGTCACTTGATGCTTATGACATCATCAGTTTTCAGGAGACATGGGACACCTCAGCGAGTCTGTATCTATATGGTTATGCCACCTTTACCATGAATGCTGTCCCATCCTCTAGAGGGAGAGCAAGGGGGGGTGGCCTTGCTACGTTTATCAAATTGAATTTGAACTGTAAAATGGAAGAAGTTACTACTAATTTTCCCCACCTACCTGGTGTTCTTCTTTTAAAAAATAAAAAACTAAGGAATTTATGTGTTAACGTACATAACGCTATTCAGGGCAAAGAACCCTATGAAGTGGTATTGGCTCTGGGTGAATTTTTGAAAGACTCCTATACTCACTGTCCCCCACTGTATACAGCTTTGGTGATTCTGGGAGATTTTAATCTCCATCCTTGCAGGGATTGCTTTTTATCTAAGGGGGATCTGATGGTCCAAGATTATAATCTAGCTAACCTGAGTTTAAAGGTACTGAATTCTGAAAGCGGCATCCCAACTTTTCAGGGCCCTGGTATAGGACCTTTTATTGATTACATTTATGTATTAGCAGGTTTATATGCTTCCTTGACTAGTTTTTCAGCGAATTGGAACACCTTTAGCGATCACAATCCCCTCTCTGCTACCTTTATTAGGATAAAAAGCAGAGGGAGGCCTACTTTTCTTTTATAGCTCCAGCCAGCCTGAAAGATCAGGCTCAGAGATTAAAATGGAACAAGGTTATCCCTGAGGCTTTTAATGCAGTGTTGGCCTCTTCATGTCAATCAGATTTACAGACCTGCCTGCATGAGGAGGCCTCCGAGGAGAGTATTTTAAGGGCCTATGACATGCTATGCCATTTTATCAATACTGCCCTCACAAAGCTGGGGACCTTGGAGCCTTCATGCTCCTGTAGATGGTGCTCTTGAGAGAGATAAGCTAAGGATACACTGGGATGAAGTTAGGAACGCAATCATGTCACTCCCAGCAGGCAAGGTGCCTGGTTCTAACAGGGCACCGGGGGACCTGTTCAAGTCCCTAGCGGAAATATGTGTCCCCATTCTTACTTTACATATCAACACTGCTATTTCTAGCTCTATCCTAGAGTCCTGGTCTCTCAGTGATTCTGCCAGTTTTTAAGAAAGGAGATAGAAAAGGCCCTACTTGTTATAGACTTATTTCATTAGTTGATGTTGAGGTAAAAGTCATTGGCCGGGTCATATTGGAGAAATTTACCTACTGGGCTGATAGCATTCTGTCAGATCTCCAATATGGGTTTAGACCTGGTAGGGGCATTGTGGAGCAGAATTTCAACTTATACTTGTTAATTAATAAATACACAAAGGCCAAAGGGGGTTTGGTACATCTTGCCTTCATGGACCTCAGCTCTGCCTTTGACAAGGTAAACAGAGATAAGCTGTGGGCAGTGCTGGGGTCCATGGGGGTTGAACCCGCTCTTGTTGCCTTCTTGAAAGATCTTCATCATGGTCTGATGGGCCTGGTTAGATTCGGGAGTAGCGAGGATTACACTGAGCACTTTAACCTCAAGTGAGGAGTCTGCCAGGGTTACATTCTGGCACTCTTCTTTTATATTATGTATATTAATCTCCTGGAGGGGGTGCTTATGACATACCGAGAGTATGGGGGGCGAATGCTGCCTGCTCTTCTCTATGCAGATGATGCAGTCCTGATTGTACGCACAGCCAGAAGCCTTCAGAGACTTTTACACGTTTTTAATATATTTATGGTAAGTTTGGATCTGGTAACCAATTTTAACAAATCTTATTTTGTGTTGATGGGCCCAAAAAACACTAAAACCTCTAGTTTATTAGACCAAGGGCAAGCACTAAGTAAGATGGATAAATGTACTTATCTAGGGATTTTACTAGATTCAGAACTTAGTTGGCAGCCCTTGATCAGAAAGAACACAGGATGTCTTAAGAGGGCCACTGCAAGCCTAATTAACTTTTCTTGTCACCTGCGGCATAATTGAACACAGACTATGTTAGGTGTCTACAAAGCAAAGTGCATCCCCCAGGCCACGTTTGGCTGTGAGATTTTTGTTATATAAACATTGCTCCAATCCAGGTGGGTGAAAACAAGTTTATGAAGGGCCTTTTAGGTGTGGGGCAATGTACGCCCTCAGAGATCATCCATGAGAAATTGGGCTTGGGTTATATTGCTGATTTTATTCGCCTTCGCCCTCTCTTATTGTGGTGTTCAGTCTGGATTAAGAAGAAGTTAAGTTTAAACAGGGTAATTATACAAGATTGTCTAATTCTGGACAATATGTCTTATATACCTTGGTTACATTACATAAAGTCAGATTTTAAAGCTCTAGGTTGGCCTGAGTTATTTACTAATCCCGAGGGCATAACTAAAGCTGATATTGTTTTGTTGAAGCAGGCCTTTTCTCTTTGGGTGGCAGGCGAGAGAGAGGCTTCTGCCTAAGCCAAACAGTTGATGCGTCCGTTTTGTATGGTGAAATCAGTTGATGGCATAGAACCTTACCTCTTGTTAGAGATGCCTATTCGCCATCATCGTGACATGTTTTAGACTGGGCATATTTCACCAGCTGTTAGTTGCTAAAGATGCTTGGTGTAAAATGACTGATTTACAGACATGCATTTGTGACAAGGTTTCAAACTCAGATACCCTGCACATTGTTCTTGTATGCTCCAGATTTAATACTCTTTGTCATAAATTTATTAGGCCCCATTGTTATCCACTGATCTGAGACAAGCCAGACCCGCCTTTTTATATTTATAGCTTTTATCTACACATAAAATCTGTTTTTATGTGTCATGGTTTCTAGCTGGGATTTTTAGCTCTACATACTAATTTATTTTTAATGTGTACCTTGTATGAGACTGCTAGCCCCATCCCGTTCAGTTTTAAGGATTCTCTTGCATAGTCATTATATTTAGTAGCACGTTTACAGATTATTTGCACATGGTGTTGTTTTTCTTTTTGTCTGCTGATGAAATCTTGTTAACATTTAAATTGTACTGTTCTCTTGATCTTTTGCACATTGAGCTGCTTTTTTTCTCTTTTGTATGGATGTGCATGTTGAAATGTTTTAACCTGTATACTTGGAGGATTTTATTAATAAATCGAATAAAGTTATATAGGATGATGATGATGAAGTCAACCCTAAGGTAGGCCCTATAGGACCATAGGACAGGATACATTGTATTTAAAAAGTAGGACATGTGTGCTTACATTTTCCATGTCCTGTCAGTGAAAAACCTGTACATTTTTAAAGTTGTTTTTCACTGTAGTAAGGCCATTGACTATCCCAAGGTTACATTATTACATTTAATAAGTGCTAACTTTGGATTGGGAGCAGATAGAGATATGCCGTTTACACTCAAATGATTTGTAAGTTAATATAAAATAAATTAATGGTAAAGTCGGATTTTAAGTCACAATTCTGAAAATGCCACTTTTAGAAAGTTGAGAAACAACAACATGAGGTGTCCGGGGAGACTGTTCGATCTAAATCCGGATAAACCTTAGACCATTAATTCTAAAGTTTACAAGCTTTATTCAGCTTAATTTAGCTTTTACAAAAAGACCTTCAAAATCAATTATACATGTCTTTAGAAAGAGTAACACATTGTTAGGTTACACATTGTCAACCAACATTAAACCACATAATCCAGAAAGTTGGCATTTTGTTATTCCAACCATTTGTGCCGTTTACCAGTATCTAGGGTCCTATGACTGTGAATGGCTTTGACGTTGGGGGTTTTGCATTGTTTCCACACAGTAACACAGGTGGGGTTTAGGTGTGGACAGGATGGGCCATCCAGGCAAGAGGAATGAAAGGAGCAGTACTCAGCACCACTTATACTTCAAAAAGCTTTTCCTCCTGCACACATACAAAGGAATCTGACACCAGGCCTGCCCTGCCTTTTGTCATCCCTAGACAGTTTGGAGCTTTGGTAGGGAAAGTGGAAGAAACTTTCTAGAACCAGATATGGAGGTAGGACAGGGAGATCCCCCACACAAGACTAGCACCAACTATAAATATTGGACCTCCAAAGCCCATCATCAGAACTCTTCTAGACCTGTGAAGGTTACAGAAGGACTGCCCAGCTGCTGAGGGACTGCTTTGCTGTCTGAGAAGGAGGATTGGATCTGATTGCCTTTAACCCAGGCTACCTAGAGTGACTCCAAGGGTCAGTTGACTGACCTGTGTGAGCTACAGGGACAGAGCCAGCTTCTGAGTCCTCCATGCAACTGCCCAGCTGACCTACTGCACTGAACCTGCCTGACCCTGCAAGTGGTCCTGCCTGAGCTCTGATGTTGTCTTCTGCCTGAAGTGAGGTTCCCCCCTGGTCCTGGACCCTTGGCTGGCATGTGTGTGTACTCGCCCTGCCTAACTCTAGGTTCCATCAAATCCAATGCAGTGCAACACAGCTTGATGTAGGACGTCGCATCGCAGCCTCTCGCAGCTCCTGATCAACGGCCCTGTGTCCAAGCTACCACCCAAACCAAACTGCAGGCGAGGGCCCAGATGGGAGAAAAGTACAAAACCCTCAGACCTGGAAAGCCGGAAAGAAAGGGAAGCTCTACTTCAACAGCTACAAAACCGTGAGGGTACGGGTGGCCCCCCTGAATGATTGAATCCACTTCCTCCGACCATCTGATGTCTACGGGCCGAGACGGGCAGCTGAAAGGTCTCGGGCGAGCGACTTCGGCCTTGGCGGGGGGGGCTCACCCCCTTGGAGGCGATGACCGACTGCTGGACACATTGACCCATGCACTATAGTGCGACTCACAACCAACGGATGGCGAATCACCTGTTTAGTTTGTCTTCTGTGTTCTGTTTCTTTCTTAGCTTTCTCGCTCTCTCTTTTTTAATTCTGCAGTCAGAGGTTTCTGCTTGCGCAGGTAGGGACGGGTCTCGCTTCGACAGACCTGTGTCGCAGGGCAGTCTACAGGGCACTGATCCACAAACACGCTGGGCTCGTACATGCCGGGTGGGAGAATCTCAACACCAGAAGGTCTTTGCTGCGCTTTATCAATGGGTATTAAGGGACCCAATGCATGCCTTTGGGTTCACAGTTGGTTCATTAACATGGCGCTCGTTGTGCTCCCCCCTGTTTGGTGGCTACTGGGGAGGATGGGACATGGGCTCTTGTTGCTGTGTCAGGCTCAATCGCTGTGCCCTGCAGGGAAGTGGGGAGGGGAGGGGTGACTATCCACCTCCGCAGACACCCAGTTGAGAGTCCCTATAGCTTATCCTTCCGTGCCCCCTTATGACGACCCTTAAGGTTTTGATCATGAGTTTTAATGTCCGGGGACTTTATTCACCCATTAAAAGACGGGCGCTCCTTACGATGCTGAGAGATGCTAAATGTGATATCTGCCTCTTACAAGAGACTCATCTTTTGTGCACCGACTGGAAGCGCCTTAGGTCTAAATGGTTCTATAGACAGTATTTTTCCTCTGTGGCCGGGAAACTGGATGGGGTGGCCATCCTTTTGGCAACTCAGTTCCAGGGGACCGTGCTGGGCGTACATGCAGAAACACCGGGCAGGATGTTGGCACTGAGAGAATCACTGGGCACTTATGTATACACCATAGCCTCTGTGTATAGCCCAAACAAACACCAGGAAGCTTTCTTCCGGGAGTCGCTGACCACTATCCTCGAATCCCACGATGAAGATTTGGTGGTGGGGGGTGACTTCAACCTAGCCCCGGACTCCCAGATGAACAGATCAGTTCTACGGGTGGGCCAATCTGGGTCTCATTCGGACTCCATGAAACAGAGATTGGGAGAGGTTGGGCTGACGGACGCCTGGAGACACCACTACCGTACGGCCCGGGAATACACCTTTTTTTCTGCTGCGCACCAAACCTATGCGCGCATAGATTTGTTTTGGAGGTCCTCATGAGTCACAGAGGCTATAGGGGATGTCGCGATTAGGACGGCGGCGCTCTCGGATCATTCCCCGATTTCCCTCACGTCGCTTCTTCCCTGGGGATTCACCCGTCAGAGGGTGTGGAGATTGAACCACAAGCTACTCACATACGATTCCAACGTTACTGAGATACAGACTGCTATACAAATTTATTTAGCAACCAATGATGACGACTGGGTCACTGTTCCCATGGTGTGGGATGCACTCAAGGCCGTCATGAGGGGACGATTCCTGGCAATTGCGGCAGGCCTGAATAAAGATAGGAGGGACAAACGGGAGCACCTTGAGGCACAGATTAGGGAGCTTGAGGGGGTACACCGCCAGACGGGTGCGATCTTCACTCAATGGCTACTCACTACAGTGAGGAAGCAACTGAGGGCCGTAGATTACGATCGGGCTGAGTACGCTCTTTTGTGCACTAAGCAGCGTTACTATGAGGGGAGGAACAAGACTGGGAAACTTTTAGCCCATTTACTTCGAGCCCAGACAAACGCTCGTCGCATCGCAGGGGTTAAGAACAGTGAAGGAGAGATTCTTCGGACCGACAAGGATATTGCAGCCGAATTCGAGACCTTCTATACCGCCCTTTACACGGCGGATCAGCTGGACCTGTTGGCGGCTGAGGAATACACTCGCAGGGCACCAGTGCCCTCTCTCCCTCCCCTGGATGCCACCAAGCTGGAAGCAGATATCCGCCCTGAGGAGGTCCTGCTAGCCATCCAGGGTCTCACCCCTGGGAGTGCTCCGGGGGAGGACGGCTTCTCGGCCGAATTTTATAAAGTCTTTGCGTGTGACCTCATCCCCCTTCTCACCCGCATGTTTAACACCTTCAGTGACACCGGGAGGCTGGCGCTCTCGATGCCAATGGCAGAGGTGGTTGTGATACCCAAATCAGTAAAAGACCCTCTGGACTGCGCTTCGTACCGCCCTATATCCCTTCTAAATGTAGATTTAAAGATTTTCACCAGTATCCTAGCAGCCCGTCTTGCTCCCCATATGCAAGAACTGGTGGACCCGGACCAGTCGGGATTTATCCCGGAGCGTAATTGCAGTGACGGGACCCGGCGATTGTGCCACTTACTGGATAAAACCCAACGCACTCAGAAACCTGCAGTGCTCCTGTCGGTGGACGCGGAGAAGGTGTTTGACCGGGTCCACTAGCCCTATTTGAGACAGGTCTTACATAGATTCGGCATAGGGGAGCGTTATTTGCGTTGGGTGAACTACATATACAAAGACCCGGAGGCGCGTATCAGAGTAAATGGGGTTGCCTCTCTACCCTTGCAGATTGGGAGGGGCACTAGGCAGGGGTGCCCGCTCTCACCCCTTCTCTTCACGCTCTATATGGAGCCGCTTGCTGAAAGGATCAGACAGCTCCCCACTATTACCGGGATTCGGATGGGAGACTGTGAACACAGGATCTCGCTATATGCGGATGATGTGGTGCTCTTTCTCATGCAGCCGTCTCTCTCCTTGCCGCCCTCTTAGACAAAATAGAGGCCTTTAGCTTGGCCTCGGGCTTTAAAATTAATATTCGGAAGACGCAGGCCCTCAGCCTAACCCTCCCCAGAGCTGACCAGCAACAGCTGGCGAAGCAGTTCCCATTCGCATGGGCCCACGAGGGCATCACTTTCCTGGGGCTCCGGATCTTCCCCACCATCGAGAAGATAGCTCAGGTGAATTATTCAGAGCTTTTAGCCAAGGTGCAGAGGGAGCTCCTTACCTGGAAGAAGCATACAATATCGTGGCTGGGTAGACTTGCAGCTATTAAAATGACCCTCCTGCCTCGCATTCTGTATATAATGCAGACACTCCCGCTATATCCTCCACCCAGAATAGTGGCCCAACTACAGCAACTTATTGGGGGCTTTATATGGGGAGGGAAGAAGGCACACATGGCACGACACCTTACGTATCTGAGGCAGGAGGACGGGGGTCTTGGGGTCCCACACCTGGGGCGATACTTCCAAGCAGCGCAATTGTGCTACCTGACTGAGTGGTACAAACTGGAATCGGAGAAGCACTGGTGCTTTATTGATCGCGCTATCACAGGCATACATATCTGGAAGGTACCCTGGCTTCCTAAATGACATCGCCTGGCCGGAGTGTAAATCTCCCTGGTGTTGAGGTCCACCATCGGGGTGTGGGACTGAGTACAGGAGGCATGCGGGCTCTCAACTCCTATATCGCCCTTGACCCTTTCATAGGCAACACGGACTTCCCTCCAGCTAGCAAAGGTAATGTTTATTTGAAATGGTAAGAGGCCAACTGCAAAAGAATTGGTGACCTTTTTGATGAGCAGGGTGTCATGGAGTTCCCCCAACTGGTGTCAGGCTTCGGGATCCCCAATACGCGGCGTGGCGTCACTGGGTGACTCAAGCTCAGGTGTACCCCCATGCAAGTAGCCCCCTCACCAAATTTGAACTCTGGTTCATCACCCGCAGTTCAGACAAACATCTACTGTCAGATAGCCACACCTTTTTGAACAAGGCTTAAAACAACACTAAAACTCCTGCGCAGCGCAGGTGGGAATCGGAACTAGAACGGGAATTTTCCCCAAAGGAATGGCAGGACATTATTCATAGAGCCATGGCTTCCTCCTGTAGCAATGTTGGCAAGGAAAAGTTTTTAAAGATAGCGCATTACTGGTATTATACACCTGTCAGACTTGCACGATGGAAACCAGGGGGAGATGATCTCTGTTGGCGCAGATGTTGTCAACCAGGCACACTCACACATCTCCTATGGCAGTGCCCCATGATACAACCCCTCTGGGACTCCATCTTACCAGACATTGACACTATCTACCACACGGAACTACCCAGATTTCCCAGTTATATCTTACTGGGACTCCCCAACCCCCTTACATATCCCCTTAAATCATGCCAGGGTAGAGCGATCACCTTAGCATTGGGCGCCACCAAGCAGGTGTTATTGTCCAGATGGGGAACGAAGGAGATCCCAACGAAATTGGACTGGTTACATAGGGTCTGGGAGGTGGTAGACATGGACAAAATTTATCTTCCGAATTTGTGGAAATCACATGCCCAAGATACCTGCGGGTCCTCAGACTCCCCAATGCAACTCCCCTTGGAGAGGAACACTCCCAGGCAGAACAGGCAGGCACCCCTGTGGTTTGATGCTCACAAACCCGAGATCCAGACCTTTCTTTGTCCTCTGACTAGCATCTTTTCTATCTCTTGGTTTTCCTTTCCTTCACCTCATCCAAGGTATTAGTATTACACATTATTCCCCACCAGCCAATGGATGTAGGTGGTATTTTTTTTGTTCACCTATGCACTTAAAACTAAATAAAAAGATTTAAACCATACATGATCACACATGGCAACATAGCTGTTTTTACTGGCCTATCGATCTCTACCTTCCAACTAAGATTTAAACTAGCATTTACATTGATAGTACCCATCATCTTAAAACATAAAGTCCTCAGCAATTGGGAATACTTTACCTACTAGTTTCACAAGCAGCATTGGTACCAGGCAAAATTCCTCCCCTCAAACCTGGATACATTGAATCTGCTCCTGCTACTAACCAGACTCAAGTTTCCAAATGCCCTCTGTATGCCATCATTGTCACATGTACAACAACAACAACAACAGTGCTATCTCTTTCCACCCAATGACACAAAAGGCTCTTTTAAAATCAAACACCATAATGCATATGAGACACTGGGAGATCCGATGCATTATGGAAATAGCTTCCCTCCTTAATGACACCCGGCCTTCAAAGCATGTTACCTTGGTAAACCATCAAATAAATGGAAACCATCCATCCTTCCATGCTCTGATACCTAACCAAATCAATGAGCTAATCTAGTAAACATCACAACCTTGAATGGCTCACCAAGAAGCTCGCAACAATTAGAGCATTTGACAGATGATTGAAGAAATGATAATAAAAAATAACAAGGTATGCCTCCAGCATCACTCCACAGCATAAATGCCCCCCACCAGAAAACTGAAGTTAAAGTATTATTTTATTTGCATCCTTCCAGGGAGTTCCATAAGAGTTTTGCGGGGTTTCAGAACCCAGAGGCCACAATTGTAGATGTTACCTACTTGCAACTTCTCTACCATAGCCCTGCTCTAGACTCCTCCCTTCGCAATGTCACAACTGTCCTGCTCTACTTTTATGCACCTTCCTCGGCCTTCAATATTTTAACAGTGGAAAAAATTTACACAACTTAAAAAATCCTACATAAAGGTTTGCTCACCTGCTGACCTCTGCCTCCCAGGCATCTTCAAGGACATTTTCAAATCACTGTTGGCAGTGGTCTGAACCTAGACGTTACGTACACTTCTGTTTGAATACTTCCTGAAGGATCTCCAAACAACGTAAATGAACCTGCTCCTGAAATTGTTCTGATCGGATTAACTTCAGATGTATTGTTATTGGGCAAGGTGATTGAGAAACCAGCCCTCTATCAACTCAAAATTCTTCAACCTATAATAGCACCATGTCTGATGCTCAAACCAGGATATACCCCAATTATGCCATAGCGTCCTCTCTGATCACCATCTGTTTACCAGGTGACAAGAATTTGGAGGCAGCACTCCTTGCACACAACTTCCTACTCTATTACACAGATTAAAGGAACTTGAAATACAAGCACCCCTATTGAAATGGATATTGTCTTTCTTTGGAGAGAAGCTCCATAAAATTGGCCTCTGATCTCTCCAATCATCACAATTCTACAACAAAGGAGAAAACTCTTCGCACTCTACTATTGCATTCCTGCTTTCCAATGGTTATCTGAGCCCACTCACAGATAACATGTCCATCATTTTATGCTGACTCTACGTTTATGACACCCAGATCATCCAGATGGTGGAAAATCCTGACGACATACAAAATTGCTGTTTTGGCCCTTGCCCTGTAGCACTTAAGTAGTGGATGACCTGCAACCACCTAAAACTCAATGCATCAAAAAACATTTTTAAAAATGGTCTACAATGGAGCCATGTGATCTGTCACTAAAAAACTTTGACCACCTCTCTCTGATATCACCAAAAGCAGGAATGGACATAGAGTTATCACTACGTGTTGGGTAGCTCAGTTGATTTAATCCTCCTTCCAAACACTCAGGAGCCTGAGGTGTATTTTCCCCTTTCTGGGATTTTTGCAGCAGTTTCATGTCATGATGGCACACTTATTTCGCTAGCAAAAGTAGGCTAATATATATCTGGGGCGAGAGTGGACAGCAAGATGGCGGCTGTTTGATTGCGGCCGCTGGGAGCCCTCTCGCTCTGCCGCTCTGCTCTCCGTGTTTTCCAGCCCTCTCTTTGACACAGCATGTTACCGAGGAAGTCGAGTGCTGCTGCCGGTCAGACGCGCCGCTACGGGAGGATCTCCGAGGCAGTTTTACTCTGGGCGGCACAGGCTCAACGTGTGTGGTCCCGCTCTGCTTGGCGGGTGCTTTTTTCTTCGGCCGCGTTATGGCTTTTAGCAGCGGCTTCCTCCCGGCTCGAATTTCCGAAATGCCCCCTGCAAAGGCAGCTAAAGTGCAGAAACCCCGTATGGAGACAGGGGCAATCCCCCAAAAAACCTTAATAAAGGCGGTCCCCGGGTCTCCAGCTAAGGGTCCAGCAGTGCTGGAAACAAGGCACCTGGCCCAATTTCTACAAAAAAAAACCCTGCACCACTATGAAGGAGTCAGGGAGGACTCCAAGCAGGAAACCTTCTCTGGTGCCAGACCAGCCAGACCTCCCGTCTCCGGTGTGCTTGGGCTTGGGTGTGCTTGGGTGTGCTTGGGCCAACAATGGTGGAGTGAGCTAAAGAATGATGATGGATTAAACCCAGATCAGTTGACTGGGGGTGAGTGTTTGATTTGCTCTAACGCTCCGTCCATCATCCCCTTTGGTATCGCTTTGTTCGCCCTAAGTTGGCAGGGTATGCCCAGACGTGGGTCCCTTGCTCACTTTGCCACTGGATTCAAGCTAGCCTGGCTGATGACGGCTGAATAGCCAGAAACCGGTCCCAGGATGCTTGTTTCCGGTCCAGGGAAGACATGGCTTGGCAGTTCGGGCTGGACTGTTCCCATGAGGCACAGGGTCAGACTGATTTGCATATGGCCATGTCTGAACTGGGGTGGTGGAGTGAGCTAAAGAATGATGATGGATTAAACCCAGATCAGTTGACTGGGGGTGAGTGTTTGATTTGCTCTAACGCTCTGTGCATCATCCCCTTTGGTATCGCAGAATAATTAATCCAGCAGCTACCCACGGGTGGAAAACTCGCCCACGGAGGCACGTCTACAGCTGACACCCACGCATCTTGAGGTGAGTCAATCTCGAATTCCTCGCAAAACATTGGGGGAAGTGGGGGCACAGACTCCAGAAGAACTGGGGGGTGAGGAGGGGTCGCTTTCCATACAGAATGAAGGCGAACTACTTAGGGCAGGCGGAGAGGAGCTATCTCAAATCCCTGGACCTCTTGTCAAGATGGAGGGGCTGGGAGGAGGAAGTGGCATTAATCGGGGGCTGGAAACAGAAGGCAGAGACAATTTCTTTTCCCAATCACATATTTCGGACTGGTCAGACTCAGACACTCAGGATCATATATCTGACTCTTGCAATTCAGACTCAAATGATCACCAAGGCGAAACTCCGGCCGACACTGCCACAGTTAAGAAGGGCAGGAAACCTCGCGACAGAGGTAGAAAAAAGGATAAGAAAGATCAGGGTCTCCTCTTGGATTATTCCCGAGTCCTAGACAGCAACACTATGACAGGTGGAACCAAGGCTGACGAAGCTGAACTGGTCTCTGTGGTCTCTCTGGAGTCTATATACCAAAGCATCATGGCCCACAGAGAAGAAACACACATTGAAAGCAAGAGAGTACAGACAGCCTGTAGGAAGATGCAGGGGGCCATTCACAAGATTTCTAAATCCTGCTCTGAGTTTGTGGGAAGAATGGATGAGGTGGAAAACAGAGTGAACGTGCTGGAGAATGAAGCCTCAACTCACAAAGAAATGACAGTGTATCTGGAAAACCAGATGTCGGATACCCGATGGAAGCTCGAGGACTTTGAGAATCATATTAGGTGTAATAACTTGAGGGTCCTGGGCATTCCAAAGGGGGCAGAGGGGGGCGACGTATTAAAATTTATTGTCGAGCTCCCTAAAGGGGCACTTCCCGAGCTGGGGAACTGGGACTGGGCTCAAGAAATCCAGCGTGCCCATAGGTTCCCATTCAACCTGAAGAAATCTCCAGTGTAAGCAGGAAATCAACCTCGGGCGATTCTGATATGCGTAGGAAATTTCCTCCTCCATCAAGCAATCTATGACTTAGCCCGGCCAGACCGACAACGATCATTTAAATTTAATGTACAACCTTTTTTTGTTAGGCCTGATTATTGCCACTCAACAGTAGAGTGCCGCTGGCTGATACAACCTTTTCAGAATAAGGGCGCTCAGGTGTTTTTACAGAATCCTGCTAAACTTAAAGTAATTTGGAGAGAGATCCCGCACTTTTTTACATCTGAGATTCTAGCTAAAGAATTCCTACAATCTTTGGAGTGAACCTAATGAATGTTGGGGGGAATCGAGCTTGGATTGCCCTTCTGTTATATCTCTTGATCAACTTTTCCCCACACCTTTTCTCTTCCCTCTCTCTTTCTTTTCTTTTTCTGGTTCTATCTTGGGTGGTTTCTAGAGGGGGGAGGGAGGTGGAGGAGAGGAGGGGGGAGGGAGAGTGGAGGAAAGGTAATTTTTAAAAAAAAGGAAAAGAGGGGGAGAGAAATTGAAAAAAGGGTCTAAAATTAAAAGTACAAAAAAAAAAAACAATATACATAAATAATAAAAAGAGGAATTCTTTCTTTTGAATGAGGCGGCAACATGGGAGGGCTCCCACTCCATCACCAGACCTGATAGATATAGCTGTCAGTGTAGGGTGTGGGGGCAAGGGGGAGGGGGGAGAGGTGTTTGGTTAGGGGAGGGGTGGCAAGCAGTCAGTGATTTGGTTTTTGCTTATATGTCATGGTGTTTGTGTATTTCTAAAGAAGAAGATTTTGCGTTTTATGTTGAAGTATGTTTAATTTATTGGTTGGAGAGATTTAATATGTAGAATTCTATACACAATGATGGGGGGTAAAATTCAGATTGTCTCACTAAATATTTGTGGCCTCAATGATTAAAAAAAGGGGTATCCTAGCTAAGAACCTTCGCTATATGCAGATTGATTTAGCCAGTCTACAGGAGACCCACATACCCTGGAATAAGCACTGGTGGCTGAGGGATTTAGGCTATGATGTGTTAGCATGTACCCGGCAGAGTACAACAACTATGGGGGTTGTAGTCCTGGCAAGACATGGTCTGGGGCTCGGCAACCGAGTCAAGGAAGATAAGCTGGGGCAATGGGCTATAGTAGAAGTTAGATTTTTAACTAATAATACCCCTATAACGATCTGTTCTATTTATGGGTCTAACCTAGACGATCCCGATATGCTGGACTACTTAAGTGTTGAACTTGCCCTTTGGCAGCATCCCCTGATTTTATGCGGGGATTTTAACATCCATCTAGATAGCGATCTCAATCTTAGTGCCGATATATCCTATCAGGGCAGGAAGGTAAGGGTCTTTAAGGCCCTGCGAGGGTTGGTGAGGGGACAGGGACTGGTAGACAGTTGGTATAAACACAGACCAGATCACCCAGGATTTACTTTCTACTCGGCCCCTCATAACAAATTAGTTTGGCTGGACTATTTTTTTTCTCACTGAACAATTGGCCAAAAGTGTTAAAATAGAGAGCTTTCCAAGGTTTATTTCAGACCATAATTCTCTCATAGTTGAATTCCCACTAACTCGCGCTACTAGAGCATTAAGGCCCTGGACCTTTGAAAGAAAACTGTTGGGTGATCAGCTATACTGTGAGCACATGGCTAAGTGGATTTCAGAATTTTTTTTAATTAATAGGGGCTCAGGTTCGGGAATTATGGTCTGGGATGCTTTTAAAGCAGGGCTTCGAGGGGAGACTTTGAGCTTCTCCATTGCCCGACAGAAAGCCCTGTAGAAGGAGATTGGGACTTGGTTTGAACAGTTAAAAACTGCTGAATTAGAACTGATGGAGAAAGTAATTATGGGGCATAACATCGAGGATTGTCAGCAGGCAATTGCAATTATTAAATCTAAAATACATCATCATTTTGGAACCAAGGTGGCAGCCAAATATGCACAGTATAGGTCTGAGCTATATGAATTAGGGGAGAATACTGGGCGGGTCTTGGCAAATCGTCTCTGACAACGAGAGGTGGCCAATCGAATTGGGAAAATTAGAGACCATTTAGATCAAATTCAAGACTCTCCAACAGAAGTCTTAAATGTATTCAAAAAGTACTATGAACAACTATATACCGAGGGAATGTCTCCGCCAGGGGGGAAATCTTTGGAAGAATGCTTTAGCGACCTTGAAACGGCGGAGGTTACAGAAGCACAAAATGAAATTATTGCTTCCCCCGGTTACTTGGGAAGAGCTCGAGACTGCCTTAGCTTCCATAGCTCTTGGAAAGGCTACCGGCCATGATTGTATTCCCCTAGAATTTTATATGGTATTTTTGAAGTCTCTGCGTCAAGAAATGTTACAAATCTTTCAGTTGGCCCAAAGGGGTCAAGGCCCTAGCTCTTGGCAAAAGACCACTATAGTGGTGTTTAAGAAAAAAGGGAAACCAGACCTGGCTCCAGCATCGTATCGACCTATATAACTTATAAACTGTGATAGTAAGATCTACTCAAAAATACTTGCAGTCAGGTTAGGTAAGGTCATCATCCCTCTAGTATCAGTTCACCAGCATGGGTTCATTCCCGGCAGGGACACGAAGGACCATGTCCATCGGTTATTGCTCTGTTAGACTGGGCTCAAGCCAAGGAGTCACCGCTGGGGATAGGCCTGTTTGACGCGGAGAAAGCGTTCAACAGGGTATCCTGGCGGTATCTGTGGTATGTCTTTTAATGGAAAGGAATATGCGGACTTTTTACTCAGGTGCTTAACGACTATATTGCTCACCAAAAGCTATAATTCGTATATCAGGGCAGGATTCAAAGGAGCTCGATATCAGTAGAGGCACCAGGCAGGGGTGTCCGTGCTCCCCTCTGCTCTTCGCTCTTTACATTGACCCCTTTCTAAAAAAATTAGAGCAGAATATTAACATCAAGGCAGTAAAGGTCAATGACTCCGAGTATAGGGCACTCGGGTACGCGGATGACATCGCAGTCCTCACTGCTGATGTTGTCTCGGCACTTCCAGAGGTAAAGTCCCTAGCTGATCAGTTTGGTACCATATCTGGATACAAGTTAAATATGGAGAAAACACAGATTGTCTGCTCCTGGGCTTCTCGAACTGAAGGCCTCCTGGTTGTTCAGGAGGCAACATATTTAGGGTTAAAGATCTCAGCGGCTGTAGAAAAAATCCCGGATTTGAATGTTATCCCAATAATGGATGATGTGAGTAAAAAACTAGAAAGGCTAAACCATCTACACCTTTCTTTATATGGGCGGAGCAATGTTATTAAAATGTCAATCCTCCCAAAATTTGTATATGTCTTTAGAACGGTCCCTCTAGAACTTTCATCATCCTCCCTAGCAAGGATGGACAGGATCTGTCAGAGATTTTTATGGGGGTACCGTAAACCTAGAAGGGCGGCCAAATGGCTGACCCTCCCAAGACTGCGGGGCGGGTGGCCGATCCCTAGCTTTCTTTTCTATTATTGGGCATCGATCTTACAACATATAGGTATTTTATTAGTTGGGGATAAGGCGGTAGTACCAGTAGAGGCCAGGCCGACTATATATGAAATAAGGATGGGGGCTGGAGCCAAGGGATGCTTGGTTAGGATACTGGAACCCATCTATTACAAAAAAACTAAATTCAAAATACTGAAAGCTGCTTACAGAGTTTGGCGGAAATTGAAGATCCCCAATCTCAATGCTTATACCCCATTCTCTGCTTCGGGGCTACTTCCATCAATCTTTCAGGACCAAGTCATTTTTAGATGGGGGAAAAAGGGGATCATCTCCCTGGGTGATCTGTGCGGGGGAGGACAAGTCCTGTCATATACGAATCTACAGTAAAAGTTTCGGGTGGACAAGAGAGATTTTTTAAATATTTGCAGATCCGGAGTTATCTGGGGGGAAGGAGAATAGGGTAGATGTGATATCGGGAAAAATACCCTTGGTGGAGACAGTAAGGGGTAAGTCCCGGATCGAGAGGCTCTACCAAATTTTAATCCAAGCCTCCCCAGATGATATTGACACGCAGAACTTGAAATGGGAAATTAGGCTTGGAATGGAATCGATAGATAATGAGGATTCCTTGGAGCTGGGGAATCAGGTGCTGCTAACGGGAAGTCTTAGGCGCCAGCACTTTATGTCGGTCTTCGATCTCTATTATACCCCAGCAAAGATTGCAAAATGGGATGGTAGGGGGAGGGAAATGCAATAGATGTGGATTACATGCTGCTGACTATATACATATGTTTTGCTCTTGCCCCAAAAAGGATACCTTCTTACAGGAACTGGAGGTTTTCTTAACCATGATTGTAGGCTCTCCAGTTCCAATTATCCCAGATCTTTTAATTCTGGGATTAGTTGATAGGTCAGAAACAAATGAAAGAATAAGGTCAGAGATAGGCTTCTAATTCATCGCAATGGCTATCGCTCGCCTATGTATTACCTCTCAGTGGATAAGCCCTGATCCTCCCACTTTTTCTAACTGGCGATCTAGAATATTGGCTATTTATAATATCAAATCTTCACTGTATAAGTTAAGGGGCGAAAAAAAAGAAGGAGTTAGGGCAAAGAATTTGGGCCCCAATAGCAAGGTTGGTTAACTAATTGAGTAGACGAATTAAAACCCAAGGGTCCAACAGTTTGGATAACCAAGGTCAATGGCAGGCAGAGGCCTTGTAACTTTGTCCCTCTATCTGCGATGACCGGTTGGTGATACATTTGTTAAAGAAGTTCATTTTTTATTTTACCCTATTTATTGCACAGGCACTTTTTTTCTTAATAGATCTTAACTTATGAGGCAACTTGAGGTGTTATCTCTCTGTATTGATTGAATTAATTGTGTATTTTGTATCTTATGGTTTTTATCTCTCTATATTTCCGATGTATTTTTCTATTTTTATCTCTTCATATTTCTGAATTATTATGTATTATTATGAAGAAAATATCATGACATATATAATGATAAAAATAATAATAATTAAAAAAAATAATATATATATATATATATATCACTCCAACTGCCTGTTACTGCATTCGAACAGACTCCAGCACGCTCGGGTTAGCTGTTTTAAGTTTCTTTATTGTGACCACTTCTCAACCAGGTAACGCGTTTCAACCGCCAAGCGGTCTTTGTCAAACCTGAGGTTGTAGCCTTTTTTCGTGTTTTTTATACCAACAAAGTTTCAACATCCTTAAAGTGACAGTGCATGTTTCAGACGTTTAAAGTGACAAGTGCAATTTTCTGTTGGAGGGACACGGGGCTTTCGCCATATGTAAAGTTCGCATTGTTACATTATTACAAAGTATCTAGTTGCCTTTGCTTATAAACCATGTAACTCCCATGTAACATACTATTGCAAATATAATTACAAATACATTCTACTGATACCTTGTAGGTCCACATTTAAGATGTAGCAGCTGTACTAATGTCAACAGACATTAAGGGCCAGTGCCCGAATTATTTGCCTTATAGATCAATATCCGAGGCATGGCAACTATGCCAGCATTGACAATAGTAATCAAGGGCCAGTGCCCAACTTTTCTACATGATGTAAAGACCACATCTTAAATTAGTACCTCTATGTAAAGTGACATATGCACTCCCTCCCTACAGACTAAAGTGACTACATACAATGTGCAAAGTGCGCTTAATCTTAATCATAAAGTGCTGCAATTCACATGTTTTCTTTTTATCTTCTTGTCCTTATCTCTCTTTTTATTCAATTAAGTTTATCTCAAATGTAACAGACCTAAGTTCTTTTCTTATTTATAGCAACAAAGTAGAGTCACTTATTCCAAAGTAAGCAATTTAAAATAAATAATGTGCAGTGAAAACTAAAATGTGGGTATCTAATCCACATGTTCAATGGAGTCGGTAGTACAAAAATTCAGATATTACATTATCCATTATACAGAATCTATATAAAACACCATACAGGTATGATTCATATTGGACTTCAATTGAAATTGAGATACAGAAACTCGGATTACACTCAAACCTTCAAATGTTTCAAGCAAAAAATGACTAAAATGACTCTTCACAGGTGTACATGTAAATCCTCTTCTGTGTTATGGCCATTGGGAATTTTAGTGTTAAATCTCAAAATGTACCTGGACTCTATTTGCCTCAGACACCTTTCCCTGTTGTCACCTCGCAATCTCTGGGGAACTTGATCCAGTACAAAATATACTAGATCTTCCACTTTACTGTCATGATGTTGCTCAAAGTGTCGAGCCACTGGATATGTTCGATCCCTGTTGTTAATGGCTCGTAGGTGCTGTAGGATACGTTGCTAAACTGGTAAGATAGTGCTACCTATATATAGTTTTTGACAGGTACACCTGAGGGCGTATACCACATACTGGCTCCTGCAATTCAAAGACTTCATAATTCTCCACTTTCTTTCAGTGAATGGCAGGGGAACCTCTGTGGTATTTTCTCCAATTTTACAGACCTTACACTTAGGGCATCTCCTGAATCCTTTATATATATATATCTGGGGCACTTGTCTTCCTTCTTTACATATAATGGGGACCACTGACATAATATTGGAACCAACAATATCGTTACCAAAAATATTGTGTCAAAAAATTAATTACAAAAATAAGGTTTTCCTATACCTATATTGGTAAGTAAAAAATATTGACAAAAAATATCGTTTTACACTAATATTGTAAAAAAATACAAAAATATCATTAAAAGTTATCGAATCAATAAAAAAACGCTAAAAAGATTACCAAATTAATAAAATATAAAAAATGTAAAATCCAGAAAAAACATTTACTTAAAAAATTATAAAAATAATAGATATATATGTGTATTTATGTATATATATATATCTATCTATATATATATATATTATCTACTGGTGGTCGCCAGTAGATAGTTATGGTTAGGACCTATTTTCCATAGGAAATCTGCAACATTCTATTTGAAATAACTTTGGCGCCAATTGACGAATCTTCGCGAAATTTTCAAACTTTGTGGCCCGCTCCGGTCCGCTCCTATCTTGAAAGTTTCGGGGTGATTCGGAAAGCGGGGGCCGAGAAAAAAGGGGGGTCCCAAAATGTGTTTTCCCCATGCAATTTTCCATAGGAACCTTTCATCGCAGCTACAGCCCGAACTGCTGAACGGAATTACACCAAATTTGGCAAAAAGGTAGCCCTTGGTTCAGAGTCGTGCCTTTTGCTTAAATGGTGTAAATCCGTTCAGTAGTTCCTGAGAAAATCAAAAGTAAAATCACATATATATCTATGGCCGAGTAGGGTCCGCGTACCCTCCCGATCACGAGCTGCATGCTAATTGGCTGTTAAGTGGCTGTCAACACTCCAAATCAGGAAGTGTTGGCAGCCATTTTATGCCTCGGTAGAACCGAGGCACAGAAACAAGTGCGCAAAACGCACAAAGGGGGCAGGGTAGAAACACCCTGACCCCCTAGGTCTGCTCAGGTGGTCCCACAAAGACCCCCTGGGCAGAAAAAATTCATTTTTTTTTAAAAAAAATCGGCGGGATGCGCTTAGGGTGCGCGGATCCCGCTGTAATTAAAAAAAATCGAAGCGCGGTCTCCCGCGCTTTGAGGCTATTTTTCCCCCGGGTGGGCCAAGTCCCGGGGGCATGCAGGGGTTGATTTATATTTTATAGGAGGGGCCTCTAAGGCCCCCCAAGCCCCGGGCCATGGTGGGCTAGTTGGACTCCAGGGACCCTCAGGATTCAAGGGGACTTAATCCCCCAACTTAAAACGCGCCACGGGGCGCCTTTGCACAGTGGTGAAGGGAGGGGGCGGGGCTTCAGGTGACATGTGTGCAAACACGCCCCGTGGCGTGTTTTAAGATGGGGAATTAAATGCCCTTCAATACTGAGGGTCCCTGGGGGCCAACTAGCCCACCAGGTACGTCCAGAAAGCGCCACAGAGCTGCGTTGCAGAGAGGTGTAAAAAGGGGCGTGGCCTCTGAACACCTCTCTGCAACGCAGCTCCCTGGTGCATACTGGAGGTACAGGGTGGGCTAGTTGGGCCCCAGGGCCCCTCATGATTCAAGGGGACTTAATCCCCCAACTTAAAACGCGCCACGGGGTGCGTTTGCACAGTGGTGAAGGGAGGGGGCGGGGCACGTTATAGTTAGAAATTAGCATTTAAAAAACCTTTGAAATTCACTTAAAAAACCATAGGTTTCAGGCACGTTATAGTTAGAAATTAGCATTTAAAAAACCTTTGAAATTCACTGAAAAAACCATAGGTTTCAGACACGTTATAGTTAGAAATTAGCATTTAAAAAACCTTTGAAATTCACTGAAAAAACCATAGGTTTCAGGCACGTTATAGTTAGAAATTAGCATTTAAAAAACCTTTCAAATTCACAAAAAAAAACATAGGTTTTAGGGACAGTTATAGATGTCATCAGTGATGTCATTTGAGATGTCATCAGTGATGTCATCAGTAATGTCACTGACCATGTCATGAGTGATGTAATATGTGACGTCATCAGCAGTGCATTGCGGGGGTGCGAGTTATAGTTCGCTGAACTAACTATAACGGGGGAATTTCACGGGTTTTGTACGAGTGCAATGTCCAACTAACTATAACTGTCCCTAAAACCTATGGTTTTTTCAGTGAATATATATATAGATATATATATATATCAAACGATTCGACGCTCCTTCTGAGTCACCGGGGACCCGTGGAGAGTGGCGCGTATGCCGGCGGAGCACACCGGCGTTAAATCCTTTAGAAAATCGCACAATTGAACGCGCTCTCAGTGAAAGATAGACACTGTATCAATAATTCCCGCTGTTTATTCACTATTGAATAAACAGCGGGAATTATTGATACAGGGGCCGATTCCGATCTCGGCCGGTAGGGCTCCGAATCGGATTCGGCTTTACCGGATCCGATTCGGAGCCCTGTTTCCCGACCGATTCGTACGTGCGTCCGGGCGAGCGAGTACGATGCGAAAACTCCGACCGACTCGTTCGCGAGACCCAACCGCACCGACCGACTTTTACGCGAAAGCCGACCGCTCCGACCGACTCGCTCGGACACGCCTCGCACCGCGCAATGGAGACGTTCCCCGGCCGGGCAAGTACGATGCGCGCCGCGAGCAGTCCGACCGACTCGCGCCGTCCGGCTCGAAGGAGCAGTCGGAGCCGTACTTTGGGGGTCCGTGTTGGACCCCCCGTACGCGTAGCCACGCGAGTCGCACACAGGGGGACCCATGGGTCCCCTACCTGTGCGTGTACGGGCGCGAGTCGCTTCGCCGCGTACACGCTGTAGGGGGCGCCCCTGTTCGCCTCGCACCCATTGGGTCAATGGGAGCCCACGTACGCGTTGTACGTCCGGCTCCCATTGACTTCAATGGGAGTCCGACCGAATCGAGTCCGATGGCATACGTGCGCATCGTACTTGTTCGGTCGGGCTGCTAGGGTCCGATTCGGTCGGAAATCTCTCCGAGTCCGGCTCGGTCGGAGAGATTTCCGGCCCAAATCGGAATCGGCCCCACAGTGTCTATCTTTCACTGAGAGCGCGTTCAATTGTGCGATTTTCTAAAAAAAAATATATATATATATACACAACTATTTCAAAGTAATAAAAATATATATTTAAACAATATTAGGAAAAGTCTAACAATAATAGATGTACTATTCCCACTCCACTCTGTAGAACATTTGGGTAAGCATTGGGCTTCAGAGGGGTAAGACTTACTATTCCCACACCAGTCTGTGCAACAGTAGCAAAAACATTAGACTTCAAAGGGGCAAAATTTACTATTCGCACTCCAGTCTGTGCAACAGTAGGGAAAGTGTTGAACTTTGGAAGAGTTAATTTTACTATTCCCACTGCAGTCTGCAACAGTGGACAAAGCATTGGTATTTGAAGGGGTAAAATTTACTGCTCCTGCTCCAATCTGTGCAACAGTAGGGAAAGTGTTGGACTTTGAAGGGGTTAAATTTCCTATTCCCACTTCAGTCTCTGCAACAGTAGGGAAAGCGTTGGACTTTGGAGAGATTACATTTACTATTCACATTCCAATCTATGCAGTAGTAGGGAAACCGTTGGACATTGGAGGGATTAAATTTACTATTTACTTTCCAGTTGATGCAACAGTATGGAAAGCGTTGGACTTCAGAGGGGTAAAATTTACTATTCCCACTCCAGTCTGTGCAACAGTAGGGAAACCGTTGGACTACGGATGGGTAACATTTAATATGCCCACTCCCGTCTGTGCAATAGTAGGGAAAGGGTTGGACTTTGAAGGGATAAAATTTACTAATCCCACTCCAGTCTGTGCAACAGTAGGGAAAGTGTTAGACTTCGGCGGGGTTACATTTACTATTCCCACTCCAGTCTATGCAACAGTAGGGAAAGTACTTCACTTTAAAAATAAAACATATCTAAATTACCCTATTAATTTACAACAGTCACAAAACAATTAATAGGAAAATTATTAATTACTCAAATTATAGATTAATTATCAAAATAAAAACAATTAAACATTTTACATGAGTATTAAACAATTTAATAATTAATTATCAATCAAAAATATTTATTACTTAATTACCTACTCACACTATACCCCAACAAACCTAGTAGCCCAGATTTAAAATATGATGGAAATAAATAAGTATAACACAATTAACATAATAAATTCAATACTTTTTAATAAATTAATTATAAATTATTAATTTAATAACTTCCCACCCTATGCTCCTGCAAACCCCACAGCCCACACCTAGTTTATAACTTAAATGTTTTAATTATTAAACAACTTACTTAATTATTAATCAATTACATAATTAATTATTAATTGTTACTTAATTTACTTCCCACCTTATACCCCTACAAACCCAGCGACCCGCATCCAATATATAACTAAAAAATATAATAAATACACAATTTACATCATTAATAATCAATAAAATATTTAAAAATAAATTAATTGTTAAATCATTATTACTTGATTAACTTCCCACCCTACACCCCTACAAACCCAGCAACCCACATCTAATATATAACGTATAACATATAATTAATACACAAATTACATAATTATTAATCAGTTAAATAATTTAAAATAAATTAATAATTAGCTGTAATTAATTATTACTTAATTAACTTCCTACCCTGTACCCCTTCAAACCCAGCAACCCGCACCTAATATATAACAAACAAATATGATTATTGCACAATTTACATAATAATCAATTAAAGAATAAAAAATACATCATTAATTAACTGTGAATTAATTATAACTTAATTAACTTCCCGCCCTACACCCCTACAAACCCAGCAATCAGCTCCTAATACATATGTTAAAAAGTATAATTATTACACAATTTACATAAATATTAATGAATTAAATAATTTATAAAAAATTTAAAATTATTTGTTAATTATACTTAAATAATTTCCCACCCTATACTACAAACCTAGCAACCCACTATGACACTATTACTATTACCAATTAAATACAAAATTATAAATCACTTAAAATTGCGAACTATATTCAAAAATATTAACAATTGTACAAACAAAAACACATACAATTAATATATGAACTAAAACACAAAGATAATTAAAAAACGATATTTTTGACAACCATATTTTTGAGAATTATATTAACAACAAAGATATTCTTGAGAACGATATTACATACCTAAAATATCAATATTCTTGACAACGAAATTTCTGCATCACAATATTTTTGTATCATTATATTTTTTTTCCGATATTTCTGCAACTCGATATTTTGTCTAAATACTGACAATGGTTCATCCAAACAATCATTTCAGTTCCAAAAATCCAAAATTAGGATAGTAGGTAAGAAATCAGTATCATATTATAGTTGTATAGACTTGCATTTTCAGCCTGTATTTAAAAAAATCACCATAATGCAATCAGTAAGAAAAACCTCTTTAGAAAGACTGATGTCTCCATGTTATGTTATATACTCAAATTCATGACAAAATTGCTGATGTATTTGTGGTGCGGTGTTCAAAGAAAGTGCTCATGCCAGGAAGGAAGGGTGGAGTGAGATAGCATGTTGAAATATATAAAAGTGATGTCTGTATTTCAATCGAGCACAAAAAACTATGGTGAGCAACAACTTATTAAAGTACTTGTCTATGTTGACGCATTAACTGTGTGGAATCTATTTGTGGGTAATCAGTGAGCCAGAAGATTTTTAGAAGAGCATGCTGATTGTTGCAGCCACGTTTGACAAGTCATTGCAAACCCATTACCTCATGAAGAGTTGCGTCAAAATTTTTATTACCATGGACCTGCTTCCAAATTATTTGCAATTTTATCATGGATCATTGCCAAAAGAGGCCAATTTGTTTCTTTGCTCTCTCCAACACACATATTTTATATAAGAGACTGCTCTAAATTATTTTAAAAACTAAGGTGTCCATTACGATGTCGGGCGGTAAAAAATCCGCCATCAACCACAGTGATAAAAATCCGCCCGCCTACACCGTCTGAATACCGACCGAGCAATTACGATGCCGCGAACCGAAAACCGCCGGAGGCGGAAAATAAACAGAAAATACCGCCCGCCCATGTCCGAGTCTAAGTCCATCCGCCCGCCACGGACGGAAAGACGCACGACAACCCAAAACCGCCCGCCCTGACGACCGAGACACCGCCCGTGAAATTAGGATCGTACCGACATGAGCGCGGAAAATCCACAAATACACCGCCCGCCAGCGCAAACAACAGTGACGAAAATGGACACGGCGGAAGCTCTGGCGGCCACGTCCATGCAAAGAAATCATCCGCTGACAAAAACAAACACACACAACATGGCCAACAAGTCCACACAGCAACCCACGCACAAATACCCAAACACAGTACACATCCCGGAAACACACCCCCCTGGACAAAAAAATCAACTACAAATCCCAGAACACCAGCCACAACACACCTGAAAACAACAGACCATCATGACACACCCACATAGGTAAGTACAAAACCAGCCCCTTCACAGACCACAACCCCCTGCAACATTACAAACTGAGGACGAAAGCACACAACACAGCGAGACAGAAAGGACAGCAGCACACCACAGACACGCACCTATCACACCCATCACCACCACCACCACCAAACACCGGCCACACAAACCCCCTGCACATCACACACCACACACCGCACCAGCACCACAAACACCAAAACACACACCATGGCACCACACAGAATGCCCAAGTTCACTTCCACCGAGCTGACGGTCATGGTCGACGAGATCGTCAAGGTGCACCCACAAATCTATGGCAACCAGGTCCAACAGACACCACTATCCACCAGAAACCGGTTGTGGAGCAGGATCGTAGACCAGGTCAATGCAGTCGGGAACGTTCCACGCAACAGAGGAGAAATTAACAAAAGGTGGAACGACCTCAAAAGCGTGGTCAAGAAGAAGGAGAGCAAAAATCGAGAGCTGGCTGCCAGGACTGGCGGAGGGAATCCCGCGCTATTCAAGACCTTCAAGGCGTGGGAGGAGAAGGTGCGAGTCATCATACATCCGGAGATCCTCACCGGATTACCAGGGGGAGTGGAGGCTGGTAAGTACAAACAAACGTATACCAGCACACCGCTATGTAATCACATGCACTACCACCATGCCATAGCTCCTAGGGACAAACACCCCCATGTCCAGTACACAATACACAAGACATCACCCACACATGCAACAGACACTCACACACACTCAGCCCAAAGCTACCAACTAACAAAACCATGGGGGCATGTGTACAGTCAGCCAGCACCGCAACTTCCACCAGGTCCCCTTGTACTCCAGATGCGCCAGAATGAGCACTCCCCACACCCACATCCATGTGTCCGCCATAGCTGCACTGACCGACAAGTAACAGGTAAGTAGCCGGAACACAAAGGCAGTGGGTCGGAGGGGGACAGCTGAAGTAAAACACCCACCAGGCCCCCACTACCACAGACCAGCAAGGTGGAGCACACCCCACATCCATGTGCCCGCCATAGCTGCACTGACCGACAAGTAACAGGTAAGTAGCCGGAACACAAAGACAGTGGGTCGGAGGGGGGACAGCTGAAGTAAAACACCCACCAGGCTCCCACTCCCACAGACCAGCAAGGTGGAGCACCCCTCCCTCCCAGTACCATGTGGCATCCATTGCATTGCGCACTCAGAAACAACCTGTAGGTGGGAAACTGTACAGGGCGGGCATCTGTAGGCATGAGGACTGTACTACGACTGACACATGGGACATGTCACGTAGCAGAGGAACACGCAGCACTGCTCCCAGTCACAATCATGAGACCAATGTGCACACGGACATGTTCAACAGAGTCAAACCCCACATGACCCATCACAGATACAGCAACACCTAAGGAGCCATGTCTGCATGCACAAGTCCCACTGGAGCACAGACCCACACGGCAGGCACTGTGCCACCCATCACACACATCAGCAACACCATCGAAGTCCTGTCCATGTAGTCCTCACTGCCTGTCACCCACACATCGTACAACAACGCCCACGTAAGACAGACCGTACTAGAAGTAACAGCTTGGAACCACAATATTGCACACAAAGACAACTGGACCCATGAAACACACAGGCACACAATGCACATTCAACATATCATCCATCTCATCTCTCAACCACAGTGTCATGAAAGGTATGTCATCCGTACAGCTGGCCCTCATACAGTAGTCATGCAAAGATACCTGCCCATGACAAATCATGTGCCTGCAGTGACTGAAGCGCACGTCACACTGCGAGTAACAACACACATAATATAGTCAACACCCCAAGAGCACAGCACTGATGCACATGTACCAGGGCAGCACGCACACAAAGGATTTGGCCCATCTGCAATACGTCGTGTGGCACACAACAAGCACGAACTCACAACAATGCTACCAATGTGATGTCAATGAATGATAACAGTCAGCAGATATTCCGGGCATGTGAGACAGACACACACCTTTGTCTATGCACTGTCATGTTGCCAGAACACATGTCACGTTCTGCACCCATTACTCACAGTATGTACCCCAAAAGCATATTTCAACCCAAGAGCGTTTAGGGGCTGTACCCCTTTTGGCATCAGCGTTTCCAAGCGTTCCATTTGAACCCCAAAAGCATATTTCAACCCAAGAGCGTTTAGGGGCTGTACCCCTTTTGGCATCAGCGTTTCTAAGCGTTCCATCTTTCCCCCTAAACCATCGTTCAACCCAACATCGTCGATGGTCCTGGAGCACGCATACACCCGAGCCACAAAATGTAGGAGCATAGCAACACACACCCATCGGCATTGCTAATCCGTCCCATGCCACATGTCCACATCCCACAGTTCCATTGCCTAGCCCACGTATAGACACATCGTACATCCACACACACGCCACTGGGAAACCTGTGCACGACAGTGCACGAACTGTGAATGTCAGACAACCAATACATACTTTGCTAGGTGCAACACAATGACCTATCTCATTCTCCCCACAGGTGCCGAACTGCTGGATGCTGTAGAGGGAGACAGCAGCCAGCACAGCCAGTCTGCAAGCCCCCGACCCGGACTCACGGATGTAGAGGAGCTGGACACCTCTTCGGACGCGGACCACCCAGCAGGCCCATCTGCAGTGGCAGGGCACAACCGCTCCCCAGGGCCCCTCCTGCCCACCAACCCATCACCCAGGGCTGCTGACCAGTCACAGACCCCTGCCACGGTCGTTGCGGCCACCACCACCGCCGCAACCACCACCACCGCACCACCACCGCCGCAACCACCACCACCACGCCATCCCTGGCCACAGCCCCTGCGCAAGGGGTGGCACGGCCGTCGGGCTCCACCCTGGGAGCCAGAGCGAGGACCGTGGTGAGCAATGTGGCTAGTGGGCAGGTCGGTGGCAGCAGTACTGGTAGGAGGAGCAGGGCCAGGCCAACGCCATCTGAGCCTGGGAGCCAAGCCCTGCCGCAAATCGCCAGAGTCCTTGGGGCCTATGAAGAGGCCCAAGGACAATGGGCCAGGTCGGCTACCGACACGCGGGAGGTC
This sequence comes from Calotriton arnoldi, assembly GCA_963921515.1. Taxonomy (NCBI): domain Eukaryota; kingdom Metazoa; phylum Chordata; class Amphibia; order Caudata; family Salamandridae; genus Calotriton; species Calotriton arnoldi. Next base: position 340,744 of record CAWUFW010002735.1, on the reverse strand, counting down.
CTTGGGGTGTTGAGGTCCATGGACGCCCATATGGGACAATTCGTGACCCGTATGGACCAACTTGTGGACCTAATGGGCCAGCTGGTGGTGGTGGTGAGGGCACAAGCAAGGCCAGCAACACCACCTCCGCCACCACCTGCTGTGGCGCAGGGTCGTGCAGCATCGCGTTCCCCTGCGTCCACAGCGAGTGAGCACTCCTCAGCCACCACCAGCGGCACATCAACACACCCCCCCCTACCAAACAAGGAAGGGGCCATCCGAAGAGGAAACAGGTGTCCAGAGAGGACTTCGCACGCACCAAACGCCAGTGAGTCAGCCAGCCACCTTGACCACCTACTGCATTGACTTGTACTACGATCCTACCCCACACTGCCATGTGAATGGCATGTGTCTGTTGGACTGTGGACATAGAACTTCATGGGTACACCCTGACCATCACGCAGCCATGACCGTCAACTCATTGTCACAGCATGCACCACGTTTGTCATCACCTTGCACACAATCACATGTCACCGCTGTAAATAAATACACCTTGATCACAATCTGCTTCATGTGTCCTGGGTTTATTCAACGATGTGCAATCGCCACCATGAGCAGAAATGCATCTGCTGTGTGGTATGTCGATGGGACAGGAGAGGCTGTAGGGACCTAGGGGTGAAAAACAGAACAAGAGTACATTCAATGAGTGTGTCACACACTCATCACACAGTACTTGTCACTAACTACAAGCAATGTACACACATCACACAGAGCAACAGGGCACACTGCTACAGCCGCTGCCAGTGGCATACCAACCTGGACATGGACCATTGACACACAGCACTCAGTGAACAAAAGGCCCCCGTGACAGAGCACACATACACCTGCACAACTACAGCTACATCAGCCCTCGTACATGGACACTCACCGTCAAGTGAAGTAGCGGGCGATGAGCTGCTGACGCACATTCACAGCTTCCTCCTCTCCACTGTCCTCTTCACTCGAGCTGTCCTGGTCTGCAGGCTGGGGCCCTGGTTGATCTCCGTCATCCACAATTAGGGGATCTGCTTGCGAATAGCCATATTGTGCAGCATGCAGCAAGCCACTATTATCTGGCACACCTTCTGTGGGGAGTACGCCAGTGCACCCTCGGTGCGGTCCAGGCATCTGAACCTGGACTTGAGGAGGCCAAAGGTACGCTCAACCACACGTCTGGTCCTCCCATGTGCCTCATTGTAGCGGACATCAGCTGGGCTCCCAGGACGTCGCAATGGGCTGAGCAGCCAGGGCCCATTCGGGTAAGCAGAGTCACCTGGGTGTGAGGGACACAGAGAACCGTTGCAATTCCAACTGGACACAAGACAGCATCGCACAGCCAGCACGCTACACTACTCCACATACTCACCGACAATCCAGCCATGGTCCGGTTGCAGATTGGCCATCAGTCGTGGTAGGATGCTGTTGCGCATGATGTGCGTGTCATGTGCCGATCCTGGGAACTTGGCACACACGTGGGAAATCACCATGTCTGCAAGGCACACCACTTGCACATTCAGGGAGTGCGTGTGCTTCCGGTTGTGGTAGAGCTGCTCAGTGGCCTGTGGTGGAACAAGGCCAACATGGGTGCAATCTATAGCACCAACGACGTGGGGGATCCGTCCAAGGGCATAGAAAGCACCCTTCACTGCCGCCAATTCACGAGCCCTGGGGAATCGGACGTATCTGTTCCTGTACAGCATCATAGCTGACAGTACATCCCTCAGCACCATGCTGAACATGGGCTGGGACATCCCACCTCCACTGCCCACTGTGTGTTGGAATGACCCAGTGGTGAAGAAATGCAGTGCAGTCATCACCTTAGCCGTGTGGGTGAATGCTGTTGGATACACCCTGCGAGGACGGAGGTGGGGTTCCAACATGGCACATAGACGATGCAGGGTGGGTCGGTCCAGACGATATTTACGGATGACCTCTACATCCTCCATGTCTGACAGCAATTGGTAGGGGCGATGAATGTTTGGTCTCCGCCTAGGTAAGATGGAAGTGGACACATGTCAAAGCAAGACGCCACATGGCATATTCACATACACAAAACAAAAATGACTGAGCAAGCACTTGAATCACAGAACAGCTGACAAGTAGGGACAGCACAGCCACAATAAACTTACACAGGTCCCCTACCAATAGCAATGGGCAGTGACACACACCATTGCTATGAGCATGCACATGGGGATCTAGGCCTCAATGACGTGTAAGGCATGCTGATGGTAACAGACAGCATATTCGGCAAGCGGCAACACCGCGGCAACATGACTTGCTGCTGTGCATCACACTGCTTCCGAGGCTGGGTGAGTATGGCACACACCAACAACGCTATGGACACAGGCTGAGCGGCCAAAACAAGTGGGACCTGTGGCACAAGGGGATATGAGACAGTCATTGGTGTCACCACTGCACCATATGTACAGCACTGTACGGATCACACCTCCAGAAACATTGACAGGTGTACACATTGACAGCCCCATGCCAACACGGCTGTGTGCTTGCAAATACACATCACAAGTGACACGTAACATTGCACGTGCCAAGTGGCAGATGTACATAGTGAAAGATGGCATGTGTGTGCATATGCATATCCCATGCACCCATGCCAATGTCTACATGATGATGTGCCAACAGACATGTGGAGGCTGGCCACTGGCCGTCCCTGCCTATGCACACAGCATGTTGTGGCCCCGTCCATTGTGCACCTGCACCCACACACAAATCATGGCCACACCTGCAGATGCAGTGCGCACATCATACTGTGTGGTGCACATGGCATCAGCGGACTGTACCCGCCATGGTCCAGGCCCTTACGGCCAACTCCAATGACCCTCGCGGTTGCACCCTGCGTGTTCCACTATGGAGGGAAGCGTCTCGGGCCAGCTGGGAGCAGGCCAACGTCTGCAATTGAAGCTGCCAGACATGGTACACGGATTGCAGCAGCTTGGACCCACTGTAACTGACCCAGGGGGTTATATGTGTGTGTGAGTGGGACAGGCATTACCACATCTACCTGGAACTGCAGCCTGGCACCCCTCGAGAACACATGCTGCTGCCACCTCTCCACCTACACGTCGATGACGCTGAGGACATGTCCAGGTCCACTCACCAGTGAGGAGCTGGAGATCCTGGATTCCGAGCTCCACGCACACTTCACATGGCTATTCCTTGCGAAATTTGTGTGTGGGAGACAGCTGCAGTGTGTGTGGGGGTGCATGTGGGTGACACACATGTCGTTGATCCGCAGCACTATGAGTCAGAGCCTGTGGTGTTCAAACATCCACTGCTCACCATGCTGACTGCAGGTGGCATGGGTATGTGTGCTCTCGGGCGCTTTGACCTGTCTGTCCCTCCCGAGTGGTGGTACATGGCAACTTCATGTCAGACATCCAGTGACCCAGCCAATTGGCAATGCAGGTCTCAGTGCACTTGTTGGTCGTGTGAATGTCAGGCTGGGGCCATGCTGCCCTTCTCAGTCCCAGCAGGCCTGGCCTGCACATTGACTGCACAATGCCAGTAGGTGACAACACAGACTGCCTAGTGGGTTACATGTGTCTCCTGTTCAGGACCCTCCGGATGGGCGCTCACTCAGTCCTGTCTATTGGACACACCATGCCTCGTGACAGGGATGTGTGTGTGAGATAGTGGCACTGAATGTGACCTCCGTTGCGGGGTGGGCCATGCACAGGGCGGGTACGTTGATTGTTGCGCAGTGTTGGTCACAGTGGGTACACCCACACAGATGTGTTGTCTTGTGATCTTTTGCTAGGTCCGCCTGACAATGGACTGTAGATGTGGGCAGACTACACATTGGACGATGTGCTGTCTATATGCATGTGCCTTCACAACAGGCACAGCTGCCCCTGCACATCTGACCCCTGCTACCCTCAGTGCTGGGTCTGTTGAGCTGATGCACCATCTGTGCGTGGGGCAGACAGCTCTGCTCACTACCGTCATTGTCCATGACATCACTTTGCCGCAGGTGACATGGATCATGGAGGGCCCACATGTACGCGTGGGTGGACTACACAAGACTGTCCAATGGTTGTCACCCCCAGTCAGTGCTTCGAATGGGAAGAATGTGGTGCTGGTACTCATTTTGATGTGTCGAGTGTGCGGGGCTAGGTGCGGGGCTACATGCAAGACATGGGAAGGTCATCGGCTTATCTACTAGTTGCAATACACACGAGACACGTCTTTTTCTGACCACATCAGGGGCATTCCTTAAACTAACTGAAAGTCAAACAGTTATCTTTTACACTGTCCTCATGGCCTCCCCTCGCTCACACCAATATGCATTTGCACATGAGAAGCTAGCACATGCACAAGCAGCTCCAAGCTCGCCCCAGAGAGGCCAAGGAGTGTATGTGTGGGTCCAGTTGAACAAGTGGTCTGTCTCACGGTATGATATGTGGCGGGACACCGTCCACCTGCGTGGTGCCCCGACTCGAGACCCGGGCAACATTGACAATGCATGACAGGCTCCGCAGTCCGGATACACCACCTGCAACACACAGAGGCTGTAGCTGCCCTAGCGGCCCAGGCCGCGTCCAACTGGAGCTCATGGACCCACACATTCACTCTTTGGCCTCTCTGGGGCGAGCTCGGAGCTGCTTGTGCACGCGCTGGCTTCTCTGTTGCAATGGCATGTAACGTGTGTGGAGATCTAGGCAATGGGTGGGATGGTGCGAGCCACCTTCCGTGACGTCACTACTGCTCGTGATGTGTGCGTCCCCCCACTACTTCCATATGACTTGTGCCATACTACACATTGCGGATGTGTTGCCTGCGTGATGTGACCAGGAGGAGCGCGCCATGATCTCTCACCCACCATGCTCCACTGCCATCCCGTGTCCTGGATTGCCTGTGCAGGTGGACAATGTTGTGGATACACCTGGTCGACAGGGGATGTGAGTGCCTTGGCAAGAGCCTTGCGGACGCACAGCAGTATCCAGCATGTCCACGGAGGGTGGGCTGACGTCTACACTTGATGCAGCATTGATCGTGTGACCGCCTGTTGTGCACACACGAGTTCACATTCATCCCCAGACAGGTGGTCTTTACAAATTCCCAGGAGAGCGCCAATGTACTGTTCCTGTATCCTCCCAACACAGCGTGTTTCAACATTGCATGTGCGCACCTACCCGTCACACCCACCCACCTGAGCCATGCGTGACTCCCTCTTCACATGACACATGTGTGTCTTCCACAGTTGTGCTACTCATTTGCGTTGACATCCAATTACAGTGAACTACATGGTCATCTCACAACTGCCGTGTACTTCTCACACTCTCATCCTCTCTCATTCGTACTTGTGAAATGAATCAGCAGAGACACATTTTTGCTTCTAGACATGTATTGGTACGTATGTCCTCTGTGATGCAGTATAGTGGACACTACTGGCAGCGAAATGCATGTGGAGGATATACTCAGCATGATTACACATGGCATAGGGTGTAGGGGTAGATGTGATTAGTTGTTGACTGTGGGATGTGGGCTTTAGAGTTACGACTGCTTAGCCGTTGCTGTGCTAATGTACATTTGCTACTTACTGAGGTGCTGCTGACTTTGACACAGACAGTATACATTTAGCCTACCAGTCCGCTTGTCATCATGGGCACAGTGCATCTCAGTTCCATGTTACAGGTTTGCTGCTATAGTTACTCATACACACGTGCGTGGAGGTGACATCAGGGCATGGACTTACGTGCATGCAACGGCGTCCCACTTGTTGTTGCGATGTGGTGGCTACTGGACATGTCACAGTCACTGGGGTCATGTTGTTGGTGGATGCACTTGTTGTCCATGCAAAGGTCCTGGCACGGAAGTTCAGGGGAGGTGAGGTGACAGCTCTCACATACTACAGCCGGACGATTACTGTCCACTGACCGGTGCATATGTTCATGGGCGCAGGATGCATATTATGGCATGGTTGTACGTGCAGTTCTGTCCATGTGGTTGCCATACACAAATCCCATGCCTCTGCCTCCCCCTGTTCATGCAGAGTTACTGGATGTGATGAGGAACAGAGTGCATGTCCCGAATATATCCGATGTCATTGCAGTGTAGTTGATGGTGTGGTGTCAGTTGCAGGTTGTATGGTATAGTTGTTGTACTGGTAACTGCCCAGTCCGTGCGGAGGCCATGCATGGGTACGGTGTGGGACATCATTGTTCAATTGGGGGTATGGCGGCGGGGCCCGACGAATTGACAGGTTGTCAGGTATGCGATACCTTCCAGCAGGGCTTCCATGGCAGTGGTGGTAAACATGGATGCCATCCAATGTAGCGGATGGTGGCTGTCAAGGTGTTGGTCGTGAGTTGTCCCTTGTAGGAGCATGATGGGACATGTTGGATGACATTCGATGTAACTGTGATCCATTATCCGTCGTGTGGAGGCACAGTGGTCCCATTGCAGTGTGGGTCCGATAGTAGCCACATACGCCATGCCCCCATAGGCTGAACAGACCCTGTCGTGGACGTCCAGGGGTTGAATAGTTGTAGCAGGTCCGCCCTTGGACATGCCGGGTTGGAGAGACATAAATCCACAGGATAGTAGAAGGGACACCTCCGACAGTAGAAGACGGGGATGACGCAGCTGAACAATGCGATGCGGTAAGTTAGTCGGTAACTTACGTTCAGCAAGGCCAGATTGTCACATCCCAATATCTGTATCAGGTTATGTTTGTACAGCTTAATCTGTCCGGCGTAGTTGGGTAGGTGTGGTGCAAGTGCCATTTTGCTGCAGGGCGATGTGGTGGCGTGCTCCGGCTGTCTGTGCAGTCTGTGCAGTCTGCTGGGAATTCTGTAATGGTCGTAGGGTGGCAGGACTTGTGTTATGTTAGCTTGTGCGGAGGACACGGGCCCTCATCCCACATGCTTCTCTGAATGGTCAAGGTCAGTGGTGTCTGACTCCTTCCAGATAACTTGCATGTGAACCACATGGGGGAGTGTTATCATTTCTTTTTTCCGTTCTGAATGTTCTTTGGTGTTATGCGCTATCTGCCCTGTGGCCGCTTCCCTCTGCATGCCTGTGTTGGGCTTTTTTGGTGCAATGACTGTTTTCTCCGGCTTGTTTAGTCGGGATGTGGTTTCAGAGTGGGAATGGAAGGTCATTCAGTGCTGTCTCCTCTCCCGTGTGTGGGCGGCAGGCTGCGTTTCCGCTATACGTTGGGCCGTGTGTTATAATTGGTACCACCTGTTGTCTGTCCCCGGTATCTTTGATGTTACGTATTGCATGTCTTGTTATTGGGTGCAGGGTGGCATCGGTGTTTCTGTGTGGTACTGGCGTACCTTTTGCCGACGGGGTCCATATTCTGCTGGGTGATGTTGCTGCCGCTGTGTGCTTCGCCGTGTTTTGCACACAGGGGTGTGTCCTAATTTGGCGTGACGTCACTGACATGTTCGGGTCACTTGTGTGACGTCAGGTTGGCAACAGTGAATTGCCGGTTGGGGACATGACTGTGGCAGGGCTGTCACGTGACATGTGCGTTCTGGGTGGTGCTGGTGTGTGTGGTGTTTGGTTGTGACCCTGTGTTGTTTGTGTGCGGCGCATGCATTGCGCTGCCGTTGGCCTCTGCGTTGTGCGCATGTGTGGGTGCAGTGGTGGATGTGTCGTGTCCACGCAGGGGTGTCGGGGGGGCCATATACAGTTTTCCCGCCCTTGCACTGTGTGCGCTGTTTGCGTGCCCCTGTTGTGTGTCTGCCTACCTGCATCGCCGCGGTGCGTTGACTCCTGGGTGCTGCATCAGGTAGAGCATGGGGAGGGCCTGCAGTGCTGGATTCATGCTCGGGGGTCCGCCTCTTTGCTATCCGTACTGTGCGTTCGGTTTTCCGCCTTGCTTTCACGTGCGGTGTCTCTTAGCCGGGGGAACTGTTTGGTTCTGGCATCGTAATTTGTACGCCGGGCGGTACGTGATTTCGTCGGGCGGTGTGTCTCCATTAGGCCGCGCCGCTCCGTGAACGGGCGCACTTTGATGGCGGACGGCGTAGCTGGCTTACGGGCGGTGTTTGGCTGACTTTTCACATCCTAATTGGGCGGGCGTGTGTGCTGTGGCGGGCGGACGGTAGCTGGTGCTTTTTGCATCCGCCAGCACGGCGGTGGTGCTTCCGCCCGCCATCCTAATGGGCCCCTAACATTTTAGGTTCTATAGGACTTCTCTGCTTCCCTCAGTGGATAAAGAAATTTAAAAATCTAGGAGAAATGGATATGGGGGCGTGGCTAAGAATCCACGCAGGATGGCAGTTCCTTTCTAAGCTACACCGAGCCCACCGCTTCGTTACCTGATTCCCCGGCCCTGAGCACCTCCCTGTCGACCTGCTGTGAGGGCTGATACCTCATTCTGGAGGAGCATCTGTCTTGAGGGTCCTTGAGGTTCCTGGACCTCACGAGGACCAATCCCCCAATCTGCCTCCCGAGACCAACACGACTGCTAAGATGGCGGCGTCAGCTCTGTGATTGGAGGGACGGGCGTGAACCACCTGAACACACCCTGTCTTACAAAATTTCCAGTGGATACTGCAGGGCATGCAGCCTCCAGTGACGTTGTTTTGCTCACTCGGTGAGCCCTCATTTCCACCCAATAATTCACACGTGCAATCTGAACTCCTCCTGCGGCCCTTGCCACGTGGCTCGGGGAGCGGCCCTCGTGGCCCACGTTGCTCAGCCCTGACTGCCAAGGTCTTGAACGTTTCCAGGACTTTAACCCTACGGCTAACATAAATGCTCCCACACCAAGCAGGATGGCTAACCTCCATTATTGCTATCTGCCAATGCCAATACGGAGCACTACTTAATTGGCCTCACTGCACATACTGTTTGCATTATTATGCAAACTTGATGATGCTCAGGCCTCGCAGTGGATCCACAATTGCAGCTAGGGCATACCGACTTGCTAGCAGCTGCAATAGGTTTGATGGGCCTTCATAGAAAATAAACTGGGATTGTGATTCCCACCTGGCATCGTCTGGCCCCTCCACCTGCTAAGCACTTTAAACTCCCTGATTTCAGCTGCCCACTGCTCCTGGTTATGCAGGAAGACCTTAGCACCACCGCAACTATCATTATCTGTCTCTAGCGCTGTAGTGCTGAACGCAGACAAGCACCAATAGCTGCACCCAGCACAATCTGACTGGCCTAATGATTTCTGCGCAGTGTTCAGCGTTCAGTGCACAGTGCCTATTACTATGCCTGGTTCTTCTCCTGCTACTATGTTAGTACTCTGCCTGACCAGATCACCTGCACAAACTCCCAGCTGGTTACCCACATGAAGTCAATGCACCATGTATAACAAACACCGAAGGTTGCGCCCAACACCTGATTGGACGATTGCCATATGATGCCCAAGTAAACCAAGGTATACTCGAACAACCTGATGGGTTCCTGATGTGATGCCTGGTGATGTGATGTGATCCGTCTGTTATAATATAATCCCCTCCAAGTGAGGCTGGCAAGTTCATGTTCTACACACTGTGAGAAGGACTTCTTTCTGCGGAGCACTACAAGGAATGCACAGAGGCGGTTCACTGACAAAATATCGATGTCAAAAATATAGATGTACCAAATATAGATGAAAAAATATAGAATGCAAAAATACCGACGCCCTATACTTAAACAGGTAAGTACAAAAATATAGAGAAATAAAAATCGATATTAAAAATATAGTTGTACAAAATATCGATTTATATATATATATATATATATATAAAATAAAATAATAAATATTACATATATTAAATAATAGATATATATGTGACTTTACTTTTGATTTTCTCAGGAACTACTGAACGGATTTACACCATTTAAGCAAAAGGCACGACACTGAACTAAGGGCTACCTCTTTGCCAAATTTGGTGTAATTCCGTTCAGCAGTTCAGGCTGTAGCTGCGACTAAAGGTTCCTATGGAAAAATGAATGGGGAAAACGCGTTTTGGGACCCCCCTTTTTTCTCGGCCCCCGCTTGATGAATCAACCCGAGACTTTCAGGGTAGGAGCGGAGCAGAGCGCCCCAACAAGTTCGAAACTTTCGCGAAGATTCGTCAACCGGCGCCAACGTTATTTCAAATAGAATGTCGCGGATTTCCTATGGATAATAGGTCCTAACTATAACATCTCAAATGACATCACTGATGACATCATCCATGTGAGAATTTAATGCATCTTCTCACACCCTAATATAACTTTTGATACACCCACTCTAAATTACAGACTGCCATTCTCAAAACCATACACACTCCAATACCAATAAGTACATACCCACTCACTGATTCTTAGGTCTACACACACACATCTACTCACTCACCCGTACAGTCACTCATACTTACAGTCACTCAGTACAGGACTATCATATGCACTCATACACCTATATAAACACTCACACAACGCAACTCATCCATAGAGGTACTCACACACCTAGTCAGTCATGCTAATAATTAATCACACTCCCATTTACTCACCTATACAGTTATACACACCAGCTCACTTACTCATAAAAATACTAGCACATTCTTACGCTCCTATGCAATCACTGATGCAAGCACACACTCATCCATATAGCCACTCTCACAATCACACACTCTCACTTATAGCCATTTATATACTCCAACACACATATATACTGCCTTTCACATATGTAGTTACTCACACATGTACCACTGAGATATACATTCAATCACTAACACACCCATACACACACTCACCCACCCATACAGTCCATCACAGATGCACTCTTGAAACCATGCACCCAGTGAATCACCCACTCACACATCTATGCACAGAGTCACACACACCCCACCCACACAAACACTGAGGCACCCATACAGATACTCAGAGAACCAATCCATAACCCATATAGACACTCATTTAGCTAGTCAGAAACCCATGCAGCTGCTTACACAACAACAGACAGACGGATACAGACATTCACACAGTTTAGTCACTCACCCATGCATCCAGTAAGATACGTTTAATCACTCACTTATAGACTCAGTCACGCACCTACTAAATCATCCATTCAGACGCTTATACACCCACTCATTCTTCAATATGCCTTTCCCTATATATATTAAACATATTTAAACTTTACACAAACACACAGTCACTGGATGATGTCATCAGTGATGTCATCAGTGATGTCATTTGAGATGTCATCAGTGATGCCATCAGTGATGTCACTGACCATGTCATGAGTGATGTAATATGTGACGTCATCAGCAGTGCATTGCGGGGCGCGAGTTATAGTTAGCTGAACTAACTATAACGGGGAATTTCACGGGTTTTGTACGAGTGCAATGTCCAACTAACTATAACTTTCCCTAAAACCTATGGTTTTTTCAGTGAATTTCAAAGGTTTTTTAAATGCTAAACCCTAACTATAACAGGCCTGAAACCTATGGTTTTTTCAGTGAATTTCAAAGGTTTTTAAAATGCTAATTCCTAACTATAGCAAGCCTGAAACCTATGGTTTTTTCAGTGAATTTCAAAGGTTTTTTAAATGCTAATTCCTAACTATAACATGTCTGAAACCTATGGTTTTTTTCAGTGAATATATATATATGTATGTATATATATATATATATATATATATATATATATGCCAATAACATAAAATCTATTAAAAAAACATTCTATAATAAATTAAAACATTAAACTATTTAAAAATCTTTTAACTTAAATTTACCACTACAGTCAGTGCAGCAGTAGTGAAAGTGTTGGATAGCGGAGGGGTAAAACTTACTATTCCCCCTCCAGTGAGTGCAACAGTAGGGAAGGTGTTGGATAGTGGAGGAATTAAATTTACTATTCCCACTCCATTGAGTGCAACAGTAGGGAAAGTGTTAGATAGCGGAGGGGTAAAAATTACTGTTCTCACTCCAGTGAGTGCAACAATAGGAAAAGTGTTGGATAGCAGTGGAGTAAAAATACTATTCCCACTCCCGTGAGTGCAACAGTAGGGAAAGTGTTGGATAGTGGAAGAATAAAATTTACTATTCCCACTCCAGTCAGTGCAACAGTAGGGAAAGTGTTAGATAGCGGAGGGGTAAAAATTTCTATTCCCACTCCAGTGAGTGCAACAATAGGGAAAGTGTTGGCTAGCGGAGAGGAAAAAAATACTATTCCCACTCCAGTGAGTGCAACAGTAGGGAAAGTCTTGGATAGCGGAGGGATAAAATTTACTATTCCCACTCCAGTCAGTGCAACAGTAGGGAAAGTGTTAGATAGCGGAGGGGTAAAAATTCCTATTCCCACTCCAGTGAGTGCAACAATAGGGATAGTATTGGATAGAGGAGGGTTAAAAATTACTATTCCCACTCCAGTGAGTGCAACAGTAGGGAAAGTGTTGGACAGCGGAGGGGAAAAAATTACTATCACCACTCCAATGAGTGCAACAGTAGGGAAAGTGTTGGATAGCAGAGGGGTAAAAATTACTATTTCCACTCCAGTGAGTGCAACAGTAGAGAAATTGTTGGATTGTGGAGAGATAACATTTACTATTCCCACTCCAATAATTGTAACAGTAGGGAAAGTGTTGGATAGCGTAGGGGTAAAAATTACTATTCCCACTCCAATGAGTGCAACAGTAGAGAAAGTGTTGGATAGCGGAGGGGTAAAAATTACTATTCCAACTCCAGTGAGTGCAACAGTAGGGAAAGTGTTGGATTGCGCAGGGGTAACAATTAATATTCTCACTCCAGTCAGTTCAAAATTTAAAACAAACAAAATATTAACAACAAAAATATTTAAAAAAATAAAAAATATATAAATATGTTTAAAATTAAAATACAAATATATTTAATATTACAAATTTAAAAAAAAACATATTATAATGTTATATGCATATGACACATACCTACAAATATTATATTAAATAAAATAAAACAAAATTTTCAAACAAATAAATATTTTTAATTAGAAATTATTTAGAAACAAAAACATTAATCATTACATAAATTTACTTTTTTCATTTCCTACCCTATAACACCACACAATTCACAACCCACATCTAAATTAAAAAGAAAATGCACTTACATTATTAACATAATTAATTACTAATTAAAGAAATATTATTAATTAAAAAACAAATTAAAACTCATAAAAATTAATAAACTTCCCACACTTTACCCCTATAGCCCGCACACACCACAGCTAAAATTAAACTGTAAAAAAATTAATTACACAATTAAAACTTATTTTCAATTAAAAAACTAATAGTATTTAACAACTAATTATAAAGTAAGTAAAATTAATTTACTCCCCACCTTTTACCCCTATAAAAGTAAAACCCACACAAAAAAAATATAAACAATTACCCTAATAAAATATCAATTAATTAATATTAATGAGCAACTAATTATTAATTAATTAAACCTAAATTTCTTCCCACCCTTTACCCCTATAAACCCCACAATCCACACCTAAAATTAATTACACAATTTCCCTATTTAATTTTCAATTAATTCATTAATATCAATTAAGAACTAATGATTAATTAATTAAACATAAATTACTTCCCACCCTTTACCCCTATAAACCCCACAACCCTCACCTAAAATTAATTACACAATTTCCATAATTAATTTACAATTAATTAATATTTATTAACAACTAATTATTAATTAATTCAACATAAATTACTTCCTACCCTTTGCCCCTATAAACCCCACAACCCGCACCTAAAATTAATTACACAATTTGCATAATTAATTTTCAATAAATTAATATCAATTAAGAACTTATTATTAATTAATCAAAAATAAATTACTTCCCACCCTTTACTCCTATAAACCCCACAACCCGCACCTAAACAAAATTACCCAGTTACCTTAATTAATTAGCAATTAATTAATTAATTGATTAACAACCAATTAATAAATAATTAATAATACATTACTTCCCACAATTAACACTATAAAATCGCAATTAAATAAATATTAATAAATAACAAATAATCATTAAATTTTAATTAAATTACTTCCCACCCTATTCCTCTATAAACCCACAACCCACTACAAAACTAAAAAATGCAACATTTAATGAAAATAAAATTGATAACTACTAAAAATTTAACACATATATTAAAAAACATAAACAATTCTTTTACAAAGAAAATACATCACATACATTTAAAATATATATTTAAATACATAACACTGTTTTAAAAAATCGATATTTTAAACAACTATATTTTTGCAAATGATATTAATGACTTCTATATTTTTAAAAACGATATTTCTTACCTTAAATTCGATATTCTTGACCACGATATTCTTGCTGTCGATATTTCTGACTCACGATATTTAGGACTCGATATTTCTGTAGTTCAACATTTCCAACTCGATATTCTGTCTGCACACCCACAGAGGCAGGACAGGGCATTTACAGTAGGCCTGTGAACCCATAAATATCTCATAACTGAATCCCAGTTAGGCCTGGGCGGTAAATTCCGTTCCGCTCGCGGAATTTGCTAAATTTTGGCAATTCCGCGTTCCGCGGAGAACGCGGAATTGCGAAAATTCCGCGATCCGTGGCGTAGCGGAATTTTTTCCTTGTTCGCGCTTTCAAAATGCGTGTTCGCACGCACGGTAGCGACTTACCGGGATCCCTGCGTTCGCCGATGAGTTTTCCTATCCGTTCGTGCGATCCCGCAAGAGTGTACGATCGTGAACACGTCATTCGGACGCGCCATCGGACATCTGCGTTCGCGAACAGGAAACACGCATCGCGAGCGGGCAGGACAGGTGAAACAAGATGGCCGCGCCAATTGGCGACCGCATGGGCAAGTTCACAAGATATTTCCCCCCGAGCACGCAAACAGCGTCCCCGAACAGGAAAAACGCATCGCGAATGGGCGGAACAAGCAACTCTGCGTGCTCGCGGAATTCTGCGTGCTCGTGGAGATTTTTTACCGTTTCGCGGAATTTTGGGTAACGCGACTACGCAAATTCCGCCCACCCTTAATCCTAGTATTCCCACTGCTCCCTCTGTGTAATACTCGCTGTCCCAATCAGGCCTGGTGTAATTCATACTACCTCAGTGCCTCATTTCCTGCTCATTGCTCTGCCAGAAGTTACCAGAGCTACCAGAAGCCACCAGAAGTCACCGGATATACTGTAGACATGGTGGACCAGAGGGATCACAAGTCACTCAAAGACAAAGATCAAAACATGAATCTCTGAACCCTGACTCTCCCGTCAAAGAGAAACACGAAAGCCAGTCCACCCTTGAAATAATACTCCAAAAACAAAACAGCGTCCACGACATTGCCCAAAGCACAAAGACCAACACTTATTTCATGCAAACGGAAGTCGCTGTGAGCAGAAGAGACCTCAAGGAACTAAAACTGAGGGTAACGAACACCGAAAGCCGAATAAGCTTGACTGAGGATCGTCTTGCAACGCAATCGAAACACCTCCTCAAGAACGACAACTCCCTCTCTACTCTCAAATGTAAACTAACTTTAACTGTAAGACTGCAACAGGAGGGAAAACGTCAGGATCTTTGGTCTGCCGGAAGGAACAGAAGACAAAGCTTCCTCCATGATCGACTTCCTCGAAACATGACTCCTGCCGACCCTGAGAATTACATTCAGCAGAAACTTCTCTTACAAACCTAAAAATATGTCCACCCCAAAGTCACTAATTTTTCGACCTTGTGCTATCAGCACACAGAACCCATTCTATCACATATGAAGAAAACCAAGGCACTTTTCTGGCAAGGCGCAAAGATCAACATTTCCCAGGACTACACCAGAGACACAGTTCTTAGAAGGAAAGGGTTCCTAGTCCTCAAATGACCACTGTTGGACAGCGCAATCCAGCTCTCTTTTATTGGTCCAGCCAAATTTAATATTAATTTCCACAGCAAGACCCACGTGTTCTCTGACCCCAGTGACTTACGAGTGTTCCTAGACAACTCTGTAGAGACTCACATGGAAGACTCCCTGAGTGGTCCCGGCTGAAGATAATAGTCAATCCACATTTAACAAGTTCAACTCAACAATATCCTTTAGAGAACGTCACATTGTTTTATAAATTCACATAATGCCTTATATGCTTACATAATATGCCTTATATGTTCGCATAATATGACATATAGGTCCAAAGTACTATAATGTTTCACTAATGTTTCAAAATGCTTCTACTGTTTCACTTTTCAGGTTCCACATCTTACCATATGCTCACACATGCTATGCATGACCCACACATTACAACTTCTGTGCACATTGCACCACAATCCTATGGCTCACTAGCCGGTACACACACTCCACTCCTCTATAATCCCCCCTGGGCCCACACAATGCCCCCGGGGTGCGTATCTTTATTTTACATGGTCACTGCCCATGCAAACTATGCAGCCTTGACTTGTCTCACGCCTCGTACAATCCCCCCTCTACAAAACTTCCTATTGTCCTCCTACTACATGCTGCACTCCACAGCGCGACCCAACTCACCTGGTACGTTGTCATATGACCCACCACACAGCATGACACCTGGCCTGGCTAATGACCCGCCATGAAGAACAGTCACTCTAGCTTTGTGTGACCCCTTCCAATGGGCCTTTGCTTGCTGTCCCTTGCCTCAAGGCCGACGCCCTACCTACGCAATAGTCGGACCTCTGGCTCTTATCTCCTCACTTCCCCAGTCCTATCAGCCACGCTACAAAGTTCCACATACTTGCATTCTACAACCTATGAGATACCTTACTGCTGCTATCGCGTTCACTCATGATACCTCATAATGCTTCAGATCACAATGTGCTTGCCCACAATATCATACTCCACACTCCAATGGCCCATGACCCTTCACGATGACTCCACACACTGCCTCACAACTATATGTATCTATGTACCCATTTACTATTGCAAATATTACTTGTTTTAGCAATTTGCTTGCAATAAGTTTTATTAAGACGTATGTGCCCTATGTGTGCATGTATTGCCCGTGAGAGCCTCACTGCTTATATCCCATCAATCTGTAATCGTTGTGGCAGGCCCATGCCCTCCCCTCTGTTTTTCACTGATTGTATTCTATCAGTTGCATCTTGCGAGTGACACCCATCGCCCCACACTCGACACCTTGTCTCTTGAGACTTTTTCTCCCCATTGTAGAACAACTGCTGTCCCCATGACCCCTCACTTTAACCCCAACATTAGCTGTCTCCTCCCGTTTTGCCCCTACCCCGAGGCATGTGATCTCCATAAATCCTCATTGGCCACATCATAATCCATGCCACCCACAACACCACTTATTCTATGTCACCATCATGGGCTAATGACTGACTCTAAAACTGCCATGTTCTATGATTTCCCTTAACACCAAAGGAATTAACCATCCCGTAAAGCACAGAAAATATTTTGACTACTGCCACTCTCTTAAGGGCGACCTAGTCTTTTTATGGGAGACCAAAATTGGCTATAAAGAAGCTCTCTCCTTCTGCATGGGATGGGTATCAGACATTGCCTGCTCCCTCACTATTTCCAAAACAAATGGGGTCCTTACACTGATCTCCGAGATTGCTGGCTTCTCAAATATCTTGTCAGAACCAGATAATGATGGCAGATGGTTAATTACATGACAACAAAACACCACTACAGAAATTTATTCAGTGAATATATATGCCCCTACCATAGACGATCCTACATTTTGGGATAACCTCTCTGCCAAACTTGCACCTGTCCCCCAGATGCACGGAATATCCTTAGTGGCGACTTCAACCTCCCACTGGACCCCCTCCTGGACAGACAATCTGCTTTCAGATATAGAATGCCTAGATCCCATAAGGCTCTTCATGCCTTGTGCTTGGCTCACAAACTAAACGGCGTCTGGAGACTTCACATCCCACTGGCAGTGACTTTACCTTTTTTTAGCCTCCACATAACACCTTCTCCAGAATCGACTACCTCTTAGTCGATTCTTCTCTTCTTCAACACGTCACCTCTACTTCTATAGACCTATCATTATCTCTGACCATGCAGCCATCAGGATGCATCTCCCGCTCCTACCCACCCCTCCGAAATTGAAAGCTTGGTGTATGAATCTAGAGATCCTAGAGGATTCAAACGCGGTAAAGGAACTCCATGATGAAATATCACAATTCATTCAGATAAACAGAAACTCTGTATTCCCCCCAATTACTCTTTGGGACTCCCTAAAATGCTACTGTAGGAGTCAAATTATAAGCCGGATGTCCCGGAAAAAACAAACTTATTAAATCATCCCTAGACCATTTGACATCAGAAATAAAAGCTAAAGAACTGAGTTACCTGCAAATTAATGATTCAGCTACCCTCACGCTCCTAATGCGACTTAAATATGTATTCAATTCCATAGTCAGCAAACGTGCACATCTTTGGGTCCATACCCAAAAAGGTAAAAGGTTATTCTACTTAAATAAAGCTGGAAAGTCCGTGGTGCCAACCTAAAGCTTAAATATGGCTCTAACCTTATCCGAACAATTAAAGATGAACAAAACAAACTACAAAATTCAACTGAACTGATACTTAAAGTCTTCCAACGTTTCTACAGTAAATTAAATGCACCCTCAGTCAACATTCCCATTGACACCTGCTCCGACTTCCTGAAGTCTCTACCAATTAAGCAAATCTCTGACTCTGATCATACATCACAAGCCAGCCCAGTCACTAGAGAGGAGATCACTTGCACCATCAAAAGTATCCCATCTGGTAAGGCCCCGGGACCGGGTCGGTTTTCCCGATCAAATTTTACAAAAACTTCACCCAATCAATCATTGACATATTAGAATGGACTCTTTCCTACTTCGGTGCCTCTGGCTCAGTAGCGGGGTCCGCTTCCGAAGCCACCATCATGGTTATCCCCAAGGATGGAAAAGACCACTCCGGTCCCAAAAACTTTAGACCTATATCCCTCATCAACATGGAAGCTAAGATTTATGCAAAAATCCTTGCAAACCGTCTCGCCCCTTGATTCCTAAATTAGTCCACCCTTCTCATTCTGGCTTTATCAAAGAACGTCTGGCAAGTGATAACATCCGCCTCTTCTCCCATATCATTGAAAGTCGATAAAGTCTCATAGTCATACCTCGAAGCTGTTCTCTTGAGACTATCCCAACCCTTTATGCTACAACAGGGAACTTGACAAGGATGCCCGCTATCACTGCTGCTGTTCCTACTCACCATTGACCCTTTGCTCCTGATGCTAAATGATTCACCTGACATCCCAGGTATCTTCTTTAAAAACATATCATACAAAACAGCTGCGTACGCTGACGACATTTTGATATTCACAGAATCTCCTGACCTTGCGATTAGTGCAATCTATCCAGCATTGATCGTTTTTCCCACCTCTTTGGTTACTTCCTGAACAGTGACAAAACTGAGATCCTCCCTCTGAATGTCCACTGCCATCCCTCAGTATTTGGCTCCTCCAATTTCCAATGGAAGTCTACAATCAAATACGTTGGGATATGGTTTTGTAAGGAACTCGCTCATTCTGTCTCCATCAATGAAAACAAAACCCTGAATAAAATAAAGGATCTACTATTGACGTGGTCACTAAAACATATATCCTGATGGGGTAGATTCGAAACCATCAAGATGATGGTTTCGCCTCTGATTAACTTTTTATCCAGCATGCTACCTACTCAACTCTTCCCAGACTTCTTTCTTAAGGTTTATAAGGCTGTTTCATACTTCCTATGGAAGAACAAAAAAACCTAGAATTAGCCTTAAAAAGCTAAGGATGCCTGCGAAGGTTCAGGGTTGCAACTTCCCTAATTGGATCACCTACTAAAAATGCCTAACTGGTGTCCCAGGGCTCACGGTGGTTTGAAACAAACCAGTCAAAAAAACCTGTATGGCTCGATGTGGAATCCTCCATCTGCCACTCTTTTTTGCTCCTGTCCACCCTGATGATGACACACTACTCTTGTAGCCAGTCCCGAACAATCTTTAAAGGCACTATATCAGCCATTCTTTCCTTAGATGCCGTTCTGGCAACCAATATTCGTAAATCAGCTCTCACGTCATTATGGAACAATAAGAAACTACATATTCCTAACTCACTAACCATCTGCCGATACGGGCAGCCAAAGGGATTTTAACGATATCAGACCTCTACACTAATACCGAACCGCTCTCATTCGCCTTCCTGCAGCATATGTACGGCCTCTCAAACATGGACTTTTATGATTTCCTTCAAATTAAGGCCAAGATATCTAATCTTGGTCCGATTCATAATTCACCCATAATACAAAAACTCCGACTGATACTTTTGAGTGGTCATGCTGTTTCAAAGTTTTACAAAACACTTACCACTACAAAAAGGCCGCAACACCCACCTTAGTGCAGAAGCGGGCTCCCTACTTTTAGTCTAAAGGCCTTGCTCCCCCTGGTGAGGACACCTGGGCAAAAATAGGATCACACCTACTTAAGCACAAATTGATTCCCTCACTATCCCAGACCAAATTCTTCGCTGCACCCCTCATATACTGGACCCCTGCAAAATTGTTCTGACTAAAACTCAAAGACGCTAACATGTGCTGGGCATGTGATTTGTCACCTGGCAACGAAGAGCACATGTGCTTCTCTTGCCCCCATCTGCACTCCTACAGGTGAGATGTCTCCATACAACTACAAAAAATATCAGAATGACCATTTCATTATCCTTCCCATTTATTTTACTAGGACCACATTTCGCAGATCCCCAAATTGATCTCTCTGACACGGATCTTTTCCTCATTGACCTCCTACTCACTATCGCCATCAAAGTAATACTGATTGACTGGTAATCTAGCAACAATGTCTCATATCATACCTGGTGGGTCTGGGTTACCTATCTATGAAGCACACACATAACCTAATCTAGTCACAAAGGTTACCCTGTACCCTCCCAACATGTTTAGGAGATGCTAGACCTCTTTATTTGCAACCCATCCCCCTGATGGGAAATCATCCAATACCAATACCTCCTGGCCACAGCTTCTTTCATTACCGACACTAATTAAATTTTACCATCTCTCCTAATGATTCACATGACACCACCCCCATTTCCTCCCACCTATCCCTACCATCCTTAGATATTGCACCAGACCACACTTATTATGATGTGTACAATATGCATATACTATTGACACGGTCCCCTCAAGACTAAACCATATCCCATTCCATCTATCGCTCCATGCCTCTCCCACACATCAACGTTCTAGCTTTACATTACAATCCCCTGGTATAGTTTCCAGCAAACAGAAATTTGCAAAACCTGTTGATGGCGATTATAAATATCACATTGATCTACATGTCTTGACATTGATGATTATTTCTTTTCATTTTTTCTTCTCTGCCCTTTTTTTCCCACTCTATTGTTTTGCTTATTACTAAAAATGCCAATAAAATATATTCAACAGAAAACGTAATTAATTCTTGGAGAAATGGGAAATGTGGCTCTCTCTGGAAAGCCCATTCCTACTGCAGGATTATACTCTAGAAGAACCCAAATTTAGGGATAACAGGTTGTGGGATGTGAATCAGATGCTGGATAAAGAGGGCTCCCTAGCTTTTGGGAAAATTTAAGAGCTATGTAGCAGGTTTCATGGCAACTTTTTTAAAGTATTTGCAACTCAGCAGTCAGTTTTTAACCTCCAATAAAAGTACAGAACCACATATTTTTGATTCGCTATTCAGCCACCCACAGCACCACTGTAATGGCTATATCACAAGGGCATATAATATTCTGCTTGGTAATAATGTCTCCAATTATGACAGGGTGAAAGATATTTGGCAAATAGAGCTAAATATCGAATTGTCTTGGACCGACTGCAATAATTTAAATTTGTTAGTGTATTAACTGCACATTAATTCAGTTCTTCAACATATTCAATACTTTTCGCTCCTTTATATAACACCCCTCAGCATCTCCACAATTAAATAGAGAATAAGGTCGTCAGTGTAAAGTTTTACTTTTGCCATAGCAGGAACTGGAGAGGAAATACTAATATCATTTCAAATTACTTCAATACTCAGTTTGTGGCTAGAACTTTTAGCATAGAGGGGACACCAAGAGCAAATTATAGGGAAGATCAATGTTGTAGCAGAAGTTTATTTTTCAACATAATAAATTAAACTTTCCTGAAGTATATGGGGTTTTAGAGGATCTCATTTTCTGTTTTCCTTCAACAAGTATGGAAATATGGTATATAGAAACATGGAATCATCTTGGATACAGAGGGAGGGATGATACATAAGTGTGGAAGATACGCTGAAGAAGTTTGGTCCTGAGGCATCAAGATGCTTGTGCTTAATGGGAAGTGGGTTCATCTCATTCGTTGAGTGTGTGTTATTTGTGCAGATGTGTTGTTGGAAGATGGAGTAAAAAGGAAGATTCTCTATTTGGAAAATGTTGTGTCCTGAGGGATCCTGCCCCATGTGCATTTTAGGAAACAGGCTAGTCACATTCATTGTGCATGTGTGATTTCTGCTGATGTGTTGCTAGTGATCACATTTTTGTTGACTGCAGTTAATGTACGATACGTCTAACTGGCTGGGTCTTTACAAGGTAATAGAAGTTTGCTGGGTTTGGATTAGTTCTGAAAAGAAGCCCGTCAACTAAGGAACCAAATCATTCTGCTACCATTTGTAGGTGACTAGTATCCGCTACTCCAGACCAAACACAGGCTGCCCTCTTTAGGGGTCACCTACTCCTCTTGCCCCAGTGCTTATCCTTAAGAACCCACCTCCACCAAGTAGATGATTTTAAATTGCTACTGTGTACAACACCCTGTTGCTCTTCAGATAGTGCTATAACAGCTCTTCTTACACACTAATAACCTAAAATACAGAAGTCTCTTTGTGTGACTACCCAGTTCCCAAAACAGTGCCCATGTGACTGGCCCTCCTGAACATAAGCACTGTAACCCTGCTGAATTCAAGCATGCACTGTGGAACCTTCCCAGAACTATTTGGTATTAGTAAATGTTAATTTTACACCAGAAATGGAACAAATACAGTTTTACCTGAGCATATAACAGTACTTTGGTATGCTCTTAGGGATATAAGCAAAATGCACGTCTTACACCACCAGCTGCTCCATTTTGCTCTGGTGCAAAATTCCTGTTTGTATGCCCATCACCCTGTCATGTTTGTTCAATTGCTTATTCTACTAGATGATACAAATGGTGCGCTATGCATTTCAATGCAGGACAAGTGCTGAGGGACAACATACAGGAATAGGACGACTGATGCATGACACCTTCTGTGTTCTGTAACATGGGCTTTACCAGGGGAGAATGAGGATCATGGGCAGCCCCTGCACTGTGGGCTCTCCCACCAGTGGTTATATATATATATATATATATATATATATATATATTTCAATTTAATGATGTATTCCGACTCTAGCTGTCATAGTGTATATATGTATTTTGTATCATCAGCTGTCATAGTTGTTTTGTTCTGTCGCCTCCATATTCATGTTTATTTACCATGTCAATGCCATAATATGGTCTTCAATTGCTTTCATGGTATTTCATTTGGTGTTTAACTATCACATAACTGGCATCCTCGTGTGCTCCAGAATTCTTTTATTTAGGGCTCATGTCGTGCTGCCAACATATTTGACAAACAAACAACTGTTCTACCATGAGCAAAAATTCGAACAGAGTTTCTTTTCAAAAGGACATGTATATGCTGTATTCTAAGTCAATTTCTTGTTTAAAGGGAAAAGATTTCAGACAACCACATTGAAGGTATTTTTCATTTTGTATTTTGAATCATACATGCAAAAGATTGAACATCTCGTAGTGTATAAGCAAATCCAAAAAGGTGCTCCAAGTGACGGTGCAGTGAAAAGGTAATTGTCAGTGATCCATGACAACAAAAGTGACACAGAAAGATCAATATATTTACAGAATGTACAAAATATACCTAGATCACCCATCCCCTTGGATTGTTTAGTTAAGCAATTGAAACTCAAAGTTTTAAAGTATTGGAGTTTGTATCCAACAATGAATGTCAGGGGTGGGCGTAAACCAGGTTGATGTTTCAACCCCTTAATTGGATGAATCCTCTGGAGTCTTCATCAGGAAAAAAAACAAAGGTAGACACCAGACCTGAAGTAATCAGGGGCAAGTTTCCATAAAAGGAATCCCACTCAAATGTATTTCTGTTCCAAAAGACTGCAAGGCCACAGCATACTGTTCTGTGGCAGGAGCACGTCTCATTCACATCAGAAGGGAGGAACATAAGGGTGCCCCTTCCTTTTTTGCCATTATATTTGAGGCCACTTTCACATTCAATAATATACACCAGAAATTGAGACTTACAAGTTATCCTCTGTTTGATAGTTATCGATTGACTGTTACAATCCATAAATTGTCTCATGTTTTTACCAATTTTACATGTCTTACAGCTGTAGCATTTCACAACTCCATTTTAGGAATTATCCAACCAATTTGTTTTTGATTTATTCGAAAACTGATTTTTAACCAACTTGCTTTTCTAAATGTGACCCTTGGTGTTGGTCCTAGTCTCTCTCTCCGATATCTGGAGCATTGAAAATTAATGCATGTTAATGACTTGACGGCTTTGCTGCATCCTAAAATCAGTCTTATCATCCCATTGTCTGTCCCATGGAGATTTTTTTTCTTGTTTAGTAATTAAGATTTGCATCCGTGTTGTATGTCTTACTCATTCCAAACCTTCTTTCACATCATTCTAATGATAGCGCTATTGATGAATCATTTGGATACTTTTCTACATCTGTTTGTCAGATCTTCATTGTTTAAGCAGATTCTCCTCATCTATAATAGTTCTCCAAATGAGATGTTTTTAATTAGTGGTCTAGGGTGAAAGCTTTCACCATGAAGAATACTAATGGTTGATATGGGGTTCCTACATACTGTGGTTTCAATCCTGTTATTTTGAATGTAGACTGTTACACCCAGAAAATCTATTCTTACTTTACTTATGAAAAATGGGAATTTTAAGCTATGGATGTTATTATTTAAGATGTTGAAGTATTCCAGAAACTCTTCCTGTGTGAGAAACCATATTATAAATAAGTCATTGATATATTTCGACCATAAAATTATTTTCTCCAAATGTTTTTCAATCTCCGGGTCCCAGGCTACTTCTTTTTCCCAACGACACATGGTGAGATTGGCAAAGCTAAAAAAAAAGAAATGCCCATACCCCGAAACCAGTCCCAGGATGCTTGTTTCCGGTCCAGGAAGGACCTGGCCTGGCAATTCGGGCCGGACTGTTCCCATGGGCAACAGGGTCAAGACTTATTTGCAAATGGCTGGGTTTAAACTGGAATGGCATGGAGAGCAAAAAATGATGGATTTAGGCCCAGATCTCTGTACTGAGGTGAACGTTTGACATTGTTCAACATTCTGTCCATCAATTGTTCTTTTTGCATTTGTCACCATGAGTGGGATGGGTATCCGCAGACGTGGGTCCCGTGCTCTCTAGCAGCGGCCGGTGCAGGTGAGCATGGTGGGCCGGTGGGGCGGGGGGGGTATTTTGACAGACGACGGAATAGGGTAAATTAAATAAATCCTATTCTGTCGTCTGTCGACATCCCCCCGCCCCACCCCACCACGCTTACCTGCACCGGCCGCTGCTGGTGCTCTTCATGCCACTGGAGTCAAGCTAGCCTGGCTGATGAGGGGTGAAACCCCGAAACTGGTCCTAGGATGCTTGTTTCCGGTCCAAGGTGGACCTGGCCTGGCAGTTCGGGCTGGACTGTTCCCATGGGGAACAGGATCAAGACTGATTTGCATATGGCTGGGTTTAAACTGGAGTGGCATGGGGAGCAAAAAAACAATGGGTTTAGGCCCAGATCTCTGTACTTGAATGATTGACATTGGTTAACATTCTGCCCCTCAATTGTTCTTTTTGGATATATTTTGACTATAAAATTATTTTCTCCAAATGTTTTTCATTCTCCCTGCCCCAGGCTACTTCTTTTTCCCTCCAACACATGGTGAGATTGGCAAAGCTAAAAAAAAAAAGAAATGCCCATAGCAGTTCCGCACTGTTGTTGGAATATATCATGACTGAACAAGAAAATATTGTTGGTTAGGCAAAATTCTATCATGGTCAATAGCATTAGAGAGTGTCGTAGTTCTCTCACGTTTCTTTGTGTTAAGAACTATGCACATGCCTGCAAGCCAATATCATGTTAAATGAGGTATGAAGTGAGACAACATCAATTGTCATTGTGCCAAGTGGTATAGGCTAAAATTCTGAGTAAATCCCATATATCTCTTATGTAAGAGCTCAATGTCTTCACTATAGGTGCTAGATAATAATCTACATATATTTATACCTTTTCATACAAAGAACCACATGCTGAAACAATCGGTCTCCCTAGTGGGTTAACCAGAGTCTGATGTATCTTTGGAAGAAAATAAATTGTAGATATCACTGGATTGGAAGTTACTAAATATGTGTATTTATCATCATTAATCAGGTTTTCCCTGTGCCATTCCTTCAATTGTTCTCCCAATGCTATTATGATCTTGCTTATAGGATTGTGATCTAATCTTATGTAGTTTCTTTCATCACTCAATTGACGCATTATCTCTCTTATATAATCTTTCTTATTCTAAACCACAATACTGCCTCCTTTGTCTGCTGCTTTATTTATTTTCTCATTGTCAATGAGATCTTTGAGAACAGGTCCTTCTTTAATGTCCAGACTCTCTATGTTGCCAAGTCGTCATAGATTTTTTAATTTGTTATGGTCTGCCGATACTAATTTTAACATGTGTTACATTGTAAATATTCTAGGACTACTGCCTTTGGGCTAACTTTTCATAATAAACAAATCAGAATTATGGCACTTGAATTATCTTTTCTGAGTGAACCAATCAGTCCTACAGATGTTATCATTACCTTGTCACTATAACTAACTCAGGCCTACTGTACTGCACATAAGCTTTCTCACAAGGCAACGATCAGGCATACAGTCATAGAATTACAAATGTGTACAAAATGACCATTGACAAATGTATTCAAAATTACTGTTGGCAGAGCAAAATACTATCTGTCCTAAGATTTCGTAACAAGAATCCTTAACAGTGTAGGTTTTCTATATCCATGGCTTGGCAGAAGGGGTAACCGACACCAAAACCCTGGCCTGTGAGATTCCAAGTAACAAAATACCCATCTGTAGGCTTTAATACAGAGTAATAACAATCCACCCTTAAATGCCTATTAACTTTAACATATGCATTTTACAATAAATATGTCTTGTCTACTGCCTTTATCGTAACTTTTCATACCAAGCAATCAGGCCTAAATCCTTTTTCAATGGCTAGTCACCATAACCAACTCAGGCCTACTGTTTTGGGCATACACTTTCTCACAATCCAACTATCAGGTATACTGTAATAAAATCACAAATATGTACAAAATGAGAAGTGTCAAAACAATATAGAATCCCTCCTTAGAGACCCTAGGAGGGATTATCGTAGTGCACATCTACTTTCCCCACGGTTTGTTTTGGTAAGTCACCAACACCAAAACCTTTGCCTACCACGGTAGGCTGTAAGAATTCATAAACAAAATACATGCCTGCAGGCTTAAGCACAGTGTAAAAACAAGTCACCCTTAAAAGCATGTTGCCTTTAGCAGATGCCTTTCACAATAAATAAGTGAAGCCTACTGGCCTTGTCATAACATTTGCCAATAAGCAGATCAAGCTTATGGAATCCTGCATCACTTTTCCCAGTGAACTGATAAGGTTGATAGCCTTCACAATTGGCTTGACACCAACACAGGCCTATTCAAGTGCACATAATCTGGTTATCATCATGCATACAGTTATATAATTACAAATATGATGAAAAATACAATTTGCAAAATAATATATGTTAGAAATTGGGTTTCTGGTTGGCAGAGGCATGCACCCTGTCCAAGCAGGGTACGTGTATTCCACACCAAACGTTTACTTGTGCTCACCCTCTGGTAGCTTGGCACAGAGCAGTCGGGCTAACCTAAAGAGACAAAGTGTAAAGTGTTTGTGCACACATACACACAGTAACACAGTGAAAACACCACACACGTATTCCAATAAATATATCTGAGTAAAACAAGAGCAAAACAATAAATATCCAACATATACACTTCAAGATATGAATTTTGCAAGATTAAATCAAAATGCAGTGCTTAGAAATCAGTAGCTCCAACTGGGACTATCTGGTCGTGCTTGACCAGGGCAAATCCAAAAGTTCAGTTCGACCGCAATGGGGCACGGGCCGGATATAGGAGTCATGCAGACTAACTGACAGTACCTTGGAGGCATCGAAGCTCAGGGACGATGCACTGAAAAATGGAGGGGGATGAGAAGCTGTCGAAGGTAATGCGTAATTTCCGAAGTCGGGCAACGTGGTTGATGCATCGATGTCAAAAACGCCGTGCGTCGGTCTGAAGGGTCGATGTCGAACCACAGGGCTGTATGCCATGCGTTGGTGCGTAGCCACACAGGGCCGGGAATGCATCGGGGATAGTGCATTGCAGACATCGGCGATGCGGGGTCCAAGACTCATGCAGCAGCGGTGATTTGGAGGAGCTGCATTGGCAAAGACAGGCTGCATTGTAGGACGAGGTCGTTGTGTAGCACAGTCAGTGAGCGGTGTCCATGGCTTTGATGCAGGCAGTGGCGATGTGTCAATATCGCAGGGAAGGTGCTGTTTCCGATTGATGCTTGGGTCGATACGTTGGTTTATTGGGTTACAGCACCAACCACTCACTTCCAAGGGCCCACGACTGGACATTGCAGCACTTGGCAGAGCAGAACTCACAGCAGAGGAGCCCAGGTGCTGGTAGCAAGATGCAGGTGAAGTCTTTGCTATCCCTGAGACTTCAGAAACAAGAGGCAAGCCCAACAAGCCCTTGGAGAACCTTTAGAGATGCAGGGTTTAGAGATCAAGTCCAGTCCTCTCACTCAAGGCAAAGTGGCAGTCCCTCCTGGTAGCACAACAGCTATTCTCCCTGGTAGAATGTCCTCAGTTCCAGAAGTGTTCTGAGTATATGGTGTCAGTGGCCCAGTACTTATACCCATTTTAGCCTTTGAAATAGGGAGACTTCAAAGAAAGGTCTTTGTAGTGCACAAGACCCTGCCCTTTCCTGCCCTGGCTCCAGACACACTACAAGGGGGTAGGCAACTATTTGTGTGGGGACAGGCACAGCCCTATTCAGGTCCAAGTGTCAGCTCCTCAGTCTCACTCTAGCTCAGGAAGACCCATCAGCCTGGTGATGGGCCACCAGGATATTCACGGCACACCTCAGCTCCCTTTGTGTGTGACTGTCTAGAGGGAATGCACAAAGCCCAGCTGTCACCCAACCCAGACATGTATTCCAGAGATAGGCAGAGGCACAGAATGGTCAAAGTAAGAAAATGCCAACTTTCTAAAAGTGGCATTTTCATACCTGCAATTTCAAAGCCAACTTCACTAAATGATGTGTTTTTAAATTGTGAGTCCAGAGACACCAAACGTATCTTTTCCCAATTGGAAGTTACACTTGTAAAGTGTTACAAGGCAGCTCCAATGATAACCTATGAGAGCGATAGATGCTTAGTGTAGTGAAAAACACATTTTGCAGTTTTCACTACCAGGACCTGTAATACTCCAAAGTACAAGTCCTACATTTTAAATACACTACACCCTGCCCATGGGGCTACCTAGGGCCTGCCTTAGGGGTGACTTATATGTAATAAAAGGGAAGGTTTGGACCTAGCAAGAAGGTGAACTTGCCAGGTCGAAATGGCAGCTTAAAGCTGCACACACAGGCTCTGCAGTGGCAGGCCTGAGACATGTTTGAAGCGCTACTCATGTGGGTGGCACAATCAGTGCTGCAGGCCCACTAGAAGCATTTGATTTACAGAGACAGGGCACATGTAGTGCATAATACTAGGGACTTCTCAGTAAATCAGATATGCCAATCATGGAAAAACCAAATGCCATTACATTTTAGACACAGAGCACATGCACTTTAGCACTGGTCAGCAATGAAAAAGTACACAGAATCCTAAAGCCAGCAAAACTGAAGTTCAGCATACAGTCCAAACAGGAGGTCAGAAGGCAAAAGGTCAGGGAAAAAAGCCCAAAAGAAATCAGGTCTAACAATATTTAAACCCCCTTCAGGTATGGCCTAACAAGAATCATCAAAGTGAAAACTCACACGTTTTGGAAGAATGCGTGGCCCACCATCGTAATCTGTGAGATTATATGTAACAAAATAATTGTCTATAGCCTGTGACTCATTGTTATAACATCCCCCTGTTAAAGGCCTATTAATTTAACAAGAATGCTTTTCACTATAAATAAGTTAAGCGTACTGCCTTTGTCATTTTTCATTAAATCCTGATTAGACCTGTGGCATGAAAATAACTTTTCCCAGTGCACTATAACCAACTCAGTCGTACTGTTTTGGGCATAGCCCTTCCCATAAGGCTACCA
The DNA here is from genome assembly GCA_963921515.1 of Calotriton arnoldi. Lineage (NCBI taxonomy): Eukaryota > Metazoa > Chordata > Amphibia > Caudata > Salamandridae > Calotriton > Calotriton arnoldi. The sequence goes on along the minus strand of CAWUFW010002735.1, from coordinate 310,282 downwards.
TCAGACGTACAGTCATAAAATTACAAAGGTATATGGAATTACAGTTGGCTAAGCAAAATGCTGTCTCTCATATGAGTCCTAACTAGGATTCTCGTAGAGCATATCTTCAATATCGACAGTGTGTCACAGGGAGTAACCAACAATAAAACCTTTGCCTTCTACAGCAATCTGTGATGTTGCATATAACAAAATTCTTCTCTGCAGGCTTTCATATAGAGTAATAACAATCCACCCTTAAATTGATTGATGTTGACATATGATTTTCACAATAAATATGTTCAGTTTAGTATAAAATCCTAAAAGTCCCAATACAATAAATACAAACAGCTTTAAACAAAATAGAGTTGGCGTGATGCACAGTTGATGTTAAAAAAGACACCACAGCAAGGTGTATATCAAATTTGGATTGTATTTGACAAAATATAATCCAGGTATACATCTGTTCAATTTATACTTCTTAAGCATTGGGATTATCAAATTTATGTATAAAATAAATAAAATATACAAACAAATGTAAAGTACAATAATGTCTGCAAATAGGTTAGTCCTACTGCCTTTATCATAACATTTTATAATAATCAGATGCCATGACCATTAGCATGCCACAATAACTAGCCCAGTCCTGTTGTATTAAGTATAAGATTTGCCACAAGCCGAAATATGCAATACAAGCACTCTTTTCAGTGGAAGCAATCAGCTTCAGAGCAATCAAATCATGTACTCATGGGAACCAACCTCTGAGTGGAGGCCAAGCCCCTCTCTCATTGGTACTCTGAAAGCTCTTTTTTTGGTGATCATATAAAGTCACACAACAGATGGGTTTTCAAGCCAGCCCTAAAAATGCATTCAGTCAAATAACAGGATAGTATAAAAAATGGCTTTCAGACTCACAAAATCATAGACAAGCATGGCATAGTAAATGGCTGCAAGGTATGCACACATATCCGATGCGATCTCAAGGGGGCATTCCCTCATTTGAATGGGGGTGTGATATCATGAAAATGAGAGAATCCTTTGTATTTGTGCCTATGCTGTATTACAGATGCATGTGCAAAGTTAAAGAAGCCATCAAGAGACATACTTATTGTGTGCCACATACACATGGCGCATGGTCAGTGCACCCCTGGAGAGTGCCTTGTGAAAGGAATAAAAGGGGGTCCTAGGGACTCCCAGGCCTCCTTCTGCAGGTGGGTGCAGGTGCTCACTGTACCTGCCTGGAGAGGGATCTCTGCCCCCTTGTTAAATTAGGCTGGGTTGCCACCTGCACATTAAAAGTCGGACCAGTGACTTCAAAGAACCCTCTCATCTTTCATTATTATGTGGTATAGCATGTCATTCAACCAAACACTCCTTGACATTGTCTTCTTTACGTCACCAACAGTCTAATGAGAACACTCATATCCCTGGGTTGGGACGATTGCTTTACCATCCCTGCCTCCCTGCTCAGCACTCCACCAACAAATAAAGGTCAACCCAAAGAGAACACCAAACCTTCAGATTCTTCAAAGACTTCTCCACAGAAAACCTAATGCTTTCGCACTATCAACTCCACATCCAACGCCAACACCCTTCTAAACAATTTCCAAACTTTTTTGGAAAGAGTTTAAATGAGGTAAATATCCACGCCCCAATTAAAATACTCAAGTGCACGCCAAAAGCCTGCAGCAACCTGGTGCTCTAAAGACTTTGCTGACAATAAGCAATCCATCTGCTGACAGGAAAGAAAGCGGAAGACAAACAGAACTCTAGTTGACCACATAATACTGTAGTCCCTCTGCCCAATGCACATACAGCTCATCACATCAGCCAAAGCAAGGTTCAGTACCAGCACCGTCAATGAATCCATCAACAGAAGCAGAATGCTTTCAAGGCAACCAAGCAGTGCATCAACTCCCTGCCAGACCAACCTATTTCTTTTTTCACAGAAATGTTCAATGCCAATAATATCGTCTTCAGTGAAAAAATACAGAACACCTGACAGCACTTTGACAACACCAAGCCTGCTTAAGCTATTACACCCATGCCATCCTGTAAAATTCCACAATGGTATATCGTCTAAACCCTGCCTGTTGCAGATTTCACCAACATACGCAACTCCTTCAAATCCACTAAGATGATGTATTACCCTCATCCTTCATCAAGGTTCTCCATGGGAACATTTTTCCCCCCTACTCACCACAGTCAATGCCTCCCTAACTCAAAGCATCTTTCTAGAATGTTTAAAGACAGAGCAGATCTAGCCACTCCCAAAGAACCCTTCACTAAATCCTGATGACCCCGCCAACTACCAGCCCATCACTTACCTACCATTCATCCGCAAGGTGAGTGATAAAGCAGGTATGTTCAACTCCAAGATCACATTAATGATAACCATGTGTTGCATGGCTACCAGATCGGCTTCAGATCATGCTGCAGCACAGAAACCGCTACTTTACACATCATAGACGATGTCCCACAGACCACAGTTGAAGATGACCCATGCCTCCTAATATAGCTGGACCTCTCAGCTGTCTTCAACACTGTCGACCATCCCACCCCAGAGTCTCAATGGGGTTCCTTGGTAGTGTCCTTCACTGATTCTCCACTTATCTTTTCAACAACACCAGTTTGTTCACTTGGGGACCTCCAGGTCTCAGATGGTCACTATCACCTGCTGAGCTCCCCATGGTTCCATTGAATCTCCTGTCATCTTCTGCCTCTACATGAAGCTGCTTGATGCTCTACTCCAAAATAACTGCATCAAGATTCACCAATATGCAGGTGACACAAAACTCTACTTGAACGTATCTTCTTCATCAGTCTTCCAACACCTCAAACACAGCCTGCACATCAGCCACACCTGGGTGTCCAGCATCTACCTGAAGCTCGAACCAACCAAAGCAGAAATTTTATTATTATCCAAGAACAACAAACAATAAACAGTACAAACCTGGCTCAATGACATGAAACTTGACAGCTTCGAACCCCAACTTTCAATGAATGCCAAGTCACTTGGATTTACCTGGGCACCAACCACATGCTGAGGGAACACATTGCCAAAAAGACAAAGGCGGCAATATACAATCTCTCCTCTAAAGAAGGTGAAACTGTTTCTTACATACAGTGACATCAAAACCTCTGTTCAAGCCCTTATACTCTCGCATATGGATTTCAGGAATGCCCTGCTCCAAGGTCTCCCAGACTCCACACTGGAACCCCTTAACAGCATCCTACAAGCCACAGTATGTCATCAATGGCATGAAGAAATACCATCATATTACCCTGTGAGAAGTTGGCCTGATATATGCTGTCCACTAATTAAAGTGGGCACCTTGCACCAGTCCACACAACCCTTATGGTGATTTAAGAGGTCAAAGATAACTTTAGAAAGCTATCCAAGTGGTAGCTGTGGAGAGCAGCCTTCAGGCTTAGTCTTGAAGGATTGTTAAGCAGCTTGTTTTACCAGGATGCAATCTTATAGTATTGGTTAAATGAAAGGAGAACCACACTGTAGTTATAAAAATATGTATTTATTATTATAACACACATTAAATACCTCACAGTATCTGCTACATGCAGATAAACACAAAGCACACAATACTGTAACACAGAAACAATCGTAAGTAGCACTAATACACAGTGGGCTCCAGGGGGAGATCAAACCATATACTAAAATAGTGGTATAAGAACCACGACTTGAGTCAAGACAGTGTCTAGAGGATGTAGAATCACTGGGACCCCAAGGAACCACCCAAGGTGAGTAAGTAGAGACCCCACGGAGGACCGGTGCAGTGTGAGAACGTGACCGCGTGCTACGTACAATTCAATGGGAGAGTCACGGTTGCAGTTTTAAAGTTTAAGGACCCTTCCCAGTGGATTACAAAGAAACCCTTTGGAACATAGAAGGTTGGAGAGCCACCCCACCCGTGGATACCGAAGTACCAGAGTTACCTGTCCCAGGGAAGCCGGGAGCATAGGGCTGAAGTGGCGTCGGAAACTGCAGTCGTTCTCAATGGGAGTCTTCAAAGAAATGCCACTGCTGGAAAGGAGAAAAGTGTCCGGTGGAACCCACAGGTGGATTGTTGATGGAAGGAACCTGAAAGCAGCGGGGACAGAGTCTGGGTCACTCAGGAGTGACCAGGGGCTCGGTAGACGAATGCCCACCGATGTTGGGTGCTTCAGGTGTGAAGATGGAGACTTTGACTCTACAGTTGCAGGGACCAGGAGACGTCGAGGGCAACCAGGAGCCGGATATGAGCTGTCCCACAAAGGATGTCGACTGCTGAGGGGTCGGTGTCCGGCGGGAGCACCAACAAGCCTTGGCAGCGGCAACCCATGAAGAAGGTCAAAGAAGGTTACAGTCTGGCCCAGCAAGGACCAGAGGACTCACCACAGCAAGGGGAGTCAGGGCAGGCCTGGAGCAACCAGGGGAGCCAAAGAAAAGCAGTGTTGTCCCTCAAATGGACCCACAGGCCGAAGGCACAGGAGTCACTAGGGGACCTCTAGCAGTTTCACAAAATAACAGCTTGCAGGGCACAGAGTGCAAGGAGGCCACAGTGCTTTGTACAAAATATTCGCAGAGGTTGGGGCTATCGATAGCATAATGCACTTAGTTGGGGAAGGCCAACAAGCATATGCACTTGCAAAAGTACGAGGTGCACAGGGGTTCGGGTTATGCGGTCCCCACGAGGGATACTGGCCTCAAACTTGGTGAGAGGGCAGCTCAACCTCAAGGAACGCAGGAATCCACCTCCTGTGTTGCTGGAGCCTTCGGAGTCTGCAGGAGCTCAGGATCAGCAGAATGTCAGTTGCGTTACGGTGCCTGCACATGCAGAGGAGTGACTCCGTCACCCCAAGGATCATCTTCTTCGGTCACGCACCATGCGAAGCATGGCGTCATTGGTGGCCTCAGGATATGTCCCCCCCGCAACATCAGTAAGCACAGTGAAGAACTTAGGCGTCAAACTAGACGCTAATTTGTCCATGAAGGCTCAGATCCAAACAGTCGCTTAGTTGGCCTACTAAAAATGTTAAAGAATTTTCTCCCCCTGCTGCCGGTTTCACACAGGAAGACTGTAGTCCAGGCCCTGATTGTATTGAGACTGGACTACGTCAACATCCTTTACCTGGACCTTCCAGATTATTTAATAAGCTGCCTGCAGGTGGTTCAGAATGTGGCAGCTAGAGCTATTCTCATGGTGGGTCCCAGAGCGCGAATGTCTCCTCACCTGAAGTCCCTGCACTGGCTGCCGGTCCGGAAGAGGATCCAATTTAAAGCTCTGGTCTTGGCTTTCAAGGCTCTCCATGATACGGGTGCCTTCTACATTAGGAAAAGGATTCAGCACTATACTCCGCGACGAGCCCTGAGGTCTTCACTGCAGCTTTTGATGACCATCCCTAAGTTTTCCCGCTCCCATCTGGGCGGTCGCTCCTTTCAAGTGCTGGCCTCCCGTTTATGGAACTGTCTGCCATTGTCTCTCAGGCGAGTGCAGGATCTTCTCACCTTCAGGAAGCAGCTAAAAACCTGGCTATTTCATCAATAGCTTTCTGCCCTTTCCCCATCCTGTTATAGTGCCAATTGTCTGTCTCGAGGTCTTTCAGCGCTGGGACACTCTATGGAGTAGCCACATGCTTTATAAGTACCTATTTACATTACATTACATTACATTACAAGGGAGATACTTCAGTTGTCCTTGATGCTCCACAGGTCCTGCATGGAGCCTGTATGGTGCACGGGCACAGACGATGCTTTGGACGGAGAGGGAGACGAAGTCGGGCCCAGTCGAAGTCCAGCGAAGTCCAGAGTGTCCAGACGGTCGAAGGTCAGTGGTTTCCTGTTCAGAATCTTGTCCATGTCGAATCTAGGGTCCTACAGCCAGGTAAGCCCTTTTGTACCCATGGGAGAGGGTTGGACAGATTCAGGGGACCCTCCCAGGGGAGGGTCAGGACAGTGGGGAGGATACTCCCATGCCCTTTGTCCAGTTTCACGCCAGAGCAGAAGCCAACGGCTCCCAGGACTGGTTTGAACTGGACTTTACACAGGGACACCAAATGTGCCCCTCGTGCAGACTTTCAGGCACTTTGGAAGTGCACCCACCCAGCCCCAATACACCAAATCCTGTCTGGGAGGTGGTCACACCTCCCTGTGACAGGATGCCTATTGTGCTGCCTTCCTCTGCTCGAGCTTGGCTCAGCAGCAGGAGGGCAGAAATGTGTCTCTGGTCGGCAGCAACCATTTTGTGCCATCCGGGTAGAAAAGGCTGGTACCGGGAAGACCAGGGACCCCACGAAGCTCACTTCAGAAGGGTGAAATCATACCTCCCACACCGGTTACCGGTGTGGAGGTATGATTCCAAGGTGTTTAATACCAAACACAACATGGTTTGTTGCAGCCGTTTTCGAGATAGCATTTTACGCGAGCATATAATTCACCTCTACCTATATGTCTGGCTGCGTCACTGATAACTCGGGAGAATGGTCTCCAGAGGCGGTGGGGGTGCTCTGCTCATGCAGGGGCACCCTCTCACGTAAAACCCAGCACCCTGCCTTCAGGATTGTGACGGCCTGCTATAGGGGTGACTTATAGGTTTTAAGTGTAGTAACCTATAGATATAGTAAACCTATATCTAAAGTAAGTGGTGCATGCACCATCTTACACAGGCTGCAATGGCAGGCCTGTAGTTCCATTTTGCATGGCCTCTCATGGGTGGCATAATACATGCTTCAGCCCATGGGAGGCCTCTGGGGTACCTATGCCTTGGGTACAGGTGGACCATATACCAGGGACTGACAAGAGTACCCCAGTATCCAATTCTGGAGTGTACTAAGTACATGACAAAACATTTTAGGGAGAAAGGAGATAGGCTGGGGTCCTGATTAGCAGGATCCCAGTCAGACTAGTCAAAAACAGTGTAACATCAAGCAAAAAGTGGGGGTAACCATAAGAAGCAGATCCTACTTTCCTACACAACCCTCCACCCCCAAACATAAGGAGATGAGACTAACCTTGCCCAGTTGAGTCTTCATTTCTAAGTGGAAATATCTGGAGAGTCCATCTGCATTGGCAGGGTTACTCCCAGGCCTATGCTCCACTGTATAGTCCATCCCCTGTAGGGAAATGGACCACCTCAAAAGTTTGGGGTTTTCACCCTTCATCTGTTTTAGCCATAAGAGGGGCTTATGGTCTGTCTGAACAATTAAGTGAGTGCCAAACAAGTCCTCAGCTTTTTCAGAGCCCAAACCACAGCAAAGGTTTTTCTCTCAATGGCTGACCAACGTTTCTCTCTGGGGGTCAACCTTCTGCTAATAAAAGCTACTGGTTGATCCTGACCCTCTGCATTAAGTTGTGACAACACAGCCCCTACCCCCAACTCCGATGCATCTGTTTGGACAATGAATTGTTTGAAATAGTCAGGACTCTGCAGAATGGGAGCAGTGCACATGGCCTGCTTGAGATCATCAAATACCTTCTGACAGCTAACTGTCCACTGAGCTTACTTGGGCATTCTCTTTGATGTAAGATCATTCAAGGGAGTCACTATAGACCCATATCCTTTTACAAATCTTCTGTAGTACCCAGTCAGGCCCAAGAAAGCTCTGACCTGAGTCTGGGTACTGGGGGCAACCCAGTCCATGATGGTCTGGATTTTGCTCTGCAATGGTTGGACCTGGCCTCCACCCACAAGGTGGCCCAGATACACAACCTTACTTTGCCCTATCTGGCACTTGGTGGCCTTGATAGTGAGACCTGCTTTCTGCAGAGCCTCCAAAACATTCTTCAAGTGGACCAGGTGATCCTCCCAGGTGGAACTAAAGACAACTATATCATCAAGATATGCTGCACTATAGGCTTCCAGGCCTGGAAGGACTTTGTTCACCAACCTTTGGAATGTGGCAGGTGCATTCTTCAAACCAAAGGGCATTACAATGAATTGATAATTCCCACTAGGGGTTGAAAATGCTGTTTTTGGTTTGGCATCCTCAGCAAGTCTGATTTGCCAATATCCAGCAGTGAGGTCAAATGTGCTCAAGAACTTGGCTGAGGCCAAAGTGTCAATGAGTTCATCTGCCCTAGGAATAGGGTGAGCATTAGTCCTAGTGACTGAATTGAGCCTCCTGTAGTCCACACAAAACGTAATTTCTCTCTTACCACCCTGGGTATGAGTTTTGGGTACCAGGACCACTGGACTAGCCTAAGGGCTATCTGAGGGTTCAATCACTCCCAATTCCAGCATCTTTTGGACCTCAGTCCTGATGCAATCTCTGACATGGTCAGGCTGCCTGTAAATCTTATTTTTAACAGGAAGACTCTCACCTGTGTCTACTTCATGGGTACACCAAGTGGTCTGTCTAGGAGTCAAAGCGAACATATGCCTGTATTGATTGAGGACCTTCCTGCAATCAATCTGCTGTTGCTCAGTGAGGCTGCCTACCAAGGCTACACCATCAACTGAGCCATCATCAGGGTTCTGTGAGAGGAGATCAGGGAGTGGGTCACTCTCTTCCTCCTGTCCCTCATCAGTAGCCATGAGCAAGCCCATGTCTGCCCTGTTCACATAGGGTTTGAGCCTGTTTACATGGAGCACCCTATGGGGGCTCCTAGGAGTTCCAAGGTCCACCAAGTAGGTGACCTCTCGCTTCTGCTCAAGAATAGTATGGGGTCCACTCCACTTGTCTTGGAGGGCTGCTGGGGCCACAGGCTCCAACACCCATACTTTCTGTCCTGGCTGATAAACAGTCAGTACAGCCTTTTGGTCATGCCAAGCTTTTGCAATTCTTGACTTGCCTCAAGGTTTTTGCTGGCCTTCTTCATGTACTCAGACATCCTGGAGCGGAGACCAAGTACATAGTCCACTATGTCTTGTTTGGGAGGTTTGAGAGGTAACTCCCATCCCTCCTTCACCAAACACAAGGGACCCCTAACTGGTTGCCCAAACAAAAGTTCAAAAAGACTGTAGCCAACCCCGTTTTATGGGACCTCTCTGTAGGCAAAGAGAAGGCAGGGCAACAGGACATATCATTTTCGCCTAAGCTTTTCTGGGAGGCCCATGAACCTTTCAACCAACCCATTGCATTGTGGGTGATAGGGTGTGGTGAACTTGTAGTTCACTCCACACTCCTTCCACATTACAGTTATATAACTGGACATGAAGTTTGTACCTCTGTCAGTTAAGACCTCCTGAGGGAAACCCACTCTGGAAAAAATTCCCAGGAGGGCCCTGGCCACCACAGGAGCTGTGGTGGTTCTAAGGGGAATTGCTTCTGGATACCTAGTGGCATGGTCCACCAACACTAGTATGTAACTGTGTCCAGATGCAGTAGGAGGGTTCATGGGACCAATTATGTCAATCCCAACCCTCTCAAAGGGAACCCCCACCACCGGTAGTGGTATGAGGGGGGCCTTTGTGGTACCACCAGACTTACCACTGGCCTGACAGGTGGTACAGGAGCGACAAAACTGCTTGGTGTCCTCTGAAATCTGAGGCCAGTAAAAGTGAGGGACAAGCCTGTCCCAAGTCTTACTTTGGCCTAGGTGTCCTGCCAAGGGACTGTCATGTGCCAAGGTGAGTAGGAAGCCCCTAAACTTCAGAGGTATGGCCAACCTCCTGGTGGCACCAGGCTTGGGGTCTCTACCCTCTGAGTAAAGGAGTCCCTCATCCCAATAGATCCTGTGGGATCCACTGATACTCCCAGCAGCCTCAGCAGCAGCTTGCTGTCTGAGGGGTTCAAGAGAGGGGCAGGTTTGCTGCTCCTGACTCAGTTCTGCCCTGTAAGGGCCCCCTGTCCCCAAGAACTCAACCTGATCAGGTTCTAGTTCATCTGAGACAGTTCCTTCACAGAGAATGAGATCCTCTCCCTCAAGAGATTGATCCTCTTCCTGAGCCTGGGGGGGAAGACACAGCCTTACCCCTCCTGCTCCTTCTCTTGGAAGGCGCCTGGTCCATTTTTCCAGAATCCAGGGCCTGGTCAGTAGAAGTCAGTTTGGCCTGTGATCTTGTCACAGCAAACACATCTGCAGAGATGCCCAGCATTGCTGCATGAGTCCTAAGTTCCACTTCAGCCCAGGCTGAAGTCTCCAAATCATTGCCCAACAAGCATTCTACTGGAAGGTCTGAGCTAACCACAACTTTTTTAGGGCCAGTTACCCCTCCCTAGCTGAAATTAACAACTGCCAAGGAATGATCAGTCCTGACATTGTTAGCATTGGTCACTTAGTACATCTCACCAAGTATGATCTGGTCAGGGCCCACAAGATCTTTTGTCACCATAGTGACACTTGCACCTGTGTGCCTGTATGCCATGGCCTCCTTACCATTGATCAAAGACTGCTGCCTGTATTGCCCAGGTTACTGGGACTGACAAATAATGTGGCAATATCCATGCCACCATCACAGGCAAGTACAGCCTGAGCTGGAGTTCTGACTAAGCCAGAGCCCATCTCAGAGCCCAAGGTTAACCCTACTAATCCCTTGTTCCCTGTACTACCACTTGAAACTGTACTAGGGGGAGCAGTTGCCTTAGGGGCAGTGGTGGTTGGAGTTGAATCCTTGGCCTTTGGACAATTGGCATCTTTTGTCCAATGGGTCTTTTCTTTACATAAGTAACACCAAGGTTTCTTTTTGCCTTTTCCTTTGTTGGATTGTGACCCCCCCCCCCCCCAGATGCAGGTTTTTGGGGCCCCGATGAAGACTTGTCATCTTTACCCTTGTCCCACCCTTATCTGAAGTTTTAGCATCTTGCTTCTTTTGGTCACCACCATGGTTCTGGTTTCTCTGCTTCACCCTGGTTCTGACCCACCTATCTGCCTTCTTTCCCAATTCTTGGGGAGAAGTCAGATCAGAGTCAACCAGGTATTGATGCACCAACTGATTTTGGCAATTATTACGGATCTGCTCCCTCATAATCAAATTGTACAATCCCTTGAAATCATTCACTTTGCTGCCAAGCAGCCAGCTTTCCAGAGCCTTAAAGGCACTATCCACAAAGTCTACCCAGTCCTGATTCTGTGCCTTCTGGGTGTCTCTGAACTTAATCCTATACTGTTCAGTGGTTAAGCCAAACCCATCAATGAGAGCACTCTTCAGGACTGAATAATTGTCAGCATCCTCTTCTCTAACAGTGAGGAGCTTATCTCTACCTTTGTCAGCAAAGGAGAGCCACAAGATAGCTGCCCACTGCTCTTGAGGGACCCTTTGTACTTTACAGGCCGTCTCTAACGCAGTTATCTATTTATGTATGTCATCCCCAACATGGTAGGGAGGGACAATCTTGCTCAGGTACCTATTGTCAAAAGAATGTTCCTCAACTCTAGGGACGCTGGTACTGCCACCATGGAACTCTAGTCCCAACTTTTTTCTAGCTCTCTGGGCTTCTAGGGACTCTTTATCCAGGGCCAATTGCTCTTGCCTGAGCCTAAGCCTAGCTTTCTCAAGTTCAAGAAATTGGTATTCCCTATCAAAAGAGTGGTCCCTCTTGCTAGATACAGAGGTCCCTACAGACTGTCCTGAGTGATGCGACTCTGCAGAGAGAGATCTAGATCCCCTTGGTAAACTCTGCACTCTTCCAGGAGGGGTGAAGAGGGGGCCATCTTGGCCTTCTTCAGCATCTCCCAGAAGATCTGAGTTGTCCAGGTGGGAACCATCTTGTTACTCCTGGCCTGGGTTTGAGTCTAGCTCATAAAAGGTGTCACCTCCTGGCCTGTCCTCATTCCCTGCCCCACCCACTTTCTTCTGTTCATCTGACCCAGGGGTCTTCCTAAGGTTATCAAGAAGTAAGGCCTCTATGAGGCTTTGAGCGTTGGCATTTCTCCCTGTCTTCAGCTTTCTAGAGGCACATAGGGCTTTCAATTCTTTGAATGAAAGCTCACTGTATCTAGAGGGCCGAGAACCACTGGCATCTCTTTCAGAAGACATACTAAGTGTGGTGAGGTGTTAACCTACCTACCCTAGTGCGAACTAAACTCTGTGAGGTTGGAGAAAGGGTGTGCTAAACCCTTGACTTACCCAACCCTAAGTTCAGTAGAACTTACTTATTCTTAGCTAGTATTATATGTACCTAGTACTTAGTGGTTTTCAGTTAATCAATACAAAGATTTATCTGGTAAAACAATGCAGGCTTGAATCCCAACTGCTGCACACCAATGTGAGAAGTTGGCCTGGTATATGCTGTCCACTAATTAAAGTGGGCACCTTGCACCAGTCCAAACAACCCTTATGGTGATTTAAGAGGTCAAAGATAACCTTAAAAAGCTATCCAAGTGGTTGCTGTGGAGAGCAGCTTTCTGACTTAGTCTTGAAGGAATGTTAAGCAGCTTGTTTTACCAGAATGCAATCTTATTGTATTGGTTAAATGAAAGGAGAACCACACAGTAGTTATAAGAATATATATTTATTGTTATAACACACCTTACATACCTCACAGTATCTGCTACACGCATATAAGCACAAAGCACACAATACTGTAACACAGAAACAATCGTAAGTAGCACTAATACACAGTGGGCTCCAGGGGGAGACCGAACCATATACTAAAATAGTGGTATAAGAACCACGACTCGAGTCAAGACAGTGTCTAGAGGATGTAGAATCGCTGGGACCCAAGGAACTACCCAAGGTGAGTAAGTAGGGACCCCACGGAGGACGAGTGCAGTGTGAGAACACGACCGCGTGCTACGTACAATTCAATGGAAGAGTCGCAGTTGCAGTTTTAAAGTTTAAGGACCCTTCCCAGTGGATTACGAAGAAACCCTTTGGAACATAGAAGGTTGGAGAGCCACCCCACCCGTGGATACTGAAGTACCAGAGTTACCTATCCCAGGGAAGCCGGGTGCATAGGGCTGAAGTGGCGTCGGAAACCGCTGTCGTTCTCAATGGGAGTCTTCAAAGAAATACCACTGCTGGAAAGGAAAAAAGTGTCCGGTGGAACCCACAGGTGGATTCTTGATGAAAGGAACCTGAAAGCAGAGGGGACAGAGTCTGGGTCACTCAGGAGTGACCAGGGGCTCAGTAGACGAATGCCCATCGATGTCGGGTGCTTCAGGTGTGAAGATGGAGACCTTAACTCTACAGCTGCAGGGACCAGGAGACATCAAGGACAACCAGGAGCCGCATACGAGCTGTCCCAGAAAGGATGTCGAGTGCTGAAGGGTCGGTGTCCGGCGGGAGCACCAACAAGCCTTGGCAGCGGCAACCCATGAAGAAGGTCGAAGAAGTATACGGTCTGGCCCAGCAAGGACCAGAGGACTCACCACAGCAAGGGGAGTCAGGGCAGGCCTGGAGCAACCAGAGGGGCCCAAGAAAAGCAGTGTTGTCCCGCAAATGGACCCACAGGCCGAAGGCACAGTAGTCACGAAGGGGACCTCTAGCAGTTTCACAAAGTAACAGCTTGCAGGGCACTGAGTGCAAGGAGGCCAAAGTCCTTTGTAAGAAATATGCGCAGAGGTTGGGGCTATCGATAACCCAAAGCACTTAGTTGGGGAACGCCAACAAGCATATGCACTTGCAAAAGTACACGGTACACAGGGGTTCGGGTTATGCGGTCCCCACGAGGGATACTGGCCTCAAACTTGGTAAGAGGGCAGCTGAACCTCAAGGAACGTAGGAATCCACCTCCTGTGTTGCTGGAGCCTTTGGAGTCTGCAGGAGCTCAGGATCAGCAGACCATCAGTTGCATTATGGTGCCTGCGAATGCAGGGGAGTGACTCCTTCACCCCAAGGGAGATACTTCAGTTGTCCTTGATGCTCCACAGGTCCTGCACAGAGCCTGTATGGTGCACGGGCACAGACAATACTTTGGACAGAGAGGGAGACGAAGTCGGGCCCAGTCGAATTCCAGCGAAGTCCAGAGTGTCCAGACGGTCGAAGTTCAGTGGTTTCTTGTTCAGAATCTTGTCCACGTCGAATCTAGGGTCCTACAGCCAGGTAAGCCCTTTTGTACCCACGGGAGAAGGTTGGACAGATTCAGGGGACCCTCCCAGGGGAGGGTCAGGACAGTGGGGCGGATACTCCCCTGTCCTTTGTCCAGATTGGCGCCAGAGCAGGAGCCAACTCCTCTCAGGACTGGTTTGAACTGAACTATGCACAAGGACACCAAATATGCCCCTCGTGCAGACTTTCAGGCACTTTGAAAGTGCACCCACCCAGCCCCAATCCACTAAATCCTGTCTGGGAGGTGGTCACACCTCCTTGTGACAGGATGCCTATTGTGCTGCCTTCCTCTGCTTGAGCTTGGCTCAGCAGCAGGAGGGCTGAAATGTGTCTCTGGTCGGCAGCAACCATTTTGTGCTGTCCGGGTCAAAAAGGCTGGTACCGGGAAGACCAGGGACCCCCCGAAGCTCACTTCAGAAGGGTGGAATCATACCTCCCACACCGGTTACTGGTGTGGAGGTATGATTCCAAGGTGTTTGATACCAAACACGACATGGTTTGTTGCAGCTGTTTTCGAGATAGCATTTTACGCAAGCACATAAGGCACCTCTACCTATATGTCTGGCTGCGTCACCGACAACCCGGGAGAATGGTCTCCGAAGGCTGCAGGGGTGCTCTGCTCATGCAGGGGCACCCTCTCACGTAAAACCCAGCACCCTGCCTTCAGGATTGTGAAGGCCTGCTATAGCGGTGACTTATACGTTTTAAGTGTAGTGACCTATAGATATAGTAAACCTATATCTAAAGTAAGTGGTGCAGGCACCATCTTACACAGGCTGCAATGGCAGGCCTGTAGTTCCATTTTGCATGGCCTCTCATGGGTGGCATAATACATGCTTCAGCCCATGGAAGGCCTCTGGGGTACCTATGCCCTGGGTACAGGTGGACCATATACTAGGGACTGACAAGGGTACCCCAGTATCCAATCTGGAGTGTACCTAAGTACATGACATAACATTTTAGGGAGAAAGCAGATAGACTGGGGTCTTGATTAGCAGGATCCCAGTCAGACTAGTCAAAAACAGTGTAACATAAAGCAAAAAGTGGGGGTAACCATAAGAAGCAGATCCTACTTTCCTACATACCCCTATCATAATGAAACTGCACTGGCTTCCCTTGCTGGCCCACACATCTTTAAAACTAGCTGCCTCATTTACAAAGCCATCAGAACCAGAACTCTTGCTTACCTCGCAGACAATCTCACCATCTCCGGTGGTTCTCAGTACACCTGCAGCCAGGTCAGCATCAGACTGTAGACTTAAGAAGTGGAGAAAAGAAACTACAAGGCAGCAGGCCTTTTCTATCTGTCCACCCAGGATCTGGATCAACATCCAGGCAGGCAGACATCAGGACTACCCTAATACTACTCCAATTTAGAAAGAGTTGAAGACTCACCGCTTGCATTTACCTCCCACAACCCAGCTATACCTCTCCTAACATGTGTTGGCTTTATGCTTGTTTTTGTCTTTTTCATTGCACAGCCCTGCTCTGCTTTTTGGCTAGGTTTGTCAGGGGGGTAACAAAGGCCCCCGCAGACCCCGCAGTGCAGGGGGGCCCCGAGCTCCGGGGGACCCCCTCAGCAAAGTATGCTGGCATGAGAGCTCCTGAGTGAGTCGGAAGGGGGGCCCTCCATGTACTTTGCAGGGGGCCCTCTCGAGTTTCGTTACGCCACTGAGGTTTGTACTATAGAAATGCCATATACATACATATATACATAATGCATTATCTCCAGTATAAGCGCATGTTCGTGCCTGTGCTTGGGACAGTGCATTTGCTGCAATATAGTGCTTAGTCACAGTCTAAGCCGCGTGCACAGACTTAGGTTTGCTCAGTGGTGCAGTGTGGGACAGAGCATCATATCAATAATACAGGCTCTGGGCGAAATTAGGTATTTGGACACAATACATCAAACTTATTTGAGTTGCATTTACCAGACAATAATGATCTAGTTTACAGAACTATCGTTCAGTGGGATCAAGGTTCAGTGGGATATAAGCTTAGCTAATCATGGTAAACTATACAAAGGCAGGACAAAATTGATTTTGTTGGTTAGGTGTACTATTTTGCAAAATTATTAAAAACAGGAAAAAATAAATATTAATGAAGATGCAAAAAAAATTAAAGCACTTAAAATGAATTAGGTATTTATTCTACAGTTAGCCACAGCATATTCATTTCATGCAGTGCTTCGTTTATGCCATCTGATTTGCTGCATGGTCAGCCCATTTTTTTAGTACAAATGTGTAATTGTTTCTTACTAAATATTCAAATGTATAAACCAGTCATGTGTTGAAAATTATTTGGTAGAATCATACTTTGTGGGTAGTCTTTCATTCAGATAATTGTTGAATTATAATTGATTCGAACAAATGTGTGCAAAACATAAAAATAATCCAAGAGCATAACAATGATTTGGGGCTTTAAAAATGTAGTGTAGTGACCTATAATTTCGCACTCTAATGTAAGATACCCTTTATTCTTTGCAGATATAGGAAGCCTCTCCCTACCTTGTGATGTGCCTTTGAAAGTACTGTGCATCCATTTAAATGCAGATTTTTAGTTTCCTCCAGGGAGCCCTCGATGTCTCTTTCGTTTGAACCTCTTGCAGTTGGAAAATAAATGAAGATTCTCCTACAAACACAATTCAATTTATAGTCTGTTTCTCAGAACAAAGCCTTTACCATTTTAGAACGTACTTTTTGCCTTACATATTAAATGTACTGTAGTATGGGAATTGCCTCTTGCCAAGACCGTGCACGTAGTCTGCCTTCCTGTACATTGTGGGTGCTTTCAGCAGTTGACACTTGTACCTCAGAGAGCGCATCATTATTTTGTTTTCTTGACTGTTTTTCCTGTCCATCTTATCAAAAGAGCAAGACAATCATCTTCGAGTTTTCCCGTCTAGTTGTACCGTGAATATTCAATTATGGATGCTCACTACTTGGTTACATTCAGCTGGGGAAGTAATGTAGAAGGGGCCCTGTGTGGTCATATGTACTGTTAACTCTCTCCTCCCTGGAATATCCTGCTTCTGGTAGAAGAGAATGGTGGATTGAAAAGAAAGGCTTGACTCTTGGCCTGAAAGCTAAAAACACTCTCTTCTGAAGAACAGACAGACAGAAGTTTTGTCAGTGTTGTCTTCCTACAAGAATATGTCCACCCACATCCCCTTACTCTGTTTTTCATGTAGTACTTTTGTTATTAAAAACTAAAGAACCCAGATGCAAATTTTCACAAATCACTTTATACCTTACAGCACACGTTCAAGAATATTAGAACAACTCACTAAAGCTGAAGAAAAATGCAGGAGGAAGATGGCTACTGCTTTAGATACCTAACAAATAACCTTTTGACTTATATCGGCCCCCATTAAACCACTGCGAGGAGTCAGGAACCCCTGCCTAAGTGAATTCTAAGATTGGAACCTGAAAACAATGCTCAGAAATACTGTAAGAGGTGTACGTCAAACAAATAAACAAAGTATGTCAATTTATTTAATTCAGGAACAAAAATTTAGAAATAGGAATTTTCATTTTAATGAGAGAGTTGGAGCTTGTCAATATATTGGTTTAATTCTAAAAGATGAAACAAGATGCTAGACTCTGGCATCACTCTTTGTCTCTTTTGCTCTTAATATCTGCTCTCTTTTTGTCAATGCTTCAGTGCTTTATTTCAGGTCACCAGTCCAACATACGAGATTGTGTTTGATGTACTTACGCTGCGACCACGAATCAAGTTAAGCATACCAAATTAATTTTTAGCCTCCAATTTCAAATTACTTCACATTTACAGAGGGTTGTCAAATTTTTAACTTTCTAGTTTGCTTTTTTATGTGCATATACTTATTATTCTTCTAAAATTACTTAATTTTGTAAACCGTTGCAGACCCCCTAAGTAGGTGTCCGCAACGCCTACTTAGGTGGCACCGCGGACCTCAGGTTAAGAATCACTGCATTAGAGTTAATAAGATGCTCGGTGGCTATACAAGCTCACAATTTCTATTTGAGTTTGGGAAAATTGAATGTGCTTTCCTTTCAAAAGACCTGTCCTGGTTTCGAGGCGTGTGGTTGTTTCTTTATAGCTTATGCAATTGATTATCCTACATTTATCTTAAAAAAAGAGCATGACAAGAAATCCAACATGATGTTATAGAATAGATCTGCTGCGCTCGCTGCTCTTCAGGGAAATATAAGGTTGCAGGCATCATTTCATGCCCTGCGTGTTTTCGAACATAAATCAAAGAAATTGGCGGGTAGTTACAGATGCTCATGGAGGCTGTAATGATAATAAACATGTGCAGTATATATATTTTTTCCCAAGCTGCTGTACTCTGAAAGGGCGCTGAAGCCAGCATTTTGCTCTAACAATTGAACTTAATTACAGAGCATTTCCTTACCAGTTAGACTGGCTTTCCATAGCAGGAATACGCTTGTAATGCATCCTTTGCACCTGGTTTCCAACACGTGAATGTGTTTTTGGAGAAAAGGAACCGCTAAATATACTGAATTCAGCATCTGTAACAGTTGATGCATTTCAAACGTTCTAGTACAGATTTACTTTTTGTTACTGCAGACACATTCCCTGAAAAGAAATTTGATCAAAGCAGAAGAGCCAAAGTGTTGAATTTTGTATGCATTTTATATTTTTAGCCTTTCTTTTTGTTTGCTCTAATCGTGCTCTGCTGTAGAGCCCACGAGCCTACACCTGGTACACAAAGGAGGAAAAAAAAACTGGGAATTGAACCCACTAGATCTACCACACCCTCTTAAAGCTGAAACACACATAATCTATTTCTCGATAAATCTCGTCATTTTACTTACACTTTAGCACGTCAAACCTATGATAGATATATGCTGATGCCGTAGCCATGGGCATCTGCAGAAATGTATTCAGGGGAGGGCATATTTAAAAAAAATTCAAGATTGCGCTGCCAGTATTATACCGGCAGCACAATCTTTAATTTTTTTTAAAGGGCAAGTGAAAAATCCAGGTTCTGGAGGTGCGGGGGGAGCACCCCCCCCCCCTTGCCCCTTCTTGCGGACGCCCATGACCGTAGCATTTGTGGATATGGAACTACTGATATGGCCTGATACTTATAATGGAAGATATGGTATAAGCCTCTGGCAGGAGCCAATGCTTATTGAGGAATTTTTCGTTAGTGCAACTGACAATGTGTTTAGCAAAGCAAAAGACCTGCATAGTTCATGTAAGCATTCAGACAGGACTAATGCAACGAAACAAGTGATGCTCATGAAACCCAAGCCTAATGCATTCAACCAACCAAAGAGGAAGGGCATCCAAGGAATTGACAAGCAAAATGACACTAGACCACAAATCAAGCAGTCAAAAAAGCATGATCTATGACAGCGGAGTGCGGTACTGAATGAACGTATCCTGCTGGTGTCATACATAGCCATACCTTCAATGAGAATCACAAATAGGAAATTTTGCAGGGAGAAGTGGCGAGTAGGATTTAAAGAGCAGCTGGAGTTTAAATTTCCATAACTGAGTTTCCATAGCACTCATATCCAACTATGTGCTCTTTAATTCTAAATCACACTACTACCTAAATACTCTTTCATACGAATGTTGGTGCCTCAGTTGAGCTTAAAAGTTTAAACCTAGTGAGATCCTAGGACATGCAGTAACCAAACACACAGTGCAATAGAGTCAAAAGATGAATAACCTACGGCCCAGACAAAGCTTACCATAACACCAGTTTAAATGTTGGTGGACTTCTAGTAAGCAGATATTGAAGGGCACATTAAAGATTATGAGTGGTCAAAACGTATCAGTAATTTAAGTTTCCTTGTGTGTCTTTTCAAAAAGAACTGGATGAGGTGGCAGGTCAGGATGCTTTAGGGTTTAGAAATCCACCGCCTCTGATCATCTTGGCAGGAGCTCTTGGTTAAAAAAGCCTTGTTGAATTTTTTTTTTAAACTTACGCGAAGGAGGGTGCTACAAAGGCCAATGTAGGATGCAGCAACATCACTCCATTAGTTCTTGTGATAGTAGTCCAAAGCAAAATTCTTTGTTGGTGACTTGTCACAGATGGAGTGATACGGCTTGATCCCGCGATATTAATGTTACAAAAGATCAAGGTGAATATCTTGGACAAAGATGAAATTTCAAGGTGCCAATGTGCATCACAAACTGAGTCAAAAGTTGTATGATGTTTTCACATCGGCGTAATGGTTTATAAAGTTTTCGTGGGACTCTGCAAACAGATAGATGAAAGTAAAGGTTCTGGGCTTACCTGAGCTCATCTATAGGTCTAGAGGAGCCACTGGGATGAGCTCCCAACTCCATATCTCCCTTTCACAACGTTAGGGGTTTCTCAAAGCTCACCAGGGCATCCAGGCACATGAGTGTCAGCAGCTAACCAGTCCCACAACTCCCACAGCAATGCAGAAGGGCTCACTAGTCCTGGTGATTAAGTCAGAGGAACAGGCATTTTTACAAAGTTAGCCTTAAAAAATTATGCCGAATCTTAGGCAAACAACAAATTCTTCAGCCAGCAAGAAGGCTTGCTTACTGAAAACACGTTCACTATGCAAAATTGTATAAAAATACAGTAATCGCTGATGTCATGCGGCTTTTGCAGCAGCCATTTTGCACAACCATAACTTCTCAGGCTAACTCGCCTCTGACGTATTTAGCCTCATTTTCATACTTGACACCCTAAGTGAGGATTCTGAATTTCCTAAGTCAGCAACTAGAAGTTACAGTTCCTGTATCTTTTCCCCAAGGACATTTGCGCTCTTCACATGAGAAAACTGTGCACATACCGTAGTAACTACGTCTCAGTTTCCTTTTGATGTTTTAGCTAAAATGTCTATAAAAAGCATATGTAGAAGAGGGTAGGACGAGCAGCATTGAATGTCCAACTGTAATGAGGGGGGAACCTTTGACGCTTTGCATAGCAATATCATATTGTGTTTGTGTTGCTTAAAAGTTTATTTCAAGTAGGCTTGAGAGCTATTTTTCTTTGACAATTGTGCCCACGGTTTGACATTAATTAAATATGGTTATTACAAAACTTTATAAATGAAAATTGATGCCTGTAAGTACACAGATGACACTCTAATGCCAATAACAGCTTAAGGATACCTCGAACAAGTTGCCTTACTGCAGCTTCAAATCACACACCCTATTTTCTGAAAGAACTGGAAATGTTTCTGGAAAAAGCACAATGCTTCTCTGATGTTGCCCTACCTGTCAGCTTAACAAAACAATGTTGAGGTCTGAGTCATGGGCAAGCCACTCTACCGCATATTCTCATGAATTGGGTCAATTTGTTCACCCACATTGTGTGGCATACGTTATCATAAGATCCTCCCACGTGGTACTCGAGGGCATCCTAATATGTGGTTGTCTGTGTGTCATTCTTACACAAGATCCTGGGTGGTTTCTCTTCGTGCTCGAGTGCCAGCAAACTTGGACTACCAGGAGGTGGCCGTACATTAAAAAACACTGTTAGCTCACAAAGAACAAATGATTTTTCCATCTTCAATCAAGAACAACATAGATTGTCAAAGTAGGTTTCTTCAACTCTTTGAGTGTTTATTCCTCGCTGTGACCCTCTAAAATAGACACCTTTTGCAAATAACGTTGTGTGCTGGGTGGCACCATCGCTACTGTGAGGATTTACCCTTTCCTCTGACATACTTGAATGCACTCAACCGACCTACTTCTTGCCAGTCTTTGGCACCCAGGAGAAGTTTATAAGGGAATCAAGAGAGCCTGTATTCAGATAAATGTATTGGCTAACTTACCTCCACAGGAACTCAGTAAATCCCTCCCTTGTGAGCTAAAATACATTGAACCCCAACATACCCTGCTTTCCTGTTGTTCCTCTTCCTGTTGTGATATCAAGGAGAGTATGATTTCATAAACCCCTGGCATACATATATGCACCCACTACCCCGTCCCTCTATGCCTGCCTAAGGAGCAAAGAAATGGTATAGCTTCAGTCGCTGCGGTGATACTGCCGCTAAGCTTCGCAAAGGTCATATGTAGCTGCAAAGGATGCCATGGTGTCTGGCCTTATGAGTCTCCAGAAGAGTGCCTACTCCTGTCTATATGAGCATCCAAAAGACAATTAAAATCACCCCCATTATCATCATACCTGAGAAACTCTTATCCAATACTGAATCCACTAAATTAGGAAATGCAGCCAATAAAGGAGGGATTTGTTGCACTTGCGATTCTTGCACATTTGAAGGGCTGTGTTCATATAAACGCGGGAGGTTGGGACCAGCTGAAAACGATCTATGATCAAAAGTCTGTCATTTTTCCCACTTTGGGACAGCTAGAGGCACCATTTTTTGGCAGTGCGCGCTCTAGCTCTTCTAGGCCACATGCAAATAACGGGAGAGGTTGCGGCAGCTTTGTGGTCACTTGCTAGTTTGCACAGGATTGTTTTATGTGTTTTTAAACTTTTTAAAAATCTGTGTTGAAATTGAATTTGTTGCACTTGCGATTCTTGCACATTTAAAGGGCTGTGTTCCTTTAGACATGGGAGGTTGGGAGCAGCTAAAAACTACCTTTGATCAAAATTCAGCCATTTTCCCCACTTTGGGATCGCTACAGGTGCCATTTTTTGGCAGTGCGCACTCTAGCTCTTCTAGGCCACATGCATTCAATGGGAAACGCTGCTCATACGTGCGCAGAGGGCGCGCTGCTGGTGTGTCAAAGGTAAGCCTGTCTGCGCCCGCCAGGGTCCAGAAAGCAGTCAGAGCCAGCCACTCTGCCCATGGCCACCCAGCAGGTATGTTGCGCATTTGCTACAATAGGGACTTATTGTTTGGCTTAGCCCCTGACATACTCTACAGTGCCCGCGAATTTCATTAAAGGACGGCTACTCCTGTCCTCAATGTGATCTACAAGTAAAACCTCGACTACGGGATAACATCACTACCTCTAACCATGAGGTTAGTAAAAGTAATATGCAGTTCTCTGCAGCGTTGATTAATGTATATTCACTGCAGAAACATGATGGCAACATTTTTGACTTCCTGAGTGAAGAAAATTCGGACATGTAGTTTATGACAGAAACATGGCTATCTGATTCATCCAACCCCACAATTGCCACAGCCATTCCAAAGGCTATAAAATACACAAGAAGGACCACCTGAGCAGAAGGGGAGGCAGGGTAGCTATGGTGTACAAGGAAGACAATGACTGCCTCCCAATCCCTATTGATGACCTTGAAGGAGCAGAGGCGCTGGGCTTCCACCTCACCTTGGAAGCCCAGCCCCGGCCATCAATCGATGGCCAGGGTTTTAATTTACAGACTCCCGGGCCCTGCAGGACCTTTCCTTAAATCTTTGGGCAATGCCCTTGTTAATTGGGCCCGAAGATATGCACATTTTCAATATTGGGGGATTTCAATTTATATGTAGATAAAATAGAAAATAGTGAAATGGTTGCACTATCAGAAACCATGTCATCTTTAGAGCTTACCCAACATGTGTTCAGCCCTACACATCAAGCAGGTCATGTATTGGACCACATTTTCTCCAACATCACGCTGCAAATAGATGAGCCTATTGCCCAAGTTTGGACGAATCATTACATGATCAAGTTTGGCCTATCTTAGCAAAAACGCAATCCCCGACAGTCAGAGCTCCATTTGCCTTAAGACCATTTCATAGAGTTCAGCCACTGGAATTTATTCGCTCTCTGGAAGAGAGTGCTTCATCTCTCTGGCTTAGTTGAGGAAGATGCCAGCCTGCCTGACAGCTGGATCCATAATACATCCAATAAGCTTGCACCAGTCTCTTCCCATACATCCTGGAGAAATAAGCCGCCTGCCCACTGGTTCGCAGACAGTCTCAGGAATGAGAAGAATCACTGTAAAATCTTGGAGAGACAAAGGTGGAAAAACGACAATGCCAATGACAAGGTCATATATAAGGCAGCTCTTTAAAAATATGCAGAAGTCAAAAAAGCTAAGAACGTACACTTTGAGGATATGATAGAGGAAGCAGACAACAAACAAGGGACATTTTCAGAGTTGTAAAAAATGTTATGTCCTCGGAGGCCTGTACCAGAGTTCATCAACCTTCAGCTGAATGGTGTGATCAGCTGGCTTCTTATTTTCAAAATAAGATTTCAACTATCCAAGCTAGCCTTTCCTCTGGCAGCCAGTTGGAGGAGAGTCTGTTGGACATAGTACACTCTAGTTCGGCCACTACAACTAAGGCTACACTTTCTAGATACCAGCCTATCCCCTTGGAAGGGACACTGGCAGCTATATGTAGCCTAAAATCGGGATCTCCGTCAGATCCCTGCCCTCCCAACCTGTTAGCATTGGGTGTAACCACCATCAACCCATTGGCCAAGAAGATGCTTAATGCTTCGCTGTCCACAGCAACAGTCCCCTTTTCTTGGAAGCAGGCTAAAATCCTGCCCCTGTTAAAAAAACCTTGGCGGACCCTAGTGAGAAGTCCAACTATAAGCCAATACCCTTATTGTTGGCCCTGTCGAAGGAACTGGAAACATTTGTAAATCAGCAGCTCTCCCAGTATCTTGAAGTCAATGATCTGCTCCATCCGAGCCAGTGTGACTTTAGACCTAACTTCAGAATGGAGATGGCGCTAATGGAAGTCACCGAATATATCAGCGGCACTTTGGACGCTAGGGGGAAGGCCGTGCTGATAATGTTAGACTTGTCAGTGGCCTTCAATGTGGTAACCCACTCTAGACTTCTAGTGTGACTCCAAACTGTCTGGATAGGTGGGCACGCCTTGAACTGGCTAGCCTCCTTTTTGGAGGATGGAGGGCAGGAAATATGGGTTCCTACTTTTTCTTCAAGATCCTGTGAGTTGACAGTGGGGGTGCCTTAGGGCTCTGCTTTGAGCCCCACACTATTTAATGTGTACCTTACTCCTCTAGCCCAGTTGGTGAAGGCCTTAGGGGCAAAAGTGATCTCATATGCTGATGACACTCAGCTGCTGTTCTCCTGTGAGAGGGGAGAAGAGATTGTGAGAGAGTCCACAAAACCTGCCTTTCAGCTGAATTCCACTGGATGACCACCCAGCAACTAAAATGTAATGCAGACAAAACCGAAATACTATTCTTCTGTCCTAATGCCCTGGAAACATGGAAGATCTTGGCCTGAAGACGCCCCGCCCCGGCCGTCAGGAGGGAATAGTTAAGAAATTGTGTGCCATATTTCACAACTGCCTAGTCTTCCAACCACAAATCAAGTCTGTGGTAGGTACACGTTTCGGGTTACTGAGTATGCTAAACATGTTTCTGCATTTCCTTTCATTATCTGCAGGGAAGTGGTCGTCCAGGCGCTTATATCTTCTAGGCTGGACTATGGAAATGCCCTATATTTGGGACTTCCTGACTGCCTGCTCAACTGACTTCAGGTGGTCCAGAACATGGCAGCCCACATTCTCCTTAGCCTACCTCCGATAACGCATGTGTCCCATGCCCTTCAATGGCTCGCAATAAGGAAGAGAATCCTCTGTAATTTTGGTCCACAAAGCACTTCATCTTACAGGTGCAGGGTACCTTAGGACAATAATAAGCTTTTTTGTCCCCTCTAGAAACCTGCAGTTAGCTAATAGCCTTCTGGCTAGGATCCCTAAGACTCACTGCATTAGAACTGGAGGTCCAGCCTTCTCCTAACATAGTCACAGTAACACACACAACGGCTTCTCCTAATAATTTGAAGAACAAATTCTCACAATATTAAGAGTCATAAGTCAGACCAATTCTATTCATTTTTTCCCTCAAAATATATATTGTACTAGACCTTTACATGCATAAATTATCATCACAATATTCAAAAGTAATAGGAGCTCCCTACAAGCTCGAACTCAATGCCAGAAAAACACAACCATATCCTCACAATATAAATCATTCATACCCACTCAAGCTATAAAAAAAAAACATACATTACAGACATTAAAAACACAAATGCTCAAATGTAGCATAATTTGGCCAGAATCCAACTGGCTTCAATGAACATACATGTACAGGCCAGTTTCTTTCTCTTTGAAAAACATTACATATATCACTTGATTTTACAGATACTCATAATAATCAAAGCAGAGAGGAAGTAAAGTGACAAAACAGAATTGCGCTGACGCGCGTTTCGGTTAAGAAGAACAATTTGATGGATGCTGCAACCTTCATCAGGGCACTATATAAGATACATGTGTTGTGGCAGAAGCCACCCACTCTGAAGGATTCAATGGTGCAGGGAACTCAATTCAATTTTCTTAAGAGGTCTGAAATATGAACAATTGCATAATTATCTATAACATAAACACTACTGAATAGTGGAAGGACTGAGGGAAGGAAAAACCATTGACAACGAGTCAAGAGAACCCTACGTACCATAGTGCCCTAATTTGCTATAACTTTGTGCATAAGACAGTCAAACGTGAAAATTGTGCAAAAAATAAAAAAGGGAATTGTGATGTGCTATGGAAAATATTGTAAGAAATGTTACAGAGCTACGATAGTATTTCTACTTGAGTGAGAGTTTGAGAGAGCTCACCAGCTGTAAGAAGCCTAAGGCAGAGGAGTACACCTGTAACGTCAGCCTGCGAGTATATTTTCACCAACGGCACCGTGGCCATACGGTGAGGCTGTTCCTGTAGTGTAAGGTAAAATCAAGAAGCCAGGTATGGAATAAAAAGCCTACTGAACAACGCTGAAAAAAAAATATAAGAAAAAATGGAATAAAAACAATGCGGCGAACAATCTAAACAAGACAGTTCGCCAGACTGTATGTTCCAATCACAGATTATAAAAGTATGGCTGCAAGAAACCCACCTTTCTGGCTGTCCTAATCAAAGGCTATGGTCAGATGTAGATGCCGTATGGATAGTTAGCAAAAGCATATAGATAGGGGACATGTAGTTCTTCTGGTGAGACGAGAATACATCATGGGGACATCCTCGGTGACCAGATAAAAAACAGTCCTGCAGAGAATAGAGGAAGAATTAAGGTCTCCACTGGACTCAGCTCACATAAAAAACGGACTAGGCGCACCTAAAGAGATTAAGCGCACCTACGTGATACAACGACATGGAGCAATCAGGATCCAGAGAGAGTCTGTGAATAAGTGGCTAGCTCAATTCCGAGAATAAGATGCCGTACAAAACCTCCCACAAAGAAGGAACTAAATACAACCAATAAGGTGAAATAGTAAGAAAAAGGGTACCAATAGTTAGAGTTGCATATGCCTTTTAACATAAAACTACTGAAAAAACAAGCAGAATACGATAATATGTATCGTTCCCGGTAACATAGGACATTTAAGTCACGGGGAGTAGAGATGTTGGAGTAGATGTATATACAAACAAGCATTTGCAATGCATTCGGTCTCGCCTTTGGGACCTTATATGTATTTAGCTATGCAGCACATTAGCCTGGGTGCTGAAACATCTACTGTTCTTTAACATGGAGGGAAAGTAAGCACCAAACTGCGTGGAACGCCAGGTATGGGAACACATGGAGAGAAATATTGCCTTTCAGCGGGAAATGGTATAGTCCAAAGCTCTGTTTTTAATATAAAAGCAGGGCCTTCGGTGGTCATATCACTGAAAATACAAGATTTGAAAGAAATATTATTGTCTACGGGTGCTCGTAAAAGACAATTTCTATGGACTGGAATCTACAGAATGCTAAAGTGATTCTGGTATTTTATAGGCCTGGGCGTTGAACTCCGCTCTGCTCCGCTCGCGGAGTGTGCGGAGTTTCCTGCACTCCGCGTTACGCAGAGATCGCGGAGTTCTGAAAAACTCTGCTTCGCGTTGCGTAGCTGTAGCGGGTTGGTAGTAAGGGGCCAGAGACGAGGTAAGGGTATGGAAGGCTTTATTGGATTTAGTACACGCCTCTTTGATATTGCTGGTTTCTTGTAGGGCGCCGGGGATGTTGGCGGCTTGGACTTGGAGTCTCGATCCCTCGATGAGACCCAGTTTTTCCTCATCCGGTCCGGGGTACACCCACGGGGTCGTCAACTCGGGTGTGGCAGGTACTCAAGGCGATGAGGTGCAGGGAGGAAATAGATACCAGGTATCAGTATGACGGTTATGGTACAGAGTGAATGGGAGGGGTAGTGAGGGAGCACACGGTGAGTATTCACAACAACCCTAAGTGAAGGTGAGGTGCTCAGGACGGGTACACCGGGAATAGGGGACACTCTAATCATTCGAGTCGGGTCCCTCCCTTCCTCCTCTCCAACCCGCCAAACGCTCGCGTACCTGTTTAAGCCACGCTCCTCCTGGAACGTGGCTGGGCGAACCACGGGTACGTTGGCCTCCTGGCTTGCTGGTGTCTCTCCTCCGCTCCGTCGCCTCTCCTCTGCTTGCTTCCGTCTGTGACTCCTCTTCCTCGCTCCTCTCCGGTCCGTCTCTCTCGTCTCCTCCGGTGTTAACACACACCGACTTCCGTGTTCCTCGGGTTCTTGTGGGCCGGGTCCCATCGACGTCATCCATCTGGGCGGGGCCACCAACGATGTCCTCCCAATTAAAGGAGCCGCGATCAGATCCCTCATCACCCTCACATTCCCGTATGTCCGGACAGCTCCAGTCGTCCTGCTGCGGTAAAAGAGGACACCCCACCAGTCCATAGTCGCCTTCACACCCCCCTGGGCCGGACCCGCCTCGTGACAGTAGCGTAGTTTTTTTCCTCTCTCACGTTCATCAACGTCAAGTTGGCGTCCGCGAGCGAGGAAAATTAACCTCCCGGCGAGATTGTTCCTTGTTCACGATCGTCAACATCAAGTTGGTGAGCGCGAGCCTGGAAAATCAACATCCCAGCGAGATTTCTCAACGCGGGGGTGGTCAGGTTTCTCATTGTGAGTGGTCGCGTTATCGTGACAGCTCGCGTTGAGAAACTGCCCGTTTGCGTTGAGAAAGCTGCCGCTCGAGTAAAAATCTACTCGAGCGGCAGAAAAGGAAAGCAGGGACCGCTTGCACTGTGCATGGTGCCGTTCGCAATGATTGCACAGTGTGGACAAGCATCCAGCACTGTGCAATCACCGCGAACGGCATTTTTCTATCGTACTCCACCGCTGGCGTAGCTCTGCGTAGTGCGGTGGAGGTTTTTTTGCACTTCGCGTAGTGCCGCGTAGTGCAAATCCACGAACTACGCCCGGGTTTAGTATTATACTAACCTTTGCTGGTCGTTTTCTATCAAGAAAGTTAAATAGAGGCAGTTGCCAGAAAAATAAATAAAAAAAAGAAAGTCCCTCAGCAGAAAGCAATTCTGGTATTTTACTGACCTCTGCTGGTCATTTTCTATCAAGACAGTTAAATAGAGGCAGTTGAACAGAAAAGAAATTCCCTAAGCGGAAGCAGACAAGTCCTAGGGCTGATCTCCAGAGCCCACAAAGTACATACACATATAAGTATATACTACAGTATATACTAAAGTGTATATACTAAAGTATATACTAAAGTATATACAAGAGGTCTCGAATGCTCGACCTAAAAATGGTAGCAGGGGAACAGGAGCAAATTTTGGGCCTGCATCGCCAGATACTCAGCAGGAGTTGTGAGCCGCCGACCAGACTTCGACACAAATCTTACCTAACAAAGTACGAATGACCGCGCTCCGTCAGCGAATTGGGTGGACCCACCAATAAGGCAGGACATCTGAATGAGGAGGGTAATAAATACCCCCAAGATTCCCCACTCATAAGCATAACATGAGTCACCTGTTGTTGAACTGTTAGAGTAAGACTGAACAACGGAGTATCTAGGCCATCATGTTGGAAGTAGGACTCTCCTATAGTTGTCAATAACCTCAACAAGCAACCATAAAGTAGTAAAAAGAAATATATATCTAAAAGATAACACGTTCTCTGTCTTACCGTATACAAAGATGAAAGATACAAGATAATGCATGAAAGGAGACTACTCGATCAATATTAAAAATAAAGTACGATCACAGACTACCCAGGGTCACAAGAGTAGGCAGTTTTGAAAAAACACCATTTGATCACCATGATAAAAAGAGGGATAGGCAGAAAACATTGTCCTTCAGGTGGCGAGATGGGTTAATGCAATCTTACTGACATTTTTAGGGAACCATAGATAAATCGTGCTCCTTCATACAACAAGGACACTTTCTACACAAGACGAATAAGTAAGGATAAAAGATAAGAAGAGAATAATAAAGGCTTAAATAAAGTATTCTGAATAAGTGTAAATAATCTGCTAATTAAATGAAAAATAAAAAATAAAAAGAGATATGACTAAATATATATGGCTTAAGGGGGTGACTAACGTCCTACAGCAATGTGGACTACTGGGGGTAACCTAACCTTCAAGGGAATCTGCTATAAGGACAAGAGTTCCAAACATAAGTAAACAATTGGTCTGAAGAGGAGTGACCGTTTATATACACGGGAGAGGAGCCAGGGGCCCTCACGTCAAAAGATTTAAAACTAGATCTACCTGGTTTCTTAGGTGAGAGGTGGGTCTCAGAGGCACAGCTAATTAAGTAACAGCATTTTCCCATGGCAGGTGTTCATTGAGACCATGGTCAAAAGTCCCAAGGGAAAAAATCCAATAAACATCTTGTTTCTTTCTATTGGCTTCAATGTTACTGCCTTTGGGGTTCTTGATTTTTTCCAGAATAACCTAACTCAAGTCAGTCTCCATATGTTTCTTGGTGGTCCAGTGTTCCACTAGGGGTAGCTCCTATTCTGTTATTCCTAATGGCCGATTTGTGTTCGCAGAAGCGAATCCTGAATTCTCTGCTCGTTTCTCCAACATATCCCATAGAGCAGGGGCATTGGATTAGATATACCACAGTAGATGTTCTACAGTTGTTCATTTCATGGAATTCAAATTTATTTTTTCCCCATATCAGAATGTCAGTCATAAAGGCATGGTTGCAGGCGTAGCAATTGCCACATTTGTGATTTCCTGCAATGGGTTTCAAGCCTGTAATAGATTTCTGGATGTAATTCACTTAATCATTGCAAGCCGCTTTAACCAGCGAGTGTCTCAAATTTCAATTGCGCCTAAAAGCAAAAACTGGTTTCGGGAGTTTAGTCATGTGGTCTCCAGTGTTAAGAATATGCCACTGGGATCCTATAATCTGTCTGATTTTGTTGTTAATATTAAGTGTTTGGTGACACATACCAGTTTTAGTTCATTGGTCTTGGTTTTATCTTGAAAGAGCCTTTCTTTATTGTAATATTTTGCTCTTTTGTATGAATCTCTGATGAGTCGTTTAGGGTATCCTCTAGCTAAGAGCTTACTTTTAAGTTGTTCTGCATTTATATTTCAGGGGCCCTCTCTTCTGTCTTCTGTCTTGACTTCTCCTAACGTCGGCCATCCGCATGGAACAAACTCCCTCTTGAGTTACGCTC
This sequence comes from Calotriton arnoldi, assembly GCA_963921515.1. NCBI lineage: Eukaryota > Metazoa > Chordata > Amphibia > Caudata > Salamandridae > Calotriton > Calotriton arnoldi. Next base: position 279,025 of record CAWUFW010002735.1, on the reverse strand, counting down.
AGTGGATGCTATCTCACTGTTCAAGAAAAAGCTCAAAACCTGGCTTTTTAAACAAGAGTAGGCGGTCCAACGATATTCTGTAAGGTGGCCGATTAGCGCAGCTTTGGGACACTCCTTGGAGTACCATGAGCTTTAGAAGTAGCATTTCAGTGCCATAAATGTTCATGAACGTCACTGCATCCCCAAACATGGTGCCGGTTACCATGATACACCTTCCCAGACAATCAGTCAGGGTACAAGACTCCTGAAATGGAAGTTTGTTCTTAATTAGTATTGCCACTGCTCTAAAACCCCTAACAAAGTCTATGTGATTATACTTAGGGCTCCCTGTTTTCCATTTGTACTGATTTTTACAGATAAATACAGACAGAGAACACTGTCTCTCCTGCCTGTATTTATTTTTAAATGCGGAAAAATACAGATAAATTAGCTTCTTTTGAGTGATTCGCCATACTGCGATTAATGATTTTCAGGCCAATAGCTGTACATAATGTTAGCCTGGGGAGCTACAAAGCTCAATGAGATGTACTTAAATTACTGCATATCTCAACACGTATATGTGTTATTACACAATTTTTTTAATGTGTGTTTATTATTTTATTATTTTTAGCTATGTAATGTGCTAAAACCTGACAGGCATCAAAGTATGAGTCCACGTTTATCCGTTAAATGAATGCAGAAATATACGAGTTATCACCTCATCTGTTTACAAAACACAAAATAAATATGGATAAATACCAATAAGATGGCCCAAAAATAAATATGGATGAATTCAGACGGAAATGTTAAAAAAATAAACACCATTAAGCCGGGAGCCCTAATTATACTGTACCCAATCTGTACTTATGCAAGGACTTGCAGCTGGTCCCAGCAAGTGTGTTACCTAGAGCAAGAGGACTGCATTGCTGTTTTGAGCACCACACTTTTAAAAACTTTTTTGAAGAGCTCATTAACTTTCACGGTAAGCCTGTACGGGTTGCATTTTGCCCTATCTTAGCCATTTATATTACCGTAGTGGATGAATTTGATGAGTGAATGAAAGTGCTTTGAAATGTGTAACACTAATAACGGGGTAAAATACCCTTAATACTTTGAACTCAATTCACCACTCCTTTCACATTGGAAAACATTTTGAAGGGTTCAGGAACCTAAATGTAAGTTTTACAGAGCTTCAATTGTCCACTGGTCTGACAGCTAGGTCCTCTGCAGAATCTATAAGTTGGCGATGCAGCGGTGAGGACTGGTCACTGAAACAGATTTGATGCTGCTCCTCTGGGCTCATGGAGGAGACCAAGAACACAAAGCAAGAGTCCCCCTCCTGTCAGCGATTCATGGGGGAGACCCTTGGATGCAGGACAAGAGCAGCATCACATGTCAGTATGGTAGTGTTGGTGTCTTGGGTGTGGCGCACTGTCTTTTGTATAGTTGGTTTGGTTTTTGTATTCCCCCCTTGTTCCATTTCCAAGCTTACTAGTTTCATAGGAGAAGGACTTTGAGCCTGATTTAGAGTTTGGTAGATGGGTTACTCTGTCACAAATATGGAGATATCCCATCCGCCTTATTGCAAGTGCCACAGAATATAATGGACTTGTATTAAGGTGGATAGGATATCTGCCACATTTGTGGTGGAGTCCCCATCCACCAAACTCTGAATTGGGCCCTTCGACTGAAACAGGACTTCCAGCATTGCCAGGAAAAGGAGCATATAGCAGATGTTCATCAGAGTTTCTGTTTAACCTTTTTGAAAGATTACCTCTGATATTGAACCTGCCTAATATAAACCAGAAGGACCATTATGCTGTGTTATTCTTACTGGAGAGACTCCAAACATCAAACCACTTCATCCATGCCCTTGTAGTTTAATATCATAACAATCAATGGATGAGGCATCGACTTTAGGAGGAGAGGATGGTGAGCTCAATCTACAAGAAAACCTGATGGAAACTTGTCTGATGGAATGATTTCTTACAGTCACTATTCCACATAGTCCTCTGGATTGCCACCATTGGCCACCTCCAGGAATCCTAGGAAGCACAAGTTATTCCTCCTAGCACCCCCTCTCCATCCTCTTCGTCCTCTACTCCTGCCTTCAGTCTAGTCACTGTTGTTTGCAATTCTTCCAGGACGTCTGGCAGTGTCCTGCAACTCAGATATGCATTATTTTGCCTCTGTAACCCTATGTATGGTATTTTGAAGGCATTGCTACACCAGGGTCATATCCAGGACAATCTTGCTAATCTTTGTCTCCAGTGCTGGCTGTGATGACTGCATGTCTTATAGGATAATGTTCATGGAGGATGGCGAACATCTTTGCAACCACCAAGAGAGGGATCAGTCTCAGGTGTAGTGCTGGCATTTACTTAAAGTTCATATTTGACCAATTTGCCTTGGTTATAGATGTGTCCTGCCTTCTCCTTCACTGTTTTCATGCCCACCTATTTACCTGTTCTCCCAATGTCACCAATGTCACCAACAACACTAAACAGGATGGTGTCTACCTGGAGAATCACAGATGCTTTTACTTCCAGAGCAAGGCTCTCATTTCCATTGGCAGAAGCAGGATTAGATAGCAAGAGTTATTGTGTAGATTTAGCTATCCACCTGTAAACATCCATCTCAGAGCAGTAAAAAGCCCCTTCAACCACTTCACTACACTACTAATCCAAGATGACCTCCTGCAGAGGATTAAGTTTTAAGGATGCCAGAAAATATTCAGGTGCCAAAAGCTCTACCGGCTGGTCACCAGGGTTGAATGGTTTGCCAGTGGTTCATGTGTACAACCCCCCTCCGGCTCAGCAAGCAACATCTGCAATGTGGTAGGCAAACGCAATTTTCCGCAGTCTCAGACCAACCAACAATGGTTGACACCTCATTGTGGCTGACTGCCAAGCGACTTAAAACTGCGCGGGGGCATGGGCAGCCGGTTTGTCACCCCTTTTAGTCCAACAGGCTCCTCTTCAGCAGGGCCTGGGGTTTTCCACAGCCAAGTCTCCAAGAGTTCAGATTGGAATTCTTCTCCATTTTAGCTCTGCAGATTGTGGGGTGGAAGCTCTGGCTAGCCAGTCTGCTGATGCTGAAAGGAGAAGATGCTCAAAGAGGTCAGTGTTCATTCTCTCCCCTGGCCTGTTATATTCCATATAGGTACCCTATATAGGCGCAGGTAACATTGCAACCTTTCACCTATATTCTTCCCTACATTACATAGATAACGGTTCTTAGGCACTGACCTTTTACCTAGATATGACACTGCATTCAGAACGCGGGTTTTTCCCTGGTTCAATTCTCATACATTATGCATGAGGCTTCTTGGAAGCACAGCAGGACTAACAGTAGGTTTACCATCTCCTGTATAATATCTCTGTATAAAGTTCAGGCCCAACGTCATCCTTAAGGCCGACACAGTAACACAGCAAGGTAGGACCCCTGGGGAGACCTATGGGTATACAGCATATCTTGCTTAGGAAGATAGAGGAGACCGTGACTTCCCAGCTGACACACTGACCAGAGACGCTGAGGTTCCTGCATGCAGACGCTTCAGCTAGCAGTGGTCTAACATCCCTCGCGGGGTGTCCAACTCGAGACCAGGACGGGGTCACACATTCTCTAAACTCTCAGGTAATGGGGTTGACTAGATCCTAGAGGGATTCTTGGTATAACACCTACACAGGTGCTAGGTACATTTAGGTACATCTAGTTAGGGAGGCATCATAGGAGTACGCACTTTTTATCATGTGTTTTATGTACTTGTATATATTCATGATTTCTGCAAGATGGTAGAACAATACCATCCCTTTACTTTCGTAGTACTGCTAATCATATATCTCCGCTACTGTCTAATGGTTGTTACAGCTCATATATTCTACACTAGAATAACAACTGTTCAATAAATTCTTATTGAAAACGACCAGCCTGTTTATTCTGTGTATCTCTCTGAGACAAACTAAGTAGGCACGAGTGACTGAGCGAAAGGTAGTATATTGTTTCGACGATTCTGAGGGATCAGGGTTGTCATGTTCTGAGGTTGCCAGAATCTATTCTCTCCTTGGTAAGAGGAGATTATAGTGGCACTGTGAGCTAGCTAATACAGATAGGCTAAAGTATCCAGTGGGGGTGCACGGAATCAGTCTGCCACCAGTCCCACAGTTTATGTTATCCAAACGCGCAGATCCTGTATAGGATATATAGGAACTACACGACATGGCGCCGCCACCGTTGGTTGGGTACTAATTTAACAGTAGAATCTGAGTAGTTCAGTCGTGCTATTCTCAGAGACCCCTACTCACAAAACACCAGACACGTCTGGAGTGGGTGGGCACAAACTCCGCCACAGCTGAGTAGGCGAGAAATCCAATTTATTGGCTGTTGGTTAATCAAGCTTGAAGGACACAGTGTTCCTAAAATTGTGCATAAACACCGTATCTTGGTTCCCTTGAAAAGTTATTTAGTGTACTAAAAACAATGACTAACCAGGTCTTAGATCCACTTCAACAAGAACTGCCCCTCACAGACGAGGAAAATACAGACGCAATACAAATTGCACCAAACTTTAGAAATACAGTCACCCTGAGACTGCTAGAGCATGGTTTATCATCTAGGGGTGGCATAGTAGTTTTCGTGATTGAGGCACACGAATCAAACAGAACAGAGGTATTTTATTTGTGGGTTACATTCCCGGCAGCAAATGCAAGAACAAAAACATTTCACTCCTACACAGAAGGAGATGCACCAGCGGAATACTGTCCATTTGAGGACATAGAGGTTCCGCTCACATACCAGGAACACTTATACTGGTTAAAAGCCGCCCTACCCCACATAAGAAGAAGAGTAAGACTCGGCCCGCTCGGAAGAGAAGAGGTAATATGGCCAATATTAGCGGCCTACACACCACATCCTGACATTGAAAAAATGCCACTAGGAGACTTACTCATACAACATAAAGATTTAGTTAAAATCTATAGGAACTTGACGCAATTCATCATGAGGACACTTACAGTCCAACCAGCAATAGTTGCAACAAATGGAACTCAAATTCAGGGTACAGCAACTAAAATTACACCACAAACATTACACGCGGTAATGGGTAAAATGCCCACAAAACGTGAACAAATGCCATTCTGGGTAGCTCAGAAAATAACACAGCTAGAGGCAGTATTCCCGAATACTACCCCGTATGAAAAACACAGAATGCTAACAATCTACTTGCCCATGAGGATAACTCCACAAATAGAGTATTGTACCACTTGGGGTACAGTCTTTGCTGCCATTTATACCAGAACTCATGGTATCCGGTCATTAGCAGTAGTACCTGATATATTGAGACAAATACAAAACGAGTATGGGGCAGAACCTGCCCTAAACTTAGGGATGAAGTTACTAGGTAACTATGACCAGGTATCAGCCATAATACTAGCTAACATTAAGGGGGAAGCAGCTTCAGTGGCTATCCGCCAACGCCTAAGGGAGTTCCGTCCTTTAGAACAAGAACACGAACTACCGAAAATGATTGAAACTGCATATGCAGAATTAGGCAGAGACAGTTTGGGTGGGAAAGATTTAAAACCACAACTGATGGGCAGTCGTGAAAAGGACAATACTAAGCAGACACCTGCTTCAACAAAGAAGAAGTGGGACAATAAAAAACAACAAAACTTTAAAAGAAACAGATCTCAATCCAGAGGTAGATCTCCTCCACAGGAGCACTCGGAACAGAGGTATAACCTCAGGAATAGGGATAATATTAGAAAACCTGAGAGATATCAGGATACTGATACACGTTCCTCTCGTTCCTTTCAGGCTTCATCGAAAAACTCAGAGAGGGAAGGACGGTCAGACAGACAAGAAGAGCGTACAAAGTCCAGAGACAAGCAGCACGCTCAGGATTACACTTCTAAAAAAGAAGAGAAACCAAAGCAAAAGCCACAGTTCAAAAAGAAGAAAGTTGCAGGTCTAAAGATCAGACATGCCCAGAATTCTGAGGACTCGACTACTGAACGGGGAATGGGCTCTTACAATGCTAGGCAGTGCGGCAGAAGTAACAATAGCTCACCAGAACCTGAAGGAATTTCTGGTGACAGCGGACTTGAATGATTATATCACGGTAGAAACACCCAATACTAGGGTAAGTGTCCCACATAAAGTATATGAAATAACGCTCCAAATGGAGGGGGACAAATGTAGAACAGTGAGAGGTCTCTTTTGGGAGAACCTGACGTTTGACTATGATATTTTATTAGCTGAAGAAGATTGGCCGCCAGCATTCGTCATGGATTGCCCTAAAGGAGAAACGGTAATTCTTCCGGCATTCTCAGACCATATTCCCAGGCACTTACAACACACTTATGCGCAGGAGTGGGCGGTAGCTCAGGCTCCGGCATTATACAAAAACCATGTTGGATGGGATGAGGATTCAACCCACCACATAATTCCTTTAAAAAATACTCCAACTGCACAGAGGCAGTATCCAATAAAGCAAGAAGCTAAAAAACAGGTCAGGGATATCTTAGATCAACTTGAATACCAAGGGGTGATCGAAAATTGCACCTCACCAATGAACAATCCTTTGTTTCCTGTCATGAAACCTGACAATTCATATCGTCTAGTTTTAGATTATAGACATTTAAACACTTGCACTAAGACATTTGCAGTCCAAAATGCACGCAGTGCCGCATTAATGAATAACATTGTGCGGAAAAAATATAAAACAACACTTGATATCTCAAATGGATTTTTCTGCCAGAATATAGCGCCTGAAAGCAGGCATCTAACAGCACTCTCAGCGCTAGGGTCCCAGCTTCAATTTTGTCGACTCCCCCATGGGTATAAAAACAGCCCGGGGTTGTTTTCAGCCAGAGTAACTGAGTTACTTCAAAATTTGGACGAAGAGCCACTGTTCTACGTGGATGATATTTATCTAACGGACGATGACCTAGAGGAGCACTTGAACAGGGTAAATACAATAATTATAGGATTTGCATCTGAGGGCTACAAATTCAACTTTAAAAAATCAAAAATTGCCCATCTCGGTGTCCTGTTTTTAGGATATGAGCTTTCAAGTGAAGGAAAAGCCTGGAAGCCAATTTTTTAGAAAAATGCGCGCTGCTCCAACCTCCAAAATCATTAAAGAATTAACAGTCAATCCTGAGATTCCTAAATTTTGGTAGAACATACATTTTGGATTACGCAGAAAGAGTGAAACCTTTCTGCGATTTAATAAAACCTGATTTTTCAGTAAAACAATGGACACAGGAACATACAGGTACACTTCGTTCCTTACAAGCTGACATGATAGCTTCCAAACACGGGTCAATCAGGGTACACCTATCTAACATATAATGAAGGTGAGACAGTACTAATTGCATACAAATCACATTTGTACAAAAATGCTGAGATACGCTTCGCATCTACAGAAAAGATTCTAACAGCAGTACAGACTGCTGTAGTGAGAGAAAGAGCACTGGCTCAGAGGAAACGAATAATAGTAGTAACTCCGGTTCCAGCCTTAGAGGCTGCGACAAAGGCAAGCGTTCCTAATGCTAAAGCTTTACATCTGAGATGGATACAATGGGCTAATTCTCTCACTGCAACAGATGTAGAATACAGGTACGACCCAAATTTAAAGACACAAGCATTTCTGCAATACAAACAAGAATATCCTCTACCAAACGAAATAATGCCTCTAGATCAGTATGAATATATAATTTACACTGATGGATCAGCTCAACCGGCCATAGGAAGTAAGCAACAATATAGCGCAGCAAGTGAAATCGTTAAAGGTCGCATGAGGGATGGAAAATTCCACCCAAGTTGCACAAAAACGCTGTCTCTAGGAGACTGCACAGCACAGCTGGCAGAGTTAAAAGCGCTGATACTGGCACTGGTAAATACGGATCGAGAATTCCCCACACTAATTGCGTGCGATTCCTTTTACTGTGTACAGTCATATAATGAATATTTGCAGCACTGGGTTCAAAATGGGTTCAAAGATGCAAAAGGTGGCACAATTATGCATAAAATGCTATGGGAACAGGTAGTGGAGTTGAAAACCGAACTACCAGGGGCTCACGTGATACATACACTGAGTCATCAGTGTGATGGCGTTCACGTTGAAGGGAATTCATTGGCTGATGAAGCCGCAAAGAGGGCTGTATGCACGACTTCCGTAGCTGCAATCACTCGTTCTAAAACGAGAATAGACAGTGAGATTATGGTAGCTATCAATGCTTGTCGCAAAAATAGCGGAGCAGTACCAAAAAAGTTTCCACTCAAGTACTCCTACAAGTTAGATGCCAATAACATTCCATTTGCTCAGATTCCTGGAGTGGGGGATAGAGTAATTTCAAACATGGATCGTAGGTTAGGTTTAATTCTAGCAGCACACAAAGGGATAGGTTCTGCACATGCAGGAGTTACGGCGACTGTTTCTTTGTTAAAACAACGCTATTGGTGGCCTGGATTAACAAAGCAGACTTAAGACTATGGGGCCGATTCCGATCTCGGCCGGTAGGGCTCCGAATCGGATTCGGCTTTACCGGATCCGATTCGGAGCCCTATTTCCCGACCGATTCGTACGTGCGTCCGGGCGAGCGAGTACGATGCGTGTGCTAGCGAAATCTCCGACCGACTCGTTCGCAGGACCCGACCGCTCCGACCGACTCGCACGGGGACGACTTGCACCGTGCTATGGAGACGTTCCCCGGCCGGGTAAGTACGATGCGCATCGCGACCGCTCCGACCGACTCGCGCAGTCAGTCTCCAAGGAGCTGTCGGAGCCGCACTTTGGGGGTCCGTGTCGGACCCCCCTGGAAGCGTAGGCACGTGAGTCGCACACGGGGGGAGCCATGGGTCCCCCCTACACGTGCATGTACGGTGCGACCCGCATCGACGTGAACACGCTGTAGGGGGCGCCCTTGTTCGCGTCGTGCCCATTGAGTCAATGGGAGCCCGTGTACGCGTCGTACGACTGGCTCCCATTGACTTCAATGGGAGTCCGACCGAATCGAGTCCGTTAGCATACGTGCGCATCGTACTCGTTCGGTCGGACTGCTAGGGTCCGATTCGGTCGGAAATCTCTCCGAGTCCGGCTCGGTCGGAGAGATTTCTGGCCCGAATCGGAATCGGCCCCTATGTCTTAAAATGCGACATCTGCCAGCAGATAAAAGGTTCCACCATAGCTCGCCCAGTGCAATCCCATTATTAGACAGCATCGGACTGTCCATTCGCGTGCATTTACCTGGACAACTGCGGCCCCTTTAAATGTGATGGGGCTTACAGGTATATCATGGTTGCAGTGGATTCCTGCTCAAGATTCCTATGGGTGTGGCCCCAACGCTCGGCTGACACTCGAACTGTTATCAAAGTTTTGCGAGTCTTTATATGGACATACGCAATTGGCACATTACATTCTGACCAGGGCCCTGCGTTTAACTCTCGGGCTTACAAGGAGGCCATGCGAGGATTGGGTGTAGCATTGCGGTACTCATCTCCATACCATCCTGAGGGAAATTCGGTTGTGGAGAGAAAAAACTGGGACTTAAAGCAATCTTTAACAGCTAGAGTATTAGGCATGGGTGAAATTTGGGTAAAACATCTGTATGGAGTCCAGCGAGCTTTGAACAACATTTGAGGTCCTATTTGGGACAAGAATGTGGGTACCTGATCTTGATTGTGAAGGCGCAGTGGCCAATGAAAAGCCTTTTGACATCCATGATCGTTTGGCTGTTTTACAGGATCTAAATGAATCCAGGACACAACAAAGTAATGTCCACCTGAAGAAGACCGCCACTGGGGAAGTCAAATCAGTCACGGCAAGGCCTGTCTGGATCCCAAAAGTCAGGGATCTGGTCAGAGGGAAGATAGCAGACAAGAAAGAATTTGGGCCATCATACAGAAAGCATGTACCGGTCCTAGCAATTGAAGGAACAAGAACTGTACTTCTACCGCCTCTTGCCGGAAAAAAGGAGAAAAGATTTGTCTCAATCGCCCTAATCAAACCACACTATGTGGCCGATACTGAGTAGTAGGCCACGTGGACTCCAAAGTACCAGACGCTCTCCTCTCACTACAATCCAAGAAGTTCAACCGGAAAGACTCATCACGTTCGAAGAGTCCCTGGCACGGAATGATGGACTATGCAACAATGCTATGGAACTCGTTTCCCTGGAACCTGAAGTTCAACTTCAAAATCAAAGTCAAAATGAAAGACAACTCGATATTGACCAAATACAGATGTCTACGTCAACATGCCTCGACGAGAGCAAACCACGATTTCTACAAATCCTGATGCAATACCAACAATTGATCGAACTGCTTCTGGCTACTTCATAAACTTTGATACAGTTTCTTTGGATCCAAGTAAACCGGAAACGATGCCAGCCAAAAAATCATGCAAACAGCAAGTAAAAGACTTTCTGAACTTTCTTAAAAAGACTTACCTGGTGTCACCCTGGGTAGAACTATGGATAATCACCGGGATACTTTTCTTTCTTTTCTGGGTAGGCTTAGTAATAGTTTTTAGCATGCTTGTTAATGGAAGATACCTTCGACAAAGCTCTGCAGTCCAAAAGGTGAACTTACTTTTAAAACCACACCTATCATCTCATCGAGAACAAAGAGACTTGTCATCAGTGAACATTACAGCAGTTCCTATACCTGATGGTATAGTTTGGGACAAGGTTGATTTCGATATATTTGGTCCGACCGAAATTTTAAGAATTCCTCATTTATTTAAAATATTGTTGAGTGATATCATTACCTCAAGTACATTTTCAGATGATTGGGATTTTGAAACTGTTAATAACATGTTATCTGATTTGGAAAAATCTGCTGCGTTTTCTAATAGTGAAACATTGGAAGGCACATCAGATTTCGAGACTATGTATTGTTATCAACACTATGGTCATCACTTTTTACATAAATCTGCAAATCCTAGACCTGTGTTCACATACCACCAGTGGGAACATTGTCCAACACCGCCGAAAGGCAGTTTCAAAACATTTGCAAAAAAGTTTCCATATTTTTCAGGGTTCAATATGTCTGACCCAGTCTCATATTATTATAAGGTTGCACCAACATCAGCACAGAAAAATATGTTGACGAACACCAAATAGATTTACTCTGCTTCCTTTATTGCCCAGTTGTCCGAACAAGGTTTCGACTTGTGGAAAGACACCATAGACCTAAAATCAGTCTGGGGTACTAGGGAATGGCAGGTACAGGGAACAGAAGCTTTGTTTAGAGCATGCCTCAGCCCTCAACAAATCATGTTTTTGAACGAGACAGTGCAACAGACGACTTGCCTTGGACTAGCCAAGAGCAAAGACTTGAACACACCTCGGCTGCCAACTCCATCACACACCGAGGGTAACGTAACATCACAGGAAGAGATTACAGTAGATGACATCATACAATACAACAGATCAGACCCCGATTGGAAAAAATGGTTGATTTGGCCCACAGACCCTAATAGTTGTCAGGCAAGATTCATGAGTAAAGCCGAAGGGTTTAGTATCCATAGGCCAGATCCACGTTATGTACAGAGACAACATCCAGGGGTAGTGACATCCTACAGTGTTGGGAAGTTGTGCCTCGATTGGCTAAAAACCTCAACACTCACAGAGGTGAAACAACACTTATCCTTACTGTCACAGGATGTGGATCTTAGGGATTTTTTAATGGGTCCCAGGAAGCCACGTCAGAAACGTTTCTATTATGCTGTCTATAATGAAATATGGAAAATATCCCAACAAGAGGCCGCAGAGAGACTATGAGAGATAGACAGTATAAATCTAGAAAAATCTCTAGCAGTGGTAGACAATGGGTTAACTACATTGACCTCCAGGATATATTCCTTAGGCAACAGTGTATCTTCTGCGATAGACATACTAGAACAAGATTTGGCCATATTACAACACGGGCAATGACAGTTACGTTCTATTATGTTATTAAGCTGCACGCTGCAATCTTTGCGTGCAGGCTACGTGCCTTGGCGTTATATCAACAGTACGTCTCTGTTTTCTGAATACAATCTAACAGATAAACAGATAGAAATGGCACAAAAGGGAGCTAAATATACAATGCTTCGTATCGAAAAACTGGATAGATTAGCATTTACAGTGGCAGAATCACCGTCCACAGAATGGCTAATCCATGGCCACATAACTCTATCGGTCACTACTTTTCAGTTTCAGTATTGCCTTGAACAAAAGCAAGTAAGCAGATATGACGAAATGGGTAAGGAATACATTAAGGAATCATGGGTATTACCATACAGATTTCGATGCTGGAGTGGGGATCGAGAAGTGTTTCTAAGCGGTACAAACTGTGAGAACGCTTTAAGTGGATCACTCATATGCCAGGATATAATGCTGCACAGGGCTTGTAATGGTTCTTTGGCGAACCTGTCCTGCCATTTGAGGGGTGCCCCAGATGCTGTGATTACTCCAGCATTTAGGCTACTTTTGAATGGGAGTTACTTGATGCTGAACAGTCAAGGCTGCTGTGGCATGCTCCTGGGCATCGCATATCTGGTAACCGTGAGCTCCAGGGTTACTTGTTGTATGCAAGTATTGTTTCCACCGACGTATACAGTCAGGGAGGCGCCGTTATGGCCTTCACTGAATGTTTCTTTAATACGGTTTGATACTCTAAGCAGAATGAAAGCCATGCTTCTACAGAAGTCTGTGCTCTTAACCTCCGCTTGAGAGACTTTTGATCTCCAGATAGCAAGGTCTTCGGCAGAGATACAGGCGCTAATTCATAAAAACTGCCCTTTCCATTTCGCAGAAATGGTCAATCGTATCTTTAACATGTCTGATACAACAGGCATTGTTCACCTATTTAAGACCATAGGTTCTGGACTTATAAGCACCTTTCAGACGGTACTTGGAGTTATACCAAACTTCATACACTCGGAAGCATCTTTGGAGGACTTCCGCTCTTCCTGTTCCTAGCAGCAGGCATCCTGATTGTTTTATATTTGCTACGCAATGCCTAGTCTGGCAGGAGAGCTTGAGGAACGTGTCGCGGGGTTTTCTAGTTGGGTCTCGAACGCAGTTGCTACGGTGGCCCCTCTTCGTTCCACCAGGTTGGCTAGAGAATCCCCGTCCAAACCTTGGTTTAATCCATCTCTTAAAGCTTTGAAGCATGATTGCAAAACCCTTGAGCGGGCCTGGCGGAGGGGTGGTTATTGCTCAGCCGAAAAGAGAAAGCTCAGAGACAAGCAGAAGACATATTATGCAGCTATCAAGCTGGCTAAAGGGCAATTCTACTCAGCCCGTATTGAATCAGCCAACAATAACTCTAAGGAAATGTTTGCAATTCTCCAGAGTTTTATGTCTCCTGTGGCCCAAGCTAGTGTGTCGTCATCTTCACCTTATTGGTGTAACATCCTCTCTCGCTACTTTAGGGATAAGATCCTGGCTATTCAAGCAGCATTTACCTCCTGCAGTATCAATACGGAGACAATTCTGGAGTGTCATCCTGTTGATACAGGCCACGCACTGTCAGAGTTTAGACCAGTCGACCCTCTGGAGTGTCTCAAAATTCTTAAAGGCCTAAAGTCGGGCTCGCCTTCGGACCCCTGTCCTGCTAGGATACTGGCAGCGGTTGCTGAAGTCGCTAATGTAGAAGTGAACTCCATCATTAATTTGTCCCTCCAGAAAGCGGTGTTTCCACTGGCTTCAAAGGAGGCCAAGATCCTGCCTCTTCTGAAAAAGCAGTCATTGGACCCCCTCTGTACGGGTAATTACCGGCCTATCTCCCTCCTTCCTGCATTGGCGAAGGTGTGCGAGAAGGCGGTAAATAAACAGCTCACCGCTTTTGTGGAAAAGGAGGCGCTCCTACACCAAGCTCAGTCTGGGTTCCGGGCGTCACCCAGCACAGAAACGGTTTTGGTTGAGGTGGCGGAGGCCATTCGGGAGTGTCTGGACGCCGGCGGGAGGGCTGCGCTGATTTTTCTCGACCTCTCGGCGGCGTTTGACTCGGTCCCGCACTCACTTCTTTTGTTACGTCTGGCCAAGATTGGTCTGACGGGCACTGTGTGGGGCTGGTTTCGATCTTTCCTGTAAGGGCGGTCCGAGCAGATCTGGATTCCACCGTCCTCCTCTTCCCCTCAGCTAGTAACAACGGGTGTCCCGCAGGGATCTTCCCTTAGTCCCCTCCTATTTAATATCTATGTTACTCCTCTGTTATATTTAGCTGAGGAGCTGGGGGCTAAGGTGTTGGCCTATGCTGATGACTCCCAGCTGCTCTTCACCTGGGACAAAGACGCGGACTCTGTTTTATTGACCCAAAATTGCCTCTCATCTATCTTCAAATGGCTGGCAGAGGCACAGCTTAAATGCAACGAAGAAAAATCAGAGATTCTGCTTTTTGGTAAATTTCCTTTCAATTTTAGAGAGCAGCTCTGGCCTCCCGAGTACCCTCTACCGACCTCATCAGGGCAGCCAGTAAAAAACTTGGGGGTCTGGTTCGATGAAGATCTTTACTTCTCAGTACATATCAAGAAGCTGGCCGGCGGTTGCTTTGGCCTGCTTAAATCTTTCAGAAGATTTTTTCCCCTTTTGCCGCAGGCGGCGAGGGTAACGGTCACCTGTGCATTGATCTTGTCTCGGTTGGATTATGCCAATGCCCTCTTTGCTGGTATACCGGGCTACCTGTTGAAGAAGCTCCAGGTGGTGCAAAATACAGCAGCTAGACTCCTATTGGGTTTGTCGGCCAGGGACAGTGTGCATCAGCAGTTGCGCTCTCTCCACTGGCTGCCCATGGCGTCTAGAGTGAAATTTAAATTTCTGATTTTGGCCCACCGTGCGCTCCACGGGTGCGGCCCTCTCTACCTGCAGAGGCGTTTATCCTTCTACATTCCTTCGCGCTCCCTGCGCTCTTCGTCCTTATGTTATGCCCAGGTCCCACGTTTCAAGCGTCAGAGGTTAGGCGGCAGCTCTTTTGCAGTGAAAGCAGCGGCTGCTTGGAATGCTCTCCCTCTGGTCCTGCGCACCATCCAGGATCCAGTTGTATTTAAGAAGAAATTGAAAGCTCATCTATTCATCTGAAGCCCACTGCTCTACCCCTTTTCGGTCTCGCGCCGGGACACTCATGAGTAGCCGTGCGCGTAATAAATTTATATAACATAACATAACAATGGACGTCCCACTCACCAAGGAGATGGAAAAAGCTCTCCTGGAGCGTAAATACCGTGACCGCATGGTACAACATCTAGGCACGCCTCGCCTAAGAGAACTAAGTGCATCTTGGTTCTTGTCATTTCGACCAGTCTGGATGGACTGCATCTTACCTGTCCTCCGATGCCTGTTGTGCGGAGAAGAATGCGTGTTAGATCTGTGTTTGACACTCCCATCATGTGCGCAACCGGACGTGAATGCGTTACTGGACCCGATAACGGCCCATGCTCTGCAGTGTCCTCAGCGTATTCCAATGTTGATGGCGGCATTCCTTGAGTCACCGAAGGTAGTAACTGCACCTGTTGGTATGAACATCAGCTCCTCCACTGACACCCAGGCTTTGGACGTCGCACAGGCTGCCCGAGCACTGGCTGCGGACAGCGTGGAACATCATCTGTGCTCAATTGACATACTTTGCGAGGTGTTACAGGGGCCGTCTACTGCGGAAGCAAGCAACGGAAATGTTGCGTCTACCAGCCAGGACACATAAACATTTGACTCATTTGGCTCGTCGTGTGCTGGGAGAAATTCGCCCTTTTCTAAACAAGCTCAAATTTGGAACTATGAAACTAAATTGACATTCCTTTCATTTTTTGGGCATACATGGCTTTTTAATGCTGATAGTGGTTCGGACTATAATTACGGACACTTTTAGAGCTAGGGCTTGAAAAATCTTCTTTTTACATTTTTTAAGTTTTTGGAAATTTTTTAGAAGTTTTTAAACATTTCTAGCTAAAGAGATGTTTTTATATACTTTGTGCGTACCGCTATCTAGTTATGCTAGTAGCACAGTAATAGGTTACATATGTCGTCCAGTCGGAAGAGGAGTGGGTGTTATATTCCATATAGGTCCCTATATAGGCGCAGGTAACATTGCAACCTTTCACCTATATTCTTCCCTACATTACATACATAACGGTTCTTAGGCACTGACCTTTTACCTAGATATGACACTGCATTCAGAACGCGGGTTTTTCCCTTGTTCGATTCTCATACATTATGCATGAGGCTTCTTGGAAGCACAGCAGGACTAACAGTAGGATTACCATCTCCTGTATAATATCTCTGTATAAAGTTCAGGCCGAACGTCATCCTTTAGGCCGACACAGTAACACAGCAAGGTAGGACCCCTGGGGAGACCTATGGGTATATATACAGCACATCTTGCTTAGGAAGATAGAGGAGACCGTGACTTCCCGGCTGACACACTGACCAGAGACGCTGAGGCTCCTGCATGCAGACGCTCCAGCTAGCAGTGGTCTAACATCCCTCGCGGGGTGTCCAACTCGAGACCAGGACAGCGTCCCACATTCTTTAAACTCTCAGGTAATGGGGTTGACTAGATCCTAGAGGGATTCTTGGCATAACACCTACACAGATGCTAGGTACATTTAGGTACATCTAGTTAGGGAGGCATCGTAGGAGTACGCACTTTTTATCATGTGTTTTATGTACTTGTATATATTCAGGATTTCTGCAAGATGGTAGAACTATACCATCCCTTTACTTTCGTAGTACTGCTAATCATATATCTCTGCTACTGTCTAATGGTTGTTACAGCTCATATATTCTACACTAGAATAACAACTGTTCAATAAATTCTTATTTAAAACGACCAGCCTGTTTATTCTGTGTATCTCTCTGAGCGCGAGTGACTGAGCGAAAGGTAGTATATTGTTTCCATGATTCTGAGGGATCAGGGTTGTCATGTTTTGAGGTTGCCAGAATCTATTCTCTCCTTGGTAAGAGGAGATTATAGTGGCACTGTGAGCTAGCTAATACAGATAGGCTAACATATCCGGTGGGGGTGCACGGAATCAGTCTGCCACCAGTCCCACAGTTTATGTTATCCAAACGCGCAGATCCTGTATAGGATATATAGGAACTACACGACAGGCCTGCCTCTTGTTTATTGCTTTGTCAGGCTGCTCAGGCCGCGCAGCATTTATGATCTGCTAGGGAGTACCAAACCCATCTGGGGTTAACCAATGAACGTTCGAGTGTAACGTTCCCGCAATGGCGGATTCATGAGCAGCTGGATACCATCAAATCCCTCCAGGATTACACACTGAGCATCCCAGGGTAACATTTCAATGCTTACCGTCAGTCTTGGGCCTTGTGGGAAGAGGATTCTGTAGGATGTCTGGGTCCACCATGTTACTCTTGCCAACCATGCCTACCAAACTTGTAATGGTTTTTTTTTAGATCTGGAATGAATGTTAAAGATTGCTGTAAGTGTTGTTATTGAGCTACTTAATCTGGGACTGTTGTAAGGGGGTCTATTAGTAGGTGCAGGTAGGTACCTACAGCTAGTAATAACACCACAATTACAAGTAAGGTCCAATCAAGTCTCAATAAATTAACCCTTGCTCAACCCTTGGTAGCTTGGAAGACGAGCAGTCAGGCTTAACTTAGGGGACAAGTGTGGAAAGCATTTAATTTCACCAAAACAGTAAATAAGTAAAAGACACACCACAATAAAAATCCAACACCAATTTATAAAAATAGAGACTATTTTTATCTTTAAAATAACACCAAAACCACAAAAATCCAATGTAGGGAATTGTTAAAGTTTAAATTAAAAAATGTGCTTTCTAGCGCCTAAAAGTGTAAAGCACCAACCGCGGCTATCTGGTCGCACTGGACCGGGACAAAGTCAAAGTTTCAGGCCAACTGCGATGGAGCCCGCGTCGGATACAATGAGTGTCACTTTTTTGGAGCGTTTTCTCTCGACGTCGAGCGATCGGGTTCTCAGATCCGGATTTTGATTTTCGATCATGCCAGCTTGCTGCAGCGTTATGCCTCGGTGAGTCTGGAGGTCTTTGTCTTAGTTTTAGACTTTGGAAGTACTTTCAATTCCAAAGTCGAATTTGAACTTAGTTTTATTTGAAAACCAGCCTGCAAGGCAGAGCTGGCTTTCAAATGATACCAGACACCTCAAGGGTGCACACTTGAGTGCATTAAGTCCATTGAGGTCTCAAAACCTACATGCCCTACCATATACTAGAGACTTACAGGTAGGCTGTCTGAACCAATTGTAATTACACCAATTACCATATACCTTTTAAATAGAGCAATGGCCCTGGACATGGTTAGCAGAGCCCAGGGCACATTCAACATCAGTAACCCCCTGTATAGGTCAAAAAATGGGGGTGATCAGAGAAAAAAGGATGACTATCCTACAGGGACACTCCAACTCACTGAATGTATTGTTATACTGGTTTAATATTGATCCATGTATTACATATTATATTATGAATAATGTTAATAAAAAAATTGCAAATTTTCTTGAAAAAGTAGTCCACCTGTTTTGATGGGTATTCTAATAATGAATTGCTTTCCAATACTGTAGACCGTATAGATGAATAACTTGCGTTTTATCTATATTCAATGTGAATATATATATATATATTCACTGAAAAAACCATAGGTTTCAGGGGCGTTATAGTTAGTTGGACATTTCACTCGTACAAAACCATAGAATTTCCCCCGTTATAGTTAGTTCAGCTAACTATAACTCGCGCACCCGCAATGCACTGCTGATGACATCACATATTAAATCACTCATGACATGGTCAGTGACATCACTCATGACATCACTGATGACATCTCAAATGACATCACTGATGACATCACTGATGACATCAGTGATGACATCACTGATGACATCATCCAGTGAATGTGTGTTTTTCTGAAAATTAAATATGTTTTATATATGTATATCTCAAGGTCGATGGAAGAATAAATGGGTATATAAGTGTCTAAATGGATGATTTTTTTTGTAAAATTGATTGTATAACTGACTGATTAAGTGTATCTTAGTGAATACATGGGTTAGTGAGTAATGTTTAAATATGAAAATATCTGTATCAGTCTCTCACTTTGTGTATAAGTGGCTGCATGGGTTGGTGAGTAGCTACATGAGTGTCTATATGGGTTATTAGTTGGTTTTTGAGTATCAGTATGAGTGTCTGAGTGTCTGTATGGTTCGGTGGGGGTATTACTTAGTGCATAGATGCATGAATGAGTGACTCACTGTTTGTATGTGTTGAAGACAGCATGTGTGCAGGACTGTATAGGTGGATGAGTGTGTGTATGAGTGTGTTAGTGAGTGAATGACTGTCTCAATAGTGTCTTTATGAGTAACTACATATGTTTTAAACTAGTATATGTGAGTATTGGTATATATAAGTGAGTATATGTGAGAGTGAGAGATTGGAAGAGTTCCTGTACAAATAAGTAGGTGTTTCTATAAGTGATTGTTTAAGAGAGTAAGTATGTGTAAGTTTCTGTAGAAGTAAGTGTGGTAGTGTGTGTATAACTGTATATGCAAGTAAATGGATGTTTGATACTTTGTTTGCATGTGTGACTATGTGTGTGAGTAACTCTAAGGATGAGTGGCGGTGTGTAACAGGATGTATAGGTGTATGAGTACATATGATGAGTGAGTACATGTATGAGTGACTGTATAGGGACTGTTGGTGAATGAGTGGATGTGTGTGTAGATCTTGGAATTACTGAATAGGTGTGTTGTAACTGGTATTGGTATGTCCATTGTTTTGAAAATGTCAGTTTGTATTTTTGAGTGTGTGTATCAAAGGTTATATTAGGGTGAGAGGAGGTCTGCCACTCTATCACAAGGATGATGTCATCAGTGATGTCATCAGTGATGTCATTTGAGATGTCATCAGTGATGTCATGAGTGATGTCACTGACCATGTCATGAGTGATGTAATATGTGACGTCATCAGCAGTGCATTGTGGGCACGCGAGTTATAGTTAGCTGAACTAACTATAACGGGGGAATTTCTATGGTTTTGTACGAGTGAAATGTCCAACTAACTATAACGCCCCTGAAACCTATGGTTTTTTCAGTGAATCTCTAAGGTTTTTTAAATGCTAATTTCTAACTATAACGTGCCTGAAACCTATGGTTTTTTCAGTGAATTTCTAAGGTTTTTTAAATGCTAATTTCTAACTATAACGTGCCTGAAACCTATGGTTTTTTCAGTGAATATATATATATTTGTTATACTATGTATACATGTGAAAATGTCTCGGTCCGCCTGTTTGCCTCGGTGGCACGGAAAAAATGGGTGGAACTGACGTCAGCACGCCGACGAGGTCCTCTTATGGCTCCGATGACGTCATACGGTGTCGCGAGCGGAGCCGTGCTATTATGACGTCCTCGTTGACGTGGGAGAGCTAGGAAAGAATTTCAGTGGAATGCTGGTGCAGGGGATATTCACCTAAGTGTTCAGGCTAGTCCTTTGGGAGCAACTGTTTATGTTGCCACTCCAGAAACCAAAACCAGTGATCAGAGGGCAGAGGCCCTGCAGATGGCACACGAGGTGGGGTGCCCAGTCGTGTGCACCGGAGGGGCAGCGAAGTAACAAGCACCACAACCCACAAAAAAGGTAACGAGGGCACTGAATAACACAGGATCTTCTCTTTGTATCTGGCAGGAACAACGAAGTTAAAATGCCCTAGTACCAAAATGTAGAATTAGTGCTACAATGGTCTTCAAGAGGACCTGCGATGCCGCTTCTGCCTCCCGTACCCTGGAGGCGGCACATGGGTCACGCGGTACGGTCATACTGCGGTGGGACGCACACTCATTGACCTCTCATGGCACTGCTCCACACTTCAGGGAGGACGCTTTCCATTAGCTATGTTTTCTGATGACGTTTCGCGCCGGCCCCGTCCAACAACAGAACTCCTTTAGATCCAAACAGACTCTTTCACTCTCTCACCGGAAGTGAAACCAGGCCACGCGGACACTTTCACAATACAACAGCCGGGAATGCACTTTTCGGTAAAAAACCACATTCCTTCCTCCTAATTAATCAAATAAACGTCTCACTGAAGAACAGGGGCCAGCTTTGATCGGTAAGCAGCCGTTACAACAACTTTTTTACTTCGCGATACCATTACAACGCATGCATTACCACGCATGCGTTGTACATCGCAAAGTCATTACTACGCATTTTTTTAGAACGCATGGTCATTTACCACGCATGCCTTTACAACAGATTTTGTTGTAAAGGTATGTATGGTAAGTGACCATGCGTTCTAAAAAACATGTAGATGATCCACGTCGTTGTAAGGAAACAGAGGCTGTTCCGTTTCGTCACAACGACGTGCACCGCCCCTCAGAGACGACGTGAAGCAGGAACCACGAGGAGAGAGGAACCACGAGGAGTGAGAGGTAAGGGGGATTGGGCATGGGGTGGGGGTTTCTTTTCTAGGGTTTAGGGTAGTGCAGTGGTGTTTGGGTGGTGTAGGGGGTCGTGCTGGGGGTAGTGTTTTAGGGTTTAGGGTAGGGCAGTGGTGTTTGGGTAGAGTAGGGGGTCATGCTGGGGGTAGTGTTTTTGGGTTTAGGGTAGTGCAGTAGTGTAGGGGATCGTGCTGGGGGTAGTGTTTTAGGGTTTAGGGTAGTGCAGTGGTGTATGGGTAGTGTAGGGGGTCGTGCTGGGATAGTGTTTTAGGGTTTAGGGTAGTGCAGTGGTGTTTGAGTAGTGTAGGGGGTCATGCTGGTTGTAGTGTTTTAGGGTTTAGGGTAGTGCAGTGGTGTTTGTGTAGTGTAGGGGGTCATGCTGGTGGTAGTGTTTTATGGTTTAGGGTAGTGCAGTGGTGTTTGTGTAGTGTAGGGTGTCGGGCTGGGGGTAGATTTAGGGTTTAGGGTAGTGCAGTGGTGTTTGGGTAGTGTAGGGGTTTGTGCTGGGGTAGTGTTTTAGGGTTTATGTTAGTGCAGTGGTGTTTGGGGAGTGTAGGGGGTAGTGCTGGGGTAGTGTTTTAGGGTTTAGGGTAGTGCAGTGGTGTTTGTGTAGTGTAGGGGTTAGTGCTGGGGGTAGTGTTTTAGGGTTTAGGGTAGTGCAGTGGTGTTTGGGTAGTGTAGGGGTTCATGCTGGGGGTAGTGTTTTAGGGTTTAGGGTATGGCAGTGGTGTTTGGGTAGTGTAGGGGGTCGTGCTGGGGGTAGATTTAGGGTTTAGGGTAGTGCAGTGGTGTTTGTGTTGTGAGGGGGTCATGCTGGGGGTAGTGTTTTAGGGTTTAGAGTAGTGCAGTGGTGTTTGTATAGTGTAGGGGGTTTAGGGTAGTGCAGTGGTGTTTGTGTAGTGTAGGGGGTCGTGCTGGGGGTAGTGTTTTAGGGTTTAGGGTAGTGCAGTGGTGTTTGTGTACTGTAGGGGGTAGTGTTTTAGGGTTTAGGGTAGTGCAGTGGTGTTTGTGTAGTGTAGGGGGTCATGCTGTGGGTAGTGTTTTAGGGTTTAGGGTAGTGCAGTCGTGTTTGTTTAGTGTAGGGGGTCGTGTTTTAGGGTATAGGGTAGGGCAGTGGTGTTTGTGTAGTGTAGGGGGTCATGCTGGGGTTAGTGTTTTAGGGTTTAGGGTAGTGCAGTGGTGTTTGGGTAGTGTAGGGGGTCGTGCTGGGGGTAGTGTTTTAGGGGTTAGGGTAGTGCAGTGGTGTTTGTGTAGTGTGGGAGGTCATGCTGGGGGTAGATTTAGGGTTTAGTGTAGTGCAGTGGTGTTTGGGTAGTGTAGGGAGTCATGCTGGGGGTAGTGTGTTAGGGTTTAGGGTAGTGCAGTGGTGTTTGGGTAGTGTAGGGGGTCGTGCTGGGGGTAGTGTTTTAGGGTTTAGGGTAGTGCAGTGGTGTTTGTGTAGTGTACGGGGTCATGCTGGGGGTAGTGTTTTAGGGTTTAGGGTAGTGCAGTGGTGTTTGGGTAGTATAGGGGTAGTGCTGGGGTAGTGTTTTGGGTTTACAGTAGTGCAGTGGTGTTTGTGTAGTGTAGGGGGTCGTGCTGGGGGTAGTGTTTTAGGGTTTAGGGTAGTGCAGTGGTGTTTGTGTAGTGTAGGGGGTAGTGTTTTAGGGTTTAGGGTAGTGCAGTGGTGTTGGTAAACTGAAGGGGGTCATGCTGGGTTCTAGTGTTTTAGGGTTTAGGGTAGCGCAGTGGTGTTTGTGTAGTGAGGGGGTCGTGTTTTAGGGTTTAGGGTTGTGCAGTGGTGTTTGGGTAGTGTAGGGGGTCGTGCTGGGGGTAGTGTTTTTGGATTTAGGGTAGTGCAGTGGTGTTTGGGTGGCGTAGGGGTTCGTGCTGGG
Source organism: Calotriton arnoldi (assembly GCA_963921515.1). Taxonomy (NCBI): domain Eukaryota; kingdom Metazoa; phylum Chordata; class Amphibia; order Caudata; family Salamandridae; genus Calotriton; species Calotriton arnoldi. Next base: position 255,758 of record CAWUFW010002735.1, on the reverse strand, counting down.
GTAGTGTTTTAGGGTTTAGGGTAGTGCAGTGGTGTTTGAGTAGTGTAGGGGGTCATGCTGGTGGTAGTGTTTTAGGGTGTAGGGTAGTGCAGTGATGTTTGTGTAGTGTAGGGGGTCATGCTGGGGGTAGTGTTTTAGGGTTTAGGGTAGTGCAGTGGTGTTTGGGTAGTGTAGGGGGTCATGCTGGGGGTAGTGTTTTAGGGGTTAGGGTAGTGCAGTGGTGTTTGTGTAGTGTGGGAGGTCATGCTGGGGGTAGATTTAGGGTTTAGTGTAGTGCAGTGGTGTTTGGGTAGTGTAGGGAGTCATGCTGGGGGTAGTGCTTTAGGGTTTAGGGTAGTCCAGTGGTGTTTGTGTAGTGTAGGGAGTCATGCTGGGGGTAGTGTTTTAGGGTTTAGGGTAGTGCAGTGGTGTTTGGGTAGTGTAGGGGGTCGTGCTGGGGGTAGTGTTTTAGGGTTTAGGGTAGTGCAGTGGTGTTTGTGTAGTGTAGGGGGTCATGCTGGGGGTAGTGTTTTAGGGTTTAGGGTAGTGCAGTGGTGTTTGGGTAGTATAGGGGTAGTGCTGGGGTAGTGTTTTGGGTTTACGGTAGTGCAGTGGTGTTTGTGTAGTGTAGGGGGTCGTGCTGGGGGTAGTGTTTTAGGGTTTAGGGTAGTGCAGTGGTGTTTGTGTAGTGTAGGGGGTAGTGTTTTAGGGTTTAGGGTAGTGCAGTGGTGTTGGTGTACTGTAGGGGGTAGTGCTGGGTTCTAGTTTTTTAGGGTTTAGGGTAGTGCAGTGGTGTTTGTGTAGTGTAGGGGGTCGTGTTTTAGGGTTTAGGGCCGTGCAGTGGTGTTTGGGTAGTGTAGGGGGTCGTGCTGGGGATAGTGTTTTTGGATTTAGGGTAGTGCAGTGGTGTTTGGGTGGTGTAGGGGGTCGTGCTGGGGTAGTGTTTTAGGGTTTAGGGTAGTGCAGTGGTGTTTGAGTAGTGTAGGGGGTCATGCTGGTGGTAGTGTTTTATTGTTTAGGGTAGGGCAGTGGTGTTTGGGTAGTGTAGGGGGTTGTGCTGGGGGAAGATTTTGGGTTTAGGGTAGTGCAGTGGTGTTTGGGTAGTGTAGGGGGTCATGCTGGGGGTAGTGTTTTAGGGTTTAGGGTAGTGCAGTGGTGTTTGTGTAGTGTAGGGGGTTGTGCTGGGGGTAGTGTTTTAGAGTTTATGTTAGTGCAGTGGTGTTTGGGTAGTTTAGGGGGTAGTGCTGGGGTAGTGTTTTAGGGTTTAGGGTAGTGCAGTGGTGTTTGTGTAGTGTAGGGTGTAGTGCTGGGGGTAGTGTTGTAGAGTTTAGGGTGGTGCAGTGGTGTTTGGGTAGTGTAGGGGTTCATGCTGGGGGTAGTGTTTTAGGGTTTAGGGTATGGCAGTGGTGTTTGGGTAGTGTAGGGGGTCGTGCTGGGGGTAGTGTTTTATGGTTTAGGGTAGTGCAGTGGTGTTTGGGTAGTATAGGGGGTCGTGCTGGGGGTAGTGTTTTAGGGTTTATGTTAGTGCAGTGGTGTTTGTGTAGTGTAGGGGGTCGTGCTGGAGGTAGTATTTTAGGGTTTAGGGTAATGCCGTTGTGTTTAGGTAGTGAAGGGGGTCGTGCTGGAGGTAGTGTTTTAGGGTTTAGGGTAGTGCAGTGGTGCTTGTGTAGTGTAGGGGGTCGTGCTGGGAATGTTGTTCATTTCTATGGCAAAATGAACCCCCTCATTTTGTTCCTTTTTAAATTAAATCTTTTAAGTGTTACCAGTTTATTCCAATCAAGATGGCTTCAGGTGTGCCATAATTTTGTCATAAGTAAGACTGTTAGCTCTCTAGTTGTTCTTTAGAACACTCTGGGAAGCTGCAGTAGAACACAAAGGCATCAACTGACAGGCTGCTCCTGTTGAAATATAACAGGAAGATAGTTGAGATCTCACTTAAAACATGTCCTAATTTTTCTTTACACAGCACTAACCATAATTTCTATGACAAAATGAACCCCATCATTTTGTTCCTTTTTAAATTAAATGTTTTAAGTGTTACCAGTTTATTCCAATCAAGATGGCTTCAGGTGTGCCATACTTTTGTCATAAGTAAGGCTGTTAGTGCTCTAGTTGTTCTTTGGAACACTCTGGGAAGCTGGAGTAGAACTCAAAGGAATCAACTGGCAGGCTGCTCCTGTTGAAATATAACAGGAAGATAGTTGAGATCTCACTTAAAACATGTCCTAATTTTTCTTTCTACAGCACTAACCATAATTTCTATGACAAAATGAACCCCCTCATTTTGTTCCTTTTTAAATTAAATGTTTTAAGAGTTACCAGTTTATTCCAATCAAGATGGCTTCAGGTGTGCCATACTTTTGTCATAAGTAAAGCTGTTAGCACTCTAGTTGTTCTTTAGAACACTCTGGGAAGCTGCAGTAGAACACAAAGGAATCAACTGACAGTCTCTGCCCTTGTTGGATGTACATGTTTTACTGAGAATGTCAGACTTCATTCTCACATGACTGAGAAAGATAATGTGAATTTCAGAAAATATGCTCTCATTTTAGCTTCTGGAGCACCTTCCAAAACTCTATGGGACAAGCATGTGAAAATAGTTTTCTCTCAAACATGATTCATGATATCCCAGCAGAAGGTTTTTCACAGGGTAAAATCACCTTAGAACACACCACAATTCCTGAAATTAGTATGGTACCATCAACAAATGAATTCTAATGTAACTAAAGTCTGTTATCACCCTTTATAGTTCTCCTTTTGGTAACCCTCAAAATCTTTGATTCACTACAATGCATTTCAATGGGGTACTATCATGTATATTGGTCCCAAGATGGCTGCCAGCAATTCCAGGATGAAGTGCTGACAGCCAATCAGATCTCACAATGACATGTGTGGTTAGGCTCCGCCCAGATATATATGTGATTTTACTTTTGATTTTCTCAGGAACTACTCAACGGATTTACACCATTTAACCAAAAGGTATGACTCTGAACCAAGGGCTACCTTTTTGCCAAATTTGGTGTAATTCCGTTAAGCAGTTCGGGCTGTAGCTGCGACTAAAGGTTCCTATGGAAAATTGCATGGGGAAAACACGTTTTGGGACCCCCCTTTTTTCTCGGCCCCCACTTGACAAATCACCCTGAGACTTTCAGGATAGGAGCGGACCGGAGGGGGCCATAAGTTTTGAAAATTTCGCAAAGATTCATCGACCGGCGCCAAAGTTATTGGAAATAGAATGTTGTGAATTTCCTATGGAAAATAGGTCCTAACTATAACTATCTAGTGGCGACCGCCAGTAGATAATATATATATATATATATATATATATATATATATATATATATATATATATATATATATATATATATAAATACAGAAGGAAATCCCCACTCAGGTACGGTGAGAAAAGACGAGCCACTTCGGTTATAGGGATGCAAGTTTGACTTTAATGGCACAAAAGACGCGTTTTGGGGTCTTGGTCACATGACCACGTATAGAGTTCAGGAATTATAAATAGAGACAGCATCAGGCACAACACAACGTGCTAAACAACAATAGAAACAAGCATTTGCAATGCAATTGGTCTCGCCTTTGGGACCTTATATGTATTTAGCTATGCAGCACATTAGCCTGGGTGCTGAAACATCTACTGTTCTTTAACATGGAGGGAAAGTAAGCACCAAACTGCGTGACATGCCAGGTATGGGAACACATGGAGAGAAATATTGTCTTTCAGCGGGAAATGATATAGTCCAAAGCTCTGTTTTTATTATAAAATCAGGGCCTTCGGTGGTCATATCACTGAAAATACAAGCTTTGAAAAAAATATTATCGTCTACGGGAACTCGTGGAAGACAATTTCTATGGACTGGAATCTAGAGGATGTTAAAGTGATTCTGGTATTTTACTGACCTCTGCTGGTCGTTTTCTATCAAGACAGTTAAACAGAGAAAAAAAAGTCCCTAAGCGGAAGCAGACAAGTCCTAGGGCTGATCTCCAGAGCCCAAAAAGTACATACACATATATGTATATAATAAGTATATACTAAAGTATATACAAGGGTCTCGAATGCTCGACCTAAAAAGACTATATAGCAAAAAGTAAATAATGTGTGTCGTTCCATGGAAAGTGCAAACCATATATAAATACACATATAAACCCCAATTCACTGTTAATGATCACAGATTTGATTTGAGCATATGCATATAAATTAAAGGAGTATTTGAGGAATACCTATAATGGGTATTCCAAGATTATTGCTTACATGCTAACAATCGTGCAGCACAAATAAAGCACCATAATTAATAGGCTTCACATATAGTCTAGACAAAAAGTCCCGGGCAACATGCCCTCACAATTGTTGTCACTAATATCGCGTGTGGCAAATTACTGAGAGATACTACTTGATCTATATCTCATACTCACTTGTTATTGATAAGAGATGTATCAAAAAGTAAAGTGCATTACGGGTATAGTACCCATTAATTCAGTCATAATAAGTATAGGCAATGGGCAGTAGAGTTTCTCTGAAAAAATGCTACTAATGCGGCCCTAAACACATGTACGGTGCAGGAACTGGTATTAGTGACCAGATTATAAACTGATTCAAAGTAACTTTAGCTGCAGTGGTCATACAACCTACTGTCATGTAATAGCTGCAAAAAAGGAGAGGTGGTTGTTCAGAGGAACGTCCTCCAATCCCCGGTGCTCTTAACAATGTTACGGTGGCTACTCTCCAATTCGATCTGCTGCACCAAACTGGCTCTGTTAAAAACAAATAAAGAGGGCAATTATCATCAGTTATCTGCCGATTAGTAAAACAGAACAGCATCTACAAATCTCCATTCCTAACGATTACCAAATACCATGAGCTTTGAGATATACATAAATGACTCGTAGAGACAAAAATTTACTATTGCTAGATATGGTAACGTATAATTAAATGAAGGGGTTAAAAAATTGGAACAAAAAAAAAGTGAAATACATAACATTAACCATTTAAAACAACAACTCCTGAAACTCATGGAGTTGGGCCTTGGGAGGACATGAATAATCTACAAGTGTGAATGCAACTCTTCTTCATTATTCATCCCTATGGGAAACATGCTGCCAGCCTGCAAGATGAATCGTGATTCCAGTCTGCGTAATTCCTGGACACGTTTACCTTCTCTTGGGTGTTTAGGTACTGTGTCCAAGCCAAAGTATTTACCAATTGTCCAGTCACCATTGTGGACTTCGTGGAAATGCTTAGCTGTGCTATAACTGAAGTCTCGATTAGTTATAGCCCTCCAATGCTCTAGAATCCGTTTCTTGACCGGGAAGGTAGTGGACCCAATGTATCACTTGTCACACGGGTAAGTTATCACATATACCACAAAGTCAGTTCCACAGTTGATCGATCTAGGGATCCTCCATTGTTTTTTTTGCTCTCTGTAGTGTCACTTCCCTGACACTCTCACTGTAACAACAGGCCTTGCACTTGTTGCATTTGTGAAAACGCCCGCCCTGATCCAGCCACTTTCTCTTATGGGATTTGAGGTGGCTGTTGACCAGCAGATCCTTAAGGGATAGGTTCCTTTTGTACGTAACCGATGGTGCTCCACCTAGTTCCTTCCCTAGCATCGGATCTTGAGTAAGAATATCCCACCTTTTCCTCAGAATCTGTTTCAGGTCAGCTGCCTGGGTGTTGGATGTGGCTATGAATCTTAGAGGGTTTTCACCATCTTGTACCCCACGTTTAGGTTTAGGTAGTTGAAAAAGAGCCTCATTACGATTGATGTCGTCTGCCTTAGCTCCCTCTTTACATAGCATTTTAGTAGAGTACCCTCTAACTTTGAACCTCTTCAGCATATCATTTTTTGTTTTTTCATAAGAGGCTTCAGAGCTGCAGTTGGGCTTTGCTCTGAGGAGTTCCCCATAGGGGATACTCCATCTAAAATTAGGTGGATGGCAACTGGCAGCATGGGGATCGAATTTCCTGCTGTCTGCTTTCTGTAAAGATCTGTGGATAGTTTGCCTTCTCTTACTGTCAGCCTGATATCGAGAAAGTCAATTGTGTCTTGGCTATGTTGCATAGTGAACTTCAAGTTAATGTTGTTACTATTCAGTTTGTTCACGAAAGTGGTCAAATCACATTCCCTTCCCTCCCACACAAAGAACACATCATCTATATATCTTAGCCATAAGCTGATTTTTTGGGTCCAAGGTTCCATTTCATCACTCCATAGAACCTGCTTCTCCCACCAGCCTAACGTTAGGTTGGCATAGCTGGGGGCGAAGCAGGTGCCCATTGAAGTACCCTGTATCTGCTTATACCACATGCCATTACACATAAAAACGTTCTCAGTTAAACAGATCTCGATCATTTGGAGAATCATGCGTGTGTTTTCTAGCAGGTGTACACTCCGTGATTTCAGAAAATACTGGCACGCCCTCAAACCATCAGTGTGTCGTATGCTGGTGTAAAGACTCTCTATACCGAGACAGACCATCCAATGCTCATTCCTTAATGTAAGTTCTGGATTTTCTGTAAAAAATCCTTAGTATCTCTTACATACGAACTCAGATCTTTGACGTATGGGAACAGAAAGTAGTCTACGTAGACTGATGTATTTTTCAGTAAGCTGTTCTTAGAGGACACAATAGGGCATCCAGGGGGGTAAGTTTTATTCTTGTGCACTTTTGGTAAGAGATAAAAGGTGGGTGTCTTAGGTGTCTCATTCTTTAAAAATTGTTGTTCGTCCCTACTTATAAGTTGGTTGTCAAACCAGCCTTTCAAAAAGTCACAGTACCTTCGTTGTAAATTACTCAGATATGACCTGTCAACCCTCTCATAGCATGTGGTGTTACTGAGCTGTCTCAGTGCTTCCTGGATGCATTTGTCTCTATTCATCAAAATGATATTGCCCCCCTTGTCTGATGGTTTGATAACAATGTTGTCATCCTTCTGTAGTGTGGTGATAGCTTTCCATTGTTCCCTAGAGATATTCCTCATTTTGGGTGCTTTGTGTGTAAGTTTAAGGATGTCAAGGATTACAGCTTTATGGAACACATCAATATTGTCTTTGGCTGTCTGTGGTATATACCTGGAGGTCGCTCTGAAGCATGTTTGTGCATAGTCTAGGGGTGCGTCAGGGCAATAAGGAAGACCCAACTTAAGAACCTGTTCTTCAGTCTCAGTAATAACTCTATCAGAGAGATTCATTACCATAAGTTGTTGTGCGTTGTCATTCATTATTGTTTCTTTGTGTTCTGGCCCCTTATTCCCATGCCAGTGCTGTTGCTCTCCTGCGCCATCGTCTTCTTTGGCTTTGGTTCTGCCGCCTCTTCCTTTTCCTTTTGGTTTGCCCCTGAATCAATGTTCGTGGTTTCTCTGTAGGAGGCGCAGTTCCTCAGAAAAAGAAATCTTTTCTCTGGGATTTGATGAGTTGCTGTCAGGAGATTCTTGGTCTGAGGTCAGGTCCATTGTGGATTCGCATGTTCCTTTGTCTCCTATGCCGAGTGCTCTGTCTCTCACCAGGCCGGCTCTCGCCTTATCAAATTTCCTTGCGAATGTTAGTATCGTCAGGTATGGTAATCTCTTTCGTCGCGTTGAAATTTTCAGTGTTTCCTTTTGATGACTTCTTTTTCAAATGTTTTCATTCTTTCTTCAACAGTTGCAAGGACTTTTTTAACTTCATTCTGGTCTGTTTCCTTGTTCAGATCGTCCATCATAGACTGTATTTGTAGCATAAGCTCTTTGTGTTCTTCCCTGGCATTCTTGATTAGGATAAGGAGAATCATTTTCGAGCATGTGTTGGTGTTATCAGTCCATTCCTTGAGCAACTGTGGTTTTGGGCTGTTCAGAGTTGGGATAATAAAAAATCCTCAGCCCTCTGGGTATACAGTTTACTTCCAGGTAGTTCTGCAGGAAGGTTGCTTCCCACCACCTGCTCACCTCTTTACGTCGCAGTCTCTCAAGTACATTTCCCTTCTGTTTGATACTTGATGCTGTTTGTTGTACACCGGGCAGGCTTGTGGCATTTCCCATGCCCTCTGAACTTTTCTTAAAAATAAGACTAGCGGAAGACCCGGCCCTTTAAAATCTCAGTTGCCATTTCTACATGTGTAGCGGTAACGATCCGATGATTGTTCGCACCTCACAACCGCGCACCAGTATTACATATTATATTATGAATCATGTTAATAAAAAAATGACAAATTTTCTTGAAAAAGTAGTCCACCTGTTTTGATGGGTATTCTAATAATGAATTGCTTTCCAATACTGTAGACCATATAGATGAATAACTTGCTTTTTATCTATTTTCAATGTAAATATATATATTGACCATTCATGTTATTGTTTGTTGTGACAATATGCCATCTTGTAGTGCTTCATCTAACATTAGTTGCTAATGCTGCTTCAATTCACATGTAGGTTCATTTTCCAAGCTGAAATAGGTTTTCTTTAATTAATTTATGTATTTGTTTCACATGCCATTAACAATGAGGAACAAACTACCTATCTTATCTGCTGCTTTCAGCACAAAAGTCTAATTGTTAAGCAAACTCCTTAATAATTACAATTCCATTTGCGTTTTTTTGTGTTCTCTTGATCTTAGTTTTTAAAGAAAGCTTTTTGACTTCTGTTAAAACCATTGTTTGCAAATCTCTAATGGATTATTATCTTCCTGGGCTTCCACCTGACTCTTCTACAGAAATGGTAATTGTTCTTATTCTCTGTTTATTTCTAATTTCCTTGCAAAATAACTTTTCCAGTTTAACTTTCTGCAGAATTTTTAGGAACATATTTCAATTTAAAACAAAGTAGTATTTGTCTTCGGTACAAAAGACAATGGGACTGATTTATTGTTGTGCGGACAGCCAAGGGACTGTAGGTTTGGTGTGCTGCCACTGTCTTCAAGCAGATGTACACCAAACTTTTTCAAAAACAAACCACCAAAGCGGGAGTTTGTTCTTGAAAAACAAAAAACCAATGAACTCCACAGACTGATAGTTTTCTCCCAGCGTGTAGGGGTCATTTCTCTTGTTTATTTCTGTTCACGACTGCTGGGTTTTTCCTGGTGGTAAAGGACAAAAAAAAATACATCAGACCATCCATTCTATCAAACCATGTTCATTATCCCATGGACCCTATTTTGTTTGCCTGTTGGAGTAAGCTTTCCATCTGTGGAGCCAATGTGTGCACCGCCGTCAGAAAGATGGCAGTCCATCCAACTTACACTGGAGCAGGCGGACCGAGAGTTTATTATTATTATTATTATTTAACATTTGTAAAGCACATAGCTACCATAGGGCATCCCAGCGCTAGCGGATAGACAGAGGATACGGGTTCAATTTATAGAGAGGATTGGTGGAATAGCCAGGTCTTAAGACGTTTTCGGAAGGGGAGATAACGAGGTTCAGCACGGAGGTGTAGGGGCATTGTGTTCCAGAGTCTGTCAACATTGTAGGAAAATGATCTGCCTCCGCTTCTTACCCTTCTGATTTTAGGTATGACTGCAAGATGGAGATTAGTCGAGCGGAGGCATTTTCCGGGGCGGTAGGAGGTAATGATAGCAGGGCCGTTTCCCCATAAGGCCTTATGGGCTGTACACAGAGCCTTAAATTTTACTCTTTCCGAGACAGGTAGCCAGTGAAGCATCTTCAGGGATGGTTTGGCCGACTTACTTTTTGGCACCCCCAGCAATAATCTAGCAGCACAGTTCTGTGCGACTTGGAGCTTCTTTAAAATCGCTTTGGGTGCTCCTAAGTAAAGAGAGTTTCTGTAGTCCAAGGGCGATAGGACCAAGGCCTGTATCAGGATCCTCCTTGCCCTCATCGGAAGGAGGGAGAGTAACTTACGGAGTAGTCTGATAGTGCCGAAACAGGCCCCAGTTACTCTTACTGCTTGGTCTTCAAACTTAAGGGAGTTGTCAAGCCAGACACCCAGGCTTTTAATCTTGGTCTTCGGAGTTGGGGCAGGGCCCAAGCAGGTGGGCCAAATCCATTTGAGATCCATGCTAGAGGTGTTGCCCAAGAGCATTAGCTCTGTTTATCCTCCATTTAGCTTGAGGCAAGAGTGCTCCATCCACGAGGCCACTTTCTCCAGACAGGTTTCAAAGTCAGAGGGGGCGTTTCGTGGGCCATTGAGGATGATTTCCAGCTGCGTGTCATCTGCGTAGGTGACAATTTTTATCCCATATGGCAGGATGATATCCGCCAGTGACTGCATATACACATTAAATAATGTGGGATTCAGGGAAGATCCCAGTGGGACTCTGCAGCTGATAGCTATGGTTCTAGAAGTCGACTGCCCTGAGAAGACCTGAAAAGTTCTACTATCTAGGTAAGATTGGATCCAGGTAACCGCCTCACCTGAGACACCTCTCCTCCTGAGTCTCTCCAATAGAATGTTAAAATTAACTGTATCGAAGGCTGAACTCAGGTCTAGGAGGATGATGGGCACTGCCCCTCCTTGATCGAGGATCAGCTTAGATTCCTCCACCACTGCGAGCAGGGCAGTTTCAGTTCCGTGTTGAGGCCGGAAGCCTGTTTGGGTGGGATGCAAAAGGTCGTGAATTTCCAGAAAGTCAGAGAGGGTCGAGTTCACATGCTTTTCCAGGGCCTTAATGATCACTGGAAGCAGGGATATGGGGCAATAGTTACCTAGGTCATCAGGGTCCAAGCTGGGTTTCTCTAGTAGAGCCCTCACCATGGCATGTTTCCATGGTGCAGGGACTAAACCGGTAGCAATGGACCGATTTATCATTTCTAGCATGTAAGGAAGTATCACATTTTCTGCCTTACGTAGAGCATGGGGAGGAGCTGGGTCTGGGGGGGCCTGATTTTATTTGAGAGAGGATTTCCGACAGCTTAGCCAGATTCAAGGGAGGAAACTCTTTAAGAAAGTGTTCTAGGCGAAGAGGGGGCTTATCCGTTAAGAGGAGATCACTGGGGCGGGGTGAGCTGGGGAAAGCAGTGTATATGTTTTTGATTTTTCCTAGAAAGAAATCTGCTAGTTCGTTACACCGCTCAGGGGAGGCCTTGAGACAAGATTCTGATCTCAGGAGTTCTAGGAGGTCCTTCGCGATGCGGAAAATTTCCCTGGGGTGTTAGCCGCAGAATTGATTATCTCTTCGTAGTACGATGCCTGGGCAATTTTTATTTCATTTTGATAGTGTTTTATGGATTCTCTATATTTCTGTTTACTCAGGTCATTATAGTCTTTCCTCCATTTCCTCTCCAGTCTTTTACACTCCTGTTTATGTTTAAATGTTTTTATTAGCAGTTTCAAAAGAAGAAAAAAAAACATACCATTAACCAAAGCAATAGTGTGCAATACCATTTCAGCGACATGACAGGGATATAATGCTTAAAAAGAGAGTCATACATTGTGTTCCCTGCCGAGGCCAGGAAGGTGCACATTGCAAGAAAAAGCGTTTGTGTGGCAACCAAGAACTGAACCCCCCCCCCAGGAAAACCCCCAGGAACCCCGTCCGATATCCGTCTACCCCTAAGTGACCCATACATGTCCCCCTGCTCCATGAAGCCCCTTCATCCGCTGGAGGCCTGCGTCTGATCCACCCCAAAGTCGGGTAATCGTAGCACCCTGAGGTATTTGGGTTGTGTGATTTCATTAAATTCTGCGAAGAGTAGTGTCAGGAAAGGTTTCCACAGCTTTTGAAACGATGCCGCCGAGCCACTCAATGTAGCTGATATGCGTTCCATCCCAATGATATGCCAAATGCGGTGGAGCCAACCCACATAAGAGGGGGGAGTAGCCGTCCCCCAATGCGTCAGGATGTTCTGTAGGGCTGCCCCCAATGCCAACCCCATCTGTTTCCCCTTCCTGCTTTTCAGAGGGAATGTAACGGGGTTGGGGAGACCCAGGACCACATACACCGGGAGCCTCGGGATTTCAGTATCGAACAGGTCATCTACCTCGTCCAAGATTCTTGACCAGTAAGCGGACACCATAGGGCATTCCCATAGGATATGTAGTAAGGTACCCTCATTATCGCATCCCCGCCAGCATGTGGGGCTCCGCTGGGGGTTACCCCTGTGGAGGCGCACCGGGGTGAGATACCAATAGGTCGCTATCTTCATAGCGGTCTCGATACTAGCGACATTTCGGGCTGTGTGCTTCGCTCGGTAGTAAATGCCCTCCCAGTCTTTTGCAGACAAATCACCACCCAATTCCAGTCCCCACCTCCGTTGGCTTGTGGTTGCCTGCGAGCTCGGGCCACCTCGAAGCATACCATACAGGTCGGAGATTAATCCCTTATCTGCCGTTTTTGTGATCAACCATTTCTCAAACTTGGTCAATTTGCGACTGCCCTGTTCACGCACTCCAGGCTGAAGGACCCAGTGTCTCACCTGCATATACCCCAATCTATCAGTGTCCGGAATCCCATATTCTTGCTTCAGTTGGTGGAACGGGATCACCCCCGTAAGGTCAAATAGATGACCCACCGAGCGACATGAGGCGTCTCGCCAGGCCTGAAACGCACTGTCGGGTAGCCCGGGAGTAAAATCGCTGTTACCAAATAAGGGGGTCAATGGGGAAGGAAAGGTCATGAGGTGCCTGGAGGTCGCCACCCCATCCCAGGCCGCCAACACCGATTTGGTGATCGGGGAGCCCAGCAATCCATGCGGCCGCTGCGCCCTCCGAAGGAAGGGGACCTTCCACAAGGGAATACCCGCCAGGGCCCTGTCCTGGAAGAGCCACCTTTTCTCGGACTCCGGCCTCGCCCATTCCACCAGATAGCGCAGTTGGGCCGCTTTGTAGTAAGTGAGAAAGTCAGGTATCCCGAGGCCCCCATGTTCGGGCTTCATATAACTAAGGGCCTTGCGCATCCGCGGTCTCTTCCCGGCCCAAACAAATCGATTGACGTGTCGCTGTAGCGAAGTGAGCATACCCGCAGGGGGTTGGGCTGGTAGAGTTTGAAACAGATAAAGCGCCCGGGGTAACAGTGACATTTTAACTGCGGCCACCCGGCCAAGGAGAGATAATTGGTGTTTACTCCAAGCCCCCAGATCCTTTACTGCTTGACGCAGCAACCTGTCGTAGTTCAGCTGGACTGTCCGTTGGACCATCCGTTGGACCGTCGCCGCCACTTCGAGGCCAAGGTATGGGATTGTCTCTGTCACTCTGATGTCCGTCAACCAGGCATCCGCAGCCGTCCGCGGAGTCTGTGCCGGGGGCGCGGCCGAGCCGAGGAGTAGTGCCTGCGACTTGCCTACGTTGACCCGGAAGCCAGAAACTTGACTAAAATCGTGTAGCTCCGCCATGAAAGCCGGGAGGGAAGTTCGAGGCACCGCCAGGGCCGCCAGCACATCATCAGCATATAGGCTGATTGGGTATGTTTCCCCTCCAAACGGGATCCCTTTGATAGTCTGATTATCCCTTACCCGCTGCGCCAAGGGCTCAATGTATAAAGCGAATAAGAGCGGCGACAGCGGGCAGCCCTGTCTGGTGCCCCGCTCAATAGTAAATGGTGGCGAAGAAATACCATTCACCCTAATGCAAGCCGTAGGGCCGGTATAGCAGCAGCCCACCCATTCCCGGAACCGTTTCCCAAGGCCGAATTTCTCCATGGTTTGCCCCAAAAACCCCCAATCCACTCGGTCGAACGCTTTTTCCGCGTCGATCGTAAGCAGAAGTGCGTCCATTCACGTCTGGTGAGCCTTATCCACCAAGTGGAGCAATCGTTTCGTATTATCGCCACATTGGCGGGACTGAATAAACCCCGCCTGATCAGGTTCAATCAAGGACGGCATACAGGGACCCAGGCGTGACGCAAGAATGCCGTGAAGATCTTAAGGTCTAAATTCAGTAGGGAGATCGGGCGGTAGGCGCCGCATTGTTGCCTATCCTTGCCGGGTTTGGGTAGCACCACAATTGCTGCTGCTAGCATGGTGTCTGGGATCCGGTTTGAGCTCCCGAATTAGTTAAAAAGCCTGGTCAATATCGGTGCTAAGGTATGGCAGAACTTCTTATAAAATAGAGAGGAGAATCCATCCGGGCCCGGGGATTTGAGCAGTTTCAGGCGCGAGATCGCCGTAATGACCTCTTCTACCCGAATAGGGGCGTCAAGGGATTCCACCTGAGTGGGGGACAGTTCAGACACAGACATCGACTGCAAGTATGTCGTTGCAGCAGAGCTGGGTCGAGGCTCCGCGGAATAGAGAGATTGATAAAAGTCCTGGAATTCCTGCGCTTTCTCCGCGTCGCCACTAATTTCTCCCCCCCCCTTTCTCGCTCCGGAGTGAGGGAACATGCGCCTTCTGCCTTTGAGCCCTCAACCGGTGTGCAAGGAGCCGGCCCGTACGGTCGCCCCCTACATAGTAGGAATGTTTCAGGCGGACCGCCGCGTATTCCGCCCTGTCCAGGTCGAGGGCAGCCAGCTGGGCCCTTGCTGCTTTTAGCTGTCGCCAAATCCGAGGAGCCCCTGTCCTGCTGTGTATCCGTTCTAACTCCGTCACCTGTGATGTTAATGTGGCTCTCACCTCTCTGCGCTCCCTGTTGTGTGCCGCCGCTATCCCAATAAGCTCCCCCCGTACCACCGCTATCAAGGCCTCCCACAGCGTCGTAGTAGCAATGTCAGGTGTATCATTTACAGTGAGGTAGTCTTTAATGCATGTAAGGAGTTGCTGCTCCACCTCTGTGTTGTAAAGCATGTTTTCCTTGAGGCGCCATCTACCAGCCCGGTGTGTGTTCGAGTTCAACATGACCTGGACTAAGAGGACATCATGATCCGAGAGGGCCATAGGTTCTATACCTACCTCCCGCACTGCTGCATTAACCTCCCCCGTCCCTACGAAGTAGTCCAACCGGGCATGGGACTTATGGGCATGGGAGTAGAACGTGTATTGCCGGGATGTAGGATGTGCCACCCTCCAAATGTCCATCAAGCCCATTTCCCGCAGCCACCTCCTCCCTTCACTTGATAGTTCCCCCCCCTGCGAATAGGTAGCGTGGGACCTATCCATACCGGAGTCCATAACTATGTTGAGGTCCCCCCCCACTAGTGTCATGCGTCCCTGTGGAGCCAGTACATCAGCTAGAGCAGCCCGAAGAAAGGGCTCCTGCCCTGAGTTAGGGGCGTAAATGGAACCAAGCACCAGAGATTGAGTCCCAAATTGAAAAGTGTAGGCCAATAATCTTCCCCGTATCTCCGCCACCTTACCCTGCACCGCCCCTTTACATCTCTTAGAAACAAGTATGGCCACACCAGCTTTCTTCTCCCCTAAGGATGAAAAATATTGGAAGGGGAAAGCCTTAGAACGCATGCGGTGGACGTCCCTGGCCAGGAGATGCGTCTCCTGAAGAAGACACACATCCGCCTCCATATTCTCCAAGTATGATAATACTGCGCGCCTCTTCACTGGGTTATTAAGCCCCTTTACATTAAGTGTAAGGATTTTCACAGGCTTCATGTCAGGGGGGATAAAAAGCTGCGCATTCTAGTTGGAGCCCCTGAGGGGGACCTCCTCCCAAGCCGAGAGGGCTATAGTGGATGCGCGGGGAATGCCAAGAGTGGTGTAATGGTAAGAGCACTGCCACTTCAGGGGTCTCCAGTATGTCATGCCTCCCATGAACCTGGATATCGGACGTCCCACCCCCACCCTAACCCCAACAAACCCAACAAAAGAAACCATACATAATGTCCAGAAGCCGCAGTTCGGAACCGCGTCTCCTCAGTGAAATAGTCAGTGGGGTGCATCTGTGGCCAGCAAAGTCCCGCCCGCCCCTGCCCACCCGCCGCCCCCGGCATTGCTCAAGTACACTTATCTGACCCCATGGCTGATCAAGCGTCGGCCCCAAGGCCGGAGTCCACCGCCAGGGAAGCCAACACTGCTCGACGCTCCTGCGCTATTGTCTCAGGGCTCGGCCGAGGGGGAGTCCCAGACCTGCGCCCGCCCCCCCGCTCTCTGCCATCGATCTCGTCGGTCCTTCTTGTGCTGGCGGGGAGCTTCGTCCGTCGTGTCGCATTCAATGTCTAGAAGCCGGCATGCCTCTTGGAGGGAACGCAATTGCCTCAGCCTGCCTTCCCACTTGAAGATTATGCGGAATGGGTGCCCCCACGAGTAGGAGACACCCTGGTTGCGAAGAAAGGTCGTGACCGGTCGGAAGTCCCTGCGTTTCTGGAGAGTTGAAGCCGCCAGATCCTGATACAATGCGATGGAGTGGCCTCGGAAGACCAGGGGCTGAGCCTTGCGCGCCTTGCGCAGGATTAGTTCTTTGAGTTGGTGATCCGTCAAGAAAGCCAGAATATCAGGGGGGGGGGCGCAGGGGCCTTGCGCTGCAAACCGACTCTGTGGGCCCTATCGATTTTAATAACAAAGTCCTGGGGTTCCTGTAGCACGTGGCGAAACAGCTCCTGAAGATACCCATTGATGTCAGTATCCTCTTCCTTGGGCGGTACGCCCCGCACTCGAATGTTGTTCCTGCGGGAACGGGTTTCCAGGTCCTCCGCTTGGGCCTGGAGATCGAGCTGTTGGTCGTTCAGGCGGATCACCTCCTGTTGTAGGCGTTCGACTTCCTCATCCCGAGAGTGTTCGTGATCCTCCATGGTCGACACCCTTTCACCCACTGCATCCAGGTCTCTGCGCACCTCCTTCATTTCGTCGGCGAACTCTTTTTTAAGGGCGTGAAGGTCGTCTCTCAAGGTTGAAAACAGCTGGGTGAGGAAGGCACGCATGACCGGTTCGTCTGCCTGTTCTGACTCCTGTCTCTCAGACTGGGCCGGCGAGACACGACCCTCGCCGCCCGCTGAACTCGACATCTTGGCAAACAAGTCCTTCACTGTCCGGTCATCTCTCCCCTTCTCCTTGTCTTTCTCCTTCCTGGCCCATGTGGTGGACATTTCGGGGCCCCCAACATGAGGGCGAGAAAGCCCAGGACAGATGGTGTCCAAAGGGGGCCCGGGCGAGTGCTCCTTATGTGGAGCAGGCCGCTGCGAGCTGCTCTCCTCCCCCTTGTAGCCCTTGCGAATCGAGTACGTGGAGGGGCTGAGCTGGGGTCCCCAGTCCTATGAGGACCCCTGCCAAGGCCTAAACAAAGCGGGGCAGCGCGCCGTCCAAGCGCCCCCAGCCCAGGACCGGATCCGCAACTCGCCTCCACTCTCAAGCGCCAGACGTGGCCGACTGTTTAGCTGCAGGCTTGGGGTGGGCTCCTCGACTTTCACCTGTACCTGGGTGATCTCCGGGCCCCCGGCGTAGTCTTCATGTAACCCCGCTTGGGGATACCACTGTGCGGCTCAGTTAGCGGGTGAGCCCCTAATCCGGGCCCCCCACCGCTCCCCGGGCAGCGTCTGGTCCCCACACAGGGGGCGCGGTCTTCAGCGCGATGTAACTCCAGTCATCAGGCTCAAGGGGCCCCCCACGCTCCTCAGACCCTCAGCAGGCCGCCGGGCCCCTCACCTCCATTCGCGCTGATCCCAGGGTCCTCTAGGCGCAGCGCCTCCAGTGCTCAAACCAGGCTTCCCGCGCCGCCCGCAGCTGGGGGATGCTAGCGCTCCAGTCCTCGCTCCGTTCCCTTTTGGGGCTCCGCTCTTCCGCCTTTCTGCACCAACCAGCCGATGCCGCTCCGGCCCCCGCCGGAGTCAAAGCCAATGCGCACGAACTCCCGGGAGCAGACAGCACCCAGGTCTGGGCTCCTCCCTCAGTCCTCCGGCTCGGTCCGGGCCGCCATTTTGTGCTGCAAGGCCCTCACACAACTCCAGCCGATTCGGGCAGCGCCTGTCGCCGTCGGGCGTCTCAAGGCACTCTCCGGAGGTCCCGCGCCTATCCCCTTCACTATCCGGGGTTTATAACTCGCGGTGATGCCGGGAAGCCACTCGGCGGGCCGACGGGAGCGGGGAGACGAACGGGACACGTCTTACCCGCTTGCCATCTTGGCAACGCCCCCTACACTCCTGTTTAAATGATCGTAGTTTGGGGGAGTACCAGTGTGAGCGTTTATCTCTCACTTTATGGCAGGGTTTGGCTGGAGCAACCATGTCCAGTGATGCCTCGATCCAGGTGGTGAAGTTTTCTGCGGCTGAGGTAAGATTTAGGTTGGTTTCGGGTTTAAGGTTTTTGAGGGTTATGATCCAAGCTTCTACTGACAGTTTTGCCCAGGGCCGGACTCTCCTGATGGTACTTTTTGTACCTGGGGGTTGGGGTGGGGAGTTAATATAGATGGGGATCAGGAAATGCTCAGACCAGGGCAGAGGGGTGGAATCGCCCACCGACAGTTCATTGTTGTTGGTAAAAACTGGATCAAGCGTATGGCCTACTCTATGAGTAGGGCCTGTGACTTTTTGGAGGAGTTAAATCGCTAGTAGGTCCTGAATCAGATCTGAGGCATCAGCCTTGTTAGGGTCATTGAAGTGCAGGTTGAAATCCCCCAAAAGAGTAATATTTGGGGAGGTACCTACTAGTGTAGCTGGTACATCTGGAAGGGATTTGAGGAATTGCCCAAGTCCACCAGGCGGGCAGTAAATGAGAACTCCGGAAAGGGAGTGGACAGCAGATGGTGAGATAGTAAAAGAGACACTCTCACAGTCGGCAATAATATTAGGTTCCACCCGACATTTGAAGGTGCTTTTATGTATTATCGCCACACCTCCACCTTTCTTTTTATCGCGGTCTTTCCGCTGGATATTATAGCCAGCAGGGAGGGTTTGCACCAGAATTGGTTCTGACTCATTATGAAGCCAGGTTTCAGTTAGGAATAATATATCTGGGGCCTCGTCTTCCAAGAGCATCTTCAGCTCAAGGGAGTGTTTTGGTAGAGATCAACAGTTTAAAAGAAACATTTTAAGTGTGTAGGGGTGTTGAATCCTGGGGGTCTCTCTAAGAGAGGGCAAAAGCTAAAGGTACAATTGGTGCATTGGAGCTCCTCACTAAGTAGGGGCATAGATTGGCAGCATTTATGATGGCAGGGGTTCCTTAGCTTTAGTAGTTGGCCACGCTAATAGGCTATTTTACCTATGGGTTGCAGGGCAGGGGTTCTGGCCCCTGGTCCCGGACGGGGGTGGGCGGGCGCAGACGGGCTTGCCTTAGGCGCACCTTCGGCACGCCAGCCATGCGCCCTCTGCGCACGTCCACTGCGCGTCTACGCTGTCATGCGGCTAATGAGGCTGCAACCCGGAAGTTCGCCCCTGGACTCCACCTCAGACTCCGCCCCCCTCCTCCCGCTCCCTCCACACAAATGGAAACCGCGGTGGACCGGGAAGCGGGCGGGGTCAAGCGGACAAACAGAGGCAGGTATGTGCAAGTATGTGCAAAGTACAACAGTACAACAACTTTAAAATAGTTAAAAGAGAGCAGGTAGCTTACAATTAAAAGAAAGGGACAGGACAAGAAAGTCTGTGCAGTCGCTGCGCGTCCGCGCTGTCATGCGGCTAATGAGGCTGCAACCCGGAAGTTCGCCCCTGGGCTCCACCTCAGACTCCGCCCCCCCTCCTCCCGCTTCCTCCACACAAACGGAAACCGCGGTGGACCGGGAAGCGGGCGGGGTCAAGCGGACAAACAGAGGCAGGTATGTGCAAGTATGTGCAAAGTACAACAGTACAACAACTTTAAAATAGTTAAAAGAGAGCAGGTAGTTTGACAGACAGTTTACGCCGACAAACCTTCGGGCCCAATGTCATTTGTAACACCTACTCCATATTACCTATTAACTGTTTGAGAAGATGTTAAACATTAGGTCCAGCTTCTTGATCCTCCATTCGATCCACTTCTAAAGAAATTGTGCCCCCCACAAAAAAAAAATGTTTTTTTCTCTTTAGTAAGAGGGCTCTTTCTCCTCCTTGGTTCTAAGTATGGTTTTCCTTGATGCATCTGATCCTGAGTGCTGCTCCATTGTTAAAGATTGTTTTTTACTCCCGTTTATGCTGCGTATGTTTCCACCAAACTGTTAGAATCGGAGGCGAGTTTCCTCAATTTACTCGTCTCTGGTTTTTTTGGTATTGTTCTAATTCAGTTTCCATTTCATCAAGAAATGTCTTAAGTCTTTTTTAACTTATTGATTTTCCAAAAATGTTTTTATTTTACCAGTATTAAACATTAAGGTATCCCTTTCTTTCACAGGTTTCTCAATAGAAACATGTTTAGGTCAAATGAACATTATTTGAGAATCAAGCTCAGAAACATGTATTGAGTCATGCACCAGTTTTTTGGTATAGTCTTTGAGTCTTTGCACAATGATCGGGACCTTCTGGCCATGTGGAATTAATTTTAATTGTAGGGTACTCCACCAAAGTTACTGTGTTTAGTTGCTGATTAATGTTTTAGTTTTAATACATATTCAAAGTGTTTCAAATTTGCTTGTACCTTCAGTTTTGTAGAGAGAAGCTCGCTAATGTGTCCCCATATATTTCACCTCATCCTCTGCACAGCCAAATACTCAGGCTTATGTACTTGCATCCTCACCTTCTTTAGTTGCCATTTTTTAAAGTGGAGGCTGAGAAAGTTTATAGGGAATCCAAAAAAGTAATAAACTGTAACTCTTTGCCTGCATGGCTTTTAATCAGACAAAGAATATTTATATTATTTTCCAGTTCTGTCTCAAACCTACTGATCCCTTTAGGTTGGACGCTACTCTATCTTTATAGTGTGGTCTTTTCTCCACTCCTTAGGTACACTTGTCTGTATGGCACAATTGTACTTTTCATTTAAGTATTTTACTATTTATTACATTTATTTTAAAAATGCTTCTACATTCACATTCGTTATCATATGAATTCATCTTCATCAGGTTACCACTTTAAGTTAACGAATGTTCCTCAACATATTTCTGAAAAAACAACAACCCTTTACAGAGCTAAATTTTAGCTCCCTCACCCACTTTTTAAGACTAAAATTTTAGTATGTTTAAGCCTGCACTCCAATTTTGCATTTCATTGTGCAGTATGATCTTAGGTGTACCTTCTCTCACTTCCATTACTACCAGGCAGTTCACCTGCTCATCTTTTCTGGTCTCTTATACGCCCATGTGACATTTTCTGTATTTCTTTTATGTCTGACTTTTTGGTATGTTATTCAAGGTAACAAGAGAAATCAATTTCCTCCTTTTGTCGTATAGTTCCTATATTACCCATACAGGATCTGCGCGTTCTGATAACATAAACTGTAGGATTGGTGGCAGACTGGCTCTGAGCACCCACACCGAGAATGTTAGCCTTTCTGTTTTAGCTAGCTCACAGTGCCACTAGAATCTCCTCTTATCGGGGAGAGAATAGTTCTGGCAACCTCAGAACATGACAACCCTGATCCCCCAGGATCGTGTAAACAATATACTACTTTTCGCTCAGTCACTCGTGCTCACTTATTCGGTCTCAGAGAGTTACACAAAAGAAGCAGTCGGGCGTGTTACAATAAGAATTTATTGCACAGTTGTTCTTCTAGTGTAAAATAGATGTGCTGCAACAACCGTTAGACAGTAGCAGATATATATGATTAGCAGTACAGTGAAAATAAAAGGATAGTATAGTTCTACCATCTTGCAATAATCATGAATACATAGATGAATATAAAATGCATGATATAAGTGCGCGTACTCCTACGATGCCTATCTAGATGTACCTAAGTGTACCTAGCATGTGAGTAGGTGTGAAGCCAAGAATCCCTCTAGGATTTAGTCTAACCCGATTACCTGAAGTGAGAATGTGGTACCCCATCCTGGTCTTGAGTTGGACACCCCGCGAGGGATGTGTTAGACCACTGTCAGCTGGAGCGTCTGCATGCAGGAGCCTCAGCGTCTCTGGTCAGTGTGTCGGCCTGGAAGTCTCGGTTCCCTCTGCTAACCCTAGCAAGATGTGCTGTATTTATACAAAAAGTATCTAGGGTTTCTTTGTCCCTTGTTTCTTGTATTAGCCATTGTTGGATTTGAGGATGACGTATGGGATGAACCTTGTACGTAGATAATATGCAGGTGGTGTAGCCCCTGCCTGGTTTCCAAGAACCCTCATGAATATTCATTCATACTGTATGAGTTCATTGATGAAGTTATAGGACGCTATTGTTCAGGGAAAACCCTCCTTCCGCGCCCAGGACTAGAACGAGGTAAAGGCTCAATCCTAAAGGCTCATTACTGTAGTATAAGGGAAATAATGTAGGTGAAGGTGTATGATATTATCCGGGCCTATATTAGGGTACCTATATGAAACATAACGCCCACTCCTCTTCCGAACAGGCAACAATGATAAAAATGCTAGCGAACTACTGTTTTTACTAGGTAGCAGCGCATAAAACTATCAGTGAGCTTCATAAAATATTGTCATTAAAACCATTTAAAAACAGTCTAATCGGGGGGGAGAAAAAACTATTTTCGAAAGCTAGTATTGGAAATGTCACTTTAAGCCAAAGTCCTAGTAGAGTTTGTTTATATAAGCCGAACTACTACACGCGTCAGAAGGCCATGCTTTTCCAGCGAAAGTATCAATTTTAGGAAGTGTTCCAAATTTAGTTGAGTTTTGAAAGCCAAAAAGGAAAAATTCTGAATTATTTCCCAGCACACGATAAGCCAATTATAGATTAAGTGTCCTGGCTGGGAGACGCAACATCGTTGTTGCTTGCCGCTGCAGAGGACGGTCCCTGTAACACCTCGCAGAGTACGTCAATGGAGCACAGATGATATTCAGAACTGCCAATAGCTGGTGCAGAGGCAGCTGGTGCTGTAGTCGATACCTGAGTGCTAGTGGAAGAGCTGATGCTTAACCCAGTTGTAGTAAAAGGCACCTGCGGGTTCTCGAGGAATACAGCCATCAGTATAGGAATATGCTGGGGACATTGCTGAGCATGGGACCTCACGGGTTCCATCCTGGTATTCAAGTCCGTAGGCGTGTCCGATGCAAGTGTCAGACAGAAATCCAACACGATTCTTCTCCGCAGAACAGGCATCGAAGAACAGGTAAGATGCAGTCCATCCAGACTGGTCTAAACGATAGGAACCAAGAGGCGCTCAGTCCCCGCAGGCGAGGTGTGCCCAGATGTTGTACCATGCGTTCACGGTATTTACGCTCCAGGAGTGCTTTTGCCATCTCGTTGGTGATTGGGCCGTCCATTGTGTAGCAGAAAAATGACAATCAGGATACCTGCTATTGAGAGCAGAATCAGCGGAAGACCTCCAAAAATGCTTCCCAATACGAAGTGTATAAAATTTGAAATAACTCCGAGGATTGTCTGAAAGGTGCTTAGAAATCCTGACCCTATGGTCTTAAATAGGTGTACAATACCACTCGTATCAGACATATTAATGATATGACCCACCATTTCTGCTAAATGAAAGGGGCAGTTTGTACGTATAAGTGCCTGTATCTCAGTTGAGGTCCTTGCGATTTGAAGATCAAAGGTCTCTCGAGCGGAGGTTAAGGGTAAGGTTTGCTGTAAAAGCATGGCTTTCAGTCTGCTCAAAGTATCAAACTGTATAAAGGAAACATTCAATGAAGGCCATAACGGCGCCTCCCTGACTGTATTTACTGGGGGAAACACTACTTGCATACAGCAAGTAACCCTGGAGTTCACAGTGACCAGATAGACAATGCCCGGAAGCATCCCACAGCAACCTTGATCGTTCAGCATCAAGTAACTCCCATTCGAGAGCAGCCTGAATACCGGAGTAATCACGGCCACTGGAGTCCCTTTCATGTGGCAGGACAAGTTCGCTACTGAACCATTACAAGCTCCGTGCAGGGAAGTATCCTAGCACATTAGAGAACCGCTTAAAGCGTTCTTGCAGTTTGTACCGCTTAGAAACACTTCTCGATCCCCACTCCGGAATCAAAATCTGTACGGTAATTCCCAAGATTCCTTAATGTATTCCTTACCCAATTTTTCATATTTGACTGCCTGCCTTTGCTCAAGGCAATATTGAAACTGAAAAGTAGTGACCGGTAGAGTTATGTGGCCATGGATTAGCCATTCCGTTGATGGTGATTCCGCTTCCGTAAATGGTAATCTATCCAGCTTTTCAATGCGCAACATTGTATATTTTGCTCCCCTTTGTGCCATTTCTACCTGTTTATCTGTTAGATTGTATTCAGAAAACAGAGACGTACTGTTGATAAAACACCAAGGCACATAGCCTTCACGCAAATATTGCAGTGTCCAGCTTATCAACATAATAGAACGTAACTGAGATTGCCCGTGTTGTAATATGGCCAAATCTTGTTCCAGTATGTCTATCGCCGAAGATACAATGTTGCCTAAGGAATATATCCTGGAGGTCAAAGTTGTTAACCCATTATCTACTACCGCTAATGCCTTCTCTAAGTTAATACGGTCTATTTCCCGTATTCTCTCTGCGGCCTCTTGTTGGGATATTTTCCAATTTTCATTGTAGGCAGCATAAATGCCAGCATATATGAAACGTTTCTGACATGATTTCCTGGGACCTAGTAAAAAATCCCTAAGATCCATGTCATGTATGAGTGAGGTTTCTAGCCAATCAAGGCACAACTTCCCAACACTGTAGGATGTCACTACCCCTGGATGTTCTCCTTGTACATAGCGTGGGTCTGACCTATGGATACTGAACCCTTCGGTGGTACCCCAGAATCTTTGCTGACATCTGTTCGTGTCTATGAGCCAAACCAACCATCCTCTCCAATTAGGATCTGATCTATTGTACCAAAAAATGTCATCTACTTCTACCCCTTCTTGTGAAGTTGAATTCTGCCACCCGTCCATCTGTGATGGTGTTGGAAACCGAGGTGTGTTCAGGTCCTCGTTCTTGGCTAGTCCAAGAAACGATGTCTGTTGCACAGTGTCATTTAGGAATATCATCTGCTGTGGAATGAGGCATGCTCTAAATAGCGCTTCTGTTCCCTGGACTTGCCAGTCTCTAGAACCCCAGACTGATTTTAAGTCTATTGTGTCCTTCCATAGGTCAAAACCCTGTTCAGACAATCGGGTGATAAAGGAAGCAGAGTATATCTGTTTGGTGTTTGTCAACATAATTTTCAGTGCTGATGTCGGTGCAACCTTGTAATAATACGAGGTCGGGTCAGTGGTGTTAAACCCTGAAAAATATGAAAACTTCTGTGCAAATGTATGCAAACTACCTTTTGGTGGTGTAGGGCAATGTTCCCACTGGTGGTACTCCAAAAAAATTCTAGGTGATATAGATTTGTGCAAGAAATGATGACCATAATGTTGGTAACAGTACAAAGTGTCATAGTTTGAAGTACCTTCTAACATTTCAGTGTTCGGAAATGCAGCAGTTTTCTCTAAATCAGACAACATGTTATTAATAGTTTCAGAGTCCCAATCATCAGAAAATGTACTGGAGGTAATAATATCACTCAATGAAATTTTAAATAGATGAGAAATTTTTAAAAGTTCAGTAGGACTGAATATATCGAAATCAACCTTGTCCCAGACTATACCATCCGGTATGGGAACTGCTGTAATGTTCACTGATGACAAGTCTCTTTGTTCACGATGTGAGGACTGATGTGGCTTCAGAATCAAATTTACTGTTTCGGCTGCAGGTCTTTGTTGAAGGTATCGTCCATTAATAAGCATGCTAAAAGTTATAACTAAGCCTAGCCAGAAAAGAAAGAACAGTATCCCAGTAATTACCCAGAGTTCTACCCAAGGTGATACCAGGTAAGTCTTTTTGAGAAAGTTCAGAAAGTCCGTAATCTGCTACTTGCGTGTTTGTTGGGCTGGTGTCGTTTCTGGTTCACTTGGATCCAAGGAAAACGTATCAAAGTTCATGAAGTAGCCAGAAGCAGTTCGATCAATTGTTGGAATTGCATCGGGATTTGTTGAAATCGTAGTTTGCTCTTGTCCAGGCATGTTGACGCAGACATCTGTATTAGGTCTTATTGCAACTTGTGTGTTATTTTGAGTTTGATTTTGAAGTTGAACTTCGGGTTCAAGGGAAACGAGTTCCATAGCATTGTTGCATAGTCCTTCATTCCGTACAGGAGGCTCTTTGAACGTGATGAGTCTTTCTGTCTGAACTTCTTGGATTGTAGCTTGAGGGGGGCATCTGCTACAGCGGAGTCCACGAGGCCTACTGTTCAGTATCGGCCACATAGTGTGGTTTGATTAAGTCGATTGAGACAAATCGTTTCTCCTTTTTCCCGGCAAGAGGCGGCAAAAGCGCAATTCTTGTTCCTTGAACTGCTAGGACAGGTACAGGCTTTCTGTATGATGGTCCAAATTCTTTTTTGTCCGCTATTTTCTTTCTGAGCAGATCCCCGACTTTCGGGATCCAGACAGGTCTTGCTGTGACTGCCTTGACTTCCCCAGTGGTGGTCTGTTTCAGGAGGACGTTACTTTGTTGTGTCCTGGATTCATTTAGATCCTGTAAAACAGCCAAACGATCATGGATATCAAATGGTTTCTCATCCGCCACTGCGCCTTCACAATCAAGATCAGGTACCCACATTCTTGTCCCAAATAGGACCTCGTAAGGAATGACACCCACTAGAGAACTACTTGGCTGGTTATTGAGAGCTCGCTGTACCCCATATATGTGATTGACCCAACTACCGCCCTTGCCTAATACCCTAGCTGTTAAAGATTGCTTTAGGTCCCGGTTCTTCCTCTCCACAACCGAATTTCCCTCAGGATGGTACGGAGAGGAGTACCGCAATGCTACGCCCAAACTTTCCATGGCCTCTTTGTAAGCCAGAGAGCTAAATGCCGGGCCACGGTCAGAATGTAACGTGCCAACTGTGTATGTCCTGATAAAGAATCGCAAATCTTTAATAACAGTTTGAGCGTCAGCCGAGCGCTGAGGCCAAACCCATAGGAATTGAACATGAATCCACTGCAACCATGATATACTTGTAAGCCCCATCTGATTGTAAGGGGCCGCAGTGGTCCAGATATACACAAGCGAGAGGTCTGTCTGATTTTAATAGCGGTGTCTGTGCCGGGCTTGCTATGGTGGAGCCTTTCATCTGCTGGCAGATGTCACATTTCAAGACTTAGGGCCATATGTATCAAGCCTTTTTCCCGTTTGCGAATTGGAAAAAGCCTTTTGGGATGTATCATCCCAAAAGGCCATCGCAAAATAGAGAATTGCAAAATCTGCGATTCTCTATTTTGCAAATGCAATTAAGGAATTGCAAATTGTGATTCCTTAAATGCAATTCTGGAAGCACCAGAAATTTGCTATTTGGCCTTAAGGAATTGCAAATTACCACCAACTTCAAGTTGGTGGTAATTTGCGATTTTCTTTAAAAAAGCACCTTTTTGATTTTTTAAAAGTGCTATATGTCGCACATACATGCCCTTAGGGCATGTATGTGTGCAAAATGTGCACACATGCATATTTCAGGGGTGCAACAGGGTGTCCTTTTGGCACCCTTGCAACCTTGAAATTGCATCTCAATTTGCGATTCTCTAATTGGTAATCGCAAATTGAGAATGTCTTCCCATTCTTCCTATGGGCCTCCTAGCCCATAGCAATGAATGGGAATATATTCCTTATTTGCGAATCTCAATTTGCGATTCGCAAATAAGGAATATGTAGGATTCGCAAAATGTTTAGCAAATCCTTCATACATTGCATTTTGCGATTCTCTAATTGCGATTCGCTAAAAATCGCAATTTGAGAATCGCAAAACTCTTTTTTGATACATATGGCCCATAGTCTTTAGTTTGCTTTGTTAGACCTGGCCACCAATAGCGCTGTTTCAACAATGAAATAGTCGCTGTAACGCCTGTATGCGCAGAGCCCAAACCCTTGTGTGCTGCAATAATCAAACCTTGCTTACGATCCATATTTGGTATTACTCTGTCCCCCACTCCAGGAATCTGAGCATATGGAATGTTGTTTGCATCTAACTTGTAGGGGTACTTGAGTGGAAATTTCTCTGGTACTGCTGAGCTGCCCTTGCGTGAAGCAATGACAGCAACCATAATCTTACCGTCTATCCTCGTTTTTGAACGAGTGATTGCAGCTACGGAAGCTGTGCGTACAGCCCCCTTCGCGGCTTCATCAGCCAATGAATTCCCTTCAACGTGAACGCCATCACGTTGATGCATCAGTGTATGAATCACGTGAGCCCGTGGTAGTTCGTTTCTCAACTCAACTACCTGTTCCCATAGCATTTTATGCTTAATTGTGCCACCTTTTTCGTCTTTGAACCCGTTTTGTTCCCAATGATGTAAATATTCATTGTATGATTGCACACAGTAAAAAGAATCACACACTATCAGTGTGGGGAATTTGTGATCCGTATTCACCAGTGCCAGTATCAGCGCTTTTAACGCTGCCAACTGAGCTGTGCAGTCTCCTAGAGATTGCGCTTTGGTGCAACTTGGATGGAACTTTCCATCCCGCATGCGACCTTTAACGATAGCACATGCTGCGCTGTATTGTTGCTTACTTCCTATGGCCGGTTGAGCAGATCCGTCAGTGTAAATAATATATTCATACTGATCTAGAGGCAATATTTCATTCGGTAGAGGGTATTCTTGCTCGTATAGCAGAAATGCTTGTGTTTTTAGACTTGGATCAAATCTGTATTCAACATCCGTTGCAGTAAGAGAATTAGCCCATTGTATCCATCTCGGATGTAAGGCTTTTGTATTTGGAATGCTAGCCTTTGTAACAGCTTCTAAAGCTGGTACCGGGGTTACGACAATTATGCGCTTTCCCTGAGCCAGTGCTCTTTCTCTTGCTACAGCGGTCTGAACTGCTGTCAGGATTTTTTCTGCTGAAGTGAAACGCATTTCTGCGTTTGTGTACAGGTGCGATTTGTAAGCGATTGGTACCGTTTCGCCTTCATTGAAGGTTAAGTAAGTGTACCCGCATTGACCCGCTATTACACGGATCACTAAGTTGCGTACGTTTTCCCGCGTCTGTAAGTGTTTTGAAGCTATCATGTCTTCTTGTAGTGAACGTAGGATGTTTGTGTGTTCCTGTGTCCATTGTCTAACTGAAAAGTCAGGTTTTATTAAGTCGTAGAAAGGTTTTACTCTTTCCACGTAATCCAAAATGTATGTTCTGCCAAAATTTAGGAATCCAAGTATTGACTGTAAATTTTTTAATGATTTTGGAGGTTGGAGCAGCGCACACTTTTCAAAAAAGTTAGCTGCCAGACTTTTCCCTTCACTTGAAAGCTCATATCCTAAAAACAGGACATTGAGGTGGGCGATTTTTGATTTTTCTAAATTAAATTTGTAGCCCTCAGAGGCGAATCCCATAATTATGGTGCTCACCATGGTCAAGTGCCCTTTTAAGTCATCGTCCGTCAGATAAATATCATCCACATAGGACAATGCTTCCTCACCAAAATTTTGGAGTAATTCGGTTACTCTCACTGAAAATAACCCCGTGCTATTCTTATACCCTTGGGGGAGACAACAAAATTGTCGCTGGGACCCCAGCGCTGAGAATGCGGTCAAATACCTGTTTTCAGGCGCTATATTTTGGCAGAAAAATCCATTTGAGATATCAAGTGTAGTTTTGTATTTTTTCCGCACAATGTTATTCATTAATGCGGCACTGTGTGCATTTTGAGCTGCAAATGTCTTAGTGCAAGTGTTTAAATGTCTGTAATCTAAAACTAGACGATATGAGTTGTCCGGTTTCATGACAGGAAACAAAGGATTATTCATTTGAGAGGTGCAAGTTTCAATCACCCCTTGGTACTCAAGTTGATCTAAGATCTCCCTGACCTGTTTCTTAGCTTCTTGCTTTATTGGATATTGTCTCTGTGCATTTGGTGAAACTTTTAACGGGATCACGTGGTGGGTTGAATCCTCATCCTATCCGGCATGATTTTTGTACAATGCTGGAGCTAGGGCTACTGCCTACTCCCGTGCATATGTGTGTTTTAAATGTATAGGAACGAGGTCGGAGAAGGCTGGAAAAATTACCGTTTCTCCCCTAGGGCACTCCATAACGAATGCTGGCGGCCAATCTTGTTCAGCTAATAGAATGTCATAACCAGATGACAGATTCTTCCAAAAGA
Source organism: Calotriton arnoldi (assembly GCA_963921515.1). Taxonomy (NCBI): domain Eukaryota; kingdom Metazoa; phylum Chordata; class Amphibia; order Caudata; family Salamandridae; genus Calotriton; species Calotriton arnoldi. The sequence continues at coordinate 225,867 of CAWUFW010002735.1, read as the reverse complement.
GACCTTTAACTTTCCTGGGCTTGTCCCCCTCCATTTGGAGTGTTATTTCATATAACTTATGTGGGACTCTTACCCTCGTATGTGGTGTTTCCACCGTGATGTAATCATTCAAGTCCGCTGTCACCAGAAATTCCATCAGGTTCTGGCGAGCTATCGTTACTTCTGCCGCACTGTCTAGCATCGTCTGAGCCCATTCCCCGTTCAGAAGTTGTGTCCTCAGAATTCTGGGCATGTTTGATCTTTAGACCTGCAACTTTCTTCTTCTTAAACTGAGGTTTTGATTTTGGCTTTTCTTCTTTTTTTGAAGTATAGTCTTGAGCGTGCTGTTTGTCTCTGGACTTTGTACGCTCTTCTTTGTGTTCTGACCGTCCCTCTCTCTCTGAGTTTTTCGATGAACCCTGAAAGGAACGAGAGGAACGTGTATCAGTATCCTGATACCTGTCAGGTTTCCTAATATTATCCCTATTCCTGAGATTATACCTCTGTTCAGAGGGCTCCTGTGGAGGAGAGTTGCCTCGGGATTGAGATCTGTTTCCTTTAAAGTTTTGTTGTTTTTACTTTTTAGAAGCAGCAGGTGTCTGCTTGGAAGTGTCCTTTTCAGGACTGCCCATCAGTTGTGGTTTTAAAGCTTTCCCACCTAAACTGTCTCTGCCTAATTCTGCATATGCAGTTTCAATTATTTTGGGTAGTTCGTGTTGTTGATCTATAGGACTGAACTCCCTCAGGTGTTGGCGGATTGCCACTGAAGCTGCTGCCCCTTTAATATTAGCTAGTATTATGGCGGATACCTGGTCATAGTTACCTAGTAACTTCATCCCTAAGTTAGGGCAGGCTCTGCTCCGTACTTGTTTTGTATTTGTCTTAATACATCAGGTACTACTGCTAATTAAGGAATACCATGAGTTCTGGTATAAATTGCAGCAAAGACTGTACCCCAAGTGGTACAATCTTCTACGTGTGGTGTTATCCCCATGGGCAAGCAGATTGTTAGCATTCTGTGTTTTTCATACGGGGTAGTATTCGGGAATACTGCCTCGAGCTGAGTTATTTTCTGAGCTACCCAGAATGGCATTTATTCACGTTTCGTGGGCATTTTGCCCATTACCGCGTGTAATTTTAGTTGCTGTACCTTAGGATTGAGTACCATTTGTTGCAACTGTTGCAGGTTGGACTGTGAAAGTCCTCATGATGAATTGCGTCAAGTTTCTGTAGATTTTAATTAAATCCTTGTGTTGTATGAGTAAGTCTGCCTGTGGCATTGTGTCAATGTCACGATGTGGTGTGTAAGCCGCTAATATCGGCCACGTTGCCCCCTCTCCTCTGAGCGTGCCTAATCTTACTCTATTTCTTATGTGGGGTAGGGCACCTTTAAACCAGTATAAGTGTTCCTGGTCCGTGAGTGGAACCTCTATGTCCTCGAACGGACCATATTCCACTGGTGCATCTCCTTCTGTATAGTAGTGAAATGTCTGTGTTCTCGCATCTGCTTCTGGGAATGTAACCCCCGAATAAAATACCTCTGTTTTGTTTGATTCGTGTGCCTCAATCACAAAAGCTACTATGCCACCCCTAGCTGATAAACCATTTTCTAATAGTTTCAGGGTGATCGTACGTCTGAATTTAGGTGCAATTTGAATTGCGTTTGAATCTTCTTCTCCGGCTGAGATTTGTAGATCTGCTACATTATCTCTGCCCTCAGTCATTTTTGTAACAAAGAAGTTTGTTCAAGGGAACTAAGATATGGTTTTATTTGCACAATTTTAGGAACACTGTGTCCTTCAAGCTTGATTAACCAACAGCCAATAAATAGGATTTTTCGCCTACTCAGCTGTGGCGGAGTTTGTGCCCACCCACTCCAGACGTCTCTGGTGTTTGTGAGTAGGGGTCTCTGAGAATAGCATGACTGAACTACTCCGATTCCACTGTTAAATAAGTACCCAACCAACGTTGGCGGCGCCATGTCGTGTAGTTCCTATATTACCCATACAGGATCTGTACGTTCGGATAACATTAACTGTAGGATTGGTGGCAGACTGGCTCTGAGCACCCCCACCGAGAATGTTAGCCTTTCTGTTTTAGCTAGCTCACAGTGCCACTAGAATCTCCTCTTATCGGGGAGAGAATAGTTTCTGGCAACCTCAGAACATGACAACCCTGATCCCCCAGGATCGTGTAAACAATATACTACTTTTCGCTCAGTCACTCGTACTCACTTATTCGGTCTCAGAGAGTTACACAGAAGAAGCAGTCGGGCATGTTACAATAAGAATTTATTGCATAGCTGTTCTTCTAGTGTAAAATAGATGTGCTGCAAAAACCGTTAGACAGTAGCAGATATATATGATTAGCAGTACAGTGAAAATAAAAGGATAGTATAGTTCTACCATCTTGCAATAATCATGAAGACATAGATGAATATAAAATGCATGATAAAAGTGCGCGTACTCCTATGATGCCTATTTAGATGTACCTAAGTGTACCTAGCATGTGAGTAGATGTGAAGCCAAGAATCCCTCTAGGATTTAGTCTAACCCCATTACCTGAAGTGAGAGAGTGTGGGACCCCTTCCTGGTCTCGAGTTGGACACCCCGCGAGGGATGTGTTAGACCACTGTCAGCTGGAGCGTCTGCATGCAGGAGCCTCAGAGTCTCTGGTCAGTGTGTCGGCCTGGAAGTCTCGGTTCCCTCTGCTAACCCTAGCAAGATGTGCTGTATTAATACAAGAAGTATCTAGGGTTTCTTTGTCCCTTGTTTCTTGTATTAGCCATTGTTGGATTTGAGGATGACGTATGTGATGAACCTTGTACGTAGATATTATGCAGGTGGTGTAGCCCCTGCCTGGTTTCCAAGAACCCTCATGAATATTCATTCATACTGTATGAGTTCATTGATGAAGTTATAGGACGTGATTGTTCAGGGAAAACCCTCCTTCCGCGCCCAGGACTAGAACTAGGTAAAGGTTCAATCCTAAAGGCTCGTTACTGTGTAGTATAAGAGAGATAATGTAGGTGAAGGTGTATGATATTACCCGGGCCCATATTAGGGTACCTATGAAGCATAACACTTTATGTCTTCACAGCTCATGGTATTTAACTGTGCACTTCTTACTCAACAAAAAAACTACAGTCACTGTTACCTATATATAAACCAGATTTCTTCTCATAGCACTCAGTTTTGTTGGGCCTGTAATGACACACACAAGTGAGGGTGGTAAGGTTCCACTTCCCTCCTTACTCTGTAGTATGGATTTAAAAGGAATTTTTTTTAATGATCTCCAATTTCATTTTCCACAGTAACACCGTATTTCCTTATTACAAAATGCAAATGACAGCTATGTTCTGATTGGATACAATACTTTAGACACCTGTGATCATTCACAGACAGAAGAGCCGGATTACTATTACTGAGGTAATTCCATGTACTGGCTCCATCAGAATTACATGGTCTGAGGATTTCCCAGACGATTTACCACAGAGCCAGTAATTTCCGCCCACAGACTCTGGCTGCTGAAAGCAACCAAAATCTCTGGGTGCAACTCCTAGGGAGAATGAGGAATTACTAGGAATGGAAAGTGAATTTACTAAGTTCTTAGGGGAAATGTAAGATACCACTTCTAATACATGGTAATTCCACACCCGAGGAATTTACTGTAGTCCTAGTATTGGTAACTCCACAGTTGTGCCACAATGGGTTCCAGCTTTTGTTTATGGATAATTTGCAAAGACCCCATATATGAATTTGGAATGTAACCTGTCTGCTTCAAGAGCTGGTTCAAAAATATCCCTAATGTAAGTCGTTCATGTCTCTTCTTGGGACACAGAGATATTGTCATTGTTGTGAGGTAGACCAGGGAGAACCTTTTCCTTTCCATGTTTGTGATCTGTAGAACCTTCCAGATGTTATCTGCGTCTTTTTAGTCTTTTATAGTGAACCTTTATTCCAGGCCTGTGAGCGCAGAAATTAAGGCTTCAGGCGGCCTGGGCGAACTTTAAATTATGCCAGTGTAATTCACAAAATTTCGGGAATTTTGATTTGACCTTGTTAAGTGAAATTCCTGAAATGACTCCTTTACACCACATCACGTAATTACACTGCTGTTCTCGCAAAACGATAGATTGTGAACAATGTGAGCTAAAATAGAGCGCTTAATGACGGATTGCATGTTGCATAAATTCGCATAATTTTGTATACTTTTCCTGAAATTTTGCATACTTACGTGAAAGGAAATTACGCAAATTTAGCACACCTCTGTTTCAAGTCATACCGTTTATTTTAACAATATGTCTGTGCGTTTACAGAAATATGATGAAATGTAAATTTCAAGAATACACTGAAAGTCTGGCATTTTCCACAGTCATCTTTTTTCATCATTTTCATGCCCTAAAACCATAAGCTTCAAACCTACACAGTGCTTCACTTACTGGATTCACAAGATAAATGCTTAAAAGGTAAGTCAAAATGTAAACTGATACCTTTCCTTTTTTAATTTAATAACATAAATGTGTCCACTTTTTTAGTCCGAAAGGACCGTGCGTTCATCCTTCTCTCTCATTATTCGCACCTATCAACAAAGTAGGCCATCTTTGTTTACTGAAAGCAAAACAATGTTTTTTTTAGCCTGTGTTTAAATAATTAACGTTCAAGTCCTTGAATACCTTCATCCACGTATTGCTTTTAAACGCAATTGTCAATTTTCCCTACATTGCACAAATGTGCTCTTGGCCTAATGTTATTTTTTGTGTGAGTGTTTATCGGTATTTGTATTGATATTTTAAGAGTTATTTATTATTTATAGGGGCTGTGCAACCTGCGTAAAGTTCAATTCCACGTATCACAGTAGAAAACAGATTACCGTTGATGGAAAACAGTAATTGCCTCTTCTTATATCATCAGAGGTAGGATTGTCAAAACAATTCAAGGACTACAAATTCAAGAAACGTTCACAGTGTGGGAGTCAATTCACTAAAATGCCAGGGATAGCGGAAGTGACATCATACAACCTTTGATTCACTAATGACATAATAAAGAGGGTCTCTTATTCAAGCATAGTGTCTCATCAGCCTACTATTTTCTGCATAGGGCTGAGGAAACAATAGTGTAGAAACTACAGGAAGTAAATATGGCTTATATATCCTTATTGAGTTTATGGTTTTTCTGCTGGTGGCATGACCAGTGAAACGAGGGTAGGAAGCACTTTGTAAGAGGTATTAATAGTTACCCCTAATTGACGTCCATGGATTACAGTGGTATGCAAATTGTTATAGGTGTGGGAACGTGGATGGTAGAGGGTTGACTGGAAGATGTAGAGCTAGAAACTTTGCTAAAGGATGGTTTGAGAGTTACAGAATTGTGCAACACTAAGCAAACAAGCATTTTCTGAAAGGAAAAGTAAGAAAGAGAAACAGAAGTGGTACGTTAAGCAGCTGTTCTACTGTTATTGAAAATGTAATTTTGCAGCGTGAATCTTTTCTGGATTCACATGCTGTGCATTATTCCGCCATCTAGTAAGTGGGTCTGGAATTGTTGTATTTGTCCTTTTTTTTTTCGTTTGTTGGTGGGCGTCGACATACCACCATTTGGTGTCCTGTGAAGTCGGCATGCTTCCTCCGGAAGCTCCCACCTTTGGTCGCCATCTTCAGATTCTTTTTTTCCGCCATTGGGTCTGGATCGATACGGAAGGAGATCCTGATATTTGGAGAGAAGAATCAACGAAAACTAAGGATAAACTTCAAAAACAAACAGTAAGAGGATTCAACGTACCGGACTTCGAATCAAGGTGCCGGAGTGTGCTGAAAGCTGAAAAGAACAACCTTTACCGACGAACGGACAATGCGCGTTCAGGGGGCTTCCTGTGCGCGGTAATGGACAAGACACCGTTCAAGTTCTGCCAAAATTGTCACCACAAGTATGCCCTAAAAGGACCAACATCTTGTCTGCAACCTTTGCTTGCAACTGGATCACCAAAGAGAAGATTGTAACGCAAGTTTGGCTTTCATCCCAAAGACTTTGAGGGTAAGAGAGAGACAGAGAAGAGTCAACTACAACATGCAGGGGCAGGGCACAGCACCATCGCTACGAGACCTGGGACTCTCCAGCGAGGAAGAGGACAATGTCGCCGAAGGTCAAGAGGTCGACGTGGACATAGATGTCCAGGTCGTAGATGTCAAAAAGAAGATGTTGAGAGAGGTAAGAGAACCGTCGACCTCTAAAAGACTAGATGAGTCCCAAAAAGTTGACTCAAGGGCCTCAAAGGGAGCCTCGGCATCGAAGCACTCGACGTCCGCAGTTGCGTCCAGAGAGAAAAACTCACTTGGATCCTTAGACAAGGACTCCGTAACGGCAAAGACCCTTGAAAGATCAAAGACGTAGAAAGAAGGTCAAGGAAAGGACACTGCGACGTCGAAATAAGAGAGGTCAAAGCAGGCTTCGACTGCCGTGAAGGCGCTGTCGACCGCAAAGAGAAAGGCAGAAACTCTCGATGCCGAAACTCACGCGTCCGAGATTGAGAAGAAAAAGAAGAGGCTAGAAGCAGAAATGGCGAGTATTTTGCAAAGAAAGAAAGAGTTCGGCAAAGGCTTGAAGCAATTCAAGATACCGCCGAAAACTTCGACAGAAGTAGAAAAAAGCGTTAAGGAGTTACAGCCTCCAACGACACCCGAACTGCTCGAGGAGCAGGAAGAAGAAGAATTCTTTTTCAGAGAAGAAGAAGAAAACGAACATACTTATGTGGGCTCGGAAACCTTAGACGTTCAAGAGCTACAATGGCAAGACCTTGACGCCGAATCCCCAGAAGAGGCTGTTGATACTGATCCTTCGAAGCCTTCACCTCCAGACAACACTGGTATGTACAACCAAGTCAACAAAAAGGCTGCAGATACCTATGGAGTACAACTTGAGGAAGAAAAACCACAATCATGTTTTCTACTCAAAACTTTAATGCCTACACAATCAAGGAACCAATTCCTCCCTATTCTGCCTAGTGTACTGGATCAGGGAAAAGAGGCATTTAAGGAGCCTACCACATGTAAGGCAGTCACACCAAGAGGAGAGAAAAAATACAAACAGTTCTCCAAGGACCCTATTTACATCAAGGGGTCAGTGGCAGCTGACTCCATTATAACAGCTACGGCCAGGAAAAGAGATATTGTCCCAACCACCACGGGTCCACAACCAGACAAAGAAAGCAAGAGGATGGACCTTATAGGGAGAAAGGTCAAGAGAAGTGTGGCAAATCAATGGCGGATAGCAAATTCAAATGCATTGCTCAACAGACATGCATACCAACACTGGGAAGAGGTAGGGGAGCTACTAAAGCACCTACCGGAACAATTCCAAAAAAGAGCAAACAACTTAGTAGAGGAAGGAAAGAATATTGCGAATACATGCTTAAAATCTGCACTAGATGCCGCAGAAACATCAAGCAGGCAGATGATCGGCATCACCGAAAGAAGACACGCATGGCTGCGGATCTCTGGTTTCAAACCAGAGGTGCAGAACAATATACTGAACTCACCGTTCAATGGAGAACAGCTGTTTGGAAGAATAGTGGACGACAAGCTAAACCAAATAAAAAAGGACAATGAAACAGCATGATCTATGGGTGCTCTACAATTCAGAGGCATGCATAGGGGCAGCCCCTCAAGGAGACCAGCAGGCAGAGGTAACCATCACCCTACAACCTCGCATCAGTCATATCAGCAGGGTTACCAAGGCGTAAACCAAGGACACGAACAAGGGCAACAACAAAATTGGCAATACCAGCAAGGAAGACAATCCTTTTGAGGACGCCCCCGGGGAAGAGGCCTTCCACAAAGAGGGGGAGCACCAACAACAACAAAGTGACTGTATTCCAAGCCGTACACACACTCAAGAAATATCACGGAGTGTGCCCACAATAGAACAACAACATCAAATAAACAAACAGTTCCTGCACCATACTACACCAGTAGGAGGCAGGTTAAAGTACTTCCTTCACAAATGGAGCGAGATCACTTCAGACAAATGGATCTTAAACATAATACAGTACGGTTAGTGCATAAAGCTAATCAAACAACCTCCAAACAAAGGCCCAAAAAGGAAAATACATTCAAAGAGAGAAGTTACTCAACTACTTCAAGAAGTACACGGATTACAAGCCAAAGAAGCAATAGAACAGGTACCACACAAGGAAAGAAACAAAGGAAATTACTCACGTACTTCCTAATTCCAAAGATAGACGGAACACTGCGTCCAATATTAGACATCAGATTTCTCAACAAATTCATAAAGACTCACAGGTTCAAAATGACAACACTACAAGAGGTGATTCCCCAATTGCAAAAAGGAAGTAACATAGCAACCATAGTCTTAAAGGATGCCTACTTACACATTCCCATGAACAAGAAACACAAGAGACTATTAAGATTTGTAGTCAATGAAACACACTACCAGTTCAAAGTGCTAGCATTCGGTCTAAAGTCAGCACCAAGAGTGTTCACGAAGTGCCTAGCAGCAGTGGCCGCTCATCTAAGAAGACAAGGAATCCATGTATACCCGTACTTAGACGACTAGTTAGTAAGAGCAAGCTCGTATAGACTCTGCAAACAACATATACAGCAAGTAAAAGAGACACTAGTTCAGCTCGGATTTTCCATACACTGGGACAAATCTTCCCCAGAGCCAGAATTAGAAAAAGTGTTCTTAGGAGCAAGAATAGATGCAATATTGGGGAGGGTGTTCCCAAGCGAGAAGAGGATATGTTATGTTATGTTAACAGGTTTATTAAGCGCAACAGCTGCCCCAGCAAAGAGGCGTCCCGGCGCTAACTAGCAGTGAGGTGACAGAAACATGAAAGGCCCTGGGACCTACGGAATGGGGAAGAGAAAAGTTTTTAGAGATTTCCTAAATTCGAGGTAGTTAGTGAACCCCCGAATATGGGCCGGTAAGGAATTCCAGAGGATGGCTGCTCTATTCCGAAAGGAATGACCACCAGCACGAACCCTCCTAACTCTAGGAATCACCACCAGATGTTGTCCCACAGAACGGAGCTGGCGAGAGGGGACATAAGGTGAAAGCAGGTCAGTCAAGATTTTAGGAGATGCCAGTTTCAGAGTTTTAAAGGCTATACAAAGAGCCTTAAACTCGATGCGCCTAGCCACAGGTAGCCAGTGTAAACGGCGAATGGCGCTTGTCACTGAGCAGACTTGGCGCAGACCAAAAAGGGATCTTACAGCGTGTTCTGGACTCTCTGTAGCCTCTGAACTTCAGACTTATTAGCTCCCAAATACAGTGAATTTGCATAGTTCAGTCGTGACATAATCAGGGCCTGGATGATGATCTGCCTAGTAGGGGCGTCGAAGAAGCCCAGAATGGGTTTAAGTCCCCGCAGCAGTCCGAAGCAGGTACCCGCTACTTTTTTTGTCTGAGTCTGAAAATTAAGTGAGGCATCCATCCAGACCCCAAGATTCTTCACTGCTTGCTTAGGGACAGGGGCGGTGCCAAGGCTCTTAGGCCACCAATGCTCGCTCCATAGACCGTGGTGTCTGCCCACCAACAGCACCTCTGACTTATTGGCATTCAGCTGGAGACAGTTGGCGGTCATCCACTCGGCGACAGCCGCGAGATCACCCTGAAATTTCAGGGCGACCTGCTTAGAGTCGCGCGAGAGAGCCACCACCAACTGTGTGTCGTCGGCATAGGAGACCATGGTCAGCCCTTTGCTCTTGGCTAATCCGACCAGAGGTTGAACATAAAGATTGAAAAGCAGAGGGCTCAAGGAGGAACCCTGTGGTACCCCCTGACTTATGGGACGGATGCTGGAGGTGAAGGGAGGAGCAATCACCTGGAACATCCTATCCGCAAGAAAAGAGGCCAGCCACTGCAAAGCAGAGCCAGTAACTCCTGCCTCCTCCAGGCGACGCAGCAAGATATCATGAGACACCATGTCAAACGCGGCACTAAGGTCTAGGAGGATTAGCGCCGACGTTTGCCCGGCATCTAAAGCTTTCCAAAGATGTTCAGTCACAGCCAAGAGCGCTGACTCTGTGCTGTGGTCGGGGCGAAAGCCATTTTGGGAAGGGTCAAACCTGTTATTGGCATTTAAAAATTCCATGAGGAGAGAGTTAACATAGGCCTCCATGATCTTTGCGGCCCAGGGTAACAGGGAGATTGGCCAAACGTTCTCTGGCTTATTAGGGTCTAAGGAAGGTTTTTTAAGCAGCGGTAGCACCCTGGCCTGTTTCCAAGCTGTAGGCACAACCGCTGAACTAAGGGATGCATTGATCACCTGTTCCAGAGGGTGTAGAATAGTGGGAAGAATTTTCCGAAATTGGTTGGGCTTCAGGGGATCCACAGGAGAGCCCGACTTGACTTTGGAACAGAGGGTGAGCAATATGTTCTGGGGAATGGGGGGAAAAGCCTCTAAGGTAGCATTGGTATGATTACAGGGTGCCTCAGGGGGACCAGGGAGGATCGTAGGGAAGCATTTGTAGATGTTAGATATTAGCACTACTGAGGGAGACACAGCTATACCAGAAGGGGCAAGCTCTAGCAGTGAGGACAGTGGGGAAGCTGCTAGGAATGATGGCTCCATGCATTCATTTGATTCCCAACATTCGCCTACACATGAGACCATTCCAAGAATGGCTTAGCACAATGGTCACAAGCAACAGGGAGTTGGGAAGATCTAGCGGTTGTCACGCAAACAGTACAGCAAGAAATAGCATGGTGGAACTGAACAAACATATCACAAGGGAGACCTTTCACACAACCAACTCCAACAGTGACCATAACGACAGACGCTTCACAGATAGGATGGGGAGTGCACATGACAACCTCAAAGTAAGGGGATTGTGGACACAGCAGGATGCTCTGCAGCACATCAATATCCTAGAGTTAGAAACAGTGTTCCTAGCCTTAAAAGCCTTTCAGAAAGAGCTCTACGGAAAGACAGTTCTGATACAAACAGACAACACAACCACCATGTTTTACATAAACAAGCAAGGGGGAACACAATCATGGGCACTCTCAACTCTAGCTCAGCAGCTCTGGATGTGGGCAATCCCAAGAAACATAAACATACTAGCAATACACCTGCCAGGAAAGGACAATGTAGAAGCAGACAGGCTGAGCAGACAGGCGTCATCATCCCACGAGTGGGAGTTGAATCAAACAGAACTCCTCAAGATTTTTCCCAAATGGGGAACTCCAAAAGTCAACCTCTTTGCAACACCCCACAATGCAAAATGCCAACGCAAAAATGCCAACGCTTCGCATCCAGGCAACCTTGCAATCAGTCCCTGGGGAATGCGCTATGGATAGACTGGTCAGGGATATTTGCTTACGCTTTTCCCCCCGATACCACTTCTCCACAGAGTAATCAACAAATGCAAAAGCAGCCAAATGACGATGATACTTATTGCCCCACAAAAGGCAAGACAAACTTGGTTCTCAGAGATAATGGAGATATTACAAGGATCAATTCATCAAATTAACAAAAAGACAAGACTTACTAACAATGCTAGAGGGGAAGGTACTTCACCCAGCACACGAGAGCCTGAGCCTTGCAGCATGGCTCCTGAGGACATAGAATTTGCACATCTAAAACTACCAGAAAGCACAATGGCAGTGCCTCGAGAGGCAAGAAAGCCAACAACAAGAAAATGTTACACGGCAAAATGGAAAAGATACTCTTAATGGTGCCTCAAAGAACACCTTTCCAAGAAGATCACAAAAGAAAAAACTGTTCTGTAGTACTTAACACATTTACTACATAGCAAACTAACCTATACATCACTAAAGGTTCACTTAGCAGCAATTGTAGCATATACAAGAGGACAAACCGGGAAGAGCTTCTTCACTTCTCACGTGGTCAAGAGGTTCCTAGAAGGGGCAAAAAGAATCGCCCTGCCAAAAGCAGTGCCTGCCCCCACATGGAACCTTAATATAGTACTTACTCAGCTGATGAAAGCACTATTTGAGCTGCTACACAAGGCAACGCCACAGATGCTCACACTGCAGACGGCCTTTTTAGTAGCAATAACATCACTACGTAGAGTTAGTGAACTGCAGGCGCTAACACTGTAGGAACCCTACTTCCAAATACATAACAACAGAATCGTCATGAGAACTGATCCACATTTCATGCCGAAGGTGGTATCAAAATTCCACTTAAACCAAACCATACAAATACCAAGTTTCTTCCAAAATCCAAAAACACAGGCAGAGAAAGCATTGCATACTCTTGACGCTAGAGGAGCAGTCATGTATTACATTGAAAAGACAGAAGAATACAGAAAGACAAAACAATTCTTTGTACCTTTTGCAAACAGTTTCCCGGGAATGCCAGTAACCAAGAACACAATTGCAAGATGGATTGCACAAGCGATACAGTTATGCCACAAACAAGCAGGGCAAACATTATAAGGAGCCCTGCGGGCTCACTCAACAAGAAAGAAAGGAGCAACAATCGCATTTCTAGCCAATACTCCAATTCAAGACATTTGCATGGCAGCAACATGGTCTTCAGTGCACACGTTCACGAAACATTACTGTGTGGACATTCAAATGAATAAGGAAGCACAAGTAGGACAAAGAGTCTTGCAACATATATTCAACAAACCAGCGCTCGTCTTCCACCCAGCTACCACAAGACTAGCAAACTGCTACAAAGTCTGTGCACAGCATGTGAATTCAGAAAAGATTCATGCTGCAAAACGTATAGTTTCTAACCTGTCGGTGGAGTTTTCCAGCTTGAATAGTTTTCTGGATTCACTAGCGGACCCACCCTCCTCTACCAAGAAAGATGAGACAAGAGGGAGAAAAAAAAAAAAAAAAAAATGAATCCGAAGATGGCGACCAAAGGTGGGAGCTTCCGGAGGAAGCACGTCGACATTAGAGAAGGACACCAAATGGTGGTATGTCAACGCCCACCAACAAACGAAAAAAAAAAAAAAGGACAAATGCAACAATTCTGGACCCAACCACTAGATGGCGGAATAATGCACAGCATGTGAATCCAGAAAATTCTTCAAGCTGCAAAACTACACCGACAGGTAAGAAACTATACGTTCATTTTGAATCAGAAAACTACCCATACAAAGCTGGTGAAATCATATAATGTGACATTTTGAGATATTTTGTAATTTTCATATAACATAAAATTCATGAACTTTGTGAACAAGATGTTACCAGAGACTAGTTAAAACATCATCTTAGGTCATATGTATGTCAAATGAAACTAAATCCACAGAGAACACCACAGCAATATACCAGGCTTCCCACAAACATCTGTGGGTTAAACGTACTATATAAATTAAAGATTATTTATCTTGCATGAATAACTGTCTTAGATTTAGATGCTTCAACTATTCCAAGAGTAGTATTTAAAAAGATAATTTCCTTACACAGTAGCTGCCGCTAAAGATAGCTACATAAGCACTTTCATGAAGTTACATGGTGTTAGAAATGGGGTCTCTAGTTGGCAGTGGTTTGCACCCTGTCCAAGTAGGAACCCTGACTCTAGTCAGGGTAAGTAAGTCGCACCCTCAGAATAACCCATGCTCCCCCCCTTGGTAGCTTGGCAAGAGCAGTGAGGCTTATCTCCAGAGGCAACGTGGAAAGTATTTACGCACACACACACACACACACACACACACACACACACACACACACACACACACACACACACACACACACACACACACACACACACAGTAACACAGTGAAAACACTACAAAATTTCTCCACACAGTTTAGAATATTTATCTGATTCAAACAAGACCAAAATGACAAAATCCAACATACACAACTCAAGATATGAATTTTCAAAGTTAAATAAAGTTATAGTTCTTAGAAATCACTGGTTGCGCTTGACCGGGACAAAGAACCTTAACCCCTACGCTGCCAAGCCTCCCCCCCTGTGTCAAGCCTTTTTTTGGCTATTTGGGGTAGTTCACGCTTAGGCCCCCATAACTATTTGCCTAGATAAGGTATACACTCCAAATTTGCCTCTTTTTTTCCAACATCTTGAGGACTCTAAAGGCACCTAGGGTTTGTGGATATCCCTCGTGGGGACCGAGAAATTAGCCAAAATACAGCTAAATTTAGTTTTCTTGGGAAAAATGTGCTGCAGAAAAAACTGACTATTTTTTTCCTTGCAAATGGTATCAACGAAGGGTTTGCGTGCTAAAATCACCATCTTCCCAGTCTTCTGGAACAGGCAGACATTTGACAGAAAATCAACATTTTCTACTCAGTTTTGCCATTTTACTGGGCCTATTTTACCAATTTTTTGTGCTTTCAACCTTCTTTCAGTTAGTGGTAGAAATGGTGTGAAACCAATAATTGATCCCGGACAGCTATACATTTCTGTAAAGTAGACACAGTTCTGAATTCAGCAATTGGTCATTTGTGTAAATCCTACAATCTCCCTATTGAAAGTAACAGTTGAAATTAAAAAATATTAAAATTGAGTTGAAAAAAACAGGCCTTTGTGCACATGTTTTCACTGGTAACTTCTTCTAATTATGGCAGTTTTTGAAAGCAATATACTGTTACGTCTGCTGGACGCTTCTGGTTGCGGGGATATATAGGGCTTGTAGGTTCACCAAGAACCCCAGGTACCCAGAGTCAATAACTGAGCTGCATCTTGCAATGGTTTTTCATTGTGCATCGGGTATACAGCAATTCATTTAGTAAAATATAAAGAGTGAAAAATGGGTGTCAAGGAAACCTATGTATTTTTTAAATGGAAATAAGATATGGAGTTTAGAAGTAGTGGTTATTTGCACATCTCTGAATTTGTGGGTACCCATACTTGCATGTGAATTATAGGGCATGTTTCAAAATGACTTCTTGTTTACACACTATATTACATTTGGAAGGCAGAAATACATAGAAAGACAATTGGTAATGACACTTGTTGTACTATTCTGTGTTCCCCTAAGTCTCCCGATAAAGATGGTACCTCACTTGTGTGGGTAGGCCTAGTGCCCGCGACAGGGAAGGGCCCAAAACACAGTGTGGACACATCACATTTTTCTACTGAAAACTGACCCTTTTTTTTGCAATGTGCCTAGCTGTGGATTATGGACCCTAGCTCAGCTGGCACCCAGGGAAACCTAGCAAATCTGTACATTTTTTAAAACTAGACACCCAGGGGAATCATCAAGGATGGAGTGATTTGTGTGACTCCCCCCAGGGTCTGTTACCCAGAATCCCTTGCAAACCTCAAACTTTGTTTTAAAATAAACACATTTTCCTCACATTTCTGTTATGGAAAGTTCTGGAATCTGTGGGGAGCCAGAAACTTCCACCCACCCAGCATTTCCCCAAGTCTCCCAATAAAAATGGTGACTCACTTGTGTGGGTGGGCCTAGTGCCTGCGACAGGAAATGGCCCAAAATGCAACGTGGACACATCACATTTTTCCACTGAAAAATGACTCTTCATTTGCAATGTGCCTAGCTGTGGATTTCGGCCCTTAGCTCAGCCGGCACCTAGGGAAACCTAACAAACCTGTACATTTTTTAAAACTAGACACTCAGGGGAATCCAGGATGGGGTTATTTGAGTCTCTCTCCCCAGGGTCTGTTGGCCAGAATCCCTTGAAAACCTCAAACTTTGTAAAAAGAAAACACATTTTCCTCACATTTCAGTGATGGAAAGTTCTGGAATCTGTGGGGAGCCACAAACTTCCACTCACCCAGCATTATCCCTAGTCTCCTGATAAAAATGGTACCTCACTTGTGTGGGTAGGCCTAGTGCCCGTGACAGGAAATGGCCCAAAACGCAATGTGGACACAATCACATTTTTCCACTAAAAACTGACCCTTTTTTTTAAATGTGCCTGACTGTGGATTTTGGGCCCTAGCTCAACTGGAACCTAGGGAAACCTAGCAAACCGGTACATTTTTTAAAACTAGACTCCCAAGGGAATCCAGGATTGGGTGACTTGTGTGACTCTCACCAGGTTCTATTACCTGGAATCCCTTGCAAACCTCAAAATGTGTCTAAAAAAATTAATTTCCTCACATTTCTGTGATGGAAAGCTCTGGAATCTGAGGAGATCCACTAATTTCCTACCACCCAGCGTTCCCCCCGGTTTCCCAATAAAAATGCTATCTCACTTGTGTGGGTGGGCAGAGGGCCCGCGACATGGAAGGGCCCACAATATATTGTCTAGGCATCAAAATTATCAATCACAAAACTACCTGGTTTTGCAAGGAGGTCATCGGCGTTTTTGGTCCCGGGCTTGGCGGCTATCTAGAAAAACCTACCAAGCCCAGACATTTCTGAAAACTAGAGACCCAGAGGAGTCCAGGGAGGTATGGCTTGTGTGGATCTCCCAACTTTTTCTTACCCACAATCTCCTGCAAACCTAATTTTTAGCTATGAATATCACATGTTCCTCACATTTCTTTGTGGGATCACCGCACCGGCATGAATTTCCTACCACCCAGCATTCCCAGCATTCCCCTCAGTCTCCTGAGTAAAATGATACCTCACTTGTGTGGGTGGGCCAAGTGCCTCCGACAGGGAAGGGCCAAAAACACGTAGAGATTGAGGGGGGAACCAAAGTGGGTCCAAGAGGTCAGGTTTTTTTAATATGTTTTTTGACGGACTCTGCTTTGGCCACCCAAACAAGTGAGGTATCATTTTATAAGGCTGATTTGCCCCTAGGGAGGGCAGAAAAGGGCCACAATATTGCCCCATAATGGGGAGTGGCCCTTGCCCAAGGGGCCGCTCCCCAAGTCAAGTCAAGTCAAGTGAAATTTTTATTTGATTTAGTTCTCTACTGAGAACAACAAATTTTAAAAATACATTTGTTATAAAACATTAATAAGATAATCATTTCAATACCATTTTAAAAAAGTCTTTAAAAATGTAAACAAATTATGACACACAAATTAATCAGGCGGCGATTTAAGAAGCAAAATAAGGCCTTGCACTGAAGTAATATTACATCTAGTTCAAATAGGTTTTAAGTACCGGTATCTGGCCTCGACTAATGTCAAAGTTGAGTATACGAACAGAACATGCTGTAAATCTTGCACTCCTCCGTTACAAAGATCACAAATACTGGTGGCATTTTCAATGTGGTTCCATCTGGAAGTAAATGCTTTTAGGGGAAGAATCCCAAGCCATAATAAAATAATGCATCGCCGAACTCCGAGCCCTAAGGTGAAGCGAATATACTGTTGCAGATATTTGTATTCCAAGGGGCCACTCCCCAATATATTAACATATCAATAAATTCAATCCCTGGTGTCTAGTGGGTTTCTGCCCCCTTTGGGGGCAGATCGGTCTAAGGACAGACACAGCCAAAATAATGCCCCCCAAAAAGGGGGAGGGCCGTTGCCTAAGGAGCTGCTCCTCTACATGCCACATTACATTATGCCTGGTGTCTAGTGGGTTTCTGCCCCCCTTGGAAGCGGATTGGCCTAAAAATATGGCCGATCTGCTGGGGCAGAAACGGCCAACTAATGCCCCAAAATAAAGGGGAACACTCTTGCCTAAGGGGCCACTCCGCCATATGACAAATAACATATCCCTGGTGTCTAGTGGGTTTTTGCCCCCCTTGGAGGCAGATCGGCCTAAAGATATGGCTGATCTGCCCCCAAGGGTGCAGAAATGGCTAAAGTTTGCCAAATTATAAAAGGGAGCAGCCCTTGCCCAAGGGGCCACTCCCAATGCCCAAAACAAAACCCTGGTGGCCTAGTGGGTGCATTCCTGCTGAGTGATCGCAGCCCCACCTGCGATCGCACAGCAGGAATGCACTGCAAAGAGACACCGGGGAAAAAGAAAAGCTCTTTCCTTCCCTCCCTGTGCCTCTTTGCTGTGCATAATGCCCCCCAAGAGGAAAAACCAAGTCCCCGGCCTGCTCTGATGAAGTTGGTGCACCATGCGCATGCCGATGTCATCAGATCACCCGGGGGGGGGGTCGGGTGACAGCAGAAACTCTTCCACTGCCATCCCAGGTGGGGGCCCCGTAATAAGTGCCCCACAAGGGGAGCACCAGCGCTTCCCCTGTGGGTGGGTACCTGGACATAATGGTTACGTCCTCGACACAGGAGCACCACGGCTGAGGACGTAGCCATTATGTCCACGGCACCCAAGGGATTAACTGCATTAAAAATCAAAGACAATGCATGGTGCAGGGGAGGTGAGGTTTCGGAAAAGCCAGTGATGCGTTGGTTCCTTACTGCTATGCAGGTCTTTGGCACGGTGATGCTCGGGGACAGTGTGTTGCACAGAGGAGGTGATGCATTGCTGTAGATAGGGATGCGTTGGTTCCTTAAGGCGGTGCAGAGTCATTGAGCCATCTATGTCTGAAGACGATGCGTGGCACAGGGAAGGTGATGCGTCGTTTGCGGGCCCTATACCTCAGTTCCTTACTGCGTTGCGGTGTCGATAATGAAATCAGCGCTCAGAGACAATGCGATGATGGTGCATCAAAAGTCAAGTCACCCTGCTTCGATTCCACAGCGTGGCAGCCCGCGCTGCATCAGGGTCGGAGTGGTGCATTCATGGACTTCGGTGAATCGGTGCTCGAGACTCACGCAGCTGTGGTTCTTCGGAGGTGCTGCGTCAAAAGGTCAGGCTTGCCTTGAAAGCCGTAGTCGTTGCGTCGAGCGGGGATCACGTTTCAGTGCAGGCAGCGGCGATGCAATGAGATTTGTGATGATGCATTAATTTTTCTTCTTGTTGCACCAGAACTCACTTCCAAGAGCCCAGAACTGGAATTGGCACCACTTGGCAGAGCAGGGCTCTCAGCAGAGGAGCCCAGGTGCTGGCATAAGATGTCTTTGATGGCCATGAGACTTCCAACAGGGGGCAAGCTCAACTCAAGCCCTTTGAGAAACTTGGAACCAGGATGTAGAAAGCAAAGCCCATTCCTTTCACTTCCATGACAGAAGCAGCAAGCAGCAGGCCAACACAGCAAAGCAAACAGCAAAGTGGCAGTCTGTTCTAACAGCAACACAGCTCCTCTTCCTGGCAGAATGTCCTCAGTCCAGAACTGTTCTGAGTATATGGTGTGAAAAATCCAGTACTTATACCCAGTTCAGCCTGTGATGTAAGTCAACTTCAAAGAAAGGTCTTTGTAGTGCACAAGACCCTGCCCTTCCTTGGCTCAGACACACTACAGGGTGTGGAGATTCCTTTGTGTGGGGACAGGCCTATTCAGATGTCAGTGTCACCTTCTCCCACCACTCTAGCTCAGAAAGGCCCATTAACCGGGTGATGGCCCATCAGGATATGCAGGGCACACCTCAGCTCCCTTTGTGTGTGACTGTCTAGAGTGAATTCACAAAGCCCAACTGTCATCCAACCCAGACATGTATTCTAGGGCCAGGCAGAGGCATAGAATGATTCAGTAAGAAAAAATGCCAACTTTCTAAAAGTGGCATTTTTAAACCTGCAATTTAAAAACCAACTTTACTAAAAGATGTGTTTTTAAATTGTGAATCCAGTGACACCAAACTCAAATTGTCTATCTCTTCCCATATGGAAGATACACTTGTAAGAGTTTACAAGGAAGCTCCAATGCTAACCTATGGGAGAGATAGGCCTTGCTGTAGTGAAAAACGAATTTAGCAGTTTTTCACTACCAGGACATGTAAAACTCACCAGTCCATGTCCTACCTTTCAAATACACTGCACCTGGCCCGTGGGGCTACCTAGTGCCTACATTAGGGGTGCCTTACATGTAATAAAAGGGAAGGTTTTGGCCTGGCAAGTGGGTGCACTTGCCTGGTTGAAATGGCAGAATAAAAACTGCACACACAGATACTGCAGTGGCAGGCCTGAGACAAGTTTGCAGGGCTACTCATGTGGGTGGCACAATCAGTGCTGCAGTCCCACTAGTAGCATTTGACTTACAGGCCCTGGACACATGGAGTGCATTGTATTAGGGACTTACAAATAAATCAAATATGCCAATCATGGAGAAACCAATCATACTATGTTTTAGAGGAGAGAGCATATGCACTTTAGCAATGATTAGCAGTTGTAAAGTGCCCAGAGTCCTAAAGACAACAAAAAGGTCAGAAAAATAGGCGTAGGAAGGCAAAACGTTAATGGATAACCATGCAAAAAGCCAGGTCAACACACATGGCAAAAAGATTGAACAAAACAATAACACAAAGTAATACCACAATAATTTATCAATGTTTTAGACTTAGATTAAATTGTTTTGCGGGGGCGGAGCTTGGCTCGCGAAGAAAATGGCCGCTTGAGTTTGGAGCTCCACAACTCAGCACAATAATATTGCAGATATCCTTCCCCCACTAAACCGGAGTGACCGTCGCATGTTGCCCAGCTGTGATAGACAGACCGGCGCACCCCGGGAAAACAAGCTCGACACTCGTGGACCAACCTGGCGCCGTACAAGGGCAGCTGCGCTAACCGGAAAGTAAGGCCGCAAATCCCCGCGCCAGAGTAAGACGCGAGGCGCGGCAGCGTCAGCGAGCGTGCGGCACGGAGAGTGGCGGTAGGGAGCAATCGACGCCACCTGAGTGCCGGCGCGCGGGAGTAGATCGGCGGGATCGGCGGCGACTCCGGAACAGAAGAGAAAGAAAGCCGGAGTACACAGAGGGTGCACGGTGAATAGACCACCACCTGGGCGCCCCTCCCCCACCGCGAGAGCAGGGCAGCGGGGAGCGGCCGTGCACCGGAGCCATAACAGCAGGGGCAGCGCGGAGCTCAGCGTGATTCCTGAGAAGCACCCGTGGACATCTGAAACAGCCGGAAATCTGACCGGTGCAAGTCCAGGTGAGCAGCCGCTGCCGGAGGCCTCAGGCGAGGGATAGACAGTGAGTACGGCAGAGGCGAGCCATACAGCGGGGGCCCTTGAGGGAAGACTGCAACCCCGTCCGCAGGGCGCAGCGACAAGCAGGAGCAGCACTGGATAACCTGGGGCAGCGTGGGCAGCAATTGGACCACCAAAGAAGGTAGTGGGGACACTGCACAGTTCACCCATAGCCGCAGCTGCAACAGGAAAGGGCCTAGTAGAGCACGCCCAGGACGGGTAGAGGTAAATTGCAATAGAGCAAAGAGCGACTGCAGGCGAGGAAACCTGCGCCGTGCCGCCAAGAAGACAGACAGTAGCCCACCAGCCATAGGCCTCTAGGCCGGGAAGCCCACGATTGATTTGCGAGAGAAGGCCCCTGGGTGGCGATACTAGCTGGCACGCAGCGGAAGGGAACCAGAGACAAGACCTCTGCATAACTGCGCACCTACTGCGATTACGATGGGCAAAACGGACAGGTCGCAAACCAAGCTGACCTTCGACCAGAAACGCTCCAAGTCCCATGACCCCACACACGAAGAGGATACCAGAACTACGCCCCCGACAGAAGAAGGACAAGACATCCGAAGTCTGTTATTAGCAATGGAAAAAGGGCTGCAGAGCGGTATCACATCACTAGGGGCGAAAATTGATGCACTATCGTACAGGATGGATAGAATGGGGGAGCGGCTGGACAAGCATGCGGAGAGGCTTGACGTGTCCGAGAGACGGCTAACGGAAGTTGAAGAAGCGCAGACGACGTTGGACACGGACCACAAAAAAACTTGGCAGGATCATGCAAGTGCTACAGGACAAGATGGAGGACCTCGAAGCCCGTTCCAGACGCTGCAACCTACGCATCATGGGCCTGTCGGAGACGACCACAACCGGGAACATGGAACGGTTTGTGGAGAAGCTGCTCACGGACCTGCTAGGGGCGGAGGTGTTCTCTAGTATGTTTGTGGTAGAGAGGGCCCACCGTTCCTTGGGTCCACGACCTCCACCGGGCGCACTGCCACGCCCAATCATCGCCAAACTATTGAACTACCGGGACAGAGACGCAGCACTTCGAGTGGCGAGGAAAAACAATCCCTACAGTACGAGGGATCGACCATTTCAATCTACCCGGATTTCACTGCTAGAGTCCAGGAGGCTCGTAAACAATTTGTTCCAATGAAGAGGCAGCTGCGAGAGTTGGGGTTAGACTATGCAATGCTATACCCGGCTAAACTACGAATGAACAGACAAGGAAGATCACATATCTTCGTGGACCCGAAGGCTCTGCAGAAGGCGCTCAAGGACTGGAATAAGGAGCAGAGACACAGCCCGGAGCGGCAGCTTCGAGACGAGGCCTCCGGGGGATCGCTGGAGAAACAGGACTGAGACAGACGCAGTGGCGTACAGTAGATAAGTACTATGGGCACCGGGGGGGACACGGGCAGCCTGTTGGGGACAGAGGCTGTGCGGACGCGGACAATAATAGTTACTTCTTCTGCAAGTCCTGAGGCACACCGCATCCAGCTCAGGGGCAAAACGGGTTCAGATTATAGGCGGAAGATTAGCGCATAGCGAATGCACAGGGAGAGGGGAGTATACACTGGACGACCTGGGAGCGGCCGAAAGAGACCACTGTGCAGAGGAATAACACGCTGTCACGAGCTTGGAGGGGACGGTGACTAGGTATTGGGGGAGATGCTGGGGAGTTGAGCTGAGCGGTGGAGGAAAGGGGGGGAAAACCTTGCACAGAACTGGAAGTAGCGCGCAGAGCGACCTCCGCCCGCAAGTGTTAACCACCGTTACAGACAGCTAAGTTGGGGGAGGGAGGTGTGGGAAGTCCCTATACGGGATGCAACGCGACCGAGTTGGGGGTGGTTCGCAGTGGGGGGGAGCGGGGAAGGGATGGGACGGGTTCTTTTTTTCGTTTTTTTGTTATTGTTGGGAGTTAGTGAGGACCACATAAATGTCGAACATCACACTGCACACACTACACAAGCAGGATGCCCACCACTATGACGCACGTGACAGGCGGTAGATTAAAGACTGGGGGGGGAGAGCACACAGGGACCACAGGAAACCTTCAGGGCACTAACGTGGAATGTGAGGGGCCTAAACGACCACCGCAAGCTGCGCAAGGTGTTGAACTACCTAACCAGACACAAAGTAGACATTGCCTTCCTACAGGAGACACACCTCCCAACACAGAGTCCATTGTTGCGATCCAGAGGACTGCAGGGGAACATCAACGCAGCCGGTTTCACGACTCATGCACGGGGAGTGATGACATGGGCTAACCCCAGATCTGACTATAAGTTGCAGCTATTGACGGCAGACGCGGGCGGTAGGTTTGTGATTTCCCGATGTCAGGGTAGGGGACTAGAGTTGCTACTGGTCAATGTATATGGCCCCAACTATGACTGCCCCGAGTTCTTCAGTAAACTGGCCAACACGGTGCACGGCCACGGGAAAGCATGTATGATATGGGGTGGAGACCTCAACCTGGTCAGGAATCCGAGCTTAGACAGGTCGGGAGGACCGCCAAGGAGGCCGGCAGCGGCTGCACGAGCAGTAGAAAGGGTAATGATTAGTGAGGACCTTTTAGATGCATGGAGAGAACTTCACCCAGTGGAGGGGGGTTTTACACACTACTCCGCATATCACAACTTACATACACGGATAGACTATTGGCTGGTCTCCTCCCCCTTCGTGTCGCAGAAGTACACATGTCAGGTTCTACCGCGCACGCTGTCTGATCACTCCCCGATCTTGTTGACCTTGCCCACCCCGAAGAAAACTATTCCCCCGTTCACGTGGCGCTTCCCCCCTTACTCTCTGATGGACCCATTGTTCAAGGAGGCGATTACTGAGGCGATAGAAACATTTTTTGACACAAATGTGGGGTCAGTGGACGACTTCCAGATCGTATGGGAGACGTTTAAGGTGTATATCAGAGGGGTGGCCATGTCTAAGCACTCTGGGGTACTCCGGGACATCAGACAGAGACTAACACTTCTGGAGCGGAGACTAGGTGACCTGGAGGGCAAACGGCAGGTAGGAGCGGGAGGAGACCACGCAGAGGCAATGAGGACTTTGCTGGAGGAATTTCATGAGGCAGCGGACAACGAGGTACAACACCTGGGAAAATATGCCACAGCGCGTGCGTATGGGGAGGGAGACAGACCGGGAGCAGTGCTGGCCAACATACTGAAAGCCAGACGAGGTAGGACAGCCGTGACCGCGATTCGTTCGGAAGATGGTGACTTGTTAACGGAGGAGGCAGACATAGCCAAAAGGTTTACACAATATTATTCGGGCCTCTATGCTACGCGCTCGACAGGGATGGAGGAGGAGATAATGACGTATCTGGAGCATATACGGTTACCCTTCTTATCGGAAGCGCATAGAGAATTTCTCTCGCTCCCCATAGAAAAAGATGAGATACTTGAGGCCCTAGCGGGAATGAAGGTAAACAGTGCCCCAGGGTCGGACGGACTGACGGTGAATTTTTATAAGACTTTTATAGACCTATTGCTCCCGTACATACAGGAACTGTTTGACACTATGTGTATTACCGGACGAATGCCACAAACAATGAGAGAGGCCATATTGGTGGCTATCCCTAAGCTAGGTAAGGACCCCGAGGAGTGCGGGTCGTACCGCCCGCTGTCCCTGTTAAACGTGGACAATAAATTGTTTGCGAAAATATTAGCAACACGACTGACCCTACTGACACCTGAATTGGTAGCCCCAGAACAAGCTGGGTTTGTCCCAGATAGAAACCTCACGCATAACCTGCGCACGATCTTTGGCACAATGCAACATATAAGGCAGGACACAAAAGCAATAGCAATTTTCCTAGACATGGAGAAAGCTTTTGACTCCGTGGAGTGGCCCTTTATGAGACAGGTGCTGACCAGAATGGGACTGGGTCCTGACTTTCTGCAAATGATAGGGGTGTTATACAACGCCCCTAATGCGCGAATCCGGCTTGGAAACCTGGTAACAGACGCCATCCCGATCACAAGAGGGACACGCCAGGGCTGCCCACTGTCACCTACGTTATACGCATTGATCGCGGAGCCCTTGGCGTGTGCGCTCAGGGAGTATCATAGCCACAGAGGTGTCAGATTTCCTAGCTGTAAAATTATAGTATCCACGTACGCAGATGACACCCTGCTATATGTGAGGGACCCTGAGGACAATCTGGCCCCGGTCCTGCGAGAGGTGGTACACTACGGGGCACTATCGGGGTTAAGGGTGAATTGGGCTAAGTCCATAGCTTTCCCACTCACTAAGTCCACTACCCCATTCCAGATGGAGTTCCCGTTGCAATGGTCAGATGAGTCGGTCAGATACTTGGGCATTAGGTTGCACACAGACCCGGAAGTAGTTCTCAGAGAAAACTATGGAACAGCGGTAGACAAACTGGAAGAGGACGTCGAAACATGGATTGGGCTCCCATTATCACTAATAGGCAGGGTATCTATAATGAAGATGGTGGTGTTGCCTAGATTCCTGTTTCTGTTTGCAAATATACCGATAGTGCTTCCACGCACCTTTTTTGCCAGACTTAAAAAAGCGCTGGTGAAGCTGGCGTGGGCGGGCAAGCAGGCTCGAGTACAGTGCCGGACGCTCACGCTACCTTATCATATGGGGGGACTGGGAGCACCCGATTTAGAACTATATTACAGGGTGGCACAGGGGGCGCAAGCACACAGCTGGATGCATGGGGCCGATAATGTACCACATATCAAGCTGGAGAAGCTGTTTGCCGACCCGCACCCGCTGCCAGCAGTAATTTTTGAAACAGTAGACCGCAGGACCGGCATTTTAGATTCCCTTAATTCAACGAGGCACGCATGGCACTGCATATTGCAGCAAACGGCGGGGGCACTACTGTACTCCCCGGACACGCCTGTGGAGTGGGCGGTTTGGTTGGCACCATGCAGGGACAGAGGGGTGGTACAGGCGCTACGGGCGTTGGGTATTCACAAGATAGGAGATCTCTTCTCGGACGGAGTGGCCAAACAATGGAAAACAGTCGCAGATGCTGCGGTAGCAGCTACACCACTTCAGGGTTTCCAATACCACAGAGTGTATAGCACACTTAGACAGCAATTAGGGGATGACATGGATGAACCGCCGGAGATCAGGGAATTATCGTATCTAATCAAGACGAAGTCCCCGCGCAGGATAGTATCCAACTTATATAAGATGGCTATGTCCCAAAGAGCCAACCAATACACCAAAGCAAGATTAGCCTGGCAGAGAGACTTGGGTGTGGCTATTGATGACGACATGTGGGCATATTGCTGTAACAACACGAAGCGCATCTCACTGCATGGCAAACATAGACTGATCCATTTTAAATATATTAATAGAGTGTATTACACACCGGAGAGATTACATAGGTATGGCCTACGAGAGGATGCAGCATGCGAAAGATGCCGCTGCTCTGAGGCGGACTTTGTGCATTTAGCGTGGGATTGCCCGGGTGTCTTCGAGTTTTGGGGAAACATATTCCGAGAGATAAGCACTATACTGGAGTTGGAGATCCCCCCAGACCCAATGGTGGCACTACTGGGCTATTCCAGGAGGTTGCCGAAAGCTGCTCGCAGACTGGTAGATATGGGACTGTTGATGGCGAAGCGCAGAGTAGCGATGTGCTGGATGCGGGGACCTTTACCCACGACTCAGCAATGGTCGCGAGACGTACTTTACTGCTGCACACAATCAGAAACATATAGCGACCTGCTACCGCCGCGGAGTAGGCCTAAGAATTTTTGGGGACTATACACCAAGTATCTGAAGGGCGGGAACGGGGGAGCGGCAACAGAAGCAGAGACAGGCGCAGAGACGGAAGCTAGTACATTAGCGTGATGAGAGGCGAAAGAGGGCCCAGTGAGACAGAGTGGACTGCGGGGGTGGAGTGAGCCGCCGTGTCCAGATAGTGCTGCGTGACCGGAGTGGACAGCCTGCGCGGGCGGGGATTACAGAGCAACATGGGAGGACACAGGTGGGAAATGGTTACAGTGTTGGCACCTCACAGTCGGGCCAGAACACAAGCTTAGATGCCCAGGCGTGAAAGACTGATGTGACACCTCACTGGTTGTTGTTTTTTGTTTATTTTTGTTCTCCTTTTGGAATAAATAGGTATAGGTGTATAGAAAAAGTGTTTCGGAACTATATATAACATATTTGACACATGGCAGAAAGACCCAACCATCAGAGCAATAAAGTTAAGAAACAGCAAAGCGCTGACCGGCCCCCGGGATGTGGGAAGCGCTGAGCGGAACAGTAAAGTTAAGTACAAGTACAGCCGGCCGTGAGGTTGTAGGCGCACTGCTATGTATGTCAAAGAAGAATATGCATACGAATAAATATTTAAAAAAAAATTTTTTTTAATTGTTTTGCATTTAATTTAGGCAAAAAGCATCCATATCTTTCACCAGGTTAAACAATGTAGTAATCAGTTCCTCCTTGGCAGTATCAGAGTCTAACAAAACAGCTTTCTCTGATCGATCTGAGTTGAGGTAATGACAATCTACATGACAGTGGCCAACTTATGTGTATCAAACTCTCAATTTCTATTTTATGTATGCTCCCCTGGTGTTTCTTTACATTAAGGTTTCAAAATGTTACATACTCTGGTCTTTGGATTAATTAAAGAATAAAAAATTCCTGCTTTTTGCACTTGCTTAACAATATTTAGCACTACAAGAGTCCTTCATTATCTGCCAGTAGTTGATCCACAACTGTTCTAGCCTAGCGCTGCCTCTTGATTGACTCCTTAACCTCACCAAGTTAGTTAAGTCTGTAAACGCCTGATCCTGGAGTAAATTAATATCCGACACACATCAAGACCTTCTGCACTCTCTCTTATTGGAGCATCTAACGTAAGTGCATTTTATCGGGGCAGTTTTCATTTGTGTGATAAAATCATATTTTCATTTGCTGTAGCTATAGGCTGACACATCAAACTATTAATGAGTTAAAAGTAGTTGCTTTATTTTTATCGCATCCAAATAACAATAGGCTGGGGTTTATTATTCATCAGATGCGATAAATAAAGACTGTTGGACATGGCCCCTGTGCAGGACCACCTCATATTTTTGCCTTCTTCTGTCCTTTACTAAACCCATCTTTGTTGGCTTTTAGGACTCTGTGCACTTTTTCCCTGCTAACCAGTGGTGAAGTGCTTCTGCTCTCCTTTAAAAACATGGTAAATTTGGTATACACCTATTTGGCACATTTAATTTACTTGTAAGTCCCTAATAATTGGTTCTACATGTATCCATTGCCTGTCCATGAAATGGTACTAGTGGGCTGCAGCACACGTTGTGCCACCCACTAAAGTAGTCCTGTGAAATATGTCTCAGGCCTGCCACTGCAGCCTGTAGTGCAGTTTTAAACTGCCATTTCCACCTGTCAAAATAAACCTTTTGTGAGGCCTAAACTTTGTGTTTTTAATACTAAGTCACCTCAAAGGTAGGCCTTAAATGTTCATAGGGCAGGGTGTATTATCTTTAAAAAATAGGACAATGTGTTCAAGTTAGAGACATGATGTTTACACTCAAATTAATTGTAATTTAAAATCCTCTTTAATGGTAAATTTACATTTCAAATTACTATTTTGAAAATGAGATTTTTAGTAAGTTGGCATTTTATTGCCCAAAACAAACTGTGCCTTTGTGCCAGTGTCCTGGGTCACAAGGCTAAGAATGGTTCTTCTATTGGGGCTTGTGTATGACTTCCAAACATGGGAACAAAGAAGGCCTATGTGTGAGGGGAGTGGGTCTTCCTGGCAGGAAGGATGGGGAGGAGCTCTCTCCTGCCCAGATTATACCTCAAAGGGCTCTGCCTGCACCACACACAAAAGAACCTGACACAAGGCCTGTCCTGTCCTTTGTCACCCTAGACAGTTAGGAGCCAAACCAAGGGAAGGAGAGGAACCGACCAGAACCAGTTTTGGGGGTTGGTCAGGGAATTCCCCTACACAAAGGCTCGTGCCAGGTATAAAAATTGGACCTTTAGAACCTCTCATCAGAATACTCCTTGAACCGTGGAAAATTCAGAAGAAAGACTGGCCTGCCACTTGAAGGGCTGTCTTGCTGTGTGAAGAAGGAAGATTGGACCTGCTTGCCTTGATCCCAGGCTACCCAAAGAGAGTCCAAGGGACAGTTGTCTGACCGCGTGTTTGAGCTACAGGGACACAAAAAGCTTTCAGAGGGCGGGCTGCACTGCAACTGACCAGCTGGCCAGTCCCAACTGGACCTGACTGAGCCCTGCTGCTGACTTCTGCTGTAGTGAGTCCTCCTGATACCCAAGAGGTGCCCCCCAGGTCTTGGACCCTTGGCTGGCATCAGATTGTACTCCTGCCTGCCTAACTGAAGGTTCCATCTGATCCGACATGAAGTGATGCAGAGCCCTGCAAAGCCATGCATCTCCGAATTGAAGGCTCCACCGTAATCAACGCCAAGCGATGCAAAACCACACTGAGCCACACTGTGCCAATCCAGTCTGAGAGCTGCATGGATCCAACTCAGAGCAACGCCAAGCCTCACAGCGCCTATCCGTAGACTTCGTCAGATCTAACACTGAGTGACTTAAAGCCCTGTAAAGCCTCACTGTGTACCTGAAAGCTTCCCCGGATGTGAGGGCGACGCAGAGCCTTTCAAATCCTTGCCTCACAGAGCCACGCCACGCAGACCTAGCATCACGGAACAATGGTACATTTCTGATCTGGCTAAACCTAGACCTGTATCCGAACATTTGCTGAGGCATTCATGATTGAGGCCAACAAAGTAACTCAATTGCATAAAGTATTTGCTTTTGAAGATGTGAAATGTGTAGTGCTTTAACCATGTATCTACACTTTGCCAGATTCTGAGACCCAAAAGAGTAATAACCTGCTTAATATTAACTTGATCTTCAGAGTGCGAATTACATATTGCCAGCATTGTCCCTGTTTGCAGTGTAGCACAGCCCTAACTAGGTGCACCAATGCAGACCCAAGCAATAAGCCTGATTGCACACGAAAATACAATATCTTCAACACAGGTGGAAGCTCAGACAGTTTGTGCCTGTGCTGAAGGGAGGATCCTAGTGGAAGTCAGGGGTGTGGATTGAAACCACGCTCCGTCTTTCACTGGAGAAAAACTGGCCCACTTGTCAGGGGAAGCAAAGATACATGTACAGATGGGTGCAGTGTGTAACTGCATCCACATTCAGGGGATGCTTGGAGGTTTCAGGGATACCCGACAGTCCCCACACAGTGCATCCTCAGGGGTCGCACTAACTGTGTGCCTCATTTATTTGACATACAACTACTGAGCCTCCATGCAAATGAAAGAGCACCCTTTTGTGATCGCAGTGGTGCTGTCCGTATTATAGAATGGACTGCACAATCATCTGCAGCTCCATTTATAATACCAAAGTTCCTTGGGGACACAAGAAGCATGCACAAACACCCATTTCACCCACAAAAGCACCATCTGGTATATGGCTCCAAGTCATCTCCCTTACTTGGTGATAGCTGTCTTGGTGTCCTAATAGATTTCTCAACATGGTAATTATAAGATGTGTTTAATAAAAATATCCATGCTCTTTATATTGGAGGTTTCTGTTGAACAAACAGCCTGCTTAGCCCAGGGTGCTTTCAACAATGTATCTGCTTTCATCCAATTTAAGTATATATCTGTAAAGTATTCCATAGCGTCTGCTTACTCCACAAACATTTAACATTCTAGTTTAATATATCCATTGTAAATCTGCTCACGACTCCCTGCGTTGCATAATACAGTGTTCCTACTATGTTTCGCTTTGACTTTTATCACTTCTTTTCCATACTACTCTGCGTAACAGCTGCCAACAGATCTGTCTACTACCTTTCACTAATACTTTATGATTTTGTGTTTTTGTTTATCTCTACCATTGTTATGTCACCCCCCCAAGTAACCTGGTATCCATTAAGTGTCCAGAGGACTCCCATTATTTGGGTTCAAGCCACCTTTTGAAACAATCAGAGTAGAGAGAACTTCAAATGTAGTTATTTGAGTGGGAGTGTCCAAAGTAGAATACCTAGTTATTATTATTATTATTATTGTTATCACCATCATCATCATTACTAATAATGATGATGATGATAATAATAATAATAAGAATAAGAAATGCATTTATTTAATGATAATGCTAATAATAATAATAATATTAATAATAATAAAATTAATATTATTATAACTGAAAATAGCAGGTGTTACTGTCACTAAATTTATAGATATTCAGTTTTAGGGCTATGCAAAATTTATATTACATGACCGTAGTCTGTAGCACTGACCAGCCATTATTTGCATAATTTCCTGCATTCTCTCACACGTGTTAGTGCAGATACGTAGTGGTGGGATGGGCTTTGCCTGATTTAATTTTTTTGTTGGCCTAGAGCAGCAATGAGGCAGCTTAAGATGTCTACCAGAGCTCATATATTCATGAAAAAACATACATAATAGAGCTTTGGGTCAGCTCTCTTAGACCACTGCAGGTTAGCATTTGATTGGTCAATAGTTTGTAACTTTGCATGCAAGGAAGGGTGGACAGTTTTTGCCACCCTTTGTTTTGGAAGCTTTTGGGTCAACCCCCTTCAGCCATTGCTGTGTTAGAATGTCATTCACATTTTGGAATAGACCTTAGGATAGTTTAAGATTATTTGGGTGACGGAGGAAATGGGTTAACAGAAATAACTGCAAGGAAACAAAGTGGTGATACATAACTAACAGATACATAAAGCTGAAGCCATTGGGATAAACATAGCCTGTTCTGTTAACCACATTGTATTATGAGTAGGAACCCCTCTCCTAAGATGGCTGTCACTTCAACATGAAGACACTGCAAAGCAAAGTGGTAGTCATTTTAGATCAAGGGATTCTACTTATTATCCAGATGAAGCCATTTTCATTAAGTAGCACTGACCAGCAGCCACCTGAGAAAACTGTGCGTAGGGAGTCTGCCACCTTTCATTTTGCACAGGAAAATGCAAGCATAGCACCATGGCCAAAAGTTGACTCTGCCATCCATCTACCCACCATGATGGAATATCCAAGTAAGATTCAAAATAGCTATCACATTGTCTATGAACAATAACTATCAGGTATGTTCAGCTTCATGGTAAAGGTGCTGCTCGGATGTGGCTGTAGGAGTTTTCACCATGCCCTGCCCATTTCCAGCTTCTATATTTTTATCACTTCAGTTGTGAACATTTCCCAGTGTGCTGTGGTATTGTGAGAACTTTTTACATAAGCAGAGACCTCAACTGCAAGTGAAGCAGGCACCAGGGGCTGAATTACTTAAGTGCCCTGGAGCGCAATGGACATGTGCACTTTGTCTGGCCCGGGTCACTTTAGTATTACAGAAGGGGGCTCTGACACTTGTGCGCCCCCTTCTGTAATACCGATAGTGCTGGCACACATGTAACGCCAGTGCTATCTTCAGAGGGTTTTCCTTCATCTGCATAGAGGCGAAGCCCCATGCATATGATGGAATCACATTACCTCTACCTCTGCTCAGTATAACACACATGGGGCACAAAGCTAAACAGGCCTTTAGGAGGCATAGTTTTTATTTTTTGTTAAACTTTGTCTATTTATGTGAAAGTCTATTTTCTTAACTTTGCCTGGTAACATTTTAAAACTTATTCAGTCATTTTCCAATTTTTAGCAGAAATATAACCCAATAGTGATAGTAGATACTTGATGAGTTCTGTGAACACATAAGTTTTAATAAGTGTACTTTGTTCTTGCTGAGATCATATTGGAAATAAAGCAGTTTGGTTGTATGATACGAGAGACCTGAATTGACTTTCCCAGTATCAAGAAACGTTTGGGACTTCGTAATTTAGTTTGACCACTGAACAACTGGGTCAGGGTGCTGAGGTTATCCCAGTGGGTATGTATCCTCGGTAGGCAAGATTATCAGGCATGTCCCTCTCAAAGCTTTTGTCAAGAAAAAAGCTTTGGCTAGACTTTATGGTGATGGCATTTGGAATTGTAGAGCCCTGCTTACTATGTTGAGTCTGGCCCTTGTGGAAGATTTTAACTAGAAAAAGTGACCAAGTCTGAAAATACAACTTGGGATATGATTAAAGTGGTAAAGTTTCCCCAGCAACAAAGCACCCTTGGTGGTCATGAAATTCACCTTTCTCCTGCTCTTAGCTTTTACTGCCAAAACTAAAGAGTTTAGTTGGAGCTCAACAATGACGTATCATAGGTCGAGGAACCATCGCCAGCTTCAGCATCCTGGATTCGCTGCTGGTGGATTTTGAGAACCATAAAAGTAACATAGTTCCAAGGTAAAAACAGTAACTAAAATGTTCCACTAGGCTAACATGACCCCTGCTCCATTCCATTCAGCATTTGATGATGCCTAACACCTGGTCTGCCAAAACATTGACAGTGATTGTCACTTTGTGTTTTCTGGCCTCTTTAAAAAACAAAATATTTGATATGTCCAGTGTCCAATTTTAATTATTTTTGTGTCTTTATATGCATTAAACCTTGTACCAAAGCTATCAGAGTGTCAGATTTCGAACTGATGCTAATGTCTTGACTTCAGTGCTGCCTGACACAACCTTGACTGATTCCTGTAATCATGTATGCAATGCAAATTATGCAAGTAGTTGCCCTCATGAAAGGTCTTAAGTGAGGAATAACCCAAAAGGATAAAAACCTCCAGAGGCAGATGAAGGAGTGTTCAGAGAAGATGGTCAAGAGTAGATGCGAAGATGAGTATCAGGATACTAAAACACCTAAGACCGATTAATGAGGAATCCATAAAAGGAGAATAGGAAGAGAGACTTGAAGAATCGCGAGGGAAAAATCATGGGTCGGAAATGTAAAGCAAGGGGTGAACAATGTGACGAAAAAAACCTATTGGCTGCATTGTGGCACACCTTCACCTGAATTCAGTAGTCTTTTATACTAAATAGATAGAAACTGACATCACAGGAAGTACAGGAGCCACCTTGGATTCGGAAGCAGTCATAGGAGTCCATTGCACCAAACATTTTGGATTGCATATGAAAACATAGTTCTGCTCTGCCTTCTCCTGTAGAATTGTGGAACATGGGAAATTCCAGAAAGCAGGAAGGTGCATCACAGGAAGTACAGGAGCCATCTTGGCTTGGGAAGAAGCCATAGGAATCCACCGTGCCCAACATCTTGGATTGGGAATGATAAAATTGGCCAAATCCACCTTTTCCTTGAGAACTATGGGACAGAGAGGGCAAAATGAAGGATTCCAATAGAAAGATATATGGCTTAGTGAAATAAATAAGTGTTCTAAAAAACCTTTTCCTCCTAAGATGTTTGTTGCAGAGGTTTAGGTTTTAAGGGGAAATGTGGGGTAGATTCAGTACTTTGAATGCCGTTATGGTGTTCTCCTTGTCATTGAGCCACACCTGTACAACCCCCTTCTGAAGCTCTGGCTTTCTCTGAAAATTATTTAAAAAGCAGTGAACTAACAAAGGGGCATGTACTGAAGAGGCATCTTCCCAAAAGATCTTGCTGAGAGGGTGTATTTTCCAGTCAATAAGAATCTGAAGTCTTCCATGGTAGATTTATTCATCACAAATGTCATTATCTTCATATTCCTACTGACCTTGGACTGATATAGCACCAGGATTGGGAAGGTATGTTGAAATGGTCAGTCTTGAAAGGTTTGACCTGGGGCATCTGAAAGACCAAGTCAATGGCAGAGAAAGCTTGAAAGCTACAGGATTGATGAATTGAGTAATACAGAAAGGACAATAGAAGCAAGGTTTGAATTTATTAGATGATGACTGAGATGGTAAAAAGCGTGAAGCCAATGAGATATTATCTCAAACAGAAAACGTTGGTGCAGGTGATCTGTAAATGCCAGAATATCCTTTCATCCTTTCCTTGGATTGTAGGTGTTGACCTGTGAATGTCAGAACATTATTTCATCCTTTCCTTGGATTAAAAAAGACTTTTCCTGATTTTGAGTCTTGGTTTCTTTAGATGGTCTATAAAATCGTCTGCTACTGGTTTCAACTTAGAAATATGAGGAGTGGATGAAAAGACCCTGTGATGAAATTCTTCCATACTGAAAAATAGAAAGACCTTAGCAGCACCGTGACTTAAATTGTTATAGGAGAAGTCTGTAATTGGAACAATGGAAATCTAGTCACTTTGGGTAGCATTAGAGAAGCACTGTAGGAAATGTTCACGAATCTGATTAGTTCATTCAGTCTGACCAATAGTCTGGGATGGAAATCAGAAGAATAAACCAGATTGATATGTAATATCTTGCTTAAATCTATCCAGGAACAGTAACTATTTTGAGAGCCTCAATTGGAAATGATGGTATAAGGTAGTCCACATACACAGAAGACGTCTGTGATGAATTATTTGCCAAAGTTAAAGTAGATAGTATAGTCTTAAAAGGAGAAAAATAAGCCAACTTAGCAAATCAATGGTCACCTTTAAGACTCGATGTTTTTCAGAACGTGACAATCCAATGATAAAGTTGCTTGATATTGTATGCCATGTTTCAGGAGAAACTGGCAGAGACTGAAGATAACCAAATGGTATGGAATTATCTAATTCCCCATAAGCCCTAATTTATTAAATCAGAACATATTGCTCAACATCCTTGTGAATGAATTGCCTTCAGAAGGTTTGTAGTAGTAACTTGAGAAACAGCCTTTACACCTCTATAACCATGACAGTGGTGTCATGGCAAATTCATAGTACTTCAGCTTAAAGTTCTTTGGTGGGAATGTACGGGGCCTGTTGTTGAAAATACAGACCCTCATGTCGGGTCAATTGAATGGTCAGATCTTCAGGAACCTTCAGATCTAATTGGGAGTAATTAATTACCCTTTGTAAAAATGTCTGTACATCACCAGTTATCTGATCAGGTTGAATGATGGTTTGATTGAAGGTATTTGGAGTTTCAGGATACCTTTCAGAGGTGGCAACAATGAGAGAATTATTGGATCCAGAAATATATGTAATGACAAAGTAATAAAGAGTAAAAAAAATTGGCCCATCAAGCTTGGTGACTGTTCCAGCATTATGAGTTACAGAGTCATTGTAGCTTTCTAATGGTAAGTTTGTCAAGCTCTCAAAGGGTTCTGGTATCCCAATTTAATGAGGCCTCCTTTCCATGCCTAGATGTTTCATTCCCAGACTTTATAAACACCAAATCGTTTTGTTCAGAGTTGTTCTGCACATGATAAAGATTGAAGTTAGGATGCTCAAGACTGTTATCATCCTGAGGTTGAAATACAATTGCTTCCACAGCTCAATCAGGGGAGTTGGCTTTAGTAAAGGCTTCCAAGAGTTTAAAGAAGGCTTGTTCTGCTTGAGTGTCTCAAAGAAAGACTTTCTGTTAATGTTCTTTCTTTAGTTTCCTTGTGATCTGACTGGTTAAATTGGCAAAGTCTGGAATAAACAGATGGTAAAAAATAGTGAAACGTAGGAAACACTGAGGGGCATATGTATCAACATTTCCTTTTGCGAGTCCTTAACCTTAATAGCGAATTTTTGCGAATTGCTATTAAGGACTCGCAAAATGAAATGTATGTAGGTTTCGCAATATTAATTGCGATTCCTACGTATTCCTTAATTGCGAATCGCAAATTGCGATTCGCAATTAAGGAATACCTTCCCATTCATTCCTATGGGCCTAAAATGAATGGGAAGACATTCGCAATTTGCGAGTACCCATTAGGTACTCGCAAATTGCGAATGCAATTTCAAGGGTGCAAGGGTGTCAAAAGGACACCCTGTTGCACCCCTGAAATATGCATGGGTGCCCTAAGGGCATGTATGTGCGCCACATGGCACTTTGAAAAATGCAAAAAAGTGCATTTTTCTAGGAAATCGCAAATTACCACCAACCTGAAGTTGGTGGTAATTTGCGATTTCTTAAGGCAAATTTGCACAACTTGGGTGCTTCCAGAATTGCATTTAAGGAATCGCAATTTGCGATTCCTTAAATGCATTCATAAAATAGGGAATCGCAAATTTTGCGATTCCCTATTTTGCGAGGGCCTTTGGGATGATACATCCCAAAAGGCTTTCCCGTTCGCAAATGGGCCGATTCTGAGAATCGGCCCGTTTGCGAACGAAGCACGCTTTCATACATATGCCCCTGGGTCTTTTTAAATGAAGTTGAAGAAAGCCAGTCTAGGATCCCAGTGATCTTCTTAAGATTAATTTATAACTAATGAGAACTTAGCTGCTAACCTAGATAGTCAATCTTCTGTTGCTTAAGTTCACACTTCTCTAGTTTGAAAAATAACTAGTGCAGACATAACTTGAACAGTACACCGATGACACGTTCCTTATGTTCTACAGGTGTCAATGAATAAATCAGAATTTCATCCAGCTATGACTAAGACTGGACATCAACAAACATATGGTCCATGAATCTCTGAAAGATCGCAGATGCATTACTTAGCCCAAAGGGTATAACATGATATTCAAAGTGCCCAAAAAGGAGTATGCTAGTCTTGATTCGAAGAAGATAATAGGCCCATAAAGATCACATTTTGTGAATATCGTGGTCCCTCTTTTCAACTCAATGATGATTTTTGGGAGTAGTAGGAAATGGCAATCTTTGATGTCTTTGATTTCCTGGGATTTCCTAGGCATGGAGATCAAAGACGCACCATCATAAGATGAAGTTTTGGCTATCAATCCATTCTATATTGTCCTATAAATAGCACTTGAAAGTTTATTTTTCTGACTCTAACAGGGAATGAATGTGGCCAAAAGATACAATTGAACCAGGTTCTGATGGTATTGTGCTATAAGGAGGCAGTGTCAAGACATTAGTTGTCTTGAAAGAATTGATAAACTCATGGTAATGACTTGGAAAACCTCTTGATCTCATCCTTTGGAGACCAGTGCCTTCAGAAGATAAACTATGATCATGATAAAACTGATAGGGAGAGTGATATGGTTTGTTTACCAATTAATGTAAGGGTTATGCCTTCTCAGCCAAGGTAATCTGCATATAACAGCCAAGTCGGGTGTAGCAGTGATACAGAAAGACGTTTCTTTATGATCACCAAAGGCCACTGAGAGGGAAGTTGTGATCTCACTGAGTGGTCCAGAAGACAATGGTGTGTCATCAACAGTCTGTACATGTTCAGATTCTTTCCCAGACATTTTTGGAATGTGGTTCTTTTCAACCCAGTATGAATCCAAGTAAATCTAACTTGCCCCTGCCTCCCAGCTGGGAAAATGGTAATACTACCCCTTCTTCAGTGCAGGTTATTACTCTCAGAAGAAACATGTAGGATTCATAAGTATCAAAGGAAATTGCTACAAAGAAAGGTTATATACCTCCGTACCTTCTCCCTTCAGAAGATGAGCTTTGGCATTTCCTGAAACCCTTTGAGGCTTCACCAGATAAGCTCAAATTATGAGTCCTGGCTCACCACAATATATACTGAGACCAGATCTTCGACAATGCCTTTTCTTAGACTGAGATAACAGGCTTTTGTTTGCCCTTATTTGCACAGGCTCTTCTTGATAAACTTCAACAAGATTGTTCTCAGTCTTCTGAGAATGAAAAGCTTTCTATGTAATTCCTGCGATCAACACTTAAATCCATTTATTCTGAGTTCTTCTATCTTTCAGACAATGTTCAATTAGAAGGGCCATATCAATCAGGTCTGCTAAGGTAGCAGGTCTGGGGGAGCACCTCAGAGAGTTTTTGATTTCTGTCTCTAATCCTCTTCGAAATAAGTTCATCTGAGTACTTTTGATCCATTTGGCTTTTGCCCGCAGTTGACGGAAACAAGTAATGTAAGACAGAACATCAGATTTCACTTTTTGAATGTCACAAAAGGCTTCTTTGGCCAAAAAGTCCACATCAAGTTGTTCAGACATCTTTTTTAATCCCTTCATAAAGTTAGAATAGTCAGCTAGACAGGAATCAGAAGAAGTGCCAAGAGGAGTAGCCTGGGCAAGTGCTGCTCCAGACATAGAATTTATTAAGCACCCCACTTTAAGTGAAACTGGACAAATTGAGCTATCTGAAATGTGAAATACACAGTTAAGGAATTCCAAAATTCCTTTAATTGTATTAGGTCAGCGAGTCTTTTCTTCTCATATTCACAAAGTAACTATGGCAACCAGGGAATGGTCATTCACCTGTTTTCTTCTCATAGCCAGATGCGGTACGTCTGCCGCAAGCATAAAAGTTTCTTTCCGTAACTGGTGTAACTCTTGTGCTTGCTATTGAATGGTATGAACCAAAGCTTAAGTTAGGTCCAAAGCAGCGCTTTGGCTGGGATAAATTGCAGATAAGAAATTGGAAGTCTAATCCGCTGGTTTACCAAACAGTCAAGTTTGGGAATGGGCTGACAATTGTGTCTTGACTTCTGTGCTGCCTGATAGCATGACTCCTTCCTGTACCCACAATGCTACCTATTCAGAACAAACTATGGGTGGTAAGCAGGTGGCCTCAAGAAAGGTCGCAGAAGTAGTTGGGAGAAGCAGATCAGGAGTAAGTGCGAAGATGAGTATAGGACACTAAACCCACCAAGACTGAGCCCAAATCAAGAGAATTGCAAGAGAAACTTGCAGAACATCCTTACGTCCGCGGAAAATTCTGAGGTAAACATAATGGGACAAAATCTAAAGCAAGGAGTGAAGAACACAATGAAAAATACTATTGCAGTGTTACAGCATACCTTTCCCTGAACTCCACAGCTTTTTATACTAAATATACAGTGAGTGAACATCACTGGCAGTAAAGAAGTGCTCTTAGATCCGGAAGCAGTCATCGGAATCCATTGCGCCCATCGTCCTGGATTGGGAGTGAAGATGTAGTTCTGCTCTACCTTTTTCTGGACGACTATGGGATATGGAAGATTCCAGACAACAGGAAAAAACATCACTGGAAGTAAACATTGAGAAGCGGCCATCGGAATCCACTGCACTCGCCAACTTGGATTGGGAATGATGATATTGTCCGTTCAGCCTCTTTCTGGAGAACTATGGGACAGAGAAAGCAACATGAAGGATTCCAGTAGATAAGTGTGAGAAAGTGGATTATTAGTTAGGGGATGGTAGTCCACCACAAGCAATAATGGGACTATTCATGTTAGGTTCAGTAAAGGTTTCAGTATCTTAAACCTGAGCTCAGCCCCTGGTATATATGGCATAGAGCAGACAGGCTTAACAGAAGAAAATGTGTGAAGCATTTAGAAAATAAAACAGAATAAAAATTCCACTCCAAATAATAAAATACTGAATATTTTAAAGAACAAAATGAAAAAAATTCAATAAGGGGAATTGGAGAGATTACTTTTTAAAAGTTTTAAATAAAAATAGAATCAAAAAGCGCAAAGGGACAACCGCGGCAACTGGTTGTGCTAAAGTGAGAGAAGGGTAAGGATTAAGGCCAACTGCAGTGGAGCGCAGTTTGCCTTAATCTGGTCCAGATCACAAAGTTACCTTCACACATAGAAAATTCTCAAGAAGTTAGAATCCTCAGCAGGGCAAGAATGCAGGCTGGATCTGAAATTTAGCTCATCCATAACGAGTTGACAGAGGACAAGGTATCAGTGAAGCCATCGATGACGGCAGGAAAAGCTCCAAGCAGGAAAAGTCAGGAGTTCTCACCCAGGAAGTAGTCAATGTCAGTCAAATGCTGCTCGGGATCAGTGAAGATTTCTACTTTTGAATTTGGATTCTTTTCTGAAAGCCGAATTCCTTCAGTGGGGCAAGACTGTAGGCTGTAGCCAGAGAGGGCTCTATGCCATTGGATGCCGGTCGGTGTCAGGATCCATGGTGAAGTCAGGTCCACCTTCACGGATCAGCTTGACAGATTGGTCCCGGTCTTCTCTCAGTTCTCCAGGCAGAAAGTTTTGAAATCGTTTTTAAGTCCCAGGTTTTAAGTTTAGCAAGAGGAGTACTCTCTGATATCGACCATAGGTTCCATGACCTGAGGAACAGCACTTGGAGGTCAGGACTCAATCCAACAGAATCCGCCAGCAGAATGTATGTAATGTATGTAAATATGTACTTGTAAAGCGCGCGGCTACTCCACAGAGTGTCCCGGCGCTGAAAGGACCACGAGACAGACAGTTTGCACTAAAAACAGGTAGGCCGAGATATAATGTTGGAATAGCCAGGTTTTTATTTGCCTCCTAAAGGCGAGGAGATCCTGCACCCGTCTGAGAGATAGTGGCAGGCCGTTCCATAGCCGAGAGGCCAACACTTGGAAGGAGCGACCGCCCATGCGGGAACGGGAAAACTTAGGGATGGTCATCGGAAGCTGTGCTGAGGACCTCAATGCCCGTTGCAGGACATAGTGCTGAATCCTTTTCCTAATGTAAAAGGCACCCGTATTATGTAGGGCCTTAAAGGCCGAGACCAGAGCTTTAAAATGGATCCTCTTCTGGAGCGGTAGCCAGTGCAAGGATTTCAAATGGGGAGACATTCGCGCTCTGGGTCACACCATGAGAATAGCTTTGGCCGCCGCATTCTGAACCACCTGCAGGCGAACCAGTAAATAGTCAGGGAGGCCCAGGTACAGGACGTTAACGTAGAATCCAGGGCAGGTCCAGTTGAAACTGGTCATCTGGGCTCTTCCAGGAAATTAGACTTCTTCCAGCTTTTGCATCCGTGTAAATTGACAGGAGGTCAGCCAACTGACCCTTGGAGTCCATTTCTTTGCCTTGGTACACGTGGGAGCAGTTCCCAGCCCTTAGAGTTCTCCTCACAGCTCTCAGCAGCAAATTGAGTCCTTCTTCTGTCTTCCACATGTCCAGTAGTGTTCTGAAGAAGGTACCCAGGGATGCCACATTTATGAGTGGCAATAGCTGGCACCAGCTTGTGGGTGGAGGTGACTTCTGGCCCCTCCCTCCCTGACTAATAGAGAAAAAGTTCCCAAGGGCAACCCTATCCACTTTTGCAGCAGTTCCTGTATGCCTGCCAGCAAACAATCCCACACTGCACTTCTCTACCCAAAACCAACATGACAGAGGCTTTCTTCTACACTGAAAACTGTTTTTGGGGCCTTGCTACTGTAAGGACATGTTTTCAATTAACCTTTTACATGTCCTACTTTTAACTACCATGCCCCCTTCCTTATTTGGCATTAAGGCAAACTAAGGGCTGACTTATTTTTATTTAAAGGGGGGATTTAGTCCTGTTGAAAGGGGTTGACAGGTCGAGTTTGTAGTTAAAACCCGCACAGCGAGGTGACTAGTGACATGTCTGCAGTCATGTTTTGCATTTTCACTTTAATGGTGGCACCAAAGCAACATTTAACTTACAGATCCTATGTACATTTTGTACTAGGGACTTATAGGTAAGTTGAGTGTGCCAATTAGGAGTATAGTCAATTTCACCATGTTTTTGGGTCAGAGCACGCATACTGGGGGCTGGTTAGCAGAGTCCCAGTGCTCAGAGGCAAAAAAACAAAGCAGCATCAGTCCTAAAAAATATTGTGGTGATCATGTAAAAAGAGGCATTTTCTTTCAGTAATTGATGGGTTACCTTAAATAAATATGTTTTCCCAAACACATTTTTCTCCTAAGATGTTCTTTGCAGAGGTTTAGATTTTTAAGAGAAAACATTACTTAGATTTGTGAACCATTGCCATTATGGCATTCTTAGCATCCTCAAGCTAAAACAAAGAAATTAAGCAGAGATTTACTCAGAACTAGGTTGTGACCTAACCAGATTGTGTTTCTAAAGTTGGTATGGTTAACATCCTCTCCTAGTCAAGTGACTAAGCTCTTCAACTCTCTTCTAGTGAAGATAAAACCCATTGTAAACCACTTGGAACTGATGAAGACTGCGAAGACATAACACTATTTAAATAGCTTGACCAGTGTATAATTTCATTGTTGTACTACTGCTATCATACTATCTAATTTGTTTATCGTCCATTGCCCACTAGGAGGTCGGTCAATTGACCCTTGGAGTCCACTTCTTTATCCTGCGTACACATTGGAGCAGGTCCAGCCCTTAGGGTTCTCCTCACAGCTCTCAGCAGTGGTGGGAGTCATTCTATCTTCTGCAGGTCCAATAGTGGTCCAAAGAAGGTACAAAGGGGTGCCACATTTACGACTGGCAATAGCTGGAACTAGCTTGCACTAGGTGTATTTTTTGTGCACGTCTGGTTTAAAAGTACCACTGGCATGAAGTATAATGTATAGTTGTCCGAACAGGTACTACGGCATTATTAATCTCTTTAAGATGCACTGGAATTGAAATCTATTCTTGGACTACCAGTGTTTTATACCTTAGTGCTCATTACATTATTTGATGAAAGATAGACCCCTCAGGAATATACTATGGCTGATTGCATAATGACATGCCATTTGTTGCTTCATTGCTGACCCATCACAGTAAATGCTATAGCTCTCTCTATAATGTCATTCTTATGGGTTGCTCCCTACTGGTTCTGGGTGAATCTCACATAACAAGCACCATTGTTGATTTTATGATGCCCAAACCTATGGATTGCTCCCTGTCACTGTCTAGGTGTTCAGCTTCAGCATATGTTACAACTGATAGCATAGAATTTACTACTATTGGCTGTATT
The DNA here is from genome assembly GCA_963921515.1 of Calotriton arnoldi. Taxonomy (NCBI): domain Eukaryota; kingdom Metazoa; phylum Chordata; class Amphibia; order Caudata; family Salamandridae; genus Calotriton; species Calotriton arnoldi. The sequence goes on along the minus strand of CAWUFW010002735.1, from coordinate 182,515 downwards.
AGGCCCATTCGCATACCACTGCCACCTGCCAGCCCAGGGTGGACTTCTCAGGCATATACTACATCTGTTGATATTTACATTTCATTCTCTGAGGCTCCACAGTGGACATAGTGAACCATAGACGTAATACCAATCCCCAGCACACGTTTCGTAATTTCAAAAAAGTTACAGCAGTAGCATCTGTAAGTCCACTTAATCACAAAACAGACATAGCAATGAGGTTCTTTGTTTCTTTATTTTCTTTTCCTCTGTTTCCTTTTTATTCATACAGGTTCTTAGCCAGCCAACACGTGTTTCGTCGCCACAGTGGGAATATAAACCCGCGAATTTTTCAAGGCTAAGTGAAAATACAGAATGAATATCCGATGTCACAAGGTACAGACATCAAGTGTCGCATAAACAAATTCCTCAAACCTGCCTGTGTCTGATGGTGGAGAGCAAATAGTACATATCAGACATCATCAAGCACCCTGTGACAAATTGCAAACCGGTGTTCGGAATTCACAAAGTGTAAAGAAAAGAAGGTCTGATGCTCCATTAGTAACAAACCACAAAGGTGCAACATATGTGGGAATACAATGTGCGTGTATATAGCTGAGACCTAAGTCACCATTACTCAGTCCCCCGTGTCCGGACTACGGGCCAGCTGATGCTGTGACATGCTCTAACATGAAAAATCACCCATAATATAAACCTAATAAGAAGCTCTTGTCATTAATGGTCCCTAAACTCCCCACAATGATGGCCAGTAACCCCGCCCAAAGTAAAAAAGAAACGTGTGTGGTGTCAATATCCTTACCCTTTGTATGGGGCAGAAGTGCTAGCTGGCAACTGACTGCTTATTGTGCAAAGTCATAAAGTGTGCTTTGCTGTGCCGAGCCTGGCATCAGATGAAACGTGATGCTCTTGGTTTTCGGTAAATGTTTCTTTCCGCAGGCTGCAGAGATCAGCTGCGTCCACTGTGTACACAAACCACTCTGCTCGCTTAGCAGGGCTGCTGGACGCGAGACTTCCCGCGCGCTCCGTTTTACCCAGGAAGTGCCCTTCACATCTTCCCATTCCGCGTGTGTATGCTCTAATGAGACCCCAGCTCGGATCCCTCCTGCACTCGGGACGACGTGTTCTTGAGGCTGCTCCAAACTCTCGGAGCACTCGAACTGTAAGTAGACGTGCTTTGGTCAGTAGTGACGGAGTGTACTCTGGAAAGGACCTGGTGCAGGGGAGGTTTTGACACACTGTACGCCTTTCCTTTGATGTCGTTTTCTTAAGTACCACAGTCAAAGCTTTCCTTCTGCTAGCTACTACATTCACTCTTCGCTCTGGTGCGTGTCCTCTCTAACTATTGCCGGGAATCATTTAGCTTTTTAAGGGCGATTGGGTGTTTTATTTAAATCCCGTTTTCTTTAACCCACTCCACAACGAAGGGCTACATACAACACCTGTTTGCTGGAGCTGGACTGGAATCTTGCATTTATTTACTGCCATTGGGAAATATGAATTGATTCGGCTGCTTTCCTAACCCGTCATTTTTCCATAAACAGAGCTTTGAAGCAGAGCTATATTTTAGCTTTGAGTTGACACTGATCCCTCTGCACCCACTGGAGATATATGTCTTTGACTCAAAGACACAGGTTCAAATACCAGAGCATCCACCCCGACTTACGTCATTTTAGTCTTACTCCCTCCGCGGATGACGGATGTTTTCCAATGAGTTAGGGAATGATGTTCATTCGTTGTCAATAGTGGCAGTGGACCACGCGGGATGAATGTGCACTGTGTTATGCTATGTAGTAGTATGCTGTGATGTGCTCTGCTGAAGTATGCTATTCTGCGTTTTGTCATGCAATGTCGTTTTCTAGACAAGACTTATTTTAGTCTTGGTTCCATATGTCATGTTATGTTGTAAGAGTTATTCTAGTCTTGGTTCCATATGTCATGTTATGTTGTAAGAGTTATTCTAGTCTTGGTTCCATATGTCGTGTTATGTTGTAAGAGTTAGTGTAGTCTTGGTTCCATGTGTCATGTTATGTTATGTTGTAAGAGTTATTTTAGTCTTGGTTCCATATGTCATCTTATGTTGCAAGAGTTATTCTAGTCTTGGTTCCATATGTCATGTTATGTCATGTAATGTGGTAAGAGGTATTCTAGTCTTGGTCCCATATGTCATGTTATGTCATGTTATGTGGTAAGAGGTATTGCAGTCTTGGTTCAATATGTCTTGTTATGTCATGTTATGTTGTAAGAGTTATTCTAGTTTTGGTTCCATATGTCGTGTTATGTTGTAAGAGTTAGTGTAGTCTTGAATCCATGTGTCATGTTATGTCATGTTATGTTGTAAGAGTTATTCTACTCTTGATTCCTTATGTCATGTTATGTTGTAAGAGTTATTCTAGTCTTGGTTCCATATGTCATGTTATGTCGTAAGAGTTATTCTACTCTTGGTTCCATATGTCATGTTATGTTGTAAGAGTTATTCTAGTCTTGGTTCCATGTGTCATGTTATGTCATGTTATGTTGTACGAGTTATTCTAATCTTGGTTCCATGTGTCATGTCATGTTATGGTGCAAGAGTTATTTCTAGTCTTGGTTCCATGTGTCATGTTATGGTGCAACAGTTATTTTAGTCTTGATTGGATTTCATGCTGTGTCTTGAGGGTGTTTCCGTGTCTTCTGCCTGTTCATTTACGTTATTTGGCTCGACTGCACGCTGAGTGGACTTTCCTTTCAAACACTGTTTATGTCCCAGGCACCGCCTACCACAATAAGGACCTAAGATAAAACACGAGTTTAAAAGAGATAGGTTTACTACCTTTGAAAGTCTCAAAAGGCACTACCGAGATGGATATCTGATGCAACCCACAGAAAACCATACAGGCACCAATTCACTCAGTCAGACCTCACCGAGTCCACTTTTCCTGCTAAAACAAACACAAACACCAAGCGCCTGTTCTATGCATTTTTAATTGGCAACATTGCGCATGTTTAAAAGATGCATGTGGCCCCGGATAGGCTGATTGATGGCTAGCGAGCGGATACTTAAGAGCCAGCTCCGCGAGCCCCACAGACAGGATGCATCCGTGTAACTAGTGCAGGCAAAATCTGGTAACCATGGCTTCAGCCTGCTACCTGCGGAGTGCGATGGCTTGTTGTAAACAATACAAATGAGCCGGGCTAGCAGAGGCAACCACACATGAAATGATTTTAATAGAAATTACGGTAAAGGTCATGTGATACACTGTCTGATTGTGTTCATCATTAAAGGGGACGTGTCTCCATTCCCTCTGGTTCACCCAAGATCCTGCAGGCTGTTTTGCAATGAGCACTTTCGTTGATGAAAATAAAGTGCATTCCAGTTCATCACTGCCCGCCAATTTAATGCGGTTAGAACTGAGCGGGGGACATTCTAAGAGCGGCGCAGTCCTGCTTTTTTAAGAACATGCCCTTACCACTTCAGAAAACGTGCGTAACTAAAAATACAAATGCACAATCCATTTTAAGCGGGAGATGGCATTTCCGCGTGCAGTGCCCGCATGTAATGGCTAAACGTGCATCCTGTCGCAGGTGTAACTTTAGATGCAAGGTTGGCTGTCAGTTTGATCATGCCTGCACTTTAGGATGGAAACAGCTCACCAATTGCCCTCTCTCCACGGCTCCTGTGCAAGATGTTTTTGTTTTGTTCATTTTTCTCTAACTACAGGGCCCCAGAGCTGATGGAGTCGATGCTGGGTTGTCGAATTCCAAAGCTACCCAGTTTGATTGCACCTCCTGTCTCTTTCTCCACAACCCTAAACTTCTTGTCTCTTTTTCTCACTCTTGCAAGTTTCTTTGCACCCCTTTCTCTAATGTTCTCTGTTTTCCTATCCCGTTCTTCCTCATTCTTTTTCGCTTTCGTGCCTTTCGCTCTCTTGTTCTGAGTCAAAGCCCAATGAAAAAATGTAAGTGCCGTTCTCAAAAATGAGTACAGCTGCTGACCACCGGCAACCACTGATGCACATTAAGCAATGGGTCGGGTCCGTCTTCACCTTATTGGATCAAGTATTTGGCTGCTTTTACAATATGAGTTTGTTAACATGAGGCGTTTGCTTTCAACACCTGCACTTCTTTTAGGTCTTGCTAGAGACAGCTGTGTTTTGCAGATGTCAAGTTATTGGTTGGTCAAATAAGTACAATAAGAAGTATAGCGATGGAGTGGGTTTTTGATCAGCCCTCTTCATCATTGGCTGTGATATGGCATGAGGTGTGTCAGAAGAGGCTGTTCATCCTGTTGGGTAACAACAAAAATTGCCCCTTTTTCCTCTCACTGGTGCGGGCTGGAGGCCCAACGTCCTTGTTCCATCATGCGTCCTACGCGTTGCCAGGGCACGTGGTGTCATGTTCCAAGGAGTCAGACATCCGGTGATGCCAGCTCTTTCTTACCCAGTCGGGAACATGCCGTGACATTCTCCAACCTGCAAGCCTGAGCCTTTATATAAGTCTTAATGGGCTCACAGTTTTTCTTCAAATTTGAGCATTTTATCAACCAGCCATGCAGTCAATTTCTCCATCGTGTAAATATGCCAGACCTTCGTCAATAATAGGCGCAGCAGAGGAGTGGCTAGCTGTTTCCAACAGTGGACTCGGGTTTGTCTACCTGCTGAAAGAAACTGTGTAATGAGTTGCCCCATAGGGGAATGCATTGGATACACTCTATCTTTCAATGGATGGCCTAGCAGAAGTACCACTGGCTCAAGTGGGAGAGCAATTCCTGTGATGTTCTTTATTGGATTGAACAAGGCTATAGGACTGGACCTGAGTACAAGACCACCAAACGTGGGCCATCATGCCCCTCAACTGACAACCCCTCCAGCACATATCAGTGGTGTCGAACATGGCCTTGAACCTCACAGGAATCAGATACCATTTGATAAGCTCCGTGAAGGAACCCTCCTTATATTTGGTGCGGAAGGAGGCAGCTGAAATATATATAGCCTCCTACTCTTCCCCATCTCTATTTCTCGCCAGTCCATCTTCCTATTTTATTATGTGGTTATGGCATAGAGAATCCGGACCGGTATCTAAATCTTGGTAAAGGCCAGAAATACGCTTCTGATTAAAAAAAAACTGTCATATGAATGTGATCTGTTATATGAATATGATTTGTATCAAAGTCAGCTCACATCCACTTTAGGCTCATCTCTCCCCCGTACCTGCCCAGTGGAAAAGCTTGTGCCATTTTAAAGCTAGCTCTAGTTTTCACTGTCTTCTCTAGTCCTCAGGGTTCCATTATCAAAAAAAGAAAAATCACAAAGTCTGCATGGGCTCATCCCTCCATGCAGTAAGAAAAGTGGGTTATATCGACCAGGTGGAAAGTCCGCGTTGTGTGTCAATGGAGTTATAGAGGGCCGGGAAGTTCATAGGCCATTCCATGTGAGCCAGGCTATCCCTGTGCTCCAGTAAGGTATGTATAACTTATAGTTGTATGGCATTTCCGTGCTCTGTGATGTGAAGGAAGCCAGACTAGGTATTGCAATCTGGTGGGCCAAAGTGCCCCCTCGGTTAAAATGCAAGGTTTTAAGCATAGCTTATTACTGAGAGCTCGTGTGTATTCTTTGATTTATTCATTTTTATGTTTTTTTATTTATGAAGTACGTTCTTTTTAGATGTCTTAGGCAGTTCTGTTCACAAATCACTCTTGCACGTTCATTCTGTTTACTTTGTTGTCATGATATCATGTTGTTGACTTTACCGCTTTCTTTGTTCATAAAATAAAGTCTAGGTTAAAGATTCAGCAAACATGATGTCCTTTCTCAAAAGTGATTGCTCTACAATAGTATGCTGTGAATGTACTTTTAGTTGAACACTCGCCATGCAGAGTTCTTACTTATTTTCGTAACAATCTTCTTTGATGATACGGCTTCACTCTGCTAATGCAGTCTCTTCAGCTATGCAGCCATGCTCCTAGGTTCCACGCTGCTGAGACACAAGATTTTACTTCATTACAGGATTTCCTGTCTAGGACAGCTGGGAGCAAGACAGACAAAGTTACCCAGCTATTATTAACACTTCGCTTAACAAAAAGCCAGACCTATTGGCTGTACCAATGCTTGTTTCTAGGGAGGAGGTAGAACGTCTAAAAGTGTGTGAACATTTTACGGCCAATATTCAAGATCTGCAACGTTCAGTGAAGTACTGAGGTGGTTAGCACAAAATTGTATTTCTTTTATTCACCTATTAAATCATATCTATGGCAAAGGTACTTGACAAACATCTAATATACTTGATTCTGTGAGAATTTGACTGAAATAACGTTTTTTCCATATTTTATCAGGAAGATAAGGCAGTCATATACACTTTGCTTTGGCTCAGACGTACAGACTTCTTGGGGAGGTCATAAACTTCTTCAGTAAAGAGATCAAGCACAAAAGGTGATGGGAAGAATGCTTGCAAATAGTCTAAACTACTGATCTCAACCCATCATGTATCACCCACTGTGCCACCCTGTGAGAACAGTCCATCCAAAACTACCAAGAACAAAGAGAAAGAGGTCAAGGCAACAAAATCCAGCACCAGTTATAGTGACGTGTGATAGCTACAATATTGTGGGAAAGCCTAGGTGCAAACAACCCAAGACGTGACCTTCATACGTCTTGCGAAAGATGGGTATAACCCACCAAACATAAACTTTTAACACATTGGTCTTGCACTCTAGAGACAGTAGTTTAGTAGTAAGTAGCAGCTATTAGTGTCCAAAGTTCATACACAAGCACAGTATTCGATCTTCCCTGATAACTCAATAATCGGTGCAAGTTGATTGTAGTCAAAGATTCCTTTTTTTCTTTTATTTTTTGAAAAAACACATGCTATGGACAAGACTGCCGACGCAATTCGTCCCTCTTGGGACTTCTTCAGGGCTTAATTAGTAATATACATAAAGCAAATATTCTCATACATAGTGAGTAATCCAAATACATCTGAAGGTCACACAAATGTTTCTGCCGCAGGTAGTTAACTGGTCAGGGTGGGAGTAGGCGGGCAGCCGAAATCCTTGCGGGGGAGGTACCTGATCCACAGCCTGCTGAGACCAGCTGATGAGCTGTCTGTTTAAGGGAAACGCTGTGGTTGTGCTCGGAGGGTAGGGTAGGTGAGGCCCCCTCCAGAACAGAACACAAGCAACCCCAGAGCAGTTTTGGCTTTGTAATTTAGGTATAGCTTTAATCCTGTGACACACTGAGCAAGGGAACCAATTCTTGCAATACACTTGGCCACTTCGGTGTTGCAACAAATACACAAAAGGTGATAGGAGGAATGCTTGCAAATTGAAACCCCAGGCCAGTTTTGGCCTTGTAAGTTAGGTATAGTTTTGTGACACAACGAGCAAGTGACACAACTCTGGCCACTTCAAATACACAAAAGGTGATGGGAGGAATGCTTGGAAATAGTCTAAACCTCTGGCAATCACTCTGGGTAGCAAAAATATCGCTATTGAATAGATTAATTTGCGATTACCATCTTGGCTCTCTTACTAGTCAAAATAATTTTCTGTCAAGTAAATTCATAACTGGGTACTGCTGCATTGTTGCGTTATTATACTGCCCTGAATGTAGCTTTCTATATACAATATACCATACAATAGTCCCCTCCCTCTGTCAGTACCTATGGACCTTTGGCTACCATTGATGCTTCCTGTGGTTGTTTGCCAGGCAGTTCACTAATTACCTTCTCAGGCAGCATGCAGTGAGAAGAATATAAGGGAGAAGTTAGAGAGCTTTGATGTGTATGCCTCCCTACATTAAACCTATAGTTGAGTGGTAGATACTTTAATTAGTCCCTTCGACAGTGCAGTAGTGGTGTTGCCTTTTCCAAAACCTTCCTACAGGAGGAATGCTGTTTCCATACTTCAGATCAGGACCAGCTCTCAACAACACAACCTGACCCATCATCAATGTTACAGTGGTGTGCGCCTGCACATGCAGCACCCCTGAAAAGTGCCCTCTTTATTTTTAAAAGGGGCATATTTAAAGTGTTAGTTTGATGTCTCTCAGGCAACATATCCTCAGAATTTCGAGCATGACTGACACCCGTTTCGAGCGCCGTATCTTTCTGTTGACTTCTGTTGTAGGGCCTGTGGTGTTTGTTTTGTAGCCACAAAAGGAAGATATCACAAATGCTGTACACTCAGTGAAATAACTTTTCCCTACTACTTCTCAAACTGTACTTGAGGGTTTCCATTCATGTGCTTCTGAGTGTGTGAAGGAACCTGCTTACTGCTACTTTTCGAGTACTTGTAGAAATTTGCCCTACTGCTGCCTATGCTATATCTAGTCAGTTTGCCCTATTGGTGGTTGTTGCACTATAGGTTATTTCCAAAGTTCTATCAAGTAGCACGTGAGCACTGAAGAGTGAAAAGGCATAGCCTCCTTCCCAGCAAAGAGCACGCAGATCGTGGTTGTGAATGTACCAAGAAGGTTTTACTGCTCACCTGAATGCAAGATAGTTATGTAGGAGTTGTAAATTCAGAGAGGGAGTGACCCAGAACAAAGTACGTAACATTGAAATGGGCCTGTCACCAATCCACTTCTTCCTACATAGACCTGGCAATTAGTTTCATACGGCATAGCTATTGATGACATTTGTAAACTGCTGAGAAATACATTCTATTCTCAGGCTGAAAACCAATGCAATGCCCAGGTGCATATGACCCCACAGTCCTAAGCACATGGAATCTTTGCCTCTGCAATCTATTGATGCTACATGTGGTGTTGTACTGCTGCTTGTGGAGGAATTTGGCCATACTTCGGCTTTTTCTATGGCAAGAATGTTTCTCTGATGCTGAGGAATCTTGTGCTACTGATGTTCATGCCCACATTTTGTACTTCTAATCACGTGAAGTGTAGATGTGATTTATTGACTACAGTTCTAACCATGGAGGCTTAAAGCTTTTTTTCTCTGCAGTGATCTGTGACCAAAAATATTGTGATTCTATGCAAATCACTTTATCTCCAAGAGCCCTACAGCATTTAGCATGTAATCTACAAACGTGTAAATATGGTTCATGTAATTGTGTGAAAAGCAAATGTGTTGGTGATTACTGTCCTAATTAAATGTTCACATACCCTCTAGCCATCACTTCCTATTTTCTGTAATCTTGTCCCAAGTGGACCATGCACATTGCTTTCTTTTTCATGTACAGCACCTCCTTTTTAGATGGTCTTTCTTCGCTTCACTTCACATATCTGCTGAGCTCTGCTCTGCAAAGTCTTTGTAGCATCTAAACTATATAAAATATACTTTTGTATGTGGAAGAATCTTTCCTGTCTGCTGTTCATACAGGAAGGGTGCCTATTGCTGATCAGAAAGTAAATGAATGATGCATTCATACTCATAATCATTTTGTTTGTGGAAGATTGTTGCCTTAGTACTGCTTTTGGGAGTGGTGGATGAAGGTTAAGCTGCTGATGCTACTGTATTTATGTATTTTTCTATGTATATATATATATGCATTTGTTGGTATTTGTAGAGGGAAAACTTAGCTTGAGAGCAATGGAGAGCTGAACAGGGACAAAACAATCATACATCAGTCTTGTAAAATTACAGATCATGACATAGTGTATAATCAGTCCACTATGATATCAGGTATCAGTCCTTAGTGTAGAACAAAGAATTCAAAGATGCAGATCCATGAGATATTTGAGGCAGAAGAAGTAAAAACACTGTTGATATTTTGGTCTCTGGTATACTTAGTCCGCAAGACCATCTGCAGGACAGCATTGGCTACAGAAATTTGTCGCTGACCCCTGATAGTTAATTAACGATAAAGATAATATAAATAACAATAAATAAATGGCTTGACTGATTTGACACAAATGAAACATAGCTTAAGGGGCTGCTCATATACAAGTAGAAGCATGTGTCATGGCTAAACTCTTTAAAACTCGCAATAATTAAATTTCAAGGTGCATGGCAAAAATGCTTGTAACTGGCAGTTATCTATCAGAGGTCATCAACTAATTCCTGAGGTATGATTGTTTTGCATGTTATGTAACCCATTTTAATTAATTGTTTGAGAGTGTAGTTGCATTGCAAACAACTTTATCAAGAATTTAACTTTTCTTCATGCACATCCGTTTCTCCTTCTTTTTGACTAGATTTATTCTTATTCATTGATATCACTACCAGATTGAGTGCAGGTGAAATGAAATAAGGGATTTATAAAGCGCACGGATACTCACAAAGAGTGTCCCGGCGCTAATCTCCAAAAACCACCAGACAGGACCCCAACCCACCTACCATCGTATTATTGTTGGAACAGCCATGTTTTAAGTTGTCTCGTAAAGGACAGCAAGTCCTTGCCACCTATTGGGGCATTAAATATACAGATTCAATCGATATCTCTCATAAATGACCCTCTTGTTGGCCGTTTACCTTAAGATCGATGAGAACAGGCATATAGACCCTCTAATGCTCTCTTCAACCTTACTGCCGCACCAATGCCAGTGGCCGGCACTAGAAAGCAAACACAGGGAAGATAGATTTTTGCTTCCATGGGCTTGTATTTCTCAATTTGTGAGTCTCAAATGAATCAGAATATATTTTTGCGACCACGGCTGCATCATTTCAGGGCAGTATTCAGAGGTACTATTCTAGGACCACTATCCAACATTTGCTCACCTCAGCAGCTGAAAACCACAGACTTCAGCAAAGCATCTAAAATATTTATGCAGTGCCCTATTGATTACTATGTTAACTTGTGGATAGCTTGTCACATTTTACTCCCATATTCTTTAGGACCTTTAGAATTTATCATTGTCTTTTCCTCTACTAAAAGAAATATTGTATTTGGAGAATAAACTTTGTACTTCCATCCCCTTAAACTATTGAAGACATCAGTTTTCCAACACTTTTCCTCCTCAGAATCCTGAGGGAAATAATGTTTTTCCTACCAGAGGACTGCTTTAGGACAGCAGTCTCTGCCCTCATTTTGTCACGGCTGGACTATTGCAACAGTCTGTACTTGAACATTCAAAAGAAACATTTGTACAGACTCCAGCTGGTGCAAAATGCGGCAGCCAGGCTGCTAACGGGCACCCCAAGGTTCGTCTCAGTTAGAAATGGACTCAGACACCTGCACTGGCTACCAGTCAAACAACGTGCACAATTCAAAGCGCTTTGCACGGTTTTTAAGTCTTTGATGGGCAGTGGCCCGGAATACCCGAGAAGACGCCTGCAATGGTATGTCCCCGGAAGAATGTTATGTTCCTCGGAAGGAAAACAAGTGACCGTTCCCCGAGTGAAAAAAGCTAACTGGGGCGGCAGCAGTTTCATCTTTTGTGCTACAAAAGCTTGGAACAATCTACCATTGCATCACAGGAATTCTACTGAGCTCCTTTCCTTCAAGAAGGGGTTGAAGACGTGGCTGTTCTCTGAATCAATCAATCAATCAATCACAGAATTTGTAAAGCGCACTACTTACCCGTGAGGGTCTCAAGGCGCTAGGGAAAAAAGAAAAGGGGGGGGGTGCTGCTACTGGTCGAACAACCAGGTCTTGAGTAGCCTCCTGAAGGTCAACAGGTCTTGGGTCTGTCGTAGGCTTAGTGGAAGGGTGTTCCAGGTCTTGGCGGCGAGGTGGGAGAAGGATCTGCCGCCGGTGGTAGTTCTTCGAATGCGAGGGACGGTGGCAAGGGAGAGGTCGGCGGAGCGGAGTTGGCGGTTGGGGACGTAGAAGAGAGTCGTCTGTTGAGGTAGGCTGGGCCAGTCTTGTGGAGTGCCTTGTGTGCGTGGATGAGGAGTTTGAAGGAGATTCTCCTGTCGACGGGGAGCCAGTGCAGGTTCCTCAGGTGGGGGGTGATGTGGCTGTGGCGTGGTACATCGAGGATCAGGCGTGCGGAGGCGTTTTGTATGCATTGCAGCCGCTTGATGAGCTTGGCCGGGGCTCCCGCGTAGAGGGCGTTCCCATAGTCAAGTCTGCTACTGACGAGGGCCTGGGTGACTGTTCTTCTTGTGTCTGTCGGGATCCACCTGTAGATCTTGCGAAGCATGCGGAGGGTGTTGAAGCAGGAGGATGAGACTGCGTTGACTTGCTTGTCCATGGAGAGCGTTGAGTCGAGGATGACTCCCAGGTTGCGTGCGTGGTCGATGGGTGTCGGGGCTGCTCCCAGCGTCGTTGGCCACCAGGAGTCGTCCCAGGCTGAGGGGTTGGAGCCGAGGATGAGGACCTCTGTCTTCTCCGTGTTCTGAATAAGCCGTCGCGCCCATGGAAACCAGTTAGACAGTGCTAAGCACCAGGACACCTTTGGGTAAAAGTGCGCTTTAAAAGCTTTAATAACATAACATAACTTCAGAATCAAGGAACCCAAAAACCCACCCAACTTCTCATCTTAAAATCCTATTTCCTCTGATGCACCTCAATCAGTTTATTTTGTATAATTCTAGAGCCCACTAAGGAGTTAAAAACCAGGACCTTTGTTTACAAAGCCGCTATCAGTACAGGAACATACAGGCCCAATCCTGATTATGATGCTAGCAAAGATGACATTTCGTGCTTATTTTCTGGAGTAAGATATAGATGAGACATTCAGAAATAGTAAGTGCTAAGTAAACTGAGATTACCAACCACAGAGTGTAACACTCTGCCCAATCCGTGTAAATACTGGGGTTAAATGAGCACTTGATCAGGTCATTCTCACACACTGTATATTATGTCATAATTCATTATTGCTTCCGTATTCAGTATATTATACATTTAAGATATTTTAGATAGGGATGGTAAAATAGTGATGACAAAAGTCCAGTAAGCTATATATTTCCACTCAAAGTTTCTCAACTTGAGCTCCATAAAAGAAGTTCTAGAACACCCATAGCTAAAGCCAAAGGGTAAACTTGTGTATCAAGTGCTGGATCCAGGAACATGTCAATTAGTCTGTTAAGCAGCCAATGATCAGAATTGTCAGTAATGATATTCAAAATCTAGTAGTGACCAGCCCCATTTCAAGAATAATTTATACATTTTCCAGCTATTACATCTACAAGACTTTTCCCCACATGAAAGATGATTTATTTGGATCTGTCGAATTAAGGAGCTAGTAACTCAACAATGGATTGCCTGAAATAATAATAAAAGCTGTGTTCATCTTCTTTAAATGTACCACATCCACACTAGATTGCAGAGCAGTAATGTATAAGAGAATATATCTTATATTTTTCGGATGAGCATAGTTACATCAATACAATTTGTCGGGTTGGTGGAAATGAAACTTTAGAATCCAATCATAGATCACATTTTGCCATTCCCATCACGACTCCAGAGATTGTAGGTAACCTCGGTTGCCCCAAATTAATTTTAAAATCTAATGGGTCTGAGAAATGTGCAATTATTATTAGGCTTTCATCAACATATTAGATTTCAGCAGTGATGCTGAGGGTAACTTCATCCACATATAATCAGATTTTCAATGGGTGCCTACTATGTATCTGTTACAATTCCATATGCACAAAAAGTGATAACAAAGGTTTCTGTTAATATTGAAAATAATACAGGAGAAAGTGGGCTGTCTTGCATAGTCCCCTTTCCTAGTCAAATCTAAGGCACTCTTGCAATATTAATAATAAGCCCGCCCTCAAAATCTTCATGAATATCTTCAATTAACCTGTGATTGTGAGGGAGAATACCCACTGTGTCCATAATTATGAGGCACCATAGCAATTGAATGAATAGACAATGATATTTCATGTGATTCTGAGACTGGCAATCTTCAGTAATCCTTAAATATTAGTACTTTACTTTGGCAACATTTCTCATGGACCCTAGGTGCCTGCCAGGTTGTTACAGATGTGTCAGAGATGTGTCAGTCCTATGTCTTTATTTCTCAGTACCTCTGATTTCAAGGAAGGGTAGCTTAGTGACTTTGAAACTTAGTAGGTGAGAACTTATCAAATCTCCCCTAAACAAACCAACCCATCACACAGTAGTGAAGAGGGTTTCAGAGCCCACAAGAATGACTGGTAAAAAAAAACTCATACCAAAATCAAAGTTCTGGTATTCTGGTGACCAGGAAAAAAGGCAAGCTCAGCTGCAACCTGTCTGAAAAGTCAGTGACCCTGCAGAATATACTGGTGCTGAGAAGAAACTTGACAGGGGCATCAATATTTGTAGTCCCATGTCTCTGAAATGACTGGTAGCAGACGACAAAATGTTTTGGTGGTGGGGGTACCAACAGAACCAGTGGTACTCAATGTATCTACCAGTTCCCATTAGAAACGTAGGAGACTAGTGTAGTGTTAGGACCCAACAGCACACTTCAGCTGTGATATCTCTGAAACCATATAAACATCATAGATGGAAAGTTCGAGCAGTTTTGAAATCAGAGAGTCCAGCTTCAGTTATCAGGACTCATCACAAGGACCTAGGGTTAAAGGGAAAGCCCCTCTTGTCCCTCTAAAACATAGGTAAGGGAGATAAAAACTCACACAATACCAAGCAGGTCAAGGGGGAATGCAGGCTTACCAACAATTATAGTCCATAGTCCTCTGATTAGTTCCACGCTTCCTTAACACTATAGTGTCACAAATATCACCCTGTTCAGTTACAGCCAACTGGCTGCAGACTGTTGTGATAAAAATGCAGGTGCAGTTCATTGAGTCCTCTTCCGTATGAAGTCCAATTAGGTGTGCTTTGAGATAATCTTCCAGGTGAGGGCAAGATTCCTTCTTAGGCAGTAATAATGCTTTGCTTTCTATGCAGGGGTCCACTACAAAGGCCGTCATGTTTTAGGGTTCTTCTTTACCTATGCGGAAAACTAACCAAGTCTGGTTCCAGGTGACAAATCTCACCCATTTGTAATTGTAGAGCTTCTTGTGAAGTTTGGACAAATACAAAATGCTGCCCTTGTGGGTTCATTATTTATGAAAAAGTGAAACACTGATGGAAGGACAGTGCCAAAAGCAATGAGTGCTGTATTAAAAATTTACAATCACCTCCCTACTGCCAGTCAGGAATATGATTATTATGATTATTTAAAAGATTATTAATGATAGAAATTAGGGCATGGATTAAAAAAGAACCATGGCTGTGCTAGACAGGTATCGAAATATGACTTTAAGAGCTCAAGATAGCTCTTCTCTGTTAGACCAAGTAGGCCTATGCCCAATCCTGCTACGGGATTCCTTGACCTCAGCTGCACATGACCTTTGGTGCTGTGCAGTAGGGTGTTGGCTGCAGGGCCTGGCATCTAGCCTGGCCCTGTGCCCAGCTCCCTGCGGATGCCTATCCCTCCTATGGATGCCCCAACCACATTTTTGTAGGTACCACTGTACTCCCACAGTACCTGCTGCTCAGGCTTCACCCCCATGCTACCACAGTACTGTGCAAGCTTCCCTTGTTACCAAAATTGTGATGGAAAAAAGGCTCCTTCAGCCAGTCAGTCAGAGGGTCCTATTTTCTTACTTTTCGTATCACCACTCCTGTGGGAACAACAGATGTGACTATTTAATCCCATCAAGCCAAACCCAAGCATCCCTTAAAATGCAAATTTCTGAAACCAATGACTACATTGATTCACACCTTTTCCTAAAAGGCGCATTTTCTGAGTAAAGTTCTAACATTTTGCCAAATTTGGAGTAATTCCGTTCAGCCATTATTTCTATATCAGAGAGCAAATTTTCCTATGGCAGTTAACATGGGAAATCTCCAGTTTGGGATCCCTGATTGTTTCCAACAATGCTTGATGGATCACAGCGAAACATTCCATGAAGGAGCCGAGATGGATGACCTTTTTTTGTTAGTTTCCTGCAGCTTCCTCTAATGACGCTAAAGTAGGAAAACAAAAGACACTCTTCCTATGGAAACTCTGAGCTAACTATAACTACACAGTGGTGACTGCTAGATAGATAGATAGATAGATAGACCGGCAGACAGATAAACAGATAGATAGATAGATAGATAGATAGATAGATAGATAGATAGATAGATAGACACCATATTTTCTGCAATTTAAGTCTGTGAATGCCACCAGGCTTACCCTCATCTGTTCTTGAAGACCATGCAAAATATCTCCCAAATAATTATGAGAGAAATAGGCGTCACATGGGGTGGTAATGGTTTCCAGTTGTTTAAATGAACACATATAAGATGAAGCCAGTGCAATTTGAACTAAAACAGTCTTGATCATGGCCGACCATAATCAAGACTGCTTTAGGTCTCATGATTCATGAGAGGTAATGAAGAGCATGTTATCCCCTGTGCATCTGCGTATATATGGTTTATGCCATGGCATTATTCATGTGTATTGATTTTAACAAATGTATGTAACCAAATCCAAACTGAAAAATGAGACCCTCTCCAGAACGGAACACAGGCAACCCCAGACTGATGTTTGCCTTGTTATGCCTCATCCGTGGGTATATTAAGATCAACAGAGATGGACAGAACAATTAAGAGCTAATTTAATTACTTATTGGTCATTGTCTAAAAGAGTAGTGCATTAGCTTGATTAAGTGTGAACACAAAAGAGCAGTGTTAACTGGATGTTCTAGGATGAAGGGACTTTGGAAAAATGTCATTTCAGACTATGTTTTAATTCCATATTGTGCATTATTAGTTTGGGTGGATATTAGTCCACCACAAGTAATGGTGCTATTCTTGTTAGGTCCAGTAATGGTTTCAGTAATTTAAACTTGAGCTCAACCCCTGGTAGCTATGGTAAAGAGCAGACAGGCTTAACTTAAGGAAATGTGTAATGCATTTAGAAGTATAAAACAGTTAAAAAGTCAAAAAGTAACAACATTAGAATCCCACTCCAAAGTATAAAAATAGAGAATCCTTTAACAAAAACACTTGTTTTCTAAAAAACATTATTCGAACAAAATGATACCAACATGACAAAAATCAAATAAGGGAACTGAAGATATGAAATTTTAAAGTTTTAAATAGCAGTAGTGCCAAAAGTCAGAAAGCACAAAGTGCCAACTGCAGGTGTATGTTTGCTCTTGACTGAGTCAAAGTCAAAAGTTAAAGCAGACCCGGATAGGCCATTGGTCGGATACAGGGACCAGGTTTGTCCCGGTGGAAAGTTATGGAGAATAAGTGGTCATCGACGAGTCGTTGGTGGAGCAAGCTGCAAGCTTAATGCGAAGAGGGGCACTGTGACGGTGGGTTGCTTAGGGGCGGAGTCCTGGTGCAGTCGTCAAAGAAGGCAGGAAAGCACTGAGCAAGAGAAATCCATGCCCAGGAATGCCTTGATGCCGATTGAATGCTGCTCAATGTCGGTCTCAGTGAAGTCCTCTACTTTTGGACATAAACACTTTTCTGAAAGTCTGATCTCTTTCAGAATGGCAAGTCGTGAGGTTGAGGCCGACCGGCGATTGAATGTTGCTAGACCTGTCAACCTTAGGGTGGTCTGCCCCAAACTCTTTGCCCTCTCCACTCCTGGTTTGCTGAATTTGTCTTTGTTGATCCTACTACTCTGTGCACTGTACCACTGCTAACCAGTGCTAAAATGCTTACTCCCTAAAACATGGTAAAATTGGCTTACACATCATTGGCATATTTACCTGAATTATAAGTCCCTAGTAAAATGGTATACCATATACCCAGAGCTGATACATTAAATTCTACAAGTGGTCCTGCACAACTTATTGTGCAACTGATATAAGTAGACCCTTAAAACATGTCTCAGGCCTGCCATTGCACCCTGTGTGTAGTTTTAAACTGCCAATGCAACCTGACAAAAAAATACCTTTGCCAGGCCAAAAACTCCCTTTTTAGTACATATAGGTCACCCCTAAGATAGACCATAAAATGCCCATAGGGCAGGGTGCAGTGCATTTAAAATGTGGGAAATGTTCTGGTAGTGAAAAACTCACAAATTTGTTTTTCACTACTGTATGGCCTGCCTCTCCAAAAGGATAACATTGGGTTACCCTTTTACAGTTAATACGTGATGACTTTTTTGGGAGCAAGTAGAAATCTCATGTTTGGTATCTTAGTAATTGCAATTTAAAATCATCTTTATTTGTAAATTCTGATTTTAAGACACAATTCTGGAAATGCCACTTTTAGAATGTTAAAGAGAACAGTGGTCCCATACAAGTTAAATTAATACAATACCATAATTTAGTAATCAAAATTGGGAATACGAATGTATCAATGAAAATAAGGGGTTTTATTAACAATTAAGTTCGACGCAGAGATAATATACAAAAAAGTGGGTGAGCAAGACGTGACAGGGTAAAGGGAAATCAGCCGATTTCCTTACCGCAGGCAAGTGACTTAAAAAGTGACTTTTCAATTTGTGAAAATGTAGGTAAACAAAAGTCACAATCAGAGTTACATCTCATACTCCACAATTAGATACAGATTACAGTATAGAGTTGAAGATGTATGTGTTGACGACGTTTCGATCCCAATTTAAGTATAGGGATCTCATCAGGACTAAGCGACAAAACAAGTGCCTGGGAAGTTGCCTGGATAAGTATAAAGGAAAAGAAGGTATTGGGGAAAGGGTGTGGAGAAAAAGAGGAAGGAATTAGATTAAAAAGTATAACAAAGAGGCAAGGTCATGTATGGTTAAAAAGGGTGAACAAAAGGGTTAACGAGGTGTGGGGTGCCAGAGTGGAGAACAATGCTAAGGACAATTTAAACCAGATGTAAGCCATACATTTGTGATATATAATACACGGGGCAAGGTAATACCCAGACAATAGAAGCGCGCTAGATGATGTGGCCTAATTATCTAATACAATTATAGGTTTGTAAGGGCAAGTCGTAAGTAAGGTGCTGTGTACTAGCGGGCATGTTACAAAAGCGAAAACCATAATTTACGCGGAGAAGTATCTATAGCCGTGAAGAGAAGGCCTAGAATTGCAATGACGGGAATACGGACGGTCGGGGCTACTCGAGGAGTGAAGTGTAAGTAAAACAGGGTGTGAATGCGCAAGCTAGGGGCAGATCAGCCAATACAATTTAGTATCGGATAACACCATGCATGTGGGCAATTATGGGTGAATTGTGGGAGAGGAGGTCAAGTGACCCAGTACGGTAAAACAAGCTAGGAAATTGCTAAGGTAAGTTGCACGAAGACTTACTGGCGGGGTAAGTCGATTGCGGCCTCGGAAATTGCCTGAAGGAATGGAGGCAACGTGGGGGCGAGCAG
Organism: Calotriton arnoldi; assembly: GCA_963921515.1. Taxonomy (NCBI): domain Eukaryota; kingdom Metazoa; phylum Chordata; class Amphibia; order Caudata; family Salamandridae; genus Calotriton; species Calotriton arnoldi. The sequence goes on along the minus strand of CAWUFW010002735.1, from coordinate 163,391 downwards.
CCTGGGAATAGAGGGTGAAAAGATTATAGAGACTCCGCGGGATCGGATACCTGTAATGGAGCAAAAATTGTTCCAAGCTCTTACCGGAGATGGTATGAAAATTTGGGAGACCTGGGCCGATGAAAGGTCGGAGGCACTGGAGGGTAGATAAGTTCCCGTCCGGGAACCCTGAGGTGCGAGGCCAATGAGGCAATTGGGTATCCAAGCCTGAAAGGGAAGGGGATGAGTCTGTTAGTGGACGAAGGTGCTGCTCAAAACCGAAGCGGTTGGTAACCAGGATTAGGCGCTTACCTGAATAGGCAAAGTACAAGTAATTAAGGGCAGCAAGCCGGGTGCTCCGTGTGCTCAAGCCGCGATGGGGGAAACGAGCGCTTCGTAGGCTCTATCAGTATCGGACGATCCGAGTGAATTCGGAGGCGTCTGAGGGCTCTAAGTGTGAGTGGCGCCCAGATATGACGTAATCCGAAGGCGCGAGCGAGTCTTAAGGAATGGTTGAGAGGCATGGGCGGCCATCTTGGAAGGGAGTATTGTGTATTGAGAAGAGCATCGAAATTAAAGGGTCCAAGGAGTTAGGAAAGTGTAATAGACCCCAGGGTGAGGGCGGGGGCGCGCAAGGAGGAAGAATTTATAATTTGAAATTGAATTATAAAATTAATTAGAAGTAACAAGAACAGCAGGGCTAATGTATAAATAACGTGACGAGAATATTAAGTGCAGATTGCATATTAAAATAGCGAAAAAAGTCAGCGGAGTGTAGGGTTGGAGAAAGAGTCAAAATAGGAGTAGTTAAGGAAAGGAAAGGAGCGACAATGGAGCAGGGCAAGGAAAGATAGCAGCAAAGTAGAAAGATAGAGGTATGGAGACTATGGCTTCCCAGTGACAACAGTCTATAGCGAGAGGGCAAGTGAGTATAGGGGAATTAATTTGAAACAGTAAGGGTAATCCCCAGGTGCACATATAGTACAGTTATGCAGACGGTAAACATTGCCTCAAGTATGGAGTACCAAGATTAAGAGAGAAATGAAGTCATGAGGAAAAGTATCAACAAAACAGAGATCCATAATTGGAATGTGCGAATAGTAGGATTATAGCAAATTAGACCAGTCCTCCAAGCGATTAAGTCCAGTGTGGAGACTGTCCGTTCGTATGATCCTTTTTAGTTCCTCTTTGTTGAGGATGCCCGTAATGTTCGTACTTCTGGGGGGTTGATGAATCACTGTGATCACTTGCCACCTTATGTCATCTTCAGTGTGGTTAAGGGCAGTAAAGTGTTCAACAAGTGGTGCATTCGGTGTTCTGCAACGCACCCGGCTTCTGTGCAGACAAATCCGGATCCTGATCTTCTGTGTCGTTTGACCCAAATAAATTAGGTTACACAGGCATAAAATAGCATATATAACATTGACAGTGTTACAGTTAGAGAAATTAGTCAGAGTGACATCAATGTTTGCATGCACACATTTTTTTGTATCCGCAGTGAGGTGGCAAACGCATCCACCGCAATTGAAATGACCTATTACGGGCGGTAGCCCCCAAACCTCTCTTAATGTGGGATTACTTTTGGTGCTGGGGAGGGCTGCCCTTACCAGGTGGTCTTTTATACTCTTGCTTTTCTTGAAAGCAAATAAGAGGCGTTCTAAATTGAGGCTGCCTGCATTCAGTGTGGGCCAGTGTTTCAAGATGCATTTCCTGACTGCATTGGAGATGGGTGAAAAAGTAGTGACACATACTAGTTTGTCACCATTGCTTCTTTCTTTGGGGCTCAATAGAGTCTCCCTGGGGCAATACCAGGCTCGTTTGAGGGCTATTTTCACTAATTTATGTGGGTAGCCTCTACTTATCAGTTTTTTTGATAGGATTTTGGCTTCCATGAAGTTGTCCTCCTTGCGATAGCAATTACGGCGTATGCGAAGGAATTGTGAGTATCGGAGGGAGTCACGTAAGGCTCTCGGATGATGGCTGCTGTATGCCAATAATGTATTTTTCTCTGTGGGTTTGCGGTAAAGTGTTGTGTAAAGTGTCCCATTGTGTGCTATGATAGTCAAGTCAAGGAAAGCGACCTCCTGTTTGCTTTTGTTAATGGTGAAATTAAGGCCATTACAGTGTGTGTTCAGCCAATCTCGAAAGTCCAACAAAATCTCATCTGTACCATTCCAAATGAGGAAGATGTCATCTATGTAACGCTTCCATTCTAGGATGTTACTTCTGAACGGATTGTGGGGGGATAGTATTCTCTGGGTTTCAAGCCAGTCCATATATAGTATGGCAAAATTTGGAGCGAAAACTACGCCCATACTAGTACCCTTGACCTGCTGGTAAAAATTGCCATTAAACAGGAAAAAGTTACGAGTAAGGCAGATTTTCAGTAGATGGAGAATAAAAGAGGTGGGCACAGGTTGGGGTTGGGGTCTGGAGTTTAGAGCCATACCGATAACATCAATGCCTTCGTCTTGGGGGATGTTAGTGTATAGTGACTCTACGTCAAGGGTACATAGAAGGCACTGTTGGGGATCAAAGTGGAGACCTTCTACAAGGTTAACCATGGCCATGGTGTCCTTAATGTAACACAAGGTGTCAGGTACGAAGTCCTTAATAAAGCAATCAATATATCTTCCGAGGGTCTCATGGATTGAGCCGCAACCAGAAACAATTGGGCGGCCTGGTGGTGTGGTGGCATTTTTGTGCATTTTGGGGAGGGTGTATATCACCGGTGTGCGAGGTGATTTTGTGTTGAGGTATAGAAATTCGTTTTTGCTTAGGAAACCCTGTGCTACCCCTTCCTCCGTAATGTCAAGAATAAGTTTCTGAATCTCCTTGGTGGGGTCGGACGGAAGTTTCAGATAATGGTCTGGTCTTGATAGTTGTCTAAGGATTTCCTGTGTGTAGGTGTCGATCCCCTGTAGAACTATTCCTCCTCCCTTGTCCGCTGGTTTGATAATTAAATTATCAATCTGTTTGAGTTCATGTAGGGCATTTTTCTCAGAAAGTGTAAGGTTGTACGGACTATATCTACGTGCCTGTTCCTGATCTGTAATGTCTTTGAGTACTAACTTCTCGAAAGTAAGGATCTCTGCTGGTATGCTGTGTTGTGGGGGGGAGAAGGTAGTAGGTGGGCGAAATGCAGTAAAGGCTGTAGAGGGGGTATAGGGTTTGTCATGAAAGAATGCTTGGAGACGTATCTTTCTGAAGAATCGTAACAGTTCAATCTGAAGTTGAAGGTAATCAGGTTTAACGGTAGGGACAAACGATAATCCCTTACTGAGTAATGTAATTTCTTTCTCAGATAGTTGGTAGTTAGAGAGGTTGAAAATCAGGATAGAGTCAGTGTCAGGCATGTTGTCAATACTAGAAGTAGTTATAGAGTCAGAATGAGGTCTTGAGTGTCTTACCATTGGTAGTACCTCTGGCGTGTTTGCCTGTCCCCTGGCGCGCTGTACCAACGTGGGGGCCGTGTAGTCCCCCGATTGGCCTGATGTCCCTGATCTTGCCCTAAAAAATTAGGGTTGTTGCCTCTGTTCCTAGAAGTGCTAGGGCCTTCAGTGGTATCTGAATTATTGGATGATTCTGCAGAGGTGTCAGAGAAACCTACTATGTTCTGTTGTTTATTGAACCTCCCCCAAGGTCGCTGTGTCCTGGGGCCTAAGTATGATCTATTTGTGTAGAAATCTTCCACTAGGTAAGGATCGGTCCTCTCAATTTTGTAGTTTTTCACGTCCCGTTTAACCTTAGTGATTTTCTTGTTCTGTTCAATTCTATGAAACTCAGAGAGGGTTTTTTCAACTTTGTCCAAAAGGGTCTTTGCGTCTTTAATACCACTATTCTCTTTTATCTGTCTTTCAATGTCTTTTATTTCTAACTCTAGTTTTTTAGCCTCCTTGTTGGCTATGTCTATGCCCAAGACCATCCAGTGTCTTGATCAAGTTGTCCCAATATAGCTAAACCCGGTGAGATATTTTTTGATTTCAGTGAAGACTCCAGGAATATTGCGAACTTGTAAGCCTGCAGGGATTGTGTCTGCTTTGAGATATTCCGTGAGCATACGGACCATCAGTTGTAGTCTAATGAATTTCCGAGGCCGCAATCGACTTACCCCGCCAGTAAGTCTTCGTGCAACTTACCTTAGCAATTTCCTAGCTTGTTTTACCGTACTGGATCACTTGACCTCCTCTCCCATAATTCACCCATAATTGCCCGCATGCACGGTGTTATCCGATCCTAAATTGTATAGGCTGCCCCTATCTTGCGCATTCACACCCTGTTTTACTTCCACTTCACTTCTCGAGTGGCCCCGGCCGTCCGTATTCCCGTCATTGCAATTCTAGGCTTTCTCTTCACGGCTATAGATACTTCTTCGCGTAAATTATGGTTTTCACTTTTGTAACATGCCCTCTAGTACACAGCACCTTACTTACGACTTGCCCTTACCAACCTATAATTGTATTAGATAATTAGGCCACATCATCTAGCGCGCTTCTATTGTCTGGCTATTACCTTGCCCCGTGTATTATATATCACAAATTTATGGCTTACATCTGGCTTAAATTGTCCTTAGCATTGTTCTCCACTCTGGCACCCCACACCTCGTTAACCCTTTTGTTAACCCTTTTTAACCATACATGACCTTGCCTCTTCGTTATACTTTTTAATCTAATTCCTTCCTCTTTTTCTCCATACCCTTTCCCCAATACCTTCTTTTCCTTTATACTGATCCAGGCAACTTCCCAGGCACTTGTTTTGTCGCTTAGTCCTGATGAGATCCCTATACTCAAATTGGGATCGAAACGTCGTCGACACATACATCTTCAACTCTATACTGTAATCTGTATCTAATTGTGGAGTATGAGATGTAACTCTAATTGTGACTTTTTGTTTACCTACATTTTCACAAATTGAAAAGTCACTTTTTAAGTCACTTGCCTGCGGTAAGGAAATCGGCTGATTTTCCTTTACCCTGTCACGTCTTGCTCTCTCACTTTTTTTGTATATTATCTCTGCGTCGAACTTAATTGTTAATAAAACCCCTTATTTTTCATTGATACATGCGTATTCCCAATTTTGATTACTAAATTGTGGTATTGTATTAATTTAACTTGTATGGGGCCACTGTTCTCTTTAGCATACGTCCACCCTTGGTCCCTTCAGATTTTTAGGGTCTCCTTGTTCCTTTTTTTGAACTCAAGCGCAATCCCTGGATTGCAAGGAATATTATTTTTATTCCTCCTACTAAATACATAGTGGGCTTTCTCACCCCCCCTTCCCCTCCCTTCCCTCCACCCCCTCCTTGTCCCCATTTTTTGCAAGGCATGGCACAACACGCTCCTCTATATTCAGACGAATATATCAAAAAGATTTTAGAGGGCCCTTCCCTCTTTTCAGAAACATCTGAAACCCCCAGCACAACAGAAAGTTCCATTTTTGACCAACTTGAAAAATCCACCAAGAAATTCATTAGACTACAACTGATGGTCCGTATGCTCACGGAATATCTCAAAGCAGACACATTCCCTGCAGGCTTACAAGTTTGCAATATTCCTGGAGTCTTCACTGACATAAAAAAATATCTCACCGGGTTTAGCTATATTGGGACAACTTGCTCAAGACACTGGATGGTCTTGGGCATAGACATAGCCAACGAGGAGGCTAAAAAACTAGAGATAGAAATAAAAGACATTGAAAGACAGATAAAAGAGAATAGTGGTATTAAAGACGCAAAGACCCTTTTGGACAAAGTTGAAAAAACCCTCTCTGAGTTTCATAGAATTGAACAGAACAAGAAAATCACTAAGGTTAAACGGGACGTGAAAAACTACAAAATTGAGAGGACCTATCCTTACCTAGTGGAAGATTTCTACACAAATAGATCATACTTAGGCCCCAGGACACAGCGACCTTGGGGGAGGTTCAATAAACAACAGAACATAGTAGGTTTCTCTGACACCTCTGCAGAATCATCCGATAATTCAGATACCACTGAAGGCCCTAGCACTTCTAGGAACAGAGGCAACAACCCTAATTTTTTAGGGCAAGATCAGGGACGTCAGGCCAATCGGGGGACTACACGGACCCCACGCTGGTACAGCGCGCCAGGGGACAGGCAAACACGCCAGAGGTACTACCAATGGTAAGACACTCAAGACCTCATTCTGACTCTATAACTACTTCTAGTATTGACAACATGCCTGCCACTGACTTTATCCCGATTTTCAACCTCTCTAACTACCAACTATCTGAGAAAGAAATTATATTACTCAGTAAGGGATTATCGTTTGTCCCTACCGTTAAACCTGATTACCTTCAACTTCAGATTGAACTGTTACGATTCTTCAGAAAGATACGTCTCCAAGCATTCTTTCATGACAAACCCTATACCCCCTCTACAGCCTTTATTGCATTTCGCCCACCTTCTACCTTCTCCCCCCACAACACAGCATACCAGCAGAGATCCTTACTTTCGAGAAGTTAGTACTCAAAGACATTACAGATCAGGAACAGGCACGTAGGTATATTCCGTACAACCTTACACTATCTGAGAAAAATGCCCTACATGAACTCAAACAGATTGATAATTTAATTATCAAACCAGCGGAAAGGGAGGAGGAATAGTTCTACAGGGGATCGACACCTACACACAGGAAATCCTTAGATAACTACCAAGACCAGACCATTATCTGAAACTTCCGTCCGACCCCACCAAGGAGATTCAGAAATTTATTCTTGACATTACGGACGAAGGGGTAGCACAGGGTTTCCTAAGCAAAAACGAATTTCTATACCTCAACACAAAATCACCTCGCACACCGGTGATATACACCCTCCCCAAAATGCACAAAAATGCCACCACATCACCAGGCCGCCCAATTCTTTCTGGTTGCGGCTCAATCCTTGAGCCCCTCGGAAGATATATTGATTGCTTTATTAAGGACTTCGTACCTGACAGCTTGTGTTACATTAAGGACACCATGGCCATGGTTAACCTTGTAGAAGGCCTCCCCTTTGATCCCCAACAGCGCGTTCTATGTATCCTTGACGTAGAGTCACTATACACTAACATTCCCCAAGACAAAGGCATTGATGTTATCGGTATGGCTCTATACTCCAGACCCCATCCCCACCCTGTGCCCACCTCTTTTATTCTCCATCTACTGAAAATCTGCCTTACTCGCAACTTTTTCCTGTTTAATGGCAATTTTTACCAGCAGGTCAAGGGTACTAGTATGGGCGCAGTTTTCGCTCCAAATTTTGCCATACTATATATGGACTGGCTTGAAACCCAGAGAATACTATCCCCCCACAATCCGTTCAGAAGTAACATCCTAGAATGGAAGCGTTACATAGATGACATCTTCCTCATTTTGGAATGGTACAGATGAGATTTTGTTGGACTTTCGAGATTGGCTGAACACACACTGTAATGGCCTTAATTTCACCATTAACAAAAGCAAACAGGAGGTCGCTTTCCTTGACTTGACTATCATAGCACACAATGGGACACTTTACACAACACTTTACCGCAAACCCACAGAGAAAAATACATTATTGGCATACAGCAGCCATCATCCGAGAGCCTTACGTGACTCCCTCCCATACTCACAATTCCTTCGAATACGCCGTAATTGCTATCGCAAGGAGGACTACTTCATGGAAGCCAAAATCCTATCAAAAAAACTGATAAGTAGAGGCTACCCAGGTAAATGAGTGAAAATAGCCCTCAAACGAGCCTGGTATTGCCCCAGGGAGACTCTATTGAGCCAAAAAGAAAGAAGCAATGGTGACAAACTAGTATGTGTCACTACTTTTTCACCCATCTCCAATGCAGTCAGGAAATGCATCTTGAAACACTGGCCCACACTGAATGCAGGCAGCCTCAATTTAGAACGCCCCTTATTTGCTTTTAAGAAAAGCAAGAGTATAAAAGACCACCTGGTAAGGGCAGCCCTCCCCAGCACCAAAAGTAATCCCACATTAAGAGAGGTTTGGGGGCTACCGCCCGTAATAGGTCATTTCAATTGCGGTGGATGCAGCGTTTCCCACCTCACTGCGGATACAAAAAAATTTGTGCATGCAAACATTGATGTCACTCTGACTAATTTCTCTAACTGTACCACTGTCAATGTTATATATGCTATTTTATGACCGTGTAACCTAATTTATGTGGGTCAAACGACACAGAAGATCAGGATCCGGATTTGTCAGCACAGAAGCTGGGTGCGTTGCAGAACACCGAATGCACCACTTGTTGAACACTTTACTGCCATTAACCACACTGAAGATGACATAAGGTGGCAAGTGATCACAGTGATTCATCAACCCTCCAGAAGTACGAACATTACGGGCATCCTCAACAAAGAGGAACTAAAATGGATCATACGAACGGACAGTCTCCACACTGGACTTAATCGCTTGGAGGACTGGTCCAATTTGCTATAATCCTACTATTCGCACATTCCAATTATGGATCTCTGTTTTGTTGATACTTTTCCTCATGACTTCGTTTCTCTCTTAATCTTGGTACTCCATAGTTGAGGCAATGTTTACCGTCTGCATAACTGTACTATATGTGCACCTGGGAATTACCCTTACTGTTTCAAATTAATCCCCCTATACTCACTTGCCCTCTCGCTATAGACTGTTGTCACTGGGAAGCCATACTCTCCGTACTTCTATCTTTCTACTTTGCTGCTATCTTTCCTTGCCCTGCTCCATTGTCGCTCCTTTCCTTTCCTTAACTACTCCTATTTTGACTCTTTCTCCAACCCTACACTCCGCTGACTTTTTTCGCTATTTTATTATGCAATCTGCACTTAATATTCTCTTGTCACGTTATTTATACATTAGCCCTGCTGTTCTTGTTACTTCTAATTGATTTTATAATTCAATTTCAAATTATAAATTCTTCCCCCTTGCGCGCCCCCGCCCTCACCCTGGGGTCTATTACACTTTCCTAACTCCTTGGACCCTTTAATTTCGATGCTCTTCTCAATACACAATACTCCCTTCCAAGATGGCCGCCCATGCCTCTCAACCCTTCCTTAAGACTCGCTCGCGCCTTCAGATTACGTCATATCCGGGCGCCACTCACACTTAGAGCCCTCAGACGCCTCCGAATTCAGTCGGATCGTCCGATACTGATAGAGCCTACGAAGCGCTAGTTTCCCCCATCGCGGCTTGAGCACACGGAGCACCCGGCTTGCTGCCCTTAATTCCTTGTACTTTGCCTATTCAGGTAAGCGCCTAATCCTGGTTACCGACCGCTTCGGTTTTGAGCAGTACCTTCGTCCACTAACAGACTCACCCCCTTCCCTTTCAGGCTTGGATACCCAATTGCCTCATTGGCCTCGCACCTCAGGGTTCCCGGACGGGAACTTATCTACCCTCCAGTGCCTCCGACCTTTCGTTGGCCCAGGCCTCCCAAATTTTAATACCATCTCCGGTAAGAGCTTGGAACCATTTTTGCTCCATTACAGGTATCCGATCCCACGGAGTCTCTATAATCTTTTCTCCCTCTATTCCCAGGCTGCTCGCCCCCACGTTGCCTCCATTCCTTCAGGCAATTTCCGAGGCCGCAATCGACTTACCCCGCCCGTAAGTCTTCGTGCAACTTACCTTAGCAATTTCCTAGCTTGTTTTACCGTACTGGGTCACTTGACCTCCTCTCCCATAATTCATCCATAATTGCCCGCATGCGCGGTGGTATCCGATCCTAAATTGTATTGGCTGACCTGCCCCTAGCTTGCGCATTCACACCCTGTTTTACTTCCACTTCACTCCTCAAGTGGCCCCGGCCGTCCGTATTCCCGTCATTGCAATTCTAGGCCTTCTCTTCACGGCTATAGATACTTCTCCGCGTAAATTATGGTGTTCACTTTTGTAACATGCCCGCTAGTACACAGCACCTTACTTACGACTTGCCTTTACCAACCTATAATTGTATTGGATAATTAGGCCACATCATCTAGCGCGCTTCTATTGTCTGGCTATTACCTTGCCCCGTGTATTATATATCACAAATTTATGGCTTACATCTGGCTTAAATTGTCCTTAGCATTGTTCTCCACTCTGGCACCCCACACCTCGTTAACCCTTTTGTTAACCCTTTTTAACCATACATGACCTTGCCTCTTCGTTATACTTTTTAATCTAATTCCTTCCTCTTTTTCTCCACACCCTTTCCTCAATACCTTCTTTTCCTTGATACTTATCCAGGCAACTTCCCAGGCACTTGTTTTATCGCTTAGTCCTGATGAGATTCCTATCCTCAAATTGGGATCGAAACGTCGTCGACACATACATCTTCAACTCTATACTGTAATCTGTATCTAATTGTGGAGTATGAGATGTAACTCTGATTGTGACTTTTTGTTTACATACATTTTCACAAATTGAAAAGTCACTTTTTAAGTCACTTGCCTGCGATAAGGAAATCGGCTGATTTCCCTTTACCCTGTCACGTCTTGCTCACTCACTTTTTTTGTATATTATCTCTGCTTCGAACGTAATTGTTAATAAAACCCCTTATTTTTCATTGATACATTTGTATTCCCAATTTTGATTACTAAATTGTGGTATTGTATTAATTTAACTTGTATGGGACCACTGTTCTCTTTAGCATACGTCCACCCTTGGTCCCTTCAGACCTTTAGGTTCTCCTTGTTCCTTTTTTTGAACTTTTAGAATGTTGGCATTTTCTTGCCCTAACCATTTGGTGCCTGCAGCTTGTTTCCTGGGTCAAATGATTAGGTGTAGTTGGGTTTTGTGTATTCCTCCCACCACTATGGGAAATAGAAGCAGGGTGGCTTTATGCGTTGCCCCATTGGCCTGACAGGTCAGGCAAGATTTATAGCCACACAACAGATGGACTGGGTCTTGGCAGGATGGACCATCCTGGCAGGATGAGGGGGCGGAGCTGTCCGCAGCCTCACTTGCAATTCAAACACACTGCCTCATCTCACACATAGAACTTCAAACAAGCCTATTGTGACTGTAGACAACCAGGGCAGGGAGGCAGAAAACGTCTGTGGGGAGAAAACTCCAGAAGTTTCTTCCACTTCAAAGTTGGCACCAGGTTTAAAATTAAGACCCTCAGACCCACTCTTTAGTTCACTTCTGGACCTGTGGAAGGACTCGCAGAGGGCTACCCTGCTGCCTGTGGCTTGTTGTGTACTTCAGAGGACTGCCCTCCTGCACCAAGAGAACTGCCCTGCTGGCTAAAGCCTGACCTGTGCTCTCAAAAGACGGCCCTCCTTTTTGAGTCCTGCCTCCCAGCTTGTACTGAGACTTTCAGAGTGACTCCAAGGGCTAGTTGGCTGGGTTCTTAATCAGAGCCTCAGAAACAGAAAATACAACCATCTTGAATCCATACCTGGACTCAGCCTGAGTAAGTCCTGACCCTTTCAAGTGGTGCCCCTCCAGTTCTGGACCCTTGGTGCTAAAAGTGCCCAGCTAGCCTAATCCAAAACTTGGACTTAAAAAATATTCAGCCAGAAAGTGTCTTGAGAACCAAGAGGATGCCAGGACCTACTTGCATTGCCAGTTGACTTGACTTCACTGTAGGTCCAGTTCCATTGTTCTCCACAGTAACAAATCCTGTTCAGCGGCTCCTGTCCAGAATCTTATCCGGCCTCTTAGAGCCCTTATCGCCTACAGCCTGCAGCTTCATTCTGCTAACATTTTTGATTTCCAAAAAACAGACTAAGGTCTTGGTGGATGGGTTACTCCGTCACAACGGTGACGGATATCCCGTCCGCTGAACTATAAATCCCATTATATCTTATGGAATTTATATTTCGGCGGATGGGATATCCGTCACTGTTGTGACAGAGTAACCCCTTTGTCAAGGTGTAAATCAGGCCCTAAGTCCGAATGTAGAAGTCTTCACCGTGACTTTGTCCAGTGGCTCCTCGACGAAGAAGCCTTCTCCTTGGACACAGTCGATTGCCTTGCCCGGCTAAACTTTACCTTATCAGACATTTTTTCACAAAATTTCTTCTAAGTCTGAAGGTAAGCAGAGACCAGGCCCAATCCACTTTGTGTATCTGAATTGCACTAGATCGTAATCAGCCATAACTTTCAACTTTGCCTCCATCTCACATGACTAGATGTTCGTGATGCTTTGATCTAGTAGACGCTAATTTTCACATTAAACTTTAAAAATTCATAACTCCAGTTCAACTGATTGGATTTTAGTTATTTTGGTGTCACACAATATATTAAAATGTACTCTGTTTTTCTAAATTAGTGTGGGATTTTTCTTGTGTTTTCACTTTATTACTGTTTAAGTGCTGCATAAATACTAAACACATAGCCTCTAAGTTAAGCCTGATTGCTATTGTGCAAGCACAGGTTAATTGAGGGACAATTTGTGTTTCATTCGGAGAAGGATTGTGTCTGTTGCTTAAACAGGACTCACACTTCCTCAACCAACAACCCAATTTCTCACAAACTTCGATGGCTGCAGCTTTGACAGCCACCACGGTCCCCATCGGTTCTCAAGGCAGAAAGTTGGCAAATAGTTTCTAAGTCCCACATCTTGCAGTTTGGGGACAGGGGAGTACACTCTAACTCCAGCCATGCCTCCAGGACCAGGGGGCCCAACTGGGGGGTTAGACTCACTCTAATAGAAGCCACCAGCATAGTCTAGTGCAGGTCCAGCTGAAACTGGTCAGCTGGGCTCTTTCAGGAAAGTGGAATTCTTGCAGTTTTTGTGTCCCTGTGACAACAGGAGGTCAGTCAACTATCCATTGGAGTCCACGTCTTTGTCTTGGGTACAAGTGGGAGCAGGTCCAGCCCCCGGGGTTCTTCTCACAAGCCTCAACAGCAGGTGCAGTCATTTTTCTGTCTTCCACAGGTCCAATAGGGAAATGAAGACGGTGCCCAGAAGTGCCAAATTTATGGCCCCACTGACTTCTGGCCCCTCCTTGACCAAGAGGGAAAAAGTTCCCAGGGGTAACTCTACCCACTTTTGCAGCATTTCCTTAGTGCCCTACTAACAAGAATCCCACAGTGCCCCTCTCTACCTAAAACCAACATGGCAAAACCTTTCTTCCCCTGTGCAGAGTTACCTTGCCTACCCTAGAGGTACTGCGATGGAAATTAACAAACCCTCTTTTGTGGTCACTCGAAACCGGTTCTGGGGACAGCTCTTCTCCCACTGGGATTGCAGCCTGGGTGGCTAGGAAGACAAAAGGGAGGCAGGCCCAGGTGTGAGTAACATCTGACAGTGACAGGGGAGGCATAATTTCAAGATAAGCAAAGAGCTGGGAACAGTCCTCCGGCCATCCTGTCAAGGGAAGGTTAACCTCTCCCCACACCCAAGGCCTTTGTCGCAGCACTTTGAGCCAATTCACACCTCATTAAGGAGCTATTCAGCTCCTGTGTGAAGTTGAAAGCTCCAGCATGTGGACTTCTAGAGGCTTTAGGCAGGTTAAAGGTGACTTTTTAAAAGTATATTTCCTAAAATATTTAGCACAAATCCGACTTTACCAATGAATTGGATTGTCAAGATATTTCAAAAAGTCCAAGAATTAACTTTTTGTCTGGTTGCTAGGTGGAGATAACATTATTAAATTTAATAATGTATCCCAAGCCTTTCCTATGGGACGGCTAACCCTGGTGCAGTAAAAATAGCTTTTAGGGCATTGTTACTGTAAAGACATGTTTAGCATTATGTTTTTTACATGTCTTCTTTTAAATATCATGCACTCTGTCATATTGCATTTAAGGCCTTCTTGGGGTACCTTATTAATATTTGAAAAGAGGGTTTAGGCCTATCAAATGGGCGTATGTAGACAGGTTGAATTTACAGGTTAAACCTTAACTGCCAGGTTACTGGTTGCAGGCATCAACTCATGTTTTACATTGTCACTTTAGTGGTGACACAATATGTGCTTCAGTTCACTAGTGGCATTTAGCTTACAGGTCCTGGGTACACTTTGTACCATATACTAGGGACTTGTGTTAGGGGGTGAGAGCACATGCACTGAGGCCTGGTTAGGAGAATCCCAGTGCACAAAGTCAAAAAAACATCAGCATCGGTCCAAAAAATGGGGGTGATCATGCAAAAAGAGGCATTTTCTTACACATATATTTGAATAGTACAAAGACTATGTCACTGCTATACTGCTGGAAAGGTGGGTAAATTATTAAAATGAGTGAATTGGCCAATGTATTTTACAATCTGAGGGGCATATTATCAAGCGGCAGCGATAATTATCGCTGGCCGCTCTTAGCGAGATTTTTTTTATCACCGGCTATCGCTGGCAATTATCGCCATGCTATCGCTGTATTAACAACGCATAGCGCAATGGCGATAATTTCCCAGTGATAGCGGTGTTTTCCATGGAACAGCGCTGGTTTTCCAGCGATGTTCCATGGAAAACGGCGATAACCTTGCTGATACGACCCTGTGATCGTATCAGCATAATCCACCCCATTGTTAGGTATAGGTAGTCTGCATTTTTGCAGACGTTAGTTTTTGGCAAAAACCGCGGTTTTCGCCAAAAACTAACGTCTGCAAAAATGCGTGGGACTCCTTGTTAATATCGCGATGTACATTTCACGATATTTAACAAGGTAGTCCGTCAGGGGTACGCCCAGTGACGCCCACTTTGCATCTCATTAGAGATTCGAAGTTAGGCGTGCTGGAAACGGGCGCTAAGTCAAGGAAACACGTGCTAGCGTGTCCTTGATGATATTGCGATAAAATTATCGCCGCTTTTCGCCCGAAAACGAACGCTAAAGCGGCGATAATTTTATCGCGGCCCCTTGATAATGTGCCCCTGAGTTTGCTAGAGATGAGAATGGATATCCATAACAGAGGACAAGAAGAGTGGATTATTCCAAATGGGAGCTCATGAGTGATGGCTTTAATACCAAAAAAATTGTGAAATATCATTAAAAGCCCTAATCAGCATAAGCGTTGCTATTTGCCTTAATTGTTAAAGATGTTTGTTTGGTTAAATTTAAAAGGGTGTTTTTTGCAAACCAGAGAAACCAGAAAAAGCAGGTGGATGAAAGATGAGGCTAAGTTCCTGGCATGAGTTCATGGCTTTCACTTCTATACACTGTCCAGCAGTACCAGTGAAACTTAGAAAGGTTTAAGCTCCCTTCAGAATATCGAGGCTTAGTTGACAGTGTTGTTTTGCTTTCCAAATATATGAAGTGGTGGTGAATTGATGATTCTTGACATATGTTTGCAGACTGTAGCAGTTTGGAACCCTAAAACGGTAAACACAAGAGGGTAGACCAGTCATCTTATGAGGATTAGTATGGCTAAGACAGCACAGACAAAGACTGTATCACTAATTAAATTACCATTTAGTTTTTTTCCAGCAATGGTTTGAAGTATGTTGACCATATCTTGTTGACAGGCCGGTGAAGTTTGGAATGAAGGTATCCAACAACTAAATCTGGTTTAGGCTCCATGACTTGAAGAATCTGAGTTGTATTCATTTTCAGTTTGTTGACTCTGCCCAGCCCATGACCCTTTGCCAAATTCGAAATAGCAGAGAAAGCTGCATTGAGGTTTGCAGTATTGTCTGCATAAGTGAAAACATCTGTGGTATTGTCCAAACACCTGAACAGAGTTATACTTACTGATTCTTTAATCAAAGAAGTCAGTGGTTCAATATATTGAATGGAATGTGCCAGAGGTGGTGGACATGCTTGTTGGGTACCCCACTCAATGTGGAATAAAGTAGAGAGAATGCATTTAACACAGAGCACACCGACCAGGAGATCATGTAGTGCCTTTGTTATGACAACAGATGTACTTATGTACCTGCTGAGATCTCTAGTACATTTTGAGGAAGAGGAAGAACTATGATAGTGAAATTAGTTTCAATTTGTAGAAGGTCTGTGACTGTAACAAGTGAAGAATCCTGGAGAGCCTTGATCTAAAATGAATGTTATCCCTAAAGATCCTTGTGGCCATGCTTTTAACTGTGATAGAGCTTTTTGAAACACTGGCTAGCATATGATCCACATTCTGAATATAGAAGAGGGAATTTATCACCTTGAGGTGTAAGTGGTGTGGTAAATTACAAGTTGAATGAGAAAAAGGAATTTGGAAGAGATCGTTCATCCTTTCATAACACGAAGTTTCAATGTATCTGTTTTTCTTCTGAGGAAGGTGGAATAGCTTATTGATCCAACAAAACGCTTCACTGACAATATTTTTATGGTCACTGTTTACAATCAGTCACAGCCAGTATCTTAGATAATGTGGTAATGACAAGCTCTGTTTACATTCATGAATGATTTTATGTGTTGTGACTTTTACAAAAAAAGTGATGGGTGATTAATGTATATTTAGAATATTGTTCTTATAATAAATGTGCACTAGAGTACTGGGGTTAATGTGCTTGCTTGTTTGTTAAAATGGGATATTGTTGTTGCGTAATATTGAAAGTGTGATCTCCTAATTTCACCTCACATCACACTAAAATTAATTTAATGCAACAGGACACTGGAGTGCTTCATACCGAAGATTCTAATAGTACAAGTTAGCAGATGTGGTTAGTTATATTGCAAGAAGAGCATATTACTTGAGCAATGGTCTTCCGATCCTAACACCTTGTTTTGAAACTTTTGCTCTGTTAATACTGTGGAACTTGGGTATTATAGGAAATTTAATGAAACCCTATCACATGTTTTCTCTGTGTCTACAAGATGGCTCCATGTGTCTAAAAACATAACTGCCTCTGTGTGAGAAGCATCAATAAAAATAGTAGTCAAGTTAGTGTGGTTGATAGTTCAACAATTACAACAGAACTTGTGGTTCCCCTGCAAACATGCTAATTAAGATAGAATCAACCTGATTTACTAGTACTTTGGCAGAGTTTCCTATCTTCATTGACAACTGAGTTTGGGTAATAGGATGCACAGATCTTCACCTCTTTTTTCAAGGAAATGTGGAGATTTTAGCACATAGTCATGTTCCAGGAATAACTTCCAAATCCAGGCCATAATGCATTACTTTTAGTATGAGTGAAGCAATGATCTCCTGGAATCTTTTGCAAACCTCTTATGGAGCCTGTCCTCTCTGTCAGCTTTGTTGTTTGAACTCTGTGCCATTCCCTTATGTAATTATATAGGGCTAATTGGTTAAATTAATATTTCACTTGCTTTTTCAATACTGAAGAATACTGCTATGTAGCAAACATCTTTTCAAGAAACTGTCTAGTCTTCTAAGCGCTCACTTTGTGCTCTTCATGATATGGATCGGCATTAAAACATGGACACACATCCTGAATAGAGGAGCTTTTATGCAGTTCTTTTCCTTCGTTATCCTTAACTGATTTAATTAGACTGAAATATTTTGTTACCTCAGCTGGATGGAGTATTAGATTGACTCATATGAATTGTGGCCAATGTGTGATTGTTCTACCAGACTCCTTCTTGAAGCTATACTCTAAGCTGAGCTATAATCACTTTGATTTGATATAGGGTTGAATTTGCTGCATGCAACTGTTTGCTCTTCAGCTGGTAATTCTGTATTTGTAACAATCTTAACCTATTTAGATGTGTTTGATGAATGAGTCTCAGTGTATCACAAATTCAGTAACTGCTGCTGAGATCTTGTACCAAATATTAATATTATATCCAGACAATATAGCTCACAGCTACCAAGTTTAGCTAAATTGAAGTGATCAGCCTGTGGGTGTAACTACGATCATAAATCAAGATTACAGAGCTACCTGCAACTGAATTTCCAAAGTCTAACTTTACAGGCCTCGCCATGCACAATGTTGCCATCAGTGATATCATTTCAGATGTCATCGGTGATGTTATCAATGATGTCATAGAACATGTCATGAGTGATGTAATGTGTGAGGTCATAAGCCATGCATTGCGAGCAAACAAATTATGGTTACTTCAGTTAACTATAACTGGTGAATTTCAGTGTTTTTTTCATTTTAAAATGCAACAGCTAAACTGAAGTCTTCACCTAACTATAACACCACTTTAACATTTGTTTTTTTCAGTTAATTTCTGCGCTTTTTAAAGGTGAAATAAGATTTTTGTTTCTATACCTAACTGTAATGCTACTTTAACCTTTAGCTTTTTCATTGAATTTCTAGGGTTTCTTTAACGTAAAATAAGATTCTATTACCATACCTAACTTTGCCACCTCAGGGACATGGTTCTCAATGAAATGGATTTTGGTGAATGCCAGGTTTTGAGGCTTACACAAAGAAGCACATATAAAAGGTGATACCAGATTTTTGTCATAGTATAAATCTTTTGATGGTGGTGTGATAGCCATTTTAGGAATGAATTCTGGTGAGTGCTCAGACGAATTTACCCTGTGAAAAATGCTGACCATCTGCTTGGATTTGATGAACCATGTTTCAGAGAAAACTGTTTTTTCATGTTTTTATCATAGAGGTTATGAAAGGTGCTCAAGAAACTAAAATGAAAGCACAAATTCTAAACGTTCACACTATCTTTCTTAGGCATGTGAGAATAATGTCTGATATTCTGAGTAAAACCTGTGTTTCCAAAAGCAGTAGCCTGTCAGTTGATTCCCTAGCTTTCTCATGTAGCTTCAGTACAGTGTTCTAATAAACAACTAGAGTGCTAGCATTCTGTATTTATGGCAGAATTGTGGCAGCCTGAACACCATTTTCATGGAATCTAGTCTGTAAAACTGAAACATTTCCTTTAGGAATTAACAAAACAAAAGTGTTTGTTTTGTCACTAAAATTATGGTTAGTGAAATGAAGATACATTTCCTCTAATTTCTCAAATATATTCCCTATCAATGTTAAAAAAAAAGTCTGGTATGCTGAATGAAATGTGTACTTCCAACACCAGTAACAGCCTGCCATTTGATTCCCCAGTGTTCTACTGCAGCTTCACTATGGAGTTCTAATGAGCAACTACAGCACACCCGAGTACCACTTTGATGCAATCAAAGCTGTGAAACTGAACAGCAAGAGTGCTAACATTTGCTACAGAGTAGACCGCAGTAAACAAACAAAATGTTGGGGTAATTTTTCTCATTGAAATTATGGTTAGTGTTCTAGAAAGCTAAAATGAGGGCACATCGTCTATGAGTTCTAAAATGTCTTCCTCTTCCATGTCAGTAAAACATTCTGAAATGGAGAGAAAAACATGTACTTCAAGCACCAACAGTAGTCTGTCCGTCAACTTCTAATGATCAACTGAAGCTTCACCATAGTATCTAATGAACAGCTTGAGCACCAACATTCTGTATTTTCAAAACTGTGGCACACTTGAACATCATCTTGATGGAATCAAAGATGTAAAACTGAAATGAACTTCCTAGATATTATACTGCAGTAAATAAACAAAGCAAGCTTAGTGTTCTAGAAACCTAAAATGAGGACACATTTTCTGTGAATTCTCCAACATCTTCCTCATCCATTTCAGTAAAACATTTTGGGATGCAGATTGAAATATGTACTTCCAATACTAGCAGCAGTCTGTCAGAGAACCCTGTAATAATCAATTGCAGTGTCACCAGACTTGTAATGAACAAATAGAATGCTAACATTTTGTTTTCAAGAAAAAAGTGAGGCATTCCTGAATGCCATTTTGGTCAATAGAAACTGTTGAATTTAAAGCCTTTCCTGAGAAGAATAAAGTACATGAGCATTGTTATATTAATGCAGGTATGAAACCAGTAGGTTAAAAAATGTGAGGGGATGTAAAGGCATAACATGTTTTTAAAGGGCTAAAAACAGTTAAAGAGAGATATGTCTGCATATGTACATAAGTACAGGATCCCCTTCCCATATCTGTTTGCTCAGCCTACCCAAACAGACAGTGACCTAATGATGCAGGCATGGAAAGAGATCTGAATATTTCTCCCGCCTGCAGGGAACAGCATTTTCAGCTGCTCCCTGCGGGCAGGAGCAATGCCGGCTCCTGTTGGATGTAGGGAGCCGGCTGGGCCATGGGGGCCTTGGGGTTACCCTCATGCCCCCCATCAAGTAAGTAGTGGGTGCCCTGTGTGGGTTCCATGACATCTACCCATTCTTGGCTCGACCCTGGGGTATGGGGTACCCAGGGCCAAAATTATCCAAGGGAGAGGGGCTGCGTGGCCCCCCTCTAGTAATTGACCAGGCTCTGGGGTATGAGGTCTCTTGGGCCAGATTAGCCCAGGCAGGAGTGCTGCGTGCCCCCTCCCCCTTTAAAAAGGTCAACATTGGCCCAGGGTGGGGGGCTCTGGGGTCAAATTCGACCCAGGGAGGGTGGCTGTGTGCCTCCCTCCCCCATAAATCCAGTTGTGGCCCCCGGGGGATGAGTTCCCCGGAGCCAAAAATGGTCTGGGGAGGAGGGCCAGGAATCCCCTCCCCTAAAGAAATGTACAGGACCCTGGGGGATGAGGTCCATGGGGCCAAAATCAGCCCAGGGAGGGTGGGACATGCCCTCCCCGAGCCTCAATAGGCCCAGGTAACACATCCCTTGAGGCCAAATGCAATTATTAGGGGGAGGGGGGCAAAGCAATAAACATTGTAATGGACAGCACTTGCAATCAAACTTTGGAAAACTATAAAAAAAAAGTTGTAAACTACTACTCCAGTTCACTTTGGGCGACCAACTCCGGCAGGGAAAGAGTCACAGTTACCTCGCCATCAAAGAAGTATCCTGTCCAGCACCAGGTTCTATGAGCAAACCACCATAGACTTCAATGGAGAGGTCCTGATGCAAGGTATACAGAATGCTGAAGATGCTTAAGGATGCTTAGGATGTTGATCCGGTGACAGGTGTCTTTCTGGGACTACTCCTCGGTCAACGTGTATGGTGAGCAACTGCGGCCACAGTGGTTGTTGTCCCTCGAAGTTCGGTTGAAGTCCAGCCAAAAACCAGTTGCCAATAGTCTGCGGGTCTCCATTTACAGCAAAACCAACTGGTGATAACTTCCGTCTTGGGTGACCAAACTGCACTCTGACGACTCTCCCAGGTCCAGCATACTCGGGTACAACTTTTGAAGTTGGAACTTGGTCTCCCAGACTGCACGTTGGCAGTCAGCAGCAGCCAGGTGTTCTTGGCTACCAACTCACCAATACAGGCTTGTTCAGCATTTGTGGCCCTATAGTTGTAAAAGGAAGTCAGCCAACTCGCCCTTGGAGTCACTTCTTCTGTCTGAGGCTTGGGGACTACTTTTCCTCAAGCAGGGCACCACAGGCACAGTCCTCTCTTGGCTAGCCTAAGAAGCAACGAGTTCAGGCCAGGCTTGGTGCATTCTATTAGCTGGATCCAGGGAATAACAGGGTTGTCCTTCTTCAGCCCACTCTTCAGTAAAGACGTGATCTGAGGTCTGGGTGCCACTTTTATGCCCATTACGAGCCCAGAGGATGGGGGGCTACTAGCTAATCAGGCTACCAGGTCCTTCCCACCTTATGACAACTTCCAGCGAAGGGTGGGATCTAGATATGCCAGAATAAACTATTCTGCCCGCTCTCCACATGGCAGAACCCTTCTCTTGGTGTGTGGAGCTCTTAGCGCATCCCAGCGGTGTGGCTACTTGGGTGCTTCACTCCTCTTGAAAAAACAGTTAGGCGTTGGCTTTTTACCACTTACCTGAGATGTCAGCCAGTGTGCAAAAACAAAAGAGCAGCTCTCCCCGCTGTGTGAGCCCCATTTGCTCTTCATAGGCAGCTTCCCCCTTGAAGCTCACCTTTTGGGCTCACACCGTCATTAATATTCCTGCAGGGGGAAGTCACAATCGTAAAACCAGCAGCATCAGTCCAAAAGCTTGGGGGTGATCATGCAAAAAGCCATTTCCTCCTAGTTGCGTTGTATAAAAATGCTTTATTAAAATATTTATTGATACACATTGCAGTGCTTGCTATTAATGTCTTTCAATATGATTTTGGATTGCATTGGTTTTAATATTGAATTCTAACATATGATTACTGTTTTATTAAGGTTGGGATTTGCTGAAACAGTCAATAGGCTTGTCTTCATATATTGATGTGGTGACCCCTTGACAAAGCCCATAGGCTAGCCTTGTATTTTGATGTGGTTGCCACTTGACAAAGCCAGTAGACCTGCCTTTTATATATTGATGTGGTGATCCCTTGACAAAGCCAGTAGACCTGGCTTATTTAAAATGCCACCCCTTTATACTGTGATGAGTGCTCCCATTGGCTGGCCGTTCACGAGGGGGATGGTAGGCCACCCCCAGTGGGGTTGGGTTAAGGGCCTGTCCTCAACAGGCCATTGACTATACCCAGTTAAAGATACTACTGTACCTAGTTATAGTTAGAAATTGACTGATGAAACACAAAGATTGAAGTGACTTTATAGTTAAGTGAAAATGCCAGTTAAAAAGACCATTTTAAGCTAAAGGAAATACAGAAATTAACCAGTTAAAGTTTCCTGAGCTAACTGTAATGTGCGCCCATGCCATGCACTGCTAATGACCTTACATACTACATCACTCATGACATGTTCAATGACATCACTGATGACATCTCAGAATACATCATTGGGATTTTGGAGTTTTCACTTTCAGTTGCTTTACCGCCGTGGCATTCAGTCTGTGAAGCCTGCCATGGTATTTGTGTCCCAGTGTGAGGGCGGAGCTTGACAGATCTTGCCTTTCAGTGGATTCACTGCCAGGCCTTTCACTCATTGAAACTTGGCCTGGTGTTGACGTTCAGGGTGTGAGGGGTGGTGCCTGAAGTTTTTCCTCTTGGTGGCTTCGCAACAGGCCCTTCGGTTCATGAAGCATGCTTTGGCGTTGGTGTTCTGGGGTTGAAGGAAACTTGGTTGTTCCACCTTTTGGTGGTTTCATAGCCAGGCCTTTCAATCTGTGAAGCGTACCTTGACATTGATGGACCAAAGTGGGTGAAGCTTGGTGCTTCCTCCTTTTGGCAGCTTCGCACCCAGTCCCTTCAGTCCATTAAGCTTTCCCTGGCATTGGTGTTCAGGGGTGAAGAAGAGCTTGACAGTTACCTCACCAAACTGGGTGGTTTTGCAGCCAGGCCCTTCACTCTTTAAAGCTTGCCCTGGCGTTGGTGTTCCGAGACAGGGGCAGTTCTGCCATTTGTTTATTTCTCAACTGACCCCTTTAGCCCATGAAGCTTGCCCTGGCATTAGTATAACTGTAGACGGTTACTGCCTTTGACTGTGCACAGTACGGTTTCCTCAAGTCAAGGAAGCTTGGCCATGTGCATTTGTATTAAACAAAAAAAAACAAAAAGAAAAAACATCATGACTACATCATCCGTGCACTTATCACTTTGACGGTTCGGTCTCTAACATTACGAAGTCTCTTTAAAAAAAAATAATAATAATGATTTTAACTATGTCCTGCACTTTCTTTTGCTATAAGTTTTTAATGTTCTACATTGTAATGGTTTTAAGTAACCACACAAATAAAAGAATTCATTCATTCATTCTGTTGTAGTGTAACTGCCTTTGCCCATGCAAATCTGGGCACCTCCAGTCCAGGAATCTTGCCCTGGTGTGGTTATACAGAGTGGACTATTAACACTTGTGCCCTTGCAACAGACCTGGTCCCCTCAAGTATGGGAAACTTGGCCTGGTGTGGGTATAAATGATGAGCAGTAACCACCTTTTCCCTTGAGCAGCTGGACCCCTCCAGTCTGGGAAACTTACCCTGGTTTGGTTGTAAGAAGTTGGTAGAAGTGTGGCGGAAACTGCCTGTGCCCTTACACAGTTATGCTCCTCGAGTACGGGCCGCCTTCCATGGTGTGGTTGTCCTAAGTGGCTTGCAACTTGGTGGCAAATGATTTTGCCCATATGAAACTTTGTTCCCTCCAGTCCTGTAAACTTGCTGGTACCGGGTGGGCGGTAACTTGTCAGTTACTTTCTTTCACTGGAGGCAGTTGGGATATTCAGTACATAAAGCTTGCATTGGCATTCAGGTACCAGGTGGAGGTAGGGAGCATGTATCGCGGGTCCAAGGGGGACCTCGCTGTTTTTTTAGTTCAATTACAAGGCATGTCCCTCTACTGTCTCCCTGGGTGGCCAAGGTGTGCTCACCCTGCTCCCTTATGCACCCTTTCCTGTTTTTTTTCAGTGCTCAGGGACTGAGTCCCCAATTCATCTAATGGTTGCCATAACACTTTCTTTCAGCAGCCAATCAGATTCTTTTGGATCTGCAGATCCTCCGCAGGATCCCCAGCTCCAAAATGACTGGTGATATTAAAAGCTCCCTTGTTCAATAGATTTTGTTTATTTTTTAACTTAGGAATTTAAGGATTCTGCGGATCCTCAACTGTCAAGATATCTTTGCTTTTCTTAATTTTAACACATTCATGCCTAACCTGAACCTCTCTTTGAATGCTGATTTCTCAAAACTACTCAACAGATTTACATCAAACGAACAAAAAAAAATCAAAGACCTTGAGTAAAGTTTTAACTTTGTGTCAAGTTTGGTGTAATTACACTCAGATGTTGTTTCTGTATCAGAGATCAAATCTTTCTGTGGGAATTAAAATGGTAAATCACACTTTTGCCCCCCCCACACTCCCCATCCTTTATCTTTGCTGCTTCTTGACAGATCAGCACCAAGCTATACATGAAGGAGCCAAAGTGTGTGAACTTTTTTGTTGGAATGTTTCATGCACATTGGAAATGTTTCCCCATGAAGAACAAAAACATATATGCATTTGCACAGCGGGCTTCATTCCCCAGTGTGAAGATATTCACTGTGCATATGTCAGCAGTTGGGAAACTTAGCTTGTATACTCGTCATGTTTGTGTATTCCTCAGATACATATATTGACACCGACGGGGAGTAATACCTCCATGGGTGTAAATGTTCGACGATTCTACGGGATTCGGGAATCCAATGTTTTGCACCGTATGCATAATGATTCAGCATGCTGCTATTTTGTGCTAGAATATATGCACTACGTTTCATATTTGTATGAAAGTTGTTTCACTTATACGGAGCCTTAATATTATCTTTGCTTATTGCATATGAATAAAGAAGGATGTTAATTTAGGGGGTAAAAAGTGGTAAGTTAGTGAATAATATTTATATTTTAAATATACAGTTTATATTTTTGTGGTAAAGTGAATTGATATAGCTATTTTCTCTGAAAAAAATTGAGATAGAAGTTAGACATGTGCACTCGTAAACACAAACATGGCTCATGCACATTGGCTCATAGTGACATTAAATCCAATTATAATCACCCCTCTTCTGACAAGCCTTTTTATAGCCCTCAGCATGATTGGATTCCATAAATGATGTGCTAATGAGGCTGGAGTGCAGGTCACAAGTCCCCAAGCATGTGTTAGCAGGCTGTGGACTTGACCCATCAGTTGAAATAAAGGTTAGTACACCAACTGCATCCACACTTCAAAGTCTCTAGTTAGATTTCTACAGTAACTCAATTATCTACGCCATAGATATGTCTGATGAACAATCTGTGGCACAGCTAATATTACTGCATGGCGGTTCCCAGCTCTGGAATTTTTTCACTTCTGTAAAATTACATTGGGTGATCCTCAGCATGTGCTCCATATATTGCTTTTCCAGGAACAGCAATTGCTATTTACCAACATCAGAAATGTGTGGATTCTGCGTGCGTGGCATGTAATGGTTGTGAACTTGCTTCATGTCTCTTTCTGTTTTTTTTTTTTTTAACCGCAGTGTTGCTTTTCAGTTGACACTTGCTAGGGATCCTGTTGATGTTCCACTCTCTGGAAGCTATTGAATGTTGACTTTTCCATAAATAGTGTGATCTAAAATGCAGAGAGGCCGGATTACTAACACCACTCACCCTAAGTAATTGAATACAGTCTCTGTTCCTTGACACTCGTGTGTGGTGTAGTGTGAGTAAGCTAGTGACTTTATAAGAGCAAGAGCCGAAATAGGCTGTGAAGGCAAGACAGGTCTTAAAAAAGCAGCTGCGGTTATTTTCTGTACAAACGAGGAAGCCAATGTTGTCGAACATTTATACTTGAACAAAGGAAGTCTACCTGTTAAATGAGTGGCGGAAAGGGGAGATCAGCAATTTTAAACACCATTCACGGAGTAAAAGAAATGCAACTAATTGTGATAACTTACCCATGATGATAAAAATATTTCTTAGGATATCAATGTGTGCTGTTATGACCTGCCTGTATGTCATGAGATATGTATGCCACACAGCCCTTCAACACTTGTATGCCCCTGCCAATCTAGTAAAATATGATTAACATAATTTTTGGAGTATTGCAGATTTGGAGCCCTATTTAGCGCAAGGTGGTAATGTGAAACCTGCCATAGGATGGCAGATTGTCAGTGTTGGACTTGGCCCTTTTTGCATGGTCATCCCTGAACTTTTTGCCTTCCTCCTTGTATTTTTTCTGACCTGGTGTTGGTGGTTTTAGGACTCAGGGCACTTTATCACTGCTGTCCAATGTTAAAGTGCATGTGCTCTCTATGGTAAACTTGTTAAGATTGGTCTACACCTGTTTGGCGTATTTAATTTACCTATCAGTCTATTGTAAATTCGTATCTCATATACCCAGGGCCAGTAAATTAAATGCTACTGGTGGGCTTGCAGCGCTGCTTGCGCCACCCACCAAAGTAGCCTTTCAAACCTGTCTCAGGCCTCTGCCATTGCAGGGCCTGCACGTGCAGTTTACTGCCGCTGTAACGTGGCACATAAAGTGGTTGCCACGCCTGTGACTCCCCTTTTACTACATATCAGTCACCCCTAAGGTAGGCCCTAGCTAGCCCTATGGCCAGGGTGCGCTGTAGGTAAAAGGTAGGACATGCGCCTTAACTGTGTGCCATGTCCTGGTAGTGACAAACAGCCATTTTGGTTTCTCACTACTGTGAGGCTGCCCTCTAATAGGAATGCATTGGGGATTCCCTGATATGTGTTTCAGTGGTAATTCCTGACATGAGAGGAGTAGCGTGATCAAGTTTGGTATATTTGGAATAGTTGTAACAAATGCTGTGTAATGGTGTTCGCAGATTTATTATCACTATTTTAGAAATGCCACTTTTAGAAGGGGGCATTTCTGTGTGCTATGTGTATTTGTGCCTGCCTGTTGTGTATTGCATGTCTGGCTCTGGATGACAGGGGATGGGGAGGTGCAGTGGCTCCAGAGGGGCTGGGTGAGTCAGCGCTAGGCTGAATAGGCCAATCTGCATTTGGAGTAGTGGGAGGAGTAGCACCTGGGTCTGAATAGGACTGTGCCTGCCTTACACAATGCTGGCTCCGCCCCTCTGTGGTGTGTCTGGGGCCAAAGCCTAAGCTGACAAAGGAGGGTGTTTGGGCACATGAAAAGGTGAATGCAAGTACCCCCCAGGACTGGTTTGGACTAGGCACAGAGCCCTGTGCCAGGGGGAGAACAAAGACTTGATGTGGTGTAAGTATTGGGGCTGTGACCCCATGTCTGTTGAACTGTTACCTGCTTGGAGCTGAAGGACTGCTCGGTGTGAGGAGGAACCGCCGTGGGACCCAGCTGCTGTCTCCTGGGGGTCCCTACGTGCTGGCCTGCCTGTGCCCAGTTCTGCCCCTCTGGACTTTGGGCCTGGTGGGTTGCCCTGGCTGAGAAGTAACAGTGCAGGCTTGGCACTGTGTTGTTGCCCTCATATCTTTAAAAAGCAGAACGGGTTAAGTGCTATAGGTTCTGGCACCCCACCCTGGAGTACGGAGAGGGCGCTGCGGGTTGCCGTGCAGCACGTGGGCTGCATTTCCTCGGTGTGGCAGTTGATTCGTGGGAGCGGAGAGCTACCGCCGCAGACGCGCTCTCCCTCTCTGGTCTCGCCACCACCATTGGTTTTTGGGCGCAGCCGGGGCGCTGCTACTCAGCGCCGGACTGCTCAACGACACAGAGAGAGCGAGGATTCCCGTGCCGGGAAGTCCTCCGTATTGCCTAGCAAATCCAACGTCACTGTGGGCAGGCCCCGTGACCGGAGGAGGCCTGCGAGAGAGTGGAATGGGGAGAGTTGCTCAGTGGTTGCCTGGCCCGATGGGGCCCGACCCGAATCCTCCCGTAGCCTGCCTGAAGATTCCGCCCTCGCAGAAGGGAGCAAGGACGGCACCGCACGTTGGCGGACCGCTCCCACCGTGGACAAAAGACGGAAGACCCAGAAGGGGTCTTCCTGCCGACGCCAGCCAAGCAGCAGCCGACCAGGGCTAGAAAGCCCCAATGGAGGTGAGAGGGCTCCCGGCAGTAACGGGAGGCCCGACAAGGTTACAGCAAGTGGGGAGGACCGAGCGAGGCCTCCCCGCCAACTTGGCAAATCTTTGTGGTGGGCAGCTGCTTTGAATCCTGGATCGCGGGCAAGACTGATCTCCCTGCATTTGCCCACTATGTGGTGTTCTCCCCTTCGGCCGCTGTAAGCGCCTAGGGGGAGGCGTGCACTTAGGTGTCTGGAGGACACCAGACACATGGTAATTAAGGGGCCTGAAGCATAGCGGGAGTGCAGAGGCACAGTGGCCCGCATAGGGTGCACGGTGGGTGATATATTGACATAATGTTTTATGCCCCGTGTAATCCTGCCAATAGTTACTGTTCAGCCTAATGCCTGATGCGGTTGTAAGGTGTGCGCTCCGCCAGTGTTATGTGCAGTCATGATGTTTATGCCTAAGAGGGACATGATGTGTAATGGAATGTGCACTGCTGCAGATGTTTAGACATAATTTGCTATGCTAATAATGAGGATGTAATGCTATGATGTTCATGCCTCATGTTTGGTGCTAAGTGCGCCCTTGCCAGTAGTAACTGGTTGTTTCCTCTAACTGTGAGATATGATGTTTATGACAGTGGCCCGATTGGCCCTGTAGTGTATATAATAAACGTAAAGTGATACTAAGTGCCATTTGGCACAGTGTACACATGTGATTACGTTCTAATGTGTTTGATGAGTAATACAAAGGCTATTTTTGATATAACCTTGTGTGGAGTTTCTTTTGTGGTATGCCTAGTGTGTTGCTGCTGTGTGAGTGTGTTGCGCAAATGCTTTACACATTGCCTCTGGGATAAGCCTGACTGCTCTGCTAAGCTACCAAGAGGGTGAGCAGGGGTTATCTTCGGTGTGTAACTCCCTTGCCCTAACTAGAGTGGTGGTTTCTGCCTGGCTTAGGAGCATGCCCTAGCCAACCAGAAATCCCATTTCTAACAGTCAGTCTGTACCTCGGGTAGATTTAAGTTCTATTTATAGGTCCCAGATAATGGCCATTCCACCTGCGGAGGGTCCACCGGTACTGACATGGGGTCCACCAAGGTTCAGAAATGACTCCTCCTCGATGTACAGAGTGTGAATAGCACCATTTATGCGGAGTTACTTCCACAACTGTAAGGATGATGGGCTGCCAGTAATAGCATGTTATAGAGACCAGGGGCCATATGTACATAGATTAGGAATAGCGATTTCCAGATAGCGATTCCATCCGAATCGCTATTTGGAAATCGCTATTCCTCATGTAGGAAACTTTTGGGCCGTATGTACTAAAGCATTTTCCCATAGACACAGAATGGGTAAAAACCCTTTGAT
Source organism: Calotriton arnoldi (assembly GCA_963921515.1). NCBI lineage: Eukaryota > Metazoa > Chordata > Amphibia > Caudata > Salamandridae > Calotriton > Calotriton arnoldi. Next base: position 133,942 of record CAWUFW010002735.1, on the reverse strand, counting down.
ACATCTGGCCCTTTGTTTCATACTTGCGATTCCTAGTGGGTCGCAAATCGACCTATCTCATGAATATTAATGAGGTAGGTCGCAGTTTGTGGCCCATTAGTAATCGCAGCCATCATAGGAATGGTGTCCCGCTGAGGTCAGCAGACCACCATGTCTCTGATTGTGTTTTAATAATGTTTTTTTTGTTGTTGTTGTTGAAATGCAACCCGTTTTCTGTAAAGGAAAACGGGATGCATCCCAAAAATAAAAAATGAAACGTTTTGTTTTCATTTTTTAAGAGCATGCAGTGGTCCGTGTGACCACTGCCTGCTCTTAAAAATGTTTTTCCAACATTCCAAATGGGGTAGGGGTCCCTTGGGGACCCCTTCCAATTTGCGAATGCATTGCCACCAACTTTGAGCTGGAGATAAAGTGTGAATGGTTTGCGACCACATTTCGGTCACAAAACATTTGTACATACCAATGCGATTCAGTATTTGGAAGGGATGCCCTAAACACGCTCCTTCCAAATACTGAATTGCAAAACCCAAATTGCATTTTGGCAACAAGTTATCAAATTGCAATTTGGGCTTTGCACATTCCAAAAGGCATTTTTCTTGTTGCAAATCGGCCGATTCTGTGATTCAACCTGTTTGCGACTGGAAAATGCTTCGTGCATAGGGCCCCAAATGTATTGGCATAGACAGCTTTCCAGAGCTCGACACAGGCTTTGGTAGGCTTGCTACCAGAGTTTTTCATCCTAAATTGGTTTCTCTCCTGGCAGAGACAGACACTTTGATAGCGATCCCTTTGCCACCAAGAGAAAAAATTCAGAATGCAGCATATTTTCCTGTGCCGTTGTGGCGGAGGGACTAATTCTTTCATAAGGGAAGATAATAAAAAGCAGAAAGTTGACAAGCAAGGCTTTAAATCTGGCTGCAAGACGCTGCACGTTCCTTCCAGGATCACTCCTCCCATGGAACCTTGCCCAAATAGGACAGACAATACCTTTAAGGAGGCAAAATCATGGACTCTCCAAGATAACCAATCAGATTTAAGAAAATCATGTTCAAATTGAGACAAAAAGATTACATAAAGTAATACTTCTTAGAGCACTGATGCCATCATTTACAGTTCTTAGACTCACAGTGCAACTCTGTATTTTTAGATAGAGCCTGGGCAGCGCATGCGCTGCTCTGCGAGGCATGCTACATTGAGGTTAGGCATAGAAGCTCCGCCCATTTCACACCCATCTTTTCCATTGGCGCCTGTTACTGTCCTTGCGAAATCATTGCTTTTCATTTGTGATTAGGCTTAATAGCCCCTCCTTGAGACCGCCTTGCCTGCATTTGTAACCTCCCATAACGACTGGACTTTTTACTTGTGTTGTTACACGGTTTGTGTTATGTAGTCGGTGAGTGATATTTTCTTTAATGATCTTCCCCTATTCCACCCACAACATTGCAGCACGCCGCACGCTTTCATATTATTACTAATGTATTTATTTAAATTCCAGCATGGTCTGTTTAACTATAGCAGCCATGCTTATTGAATTATTTAATTTATGGCGCGGTCCGCTTTCACTTTAGTGGCCACGCTTATTTGTTTATTTAATTTACAGTGCGACCTCTTTCACTTTAGCGGCCGCGCTCTTGAAGCTTTCTTATTAATTTCTTTTTTTGCTTTGGGTGAAAGCGCCCGATACGTGCTTTCACTTTAATGTTGGCCGCGCCCCTTTCTTAAGAAGCTGCTCACTGTAACCTTAATACGTCGAGCAGCGTCTAAAGAATGGGGCACGGCCACCATTAAAGTGGTCTCGCATTTGCGAGAGATAGAGCCATTGGCATTGCAAATAGCAATGCCTATTATATGTGTTGCTTTTAAAAACACATGAATAAAAGGCTTTGTCATTTACAATGCCAATAGCTTAAACGCTTGCAAATGCGAGACCTATTGCACTGAAAATGCTTGTTAAAAGTCTAATCAGTAGTAGGGGGTTGGCATCGGAGCTGGTTTGAAGTAGCAATTATTTTCTTTGGAGATCAGAGTTTTGAGACTTGATAAACAGTGGACAGAAACCGAAGGATGATAACATTAAGATACATTGAAACTTTTTAATATAATTTTATGAGTTTCATATTATTCTAAATAATCACTTATACTTCTTAATTTAAATAAATAAAGCCAATTCAGCAGCACCTGCTGATATTGCAATAACCATACTGTCAATCACATATTCTTTAATTTTCTCAGGAGCCGTTTTTGTGTGCATTCTGATTATATCTAGTAGGAACACTTTTATAACCATTATTATGACTGTCTCCAAATACTTTTTGTTACAATAAAGCTCTACATTTTAGTTGAACCTTGAGTTACTTCTCACAGTACCTATAAAAACAAAACTGTCAAGCAGACAACGATCTGCTCTTGATGAAATGTTTGTCAAGCACATAATATATGTAATAACATACCCCTGCTGTACTTTAGAAGGATATTACAAGGCTCAGATCCTTTATAAGGTCGTGGAACTCCAAACTCCCTAGGAAGACTTGGATGTTTTCAACCACTGGCCTCTTAACAGGGTTAAAGGTTTGGAAGGGATGCAGGTAAGTAGGCAAATCAAAGGACCTCATTAACATACTTGCTTTGCCTTGGAGATGTTAAGTGGGGCTAACAGGATTTACTCCCTTTCAGTCCTAGTGAATTCCTAGACTCTCTGGCTCCTGTTCCAACAGGGGTAGCACCAGTTTATGGCCCTGAGTGAGGGGGGAGACCTCATCTAAATAGTGGAGTGGTCTAGAGAGAGCCAGATACCTTCTGGTGGAAGAAGGGCTTAGCCATTTTGGATTTAGGGCTAGTGCCAATTTACACAGTAAATTGATGCAAAAGCAGGTGGGCGTAAGGCAGGAAAGTATACAAGATAGCATAGGGACAAATCTCCAATCACTGGCTAGTGCACAGAATAAGACTGTCACCTCACCATCACCTCCTCAGACCATTCATGGACTTCGAAAGACTGCTCTTAAAGAAAAGTGCACTGCTGGAAGCGAGACAACTCAAGGACTCCTGATTCCTGATAGCACCTGGGGACTTGAACTTCTCTTCAAAGATCGTGTAACTGACCTCCTGACTGGATGCTTTGGAAGGACTCCTAATTCCAAGAAGGACCAGCCGATCTATGATTACTGTGTCCTTCAGCAGCTCTGTGCTGGAGAGAGACCTGCTTAGAAGCCTGCACTGGAAACCTGAGACCTGCAGGAGTGGACAGGTGGAATCTTCCCAGCAGTTGGAGAAATTAGGGATGTTTCATCTCTTCACAGGACTAGGACAAGGTGCTGAGGCTTGCCCTGGGGAAAGGCACACCTATGGCAGGTAAGAAAAACATGCTTGTCCTGCTTGGAGCTTTCTGCTGTGCTGACAATTGGCTCAGAGAGACCTGGCTGTAAATTATCCAGCCCTACCTGGTTTTTAGAACTAAAAAGTGACTAAGGGCCTTAGAGTTCTGCGGACGAGTTTCTCCATCCCGTCAGCTGGATTAGAAGTGCACTATATCCAATGGCACTTGTAATACGGCAGAAGGTAATATCCACCACATTTGTGATGGAGTAACCATTCTGCTGAATTCTAAATCATTACCAAATTCTGAAGATGCAATAAATAATAGCGTGTGCAGTAATCTTTTAGCAGCTCCAGCAAGGATACAATGTTTATTCAATTTTGGGGGCCAGGTATGCGAAGGGGGCACATTTACTGTGTTCAGAATTGTCTTCTGCTTAAGGAGAGTGCTGGACTTCTGTAGCTCTAACATCTTCCTTTACAATGCACAGGTTGTCCCATCAGCATTGGCCATGTACTTAATTACCCCCGAGTGCTGTTCCATAGGTTGTCTGCCTGCTATAGCTTTCTAACGAGTTTATTCAGTAAAAATAAAGCTGCTCCAACAGTGCCCCAGTCCAGTCTTAGGACCAGGCGCTGCTGCTCCCAGGAAGCAGCAGTGGGGCGGGGAGGGGGAAATAAGGGGAGGAGGGGATTTAAACAAAAAAGACACTTACCTGCCGGCCGGCCTGCTGGCTGGCCTCCGCCGCCTCTCCTGCGTCCTCTTCCTGGCTTCATCTCTGCAAAGGAAGCAGGAAGCACCCAGCTTCCAGCCACCCAATAGCCAATCACAACGCTGCAATGCAGCATTGTGATTGGTCTGAGCGCCGTGGTTCGGCGCTCAGCCAGAGAATGGGAGGCTGGGCATGTTCTCCATGCAGGCTGTAATGCAGCCTGCATGGAGAACAGGCAGAGTGTGCATGAATGTTTGGCCGGCCCTAGAAGGCCGGTCAAACATTCATGCGCACTTACATAGTGCCCACCACTCCTCCCCATGCTCTAAGAGCAGAGCATATCTGCCCCGCCCTGCCCGCCGAGACGCCGCAACAGGAAAACTAAAATGATAATAATGTAGAGTTATTATCATTTTATTTTTCCTTTTTTCGACGCTCCTCCGCCTTAGCGGAGGAGCCGACCCTGCTTAGGACACAACACTGGCAGTCGCTCACAGTGATAAGGAGAAGGTTGTGTTGCATGTAGGCAGCACTGTCTGCAGAAGCATGAGGCTCCCTCTGCAGCAGCAGTGCCTTGCCTGCCACAGCCTGGATAGGGCTCCCCAGAGTGCATAGGGGCTGAGATAACCTGCGGCAGTGTTTTTGTGATGGTGTGATGGGGAAATGCCAAATGCCTCTGTTACTGTCAACCACAGGGGACTTTCTCTGAATCTGCATTGTCGAGAAAACAGCCCAGTACACTAGCTGATAATCGGGATTGGGGCTTTTAATGGTATTGATGATATCTTTTTGGCCTGATGTTTTATCGCAGAGATATTAACACTGAACAAATTAATTCGCGTTTTTTCAAAAAAGGGCAGTCTATAACGTATGTCTGCTGCTTAATTATAATATATAGTATTTAATGATGTTTAAGGAAATCGGGGGCAGCTACAATTACAGGCAATTCTTTAATTTCTGCACCATGTGGCGAATCGGAAGGAGAACCCACCAGGGAACTTTCCACCAATATACTAACGCATTTGATGGAGCGCTTATTCTGCCACCGTTTCACATGTAGGTGAAACACTTTAAAAATACAAGCAGTGCCAGCTGGTGTTCTTCAAAAGTAGTGAGGTGAAAGTGCTGCAAAGCAAGCCCGCCCATCATCTTGTAGGGGGTTTTGACTTGCTGGAGTTTCCCCCTTGAGAAAATTTGAAAAAATGGGACAAAATCGTGAATTTTATCAGGCAATTTTCACGTACATTTACTTAAAAGCCACAGATCAAGAAAGGGCTCTCGGGAAATATCCCACTACATTAATGGTGTGCAAGCAAGCCTTATTCTACCGAGGCTTGTTGGGGATTCATCATGCCCTAGAAACCTTTGAGAAAATAGTGATGAAACTGTGCATATTTCAGCACAACTTCTCCACAACTATATATATAAATAGGCATAGGCGATGAAGGTACTTTACAACATGCATTTCCACATGGCCTGACATTTTTCATAGGCTCTTCCTTCACATCTACATTTTGCTTCCTTTGACTTTCCACCCAAATCTTTCTATGTCGATTTTCAATCATATGTTGTGCCCGAAAATCTCCTTGGAAGGAGCAGGGTGGGAAAATATGCAATTACATAAATCTCTCAATTTCAGGCCTTAGGTTGCAAACTACAGAATGTACAGGCTGATGCAACAGTACTATCTCTCATGTTATGGATGCCTTACAGGTTTCTACGGCAGATAGATTACACCAATCATAGTGGCTAAGGGCATAACAATTGAGAGAAGAAATGCTTACTACTGAAATGTAATCATGAAATATAAATTTGAAAGTCCAATAATTTTGTCCCTTAACATCAACTTTACCGTTTATGCAAATAAACATGTTTTGCTATTGCATGCTCACTTTTCGTTATGGAAAAATACGTTATGTTACCTGAATCAAAACCTATCTCTTTTATGAAAAATCACAAACTTTGAATCTTTAAATACCATTGATTCTTTTTTTGTAAATGCACCACAAACATCAGTTTAATATTTTCATAAAATACCCACATGTATTACTGCCCTGAAGGTCCATTTAGGACCATTTTATGCCATGGATGTCCTCAATGTGAAAGGAATTAACACTATTCTGCCAAGGACATCCTTGTGTCAGATGTACTGTGACTGCCAAAAACATACCAAGAATTATCAGCCTATTGCTTTTATCAGCAATATACCAAGCATGGTCACCATCATGCTATGGATGAACACGAAATGCCATGAAATACCACCACTATGTCAGGTCCAGCAGTCTGCAAGTCTGCAAGACATTACCGCCATTATGCCAAGAACTTTGTTCTACTAGGGTTTGGCACATCAGCTGGTCTCCATACAAACAAATACATGTCCTTGTTCATACACTGAAATACACATGCATAAGCATACACAGACACAGACTTGCACACACACAAGCTCACAGATGGCAATACATAAATACACAGAAACGTACACCCCTCTGTATTTAAGAATTTGTCTGTGTACAATCAACCCTCGGACAAGTCCCACTTGGCTACCTTTTGGATTGCGCCCCTTAAATTGCCTCCTTTCTTCTGCTAGGGTCCTGTTTCCACGTAAGAGGCAATTTATCATACTTATAGGGTGACAGTGGAGGCCCTACAACTCAGCCAATCACCAAGTGGCTGCAAGTTATGCACAGGGCCTGTCGTTGATTTTGAGGTACTTGTTTAATAGAGCATTTGTACAATTGTACTTTTAACAAAACGAACCGTGCATGCTGCCCAGGGCTAAACATAGACCACTGCCCCATCAGCCTCCATTTTTTTCCTATCACTTCAAGGTTCCGGTGCTGCACTGCAGAGGGGGCAGCGCATGACATTCATCCCTATGAAAGAGTGGAAAAAATGTGGTTAGAGCACCACCAAAGCACACACACGGCATGCGGCACTCACAGTGGGCAGATGATTCGCTGTTACTGCCCATTGCTAGCATAGCTGGCACACTCAGAAGTGTGAGTAACGTTACCTTAAAAGGGTCACAGCGTGTTGATATATCCCAGTACTGATGTGGTGGTGACACCCTGTGTGCCTATTAGCTGCCGGCCTGTCACTACTTTTGATGTGTGATCTGCCCAAAGCAAGCACTTCACAGAGTGTAGCTGACCAAGACTGAGTCAGAATCAGAAAAATACTTTATTCGATTTAAACACAGTAAATGATAAAAGTACAGAAGACATAAAATACACTGATAGACTGAGTCACCTTCAGGTTCTCTTTAAGAAACCATTGGAACGATTCATTGAAAATATGGCAGCAGTTATTAACTTTCGAATAATAATGTTATTTACCGTGCATTTGTTGTAGCGTTTACCTGTACTGCGTTGCATGCTGGGTAAGGGGCAGTCTAAGTAACTGGAGCTCAGTGTCCTGAGCTCCAGTAAAACCCATGAAATGTGACTGCACCAGGCTAGCTGCTGTTTGAAGACATATTGCGTTCCCTGATCAAATGGAAAAAATGACAAGTGCCCTCATATCGAGAAGGCAGCTGGGTAACGTGGACATGTGCCATCGCTGGAGTTCACATGGCTGTCCCTGCTGGACTGTGCAAAGCCCCAGCAGGGCAACTGCAGATTCCCTCTGTCTTTAAATGGTTATACAGACATCTGCTCAGAGCCGCGGCCCAGGAGATGGAGCCGCAGCAAGAAGTTTATACAGACTAGTCTTCTTTTCGGTTTCTAAAACTCCCTTGTTCTTTTGTAACCGCATATTGATTGCTGGAGGGAGAAATGTCAAAAACTCAATTATAACAAGTGTGCGGATGTAATGCTGCGTTCATTTCGAGTCAAACTTTTAAACATTAATCATCCTTTGAGGCTCTGCAAGGGGTAAGAATTGATTGATACAACTTTTTGGGACTGTCAGTTTGAATTGCATTTTTATCCGCTAAAACTATAAATTAGAATTAAATGTGTCACCAACCTTCTCTCGTCTGGGACATCTGAGTCAACACCATTTCAGATTTAAATTTTTATAAGAAATGAATAGTTCGCCCTAATTTACCTACTTTATTACCTGTCCTGAATGGACCGTTCCAAAGAGGTTGATTGGAGATTGATAAAGGTAGTGTAAGTTGAAATAAAGCCAGGATGTTGCTGCTTTGGAGTGTATACCTGTAGGCAACTTGTTTTATTAAGTTGTAGCTTGTGAAGCATTTCGTCTAAAAAAAAATCTGAACAACATTTTACATTTGAAGTAGGAATACACAAATGTTTGTCACAGAAAAGAGCATGTGGTTAGCACATGCATCAGGACTGATAGTTTACATAACCAACATTTCCTTGCTGTAATGGATGATTGTAGGGAATGAAATGCAGGAATTTTGAGCTGTTATAGTTCTATTGGGAATAAGTTACAGCTCTATGTGGCCTACTCACAAAAGCTATTTTGGCGTGCGTATGTGTTAGAACTGACACCCTTGGGTGGTACTCACCCACTTTTTTTGCCTTCAGCCCTCCTATCTTACTGAATTTGTTTTTGTTAGCTTTAGGACTCTGTGCTCATTACCACTGCTAACCAGTGTTAAAGTGCTTGTGCCCTCTCCTTAAAATATGATGAAATTTGCCTACACCTAATTGGCACAGTTAGTTTACTAGTCCTTGTAAATGGTACTACATGTAACCACAGCCTGTAAATTGGATGCTACTAGTGTGCCTGCAGCACTCATGGTGCCACCCACTAAAGTAGCACTTTAACACGCCTCAGGCCTGCCAGTGCAGCCTGTAATGCAGTTTTAAACTACCATTTCGACCAGGCTAAATAAACCTTTTGCCAGGCCTATACCTTCCTTTTTAAGGCATATAAGCCACCCCTAAGGAACTTTCTTACAGTTCCTAGGGCAGAGTGCATGGTATTTAAAATGTAGGATATGTGCACTTGAGTTTTAGTTGTCCTGGCAATAAAAAACTCCTAAAGTTATTTTCCACTGTGGTAAGGGCTGTCTCTCACATTAACTAACACTGGGTTACCTTATTACATTTAATAAGTGCTAACTTTGGATTGGGATCAGATAGAGAGATGCTGTTTAGACTCAAACGAATTGTAATTTAAATGATCGAGTCACATTTTAAGTCACAGTTCTGAAAATGACACTTTTAGAAAACTGCCATTTTCTTGTCCCAATCATTTGTACCTTCTGCCAGTACCCTGGGTTACATGATTGTGAATGGCTCTTCTGTTGTGGTTTTCCTATTCCTCCCTGGCAGTGTCACCTTTGCTCCTTTACTAGAATGGAATTAATGGTTTTGGGCAGATTCACAAAGTCATGTAAGAGTATGTAAAAGAGCAGGGGTGTCATGAACCCATTCCTAGTAGTTTGAGCATGGGGTAATGGGAGCGGTTGCAACTGGGCGCTTCTGTGTTTGTGCGTTTTAATTGTTGCTATGCCTCATTTAACTTTGATCAGAACCTCATATATACCACCTCTTGCAGTGGAAGGAAGGGATGAAGAGAAGGGTGGACAGATCAAATGAAGGTGAAGTGGAGAGAGGATGGATGGATGGAGAGATGGATGTATGGATGCATTAGTGGCTGAAAAAGAATGAAGGATTGAGAAAAGGTTGAATTGAGCAAAGGATGGATGGATCGAAAGGTGAATTGATTCAGAGATGGATAAGTGAATATTGAAAATGATAAACGGAAAGAAGGTGGAGAGATGGATGATGGATGAGAGAAAGAAGAGTGCATGACTTGGCGGATGGTGAGAAGGAAGTAAGGATGAGTGAAAGAAGGAAAGAAAAAGACAAGGATGAAGAAAAGGAAGGATGGGTGATTAAAAGGATGGATGGATGGAAAAACTATGGAAAGATGAAACTGAAGAAGGAAATCAAGATGGAAAAAGAGAGTAAGAAGGATGGCGAAAAGGAAGGAAAAACCACTGAAAGAAGGATGGAGGAAAAGATGAATGAAACCACAAAGCAAGGAGGAAGACAAAATGTAAAACAACTAAGTGAAAAATGTAAGAAAAAGAAGAAGAAAGAGAGGAATTTGGGGAAAAGGTGGATGAGAGTTAGGAAGGACTGAAAAGATAAAAGAGAACACGAAAAAAACAGAAATGAAAGCTTGTGTTATTTTTAGGTCTGGGTTTTGACAATAGAGATATCAAACGGATCTAGAGTTTCTAACATACTTACAGTGTACTTTGTTTCTGCTTCCTTTAACCATTGGCTTTCTTACTGTCAGCATCCTTGAGGCATTGAGACTGTCAGTCATGCTCAGCGCAGTGGACTGATTCTTCCTCGCCTAGTACGAGTAACTTCGTGGGTGTTTATTTCCAAGTACTTGCATTGTAAAGCATGACTGAATTTTTTACATTTTAAAATTACAGTCTAAAAATGACAATATCAAAAATATTTTTATGTTCTACCTACATTCTGTACCGAAAAACATTTTTTATAATTTTTTAGTGTAGCAAACATTATATCACTTTTTGAGCGGCACTATTTGAGTTTGTTTTAGCGTGTTGGGACTCCTTACCTGAAGATGGCCATCCCGATCTTCCAATATGAAAAATGAAAAGTCAAAATATTGCATTCCTTTTTACCTATGTGTCATTTCTCATTCCTTTCTCCTACAACCCCCTTCTGTTCCTCCCTCACGCCACTCCCTCTTTACGTTGTGTCAATACTCATTCCTCCCACCTGTCCATCTCTCTCATTACTCCCTCTTTTCCCGCCCTCCTTACCGAGTGTGGGATCGCATTCCTCTTGTTAGCCCCTCCTTCTCGGAGGCTTCATTTTTTTGCTTTCATCTTACAGGGTCATTAGTCACACTTAGTCACACCTCCATGTGTAGCTTACTGTTTCAAAATATATAGGGGTTAAGTTTGTAAGTTTGCAAAATGAGATAAAGAAAAGACTGTGACAGAGCACTCTTATAATAATACTGCTGCCACGACCCAGGTTGGTTTGCTGTGTATTTCATCTGTGCTCCTGATATGTAAAGTCGGTCTTTAATGAAGTTTACCTTGCCTTCATTACAGTCCTGTTTTTATTTTTGGGTGAAATGAAGGGTCATTTGTACGACAAGGACTGTATTGAAGCCTCCATTGCCACCTGACCGTCATTTCGCACAGAATCAAGACCAGAACTATTGTGAAACTAAGGGAGCAGTTTTAATTTCTTAGATTTGTCTGCCTTTAATGAGTTAGCATGGTGTTTCCTTCTGGTAAAACCAGTGCTTTAAATGGGCCGGTACTGTCCAGTACGGAGTACCGGCACTTTTTTATTTTGAGATGTTGAGTACCGGCACTTCTCAAGAGAAATGCTATACTTTTAATTGGAGAGTACCAGCACTTCTCAAAAACAAGCAGGTACTCTGGTACAGAGAACCTGCACTTCTATTTTTCCATTTCAAGCACTGGGTAAAACCATACTGTTATACTGTTGTGTGCTCTGCCTAGCTAAATCCTGTGGGGCTTTGTGGAAAGTTCTCCAGGTAGGGCATTCATGATGTCACGGGGTTCCACTGTATTTGAATTGTGCCCTGGCAGTTGTTTGCTGTGCCTGGCCGGAGACTGGATAAAGGGGTTTTACTTTCCTGATAGAATTAACTTCTGAACTTTCACCACAACTGCTGCCCTTATTATTCACTACACATACCTAAATCTTTGCCAATATTTGTTTATAAAACTGCTTGCTCATGGTTAACTGCATGTGAAAAGATGCAGCCACATTCACATGGAGTAGCTAAATACGCTTTAGTCACCATTCAATCAATTAACCCGACTTTCACTGTTTCAAAGAATAGAAGTACCGGACAAAACATTATTGACCATGTTTTAAAATGGCTACCCATATGGTCCCGACACGTATGAGGCAATTTCATTTCATTAACATATACTGCGAACTTCTTAAACACAGTATGGGAGGCAGCACAACTAGAAAATTGAGGCTAGAGTCAATATAAATACAGTGCATGGCTCGTCATAAAATATAAAGCAACATAAGTGCTTAATCATAAATCTTGAGGATGAACAGATAAGCCAGAGAAGACTCAACGTTACCGTTATCAAAATGGTGGTGAGGATCAGATTGCCTCTTAAATTTGATACAGAGTAACCATTGCCCAATATTCTTACCATTCACAATGTCTGATATGAAAAAAAAGTGAAACATTTGGGTGATGTCATGGGCATGATCTTTCACACAGAATCATAGGTATAGGGTACATTTATGCCCGCTGCACCCTACTCATCCATTCATCCCCTTCAACCAGCTTGAAGCAGTGGTTGTACTCTGGTAAATTCCAAATGTGACTATACAGAGCCAAAGTAAATGGGGTCTGCCACTGTTATATTCCCAAGTTAGGCCCATGTAGCGAAGCAGCTTATTCCTTACATTGTCCTCACAAATATCATTTTCAGCTGTGACCTTTTGCACATATTTGCATGCATGACAGTGTTGGATTCGTTTCCGTGAAACAAAACTTGTTTACACATCTAGCTTCGCACAACATTATCACAACGCCCTGAGCATAATGTACAAGGTCTCATTTCACACTATGTACAAATGTCATCATTATCTTCATCCATGGGGTGACAGGGCTATCTACATATCCATATCATCACTAATCTATACGCACATCGCAAGGCTGCTTTCAATTATAAAAGATGAGCATCCCGCTAGATTAGCAGAGGAAGCATTTCCGCTGATACAGAGGTCCTTGAATGCTGAGAAATCACCACGCAGTGGTCTGACATCTCATGAGAGGTGTCCGGTTCATGACCAGGACGAGGTCCTTCACTCTATCCCACCAGGTAATGTGGTTGGTTCATCCCTTGAGGGGATTCTCGGCCTTACAACTACAAACACTCAAGGTACACTTAGAGTAGGGTTCGCATAGTAGGAGTACGCTCGATTACTGCCTGGTGTTATATACCTGCATATATACATTGTTTTAGCACCATGGTAGAACTATATCTACTATTTATACTTTTGGTGCTTGTAATCATGTTTATCTGCTTCTGTCTCCTAATCATTGTGGCACACGTATTTTATTCAAGAATAACGTTGGTTCAATAATTATTATTGAAAACGTCTCACTGTGTATTCTCTGTATATTTCTCTGAGAATAAGTGAGCACGAGTGACTGAGCGAAGGTTCTGAACTGTTTCCATGATCCCTGAGGGGTCAGGGTTGCCATGTTCAGTGGTTGCCAGAAAACCATTCACTCCCTGATAGGCTAGGGGGGCTTACGGTGGCACTGTGAGTTAGCTAGTCTATAGGCCAACATATCCTGCAGGGGTGTCTGGAATCAGTCTTGGCACCAAGCCCCTAGTTTATGCTGTCTAAACAATGCGCAGATTCTACGGATTGGTAGGAACTACACGACATGGCACCGCCAACGTTGGTTAGGCTCTTATTTAACAGACAAACCTGAGTAGTTCAGTTGTGCTTTCTCACAGACCCCTACTCACATTTGAACCGGATACGTCCAAAGTGGGAAGAGAATCAAATCTGCCTCAGCTGAGTAGGTATACCCTATGTATTGGCTGTAGGTTAATAAAGCTTGGAGGATTAGAAGTTCCCGCATTGTGCATATCAAAATCTCCAAAGAATTCATTTTAATTAAATAAAACTTTTCTCTTCACATAATGTCCCTAAATGGAGAAGTAGATGAGGACGTTCAAGAGCAGGTAGCGGCTCTAAATATTTCAGAAAATTGCAGACAGGCAGTTACTATGAAGCTATTATAACATGGCCTACCGGCAAGGGGTGGAGATGTTACCTTTGTGGTTGAGGCGCACGGAACAGAGGTATTCTACTCTTGAGTTAAATTCCCGCCTGCAGAGGCACACACACGGTTGATTCACAAATACATTGAAGTTGAACCACCTGATGAGTATTTCCCATACGTGGACTTAGAAGTTATGTTAACTTACCAAGAGCACATTAATTGGTTTAAAGGTTCCCTACCCCATACCACAGAACACGTGAGACTCTGTCCGCTCAGCAGAGAAGGAGTGACCTGGCCAGTCTTAGCTTCATATACACCACATCCAGACATTGTTGCTTTATCAGCAGCAGGGATGCATACACTCTACAGAGATTTAGTAAAAATGTACAGAAATCTTACACAATTCATAATGAGAACATTAGCAGTTCAACCTGCAAGGGGTGCTCAGGCTACACAACAACATATCGCTACTACAGGTATTTGCCCACAAACATTGAATGCCCTTATGGGAAAGTTTCCCACCAGCTGGGAGAAAATCCCGTTCTGGATAGCACAAAAACAGCACAGCTTGAAGCAGTTTTTTCCCATACGGGTCCCCAGGAAAAACACAGAATACTGACAATTTGCTTGCCAATGGGGATGCCTCCCCCTATAGAAGCTTGTGTCACTTGGGGTACAATCTTCGCTGCCGTATATATTAGAACACATGGTACTGTCTAGTGGTTTGTGGCCTCCTGGCCTGCCTTGCTACGTTGTCTTGGGCCTGGCTGCCATGATGCTTTTCTTTGCGCACGTTACTCTGAGCCGTTGTTCTACCGCCCTCTGCTCCTCCAAGTTATTTTAGAACTGTCTGCATTTTCTGTCTCTCACCTTTTCTCCTGTTCCCTTTGGGCTCACTCTGCACAACATGTACAACGTCCCTTGTTCTTGCTGATCTGGCCAGTCCCTCGCACCTAGACATAACACTATGTACAGCTGCCATGGAGAAATTTGTGTGCTTTTAATAGTGCGGTTTTCCTGCTTAGGAGGCACTTGGAGAAAAACCTTTCCAGGGAGAAGAGCTGTGAATGTCTGCTGATGTAGTCTTTGCATCTAGAGACTGAGGTATGGGGGTTCGCTAGTCAAAGCCCAGAGGTCTTCTATTTTTATAATACACTAGCTAATAGCACGGGGAGGGTGGTAAGGTCATTTAGCCCTATATCCACTGCTTTATGATATGCTTTCCCCGTTTGTATTCTATGGAGTTGTAACTATGCTGATTATATTATTCTTATGCATTATGCTGATAGTACTGACACGTGTACTGTATCTTAGAGCACGTAAGTTGAAATAAACATTTTAACCTATACTGTGTCTCTTCTTACGCACGTTGTGGACAGGTATGAGTGTGTGACGAAAGGGTGTTCTTGCTACTGCGAGTCCTGAGAGAGAGATACCGTGTTCTGGGTTGTCTAAGCATTGGTAACTTTGTTGCTAATGGGACGCTAATGCTAGTTGTGTTGGGGTTTTAGGTGCTAAGGTTTATGGTTGGCTCACCACTATATTCCGAGGTCCTATTATCCTGTGCATAGCTCTGTGTGTGCAGAATCCCTATAACAGTACCCGTTCAATAGCAGTCATATCAGATGTACTGGAACAGATTCAGAAAGAGTACAGGGCAGAGCCTGCCTTAGATATGGGTATGAAACTGATGGGCAATTTTGCCCAGGTATCGGCCATTATGTTGAGTAACATAAAAGAGGAGGCAGCAGCGGTGGCTGTATGGCTGCGCCGAGGGAATTTACTCCTGCACAGCAGGAGCAAGAATTGCCTAAGATAACAAAGATGCATATGCTTCGCTTGGTAGAGATAATCTGGGAGCCAGACCTGGGAAACAAATAGTTAAGAGCAATTCTGAAAAGGATAACTCTAAGCAAGCACCCAATTCTTCAAAGAAGCAATGGGATAATAAACAAAAAAATAAACAAAACAAAACACAGTCATGGGGTGGGTCTCCTCAACAGGAGCACACTGCGAGAAAATACAACTTGAAGAACAAGGACAATATTAGGAAGCCTGACAGGTATAAGGATACTGATACACATTCATCTTGTTCCTTTCAGGAGACATCCGAAAAGCATTCGGAGAGAGACGAACGGTCGGAGCACAGATCGGAAGAGCGAGTCAAGCTGAAAAGGGAGACACATCACACTTCAGGCTACATCATTAAACAGGAAGATAGACTTCTAAACCACAATTTAAAAAGAAGAAGGTAGCGGGGATAAAAAATAGAAATGCCCAGGCTACTGAGGACTCTGCTTCTGAACGGGGAATGGGCAGTGACGATGCTGGACAGCGGGGCAGAAGTCACAATAGCTCACCGGAACCTGATGGATTATCTGGGGGTAGTAGCGCTGAATGAACATATCACGGTGGAAACACCTGATACAAGGGTAAGTGTCCCACATCGTTTATACAAAATAACACTCCAAATGGAGGGGGGCATACCCAGAAAGGTAAAAGGTCTCTTTTGGGAGACCTTGACATATGGGTATGATATTCTTTTGGCCGAAAAAGATTGGCCACCTGATTTCATAATGGATTGCCCAATGGGGGAAGAATTTATGTTACCTGTTTTCTCTGACCTTGTACGTGAATCAGTTAAAAATTCATACATGCAGGAGTGGGCGTTAGCGTTACCTCCTGCACTCAACCGCAATCATGTTGGGTGAGATGATAAGCCACCTCATCACGAAATCCCATTAAAATCAATTCCTCAACCATAGAGACAGTACTCAATTAAATATGAGGCAAAGAAACAAGACAGGGAGATCCTAGATCAACTTGAGTACCAGGGTGTTGAAGGAAGTGACCCGATTAGGGCCACCCAGGTCACTCGCGACCACCTCTCAGCCTTCCATACAAATGAAGAATCGGTCAGACAGTAGAGAATACAAACCAAAGTTATTTATTAGAATGCGCTCGAGCGGAGTCCGGTCTGACCAGCCTCCTTAGATTGCTGCAGAGGGACTGACCCTCACCAACATGGTAATACCAGATATACATTTCCAATACCCCCAAAGGCACGCCCTAACTGGAATTTTCCAGTTAGTAGCTAATGAACCAAGGAGGCATAGAGGGATGAGCTACCATCCTGAGACCTGGTACATGCTATCTCAGTTTCAAGGTTACTCTGCCTGCCCACACCGCTCTGAGCTGTGGGAGCAAGCCTATCTAGACGGAAAGGTATGCAATAATATGAACGGTCTATTCATTAGCACAGCAAAGTTCAACCTTGAAGGAACAGGGAAAATAACATCGAGACTGCTTTCTGCTGAGGCAAACAGAATGAGACAGAAACTGGGTTTTGATCAGGATACAAAATGGCGGCTGAATACAAAATGGTGCTGCAAATGCTAACTTAAATCGCACAATGCTGAAGGAGTCGACCAAAAGCATTTTTCAGTCCAACAGACCCTCCTTTTAGCATTTGCTAACAATTTTGTCTAGTGTTAGGAAACAAATAACTTCATGCAAATTAGGAAGACTACTATTACATGTTAATACACACATTACCAATATTCAAAACTCCCTTCATCTATAGACATCAGGTCTTGAATACCCTGAATCATCATGGCCGTTGTCTTTTGGTCAGGCACTGGAACCTTCGGTCTGGGTGACAGTGTTTTTACACAGTAAGCACAGCAAGCAGGAAGGAAATGTATGCACAGGCAACAGGTGCAAATTATACCAGCAATTGCTACTAGGAAGATAAGGATCTTCCAACCCCAAGATGCTAGTAGACCCCAGAACCAACCAGAAAGAGTCCAGGTACCATTCTCTTGGTGGATGTCAGATGCGAGCCTGTGCAACTTCTGTTTAGCAGCATATACATTAGGGGCGTGGTCTGGGATGTACACGCAGCAGCTGCTGCCAATGACGCGACAGGCCCCTCCCCGGTCAGCAAGGATGACGTCTAACACCAACATGTTCTGTAAAGCAACAATCCTCGTAGCCTGGAGCTCAGCTGTAATATTGGTCAAAATTCCTGCTGTGGTATTAATGACCCCTTCTACAACTCTGGTAAGCCAACGAATGTTAAGGCTATTGGACATGGGGCCCCAAAAGGGTAGGATACCCTTCATAGCATCTGTGAACTGCTGCAGAGTGGTGTCTGTCTGATCTATGTCTTCGGTATTAATAACCCTCCTAATTCGGGACAGATGGGCACTACTATGCTGCAATCGATGGTTCTTATGGTAATTGGGTGGTGCTATGTACACTGGGGGAAGGAGGAAAGAGAGGTAATATATACCTGACCATCCCCTAGGGAGCCAAACATAAGCTTGAGACCCACAAACAAAGTAGACATTATGCGGTGGGAGCAAAGGCGGGCTACTGTTCGTGCTCAACGTATATGTATAGTTGCAATTACTCTCTCCCACTTTTACCTTCCCAAGTCCTCAAACACAGAAACCAGCTGTTGTGTTGACTACTGACACCGGCATTGCCTCATCCTGAGTAATATTGCGCATTTGAAAGGAGCGAAAATATTCAGTGACATTGAACCCCTGGAAATCCAACATTTCATTTTGGAGCCATGTTACATTTTTCTCTCTCTCATATATGTTCATACAAGCTGTCGGGGACAATGTATCAGAAGTCCCTTGTGCTCCTGGGGTAAATCCTTGGTGGACACGTATATATTCTAACACTGTGTGATAATCAGCAGATGTCATATTCATAGTAGAAGAATGATAATGAATGTATACCATAGTAAACAATTCAAACCACCCCTCGCAGCTTCCCAAATAAGACAATGGCATCGACAGCAGAATATCACTCTTATGTGTAACTGAAGGGAGCAATCCGCAGATCCAACAATTAGTGACATTAGACGTATCTTGGGCTTGGTGGAGCATTTGTAAAAATACATTATCTACATATGCCTTTCTGTGTTCACCTTTATGAGTGGCCAAAGTAACAAAAATGTGTTCAGCGGGGACAGGCGTTGTACCAATCAGAGAGTGCACTGGGTATTTCTCCTCCAGGAACCATCCTATACCAAGAACTATTATTAGGAAAATTACAACGATCGTGACAAAAACTATTTTACTTTTTGTGGACCAACTAGACCAACCAGATCCATACTGCTCTAAACGCGGTGCCGCAAACGGCCGCTCTTCCTCAGCAACGGACCGACCAAATGGGGACATTTTAATCAGAGGAAAGGAAATGCAATAATGCCAATGGCAAAAAGACAAAAGGGGCAAATGTTCCCAGCGTCCATCAGAGCCTCGCTGGTAGACTCCTATTGTTCATCAACGTTGGCGCTATTGAGCACCGGCGGCGGAGCAGTCGGACCAGCTCTTAAAGGAATCCCACGTCACTCAGGATAAGGTACCCCCCTCCAAGGGAGCACGTTCAATTTATCCTGTCCAATGTCTGAACAATGCACCAATCTCGCCTCTCCCTATTCTACTGTTGCCTGACTTATTGAGTCCATCCGTGCTAATCTGACTTTTCCTTTGGTGCACTGTTCCTCTGTCGGGGGCGCAAATTGTACCTAGCTACTCCAGGCACAGAGGGGTCAGCAAAAAGGGGCTCAGAAACAGAGGGGCCAATGGGCTGGGACTCAAGCACAGATGGGCCAGCAGAACGGGGCTCCTGAATGGCCCGGACCTCAGGGGGCACTGCTGCATTCAACACTGCATCATTTAAGTCCTCCGTTTGGGTCCACGTTAGCTGGGCATCCGAGAAGGGGACAAAGCGGTGCACCTGTTCCCCCTCCGAGTCCCCGATGCCATCAAGGAACCATTGATCGTAGGGCAGGGGCACAGGCACTCTGCGGCAATGTTGGATGTGAATCCAGTTCTTTCGGCCGGTGACCTTCACGGGCAGTGCGGGTGGCAAGGAGCACCTGCACTGGCCCCTTCCACCGCGGCTCCAGACTTCCTTTCCTCTGAAAATGGCAGACCAACACAAAATCACCAGGCCGAATACCGTGTCCTGGCCCCTCAGGTGTTGGTGGAAGTGCGTCTTGGATCTGTTGGTGACTAGAACGCAGACTTTTAGTTAACTCATATAGGTAGTCTACCAACAGAGGATATTCAATTTCTGAAAATTAACGAGGCCGCGGGATGTCCCACACATTTGCTGGGCGTCCAAACACGACCTCGTAAGGTGACAGTCCTGTCCTAGAGTGTGCTGTGACTCTCGTAGACAAAAGGGCTAATGGTAAAGCATCTGGCCACTGCAACCCTGTGTTCTCCTGAATCTTTGCCAATTTCAGTTTGAGAGTACCGTTGTACTTCTCAACTAAGCCTGCTGACTGGGGGTGATGTGCGGCATGAAATATTCTGTTTGATATGTAGACCTTCACACACTAACTGGATGACCTTTGAATTAAAATGGCTGCCGTTATAACTCCAAATCAAGTGGGGCAAACCGAAACGAGGGAAGAACTCCTTTAGGAGTGCTTTCGCAGTCGCCACGGCTGTGTTTTCTTTAGTGGGGTAAGCCTCAACCCATTTACTGAATGCACAAACAACCACTAACACATATTTCAAATTGTTGACTCGCTCCATTTCAATGAAGTCCATCTGGAGGATCTCAAAAGGAAAAGTGGGAGGTGCAAAATTACCAAGGGGTGTAGGGGTACCTTTCTCAGGATTATGTATCATGCATACCATACAATATTTGACCAAGTGGGTGGCTGTCTTTGGGATATTATCATTCTGCCATACAGGATCTAACTATTTACAAATGCCTTTTGCACTGATATGGGCTGGCCTGTGCGCCATAGTGACTACAGGGAGGACATATGCATCTGGTAACATCCATCTCTTTTTCCCTGACTTATCCGTCCAACACCCATCCTCATCCAAACATGCTGTGCTTTCCTGCCATACTGCTAACTCTTCAATCGTTGCTTCACTTTGAATCTCCTTCACATTGTCCAGCGTATCCTCAAACATAGTAACCTCGGGCACCCACCTACCGGGACCTGCTACAAACATCTTTTTCATCTTCGTTCGAGCTGTCTCCTTAGCTGTCTGATCTGCAAATGCATTCCCTCTACCCACGTTGTCATTAATTGCCTTGTGGGCGCTGCACTTCACTAACCCTAATTTCTTGGGGAGTGTCAAAGCCGACAAAAGCCTATATATTAAAGGGCCATTCTGGATCTTCATCCCGTGGGAGATAAGAAACCCTCTCTCTGCCCAGAGCCGTCTAAATTATGGGCGACTCCGAAAGCATACTGGCTGTCAGTATAGATGTTGACAGCTAGTCTCACTCAACTCGCAAGCCCACATAAGGGCAACGAGCTCCGCAGCTTGGGCCGACTGATAGGGAACTTGTGATGTCTCAACTACGGTGTGCAGTGTTGTGATAGCGTATGCTGCTGTTGTAGTGCCATCTGGTAGCTTAAAACAAGAGCCATCAATATATAGTTCCCCTTGGGGGTCAGATAAGGGAACATCAGTCAGGTCTACCCGTCCCTTCGTTTCATCCTCTGTACGAAAAATGCAATCATGTCTATCAATTTCTTCACTCTCAGAAGGGAGGGGTAGCAACGTGGCTGGGTTCAGAGTGGCACATCTTTTAATTGTAACATGCCGTGAGAAAAAGGGTCAATTCATAGCCGGTCAGACGTGCACTGGTGAGGTGCTGTGTCCTGGTTTTATTCAAAAGTGTATCCACAGCATGGGGTACCATGACTGTGAGGTCGGTATCAAGTACGAGCCCAGCCGATTGTCGTATAGAGATGGCCACTGCTGCAACCGCTCTTAGACAGCTCGGGAGGGCTCTTGCGACACGGTCAAGAAAAGCAGAAAAATAAGCACACGGCCGTTGCTTACCTCCAAAGGCCTGTGTTAAGACAGAAAGCGCACAACTGGCTGACTTGTGTACGTACAGCACGAATGGCTTCGCATAATCAGGTGTACCGAGCACAGGCGCAGAGCAAAGCGCAACTTTTAATTGCTCAAAAGATTGCTGACAGTCAGGCGTCCAAGGCAGGGGTTCATGCACATCTTTAGTGGTAAGCGCAAGCAGGGGTTTTGTTAGTAATGAATAATTAGGGATCCACTGACGACAGTAGGAAGTAATGTCAATAAAAGCGCGCACCTCCCTCTGCGTTTTAGGGATAGGCATTTTCACAATGGTGCTGATGCGCTCAGGAGTCAATCTTCTACCCTCCTTCGACAGTAGGTGACCTAAATAGGTGACCTCCTGTCGAAAATATTGAAATTTAGAAAGGGACACTTTATGTCCATGGTGAGCCCAATGTAGCAACAACTTAACCGTACTGTCTTTGCATCCCTTTTCAGTGTCAGAAGCTATTAGTATATCATCCACGTATTAAAACAATACATTACCTGAGGGAAGCGTGAGGGAGTCCAATTTGGCCTTCAAGGCTTGGCTATATATACTAGGGCTCTCAGTATAGCCCTGAGGAGCTCGACAGAATCTAAAGCTTCTGCCAGCTAGGCTAAAACCAAACAAGTGTCTGCTGTCGGGATGGATCGGGATACTAAAGAATGCATTTTTCAAGTCAATGACAGAAAAGAATTTAGTAGAGGAAGGAATCATCGTCAAAAGAGCAGTAATGTGAGGGACCACCGGGAACTGAGGGACCACTATTTTATTAACTGCGCGCAAATCAATCACAAAACAATAAACATCTGGGTGATCATCGGGGGAGTCTGAAGATGCCTTTTTTAGAATGGGAAGAATAGGGCTATTACACACATTTGCAGTCGTCTCTTCAACCACTCCCGTCTCAATCAGATCCTGTATAATCCGCAGCAAAGCTCGCTCCCCTGCTTGTGGTATTTTGTACTGGGGAATACGAGGCAAAATGGCATTGTCTTTAACTTTAATGGAAACTGGGGAAATTTGCAATAGTCCTACATCCATGTCACCTGTTGCCCACAGCGTAGGTGGCACATCCTTAAACTCAGCAGGAAGGGGAGCATTTTTGGACAGACACTGCTTAGAGCTGACCACATTTGGACCCATTGTCATGTAAACACCTTCCGGGGAGCAATACATGGTTGCATGTAACTTCTTTAATAAATCTAGGTCCATTAGATTTTCTCCACAGTTTGATGTCAATAGGAACGGTGAATCCACAGTAAAAGGACCTATATTCAGTGTAAGAGGTTTGGAAATGGGGCTTACAACCGGTACACCAGAAAATCCTACCGAAACGGTATTATGGCCAGACAGAGCTGCCCCAGGGACCGGTGAACGAGAAACAGAGCTATTCATTGCACCTGTATCCACCAAGAATTCCTTAGCTGAGCCATGCAAATCTGCAGTAACATACGGACCGCGCTGATCTACAATAATCTGGACTGGTCCCTCACTCTGTCCCTGGCTATCCTAGCTGTGAGACATTCCTGTCGCCTCGTCCAGATCATAGTCATCATGGTAATACTGGCCACCCCTGTTACCATCAAAGTAATTACTATCTGAGCGATCCTGCAATGTGGCAGCATGCTGCGCTCTGTCCTGTCCACCAGCTCCACGACCCCGTCCACCAGAACTTTGTCCTCTAGGGGCCGCGACTTTCTGCAACAACACAGGACACTCGCTACGCCAGTGTCCCTCCTCCTTACAATATGCACACTGATTTGGCCTACAGGCATAGTATTCTGGCAGGTTCGAGGCAGCTGGTGGGCGGTACCACCACGCCCTCTACCATTTCCCCGAGAAGCCTGCTGTAACAACACCTTTGTCTTCAATTCCTTGTGCTTTTTCTCCACCTTCTCCTTCTCATTTTCCCTGTGTTCATAATACTGTGCCATACTCAATATTACAGAAGGGGAGGAGGTCGTCCAAGTGCTCTCCATGAAGCCTTCAACCGAGCTGCAATCTCTGGGAGCAGGTTCGTGACAAACCTGTTAACGAACAATCGGACACCTCCCTCCACCGACAAATCCTGTCCGCTAAAGTCCAGAAACACACCCTCAAACCGAGTGAAGAAATCAGACACACTTTCATCTTTCTGCTGGCGACATGCCGTTAACTTGTCAATCAATCAATCAATCAGGGAATTGTAAGCGTGCTACTCACCCGTGAGGGTCTCAAGGTGCTGAGGGGGGGGGGCCGCAGATCTGTTTAGCCGAAGAGCCAGGTCTTGAGGGTCTTCCTGAAGGTGTTCAGGGAGGGGGCACGTCTGATGTCTGCCGGTAGCTCGTTCCAGGTCTTGGCTGCAATGTGAGAGAAGGATCTTCCGCCTGCTCTGGCTCTGTGGATGCGCGGGGTTTCGGCCGGTGCGAGGTTGGAAGATCGGAGGTTTCTTTTGGGTACGTGGAAGTTGATTGTGTCGTTGAGGCATTTGAGTCCGTTGTTGGGTAGGCATTTGTAGGCGTGAGTGAGGATTTTGAAAGTGACTCTTTTCTCCCCGGGGAGCCAGTGGAGACTTCGTAGGTGTTGGCTGATGTGTTCGTGTCGGGGGATGCCG
This sequence comes from Calotriton arnoldi, assembly GCA_963921515.1. Taxonomy (NCBI): domain Eukaryota; kingdom Metazoa; phylum Chordata; class Amphibia; order Caudata; family Salamandridae; genus Calotriton; species Calotriton arnoldi. Next base: position 109,741 of record CAWUFW010002735.1, on the reverse strand, counting down.
AGGACGAGTCTGGCGGCGGTGTTCTGTATTGTTTGGAGTTTGCGGAGTAGGGACTTGTTGATGCCAGCGTAGAGTGCGTTTCCATAGTCCAGTCTGCTGGTGATGAGTGCGTGGGAGACTGTCTTCCTTGATTCAGGGGGGATCCACTTGAAGGTCTTGCGGAGGATGCGGAGGGTGTTGAAGCAGCTGGAGGTGATGGCGTTGACCTTTCGGTTCATGGTGAGTGATGAGTCGAGTACGATGCCGAGGTTCTTGGCGTGGTCTGAGGGGGTAGGTGGGCTTCCAAGGGCAGTCGGCCACCAGGTGCTGTCCCATGCAGAAGGGGTGGTACCGAGGACGAGAACTTCTGTCTTTTTGGCATTGAGCTTCAGGCAGCTGTTGGTCATCCAGACTGCGACGCCTTGCATTCCTTTCTGGAAGTTGAGTTTGGCAGTGGTGGGGTCTTTGGTGAGGGAGAGGATGAGCTGGGTGTCGTCGGCGTAGGATACGATGTTGAGGCCGTGTTGTCGGACGATGGCTGCGAGGGGGGGTATGTAGATGTTGAAGAGGGTGGGGCTCAGTGATGAACCCTGTGGGACTCCGCAGGTGATTTTCGTGGGGTTGGAGAGGAAGGGTGGCAGTCTGATCCTTTGGCTTCTTCCGGTGAGGAATGATCGGATCCAGTCCAGGGCTGTTCCTTGTATGCCTGCGTCGTGTAGTCTGGCGACTAGTGTGCGGTGGGAGACGGTGTCGAAGGCCGCTGATAGGTCGAGTAGGATGAGGGCTGCGGAGTGGCCTTGGTCCAGGAGGGTGCGGATGTCGTCTGTGGCGGCGAGTAGGGTGGTCTCTGTGCTGTGGTTGCTTCGGAATCCGGATTGGGACAGGTCGAGGACAGCGTTCTCTTCAATGAATCGTGTCAGTTTCCTGTTGACTGTTTTCTCTGCAACTTTGGCTACGAAGGGGAGGAGCGAGATGGGCCGATAGTTCTTGAGGTCGGTGGGGTCAGCTGTGGGCTTCTTGAGCAGGGGTCTGACTTCTGCGCGCTTCCAGTCGTCTGGGAAGGTGCCTGTTTTGAAGGTGGTGTTGATGTTGCGTTGTAGTTCGGTGCAATGGCGCCCGTGGCTCTGTGGTAGATGTGAGGAGGGCAGGGGTCAGTGGGGGCCCCCCGAGTGGATGCTTTTCATGGTCAAGGCGGTGTCTTTGGTCGTGATCGGTGTCCAGTTGGAGATGGTGGGCTGGCTGGTGTTTCTGGGGGGCGGGGGCCGTCTGTGGCGCCTGGTGGATGGTCGATGAAGTTGTCATAGAGGTTTTTGATCTTGAGGTGGAAATAGGTTCCAAGCTTGTCGCAGAGGTCTTCGGATGGTGTGATGTCTGTGGCTTCACTGCTTGGGTTGGTGAATTCCTGAATGACACTGAAAAGTTCCTTGGAGTTGGTGGAGTTGGCCAGGATTTTGTTGTGGATGAAGTTCCTCTTGGTGGCTCTGATCTGGTTATGATAGTCCTACATGGCGTCCTTGTAGGTGGTGTGGCTTTCGGTTGTCTTGGTGTTTCTCCAGTTCTTCTCCAGGCGTCTGCAGGTGCGTCTGGCTTCTTGGAGAGCAGTGGTGAACCAGGCATCTTTCCTGGGGCGTTGTCTGTCCGGGCTGCGTAGCGGGGCGAGCTCGTCTGCGCAGTTGAAGATCCAGGTGTGGAGTTCTCTGGCTGCGTTGTTTGCGTTGTTTGCGTCAGGTGCCCAGGTGTGGTTGTCTCGGTGAGGGTGGAGTTAAGTTGCTCGTCGGTAACCTTGCTCCAGTTCCTTCGAGGTGGGTGTGGGGCTGGTTTGGGTGCCTTGGGTTTGTTGATGGCGAAGTGTACGCAGTGGTGGTCGGTCCATGGCGGCTGCGTTGTGTGACTGAATTGGACGCTGTTTCCTGCAGCGAAGATGGGGTCGAGGGTGTGTCCTGCTCTGTGGGTCGGTGTGTTGACGAGTTGTTTAAGTCCGATGCTGGCGAGGTTGTCACGAAGGATAGTGGAGTTGGGGTCGCTGGGGTTGTCGAGGTAGAAGTTCAGGTCTCCAATGAGTATGTGGTTTGCTGAGGCAATGGCGTGGGGTGCGATGAAGTCGGTGATGGTGGTGGTGAAGGGAGTTCGGGGGCCAGGGAGTCTGTAGATGAGGGTTCCTCAGAGTGTTGGGGGTGGTCTGGATCTGGAAGTGCAAGGTGTTCGGCGGAGGGGAAGGTTTCGCTGAAGGTGGTGAGGCAGAGGGTGCTCTTGTGGGTGATGGCGGGGCCCCCTCCTGGGTGGTTGGGGCAGTCTTTCCTCTGGATCTTGTATCTGTCTGGGATGGCGGTGCTGATGTCGGGGGCGGAGGATGCGTTGGTCCAGGTCTCTGTGAAGAAGGTGATGTCAGGCAAGAGAGAGTCGAGCAGGTTCCAGATTTCCATGGCGTGTTTGTGTACGGAGCGTACGTTGAGGAGGATGCATTTTAGGGTGTCCCCGGTGCTGGCGTTGGCGGTGTTGGAGGCCGGGGTGGCGGTGAGGGTCTGGCGGCAGTGGAGGCAGGAGAACTGGCAGTGGGTCGTGTTCGGCGAGGCCTGTTGGCATTCTCTAAGTCTTCCAGGGTTGAGTGCGAGGAGGGTGGTGGTGTCGTAGCGATGGGTAGTGGGAGGTTCAGGGTTCGTGGCACTGGCCGCGGTCGGGTCGCGGACGGGCGCAGACGGGCTTGCCTTTGGCGCGCCTTCGGTGTGACCACTGCGCGCGTCCGCTGCGCGACCGCACAGCGGCCACCATTAAGTAGGGGAGGTGGGAGGGAGGAGAGGCTGGGAGGCGGGAGTAGGGGAATTCCGGAGGGGAATTCCAGGGGGGAATTCAGGGGGGGAATTCCAGGTAGGAGGGGCCGCAGGGGCAGCAGCGGCGAAAGGAACAGGCAGGCACGAGAAAATAAAAACAGTGGTGGAATTAGAGCAAGACACAGATGGACACAATAACAGTGGCACAACAGGGAAAAATTAAGAAAAAAACGGCTGAGAAAGGTTACGGTGGTTGCAGGCAGTCTGGTCCCAGTTGGAGCGGGCAGCAGCCTCGAACCTCCCAAGGAGGAGGTCGGGGTCTGGAGGCAAGAGACGGCACAGTGGAGCTGCGGGGAGAGAGTGGACCTAGACCGAGGGTCGGAGGTCTTACTTGCGCTCCCCCGCAGCGGCTGCCATTAAGTAGGGGAGGTGGGAGGGAGGAGAGGCTGGGAGGCAGGAGCGGGGGAATTCCAGAGGGGAATTCCAGAGGGGAATTCTGGGGGGGAATTCCGGGGAGGAGGGGCTGCAGGGGCAGTCCCAATCTACTCTTCTTGGTGGAATAAGAGAATGCATATAAGAGATAATTCGGCCAGGCAAGGCTAGTATCTCGGCCCTAGGCTTCTCACCAGGTTTCCTCTCCTGATCCCATGCTTTAATCTGTACCCAGGTACCACACAATTCTGTACCGTGGTCCTGTGTGTGTACCTGCCTCCAAATATCAACGGGTACCAGTAAACCAAAGAACATTTCAATATCTGCAAGTGTCATCACTGTCGATGAAGCGGCCTCCGTCAATTCCTTATAGTATGCAGTAGGATTTTTCCTAGGGTCGGGTAACTGAGTCTTAAGGGACAACACCTCACTCCTCTTCCATGGGGTATAAAACCACTGTTCTTGGAAACGGGCTTCTACCCTCGGTCTAACAACAACATTATGCTGATCCCGTAGCTCCGGTAGTTCAGGGTGACATATGGGATGGACTTCCCTCATTGGAAACTGGGATACTGTCTTTGGGCTCTTCTCAAGCAGCCTACTTCGGTAAGCTACCAGCGTTGTGACATTACCAAAAACCTCACCAGGCGCCATACCAGCAGCATATACATTGTCCCTAATATCATAAATAATCTGAGGGGCCACATCATTGAAACACTGTTCCCACAATCCAATCAAAGTAGCCGACATGTGCTTCTGGGCATGCTGCTGCACGAACGGCTCATAATCTCTCATCACACTCCACACATCTTCCGTACTGTAGATGGGGTTACGAGCCCACTGAGCGGCCTGATTGGCTACCACCCTTTTCTCTTCATTGCCCACATGAGATCGTATCAATATCCGCCCCATTCGCTCTCTAGCAGTCACCCAGTCCCCGTCCCCTGATCCACGGACAGGCGTCCCGCTACTCAGTACCGTAGGGGAATGAAGGAACAGGGAAGAGGTAATAACAGAAGGAGCAGGTACCAATGTCATTAGTGACTGTGTTGTGGGTGTAAGGGCTGGAGAGAGAGACGTCGACACAATAGGCGTAGCAGGGAGACTAGCAGAAGGTGAAGCCACAGAAAAGACAGAAGGCGCAGTGGCCAAAGCAGCTGGATCACTAACGGCAGAAACAGAAACAACAGAAGCAGAGGAAACGGGCTGTTGAGGCTGGGGAATGGCGGGATATATTTTCTGCTGGGCGTATGGGGGTGGAGGTCAAGTATCTAACAATTCCTCCGCAAACGTATCATTTTCTTCTCGAGTAACATAAGACTTTTCACATTGCAATCGAAACTTCCTATCGGCACACTCTATCCCTTTCTCTGTTTTCTCTCTATCATACGCTACAGCTTTCTGAGTTACTGTCTGCATCTTTCCCTTCCGGGCCTCCTTCTCTGCCTTCATTCGTCTCTGTTTAGCTTCCTTTTGCCATGTTCTAAGGGAATCAAACATCGACTGCCTACTTCTTTTTGCAAACAATTTATCCTGCAGAAAATTATGTTTTTGTTCATCGAAAGTGCCCGTCAACGGCCACTGCAACTTGGCATTGTCCCTTGTATATTTGTAAAAGAAACAATTGATGGACGGAATGCTGAACAATGCAAACATTCATCCCCAGTCACAAGGATCTGGGTTAAATCCATCATTCTTTTGCTCACCACACCACCCCAGTTTGGACCCAGCCATATGCAAATCAGTCTTGACCCTGTTCCTTGTGGGAACAGTCCAGTCCGAACTGCCAAGCCAGGTCCTCCCTGGACCGGAAACAAGCATCCTGGGACCGGTTTCAGGGCATCACCCTTCATCAGCCAGGCTAGCTTGAATCCAGTGGTGTAGTGAGCACGGGACCCACGTCTGGGCATACCCTTCCCACTTAGGGCGACATATGCAAAAGAAACAATTGATGGACGGAATGCTGAACAATGCAAACATTCACCACCAGTCACTAGGATCTGGGTTAAATCCATCATTCTTTTGCTCACCACACCACCCCAGTTTGGATCCATCCATATGCAAATCAATCTTGACCCTGTTCCTTGTGGGATGTACTGGGGTGAATGTATGACATTGTTCTGCATTCTGTCCATCAATTGTTCTTTTTGCCTCGTATATTTGTGCCATAATGTACTGAACATAATAGGGCCAAGGGCGTGTTTCACGTACATCTCAATGTTGGGAGTGCCTTCGGAGGCGCAGGCTGACTTTCTTCCAAACGAGCATCAGTAGAACAACAACGACAACCCACACAACACAATTTACTAAAACAGGGTATTTTTACAAGAAAACTAGTTCACCATTTATGCCGAGCAGATGTTTGCAAATATCTTACCAAAGTTGGTCCTCAGACCTCACCAAAATCAAACCAAAGTAGTACCATGTTCACAAAGAACTCAAACAAATTCATGCGCTTGTCCAAAAACGGTCTTCAGACCGCACCAAATACAAACCAAAATGGCGCCGTAGCCACCACAAACCAAAGCAAACTCACCTGGTGCACACAGGTCGAATCAATTTATTCTCCACTGCCGACTCTTCAGACCAAACGGTCAGATCCAAGGTTTTCGCTGTTCAGGACCCCAGCTGGGATGACCACTGGCAGAGGCACCGCCCGGTCAGACAGACGGGGCAGCTGCGAGTACCAGACTCTCTCGTGCAGGGATCCCCGATCCGCCCGTCCGACCCGACACGGCCCCGACCTCCCCACCCGTCCGCGGGCAAGGAAGGGTCACTCACCCGATACGGTCCCTGTTCGGGCGCCAACTGAAGGAAGTGACCCGATTAGGGCCACCCGGGTCACTCACGACCACCTCTCAGCCTTCCATACAAATGAAGAGTCGGTCAGACAGTAGAGAATGCAAACCAAAGTTTTTTTATTAGAATGCGCTCGAGCGGAGTCCGGTCTGACCAGCCTCCTTAGATTGCTGCAGAGGGACTGACCCTCGCCAACATGGTAATACCAGATATACATTTCCAATACCCCCCAAAGGCACGCCCTAACTGGATTTTTCCAGTTAGTAGCTAATGAACAAAGGAGACATAGAGGGATGAGCTACCATCCTGAGACCGGGTACATGCTATCTCAGTTTCAAGGTTACTCTGCCTGCCCACACCGCTCTGAGCTGTGGGAGCAAGCCTATCTAGATGGAAAGGTATGCCATAATATGAACAGTCTATTCATTAGCACAGCAAAGCTCAACCTTGAAGGAACAGTGGAAAATAACATCGAGGCTGCTGTCTGCTGAGGCAAACAGAATGAGACAGAAACTGGGTTTCGATCAGGATACAAAATGGCGGCTGAATACAAAATGGTGCAGCAAATGCTAACTTAAATCGCACAATGCTAGAAGGAGTCGACCGAAAGCATTTTTCAGTCCAACAGTGTGATAGACAATTGCACTTTGTTGGGATCTAGGGGAAGTAGGGTTCGGGTGCCTTCCCTTTCCCCTGTCGTTTCTTTCTGCATGCATGATTGGGTGCACATGAGAATTTGTGGATAGTCCCTGGGCTATTCGTATAAAGGGGACCTACCTCCGTGATGCCGGTGCTTGGTTTCTTTTATGGTCCCTTGCCTCGGGACTTCCGGTTCCTGTTTGGATTTCCTGGTGCCTTGCTGTTGGATCCCTGGTTCGTACTCTCGTGAGTCTCCTGGATGGGGATATTGGGTACTCTCTTTTTCCGGTTTTTCCTTTCTACCTCCTTGTTGTTTGGCCCTGGATGAGTCCGCCATCGGTAACACGGAGTAGTACTGATTTAGAGGAGAGACGCGGCTGCGTTTCTCCTCCCTCTCCGGATTGGATTTCCTGGAAGCATATTACCTATCTGCCTCGTTATGTGTGATTAGGCGGAATCACGAAGGAACAGAAGTTCGGTCGTTTTCCTGTGTTCTTCGCTATTTTGGACTAGGGGTTTTTTGTTTCTGTTTTTCCCCTTCCTATTCCTCACGTGAGTCCTTGATGAGAAGGTGTGTAATTTTTCTTCTGGGGACAAGACCATTGTTTTGGACTTCCACAGCCCTTCCTTCTTACGTTATTTTCCTACTTTCATTGGATAAGTGGAGTCGGCTAGTTTGAAGTTCGCTCCATGTGGTATCAAGGACTTCTCCATCCACAAGATTGGGTAAGCCAGAGGTATGTGGGTTCTTGTGTGCACCTGGTTATGTATGTATTGGATTTGTGTCATGGTGTGAGATCCCACAGTAATATTTTGTTGTCCCTTCTTTTTTAAGGTCACGGCTGCGGTCTTCCCATTGTTGGTCGGGTGGTAGACAAGAAAGTACGCTGCAGTACCTGAGCAACCACAGTGTTTTGTTCGTTCCCTGATTTCTTCCCCCACCTTCTCCCTGCATCGCGGTCACCCATCACCCTGAATTGTTAGTCGGGTGTGGGGTGACTGCGGTGGGGGTAGCGGACTGGGATATTCTTCACTCCTGCAGTGCGGAGTGGGCAGGCAGGCGGAACAGAAAACCAAGCCCAAGAACATTGCACTGCCTGAGTGAAGATGGATGTCCAGGTGGATGGGGTGGAGGTGCCCTCCATGCCAGACTTATTGGCCGCAATAACTAGTTTGCAGGCCGAGGTGCAGGGCCTTCGGCAGGAAAATCATGGGTTGCAGGCCGAGCTTAGTATGTGCAGAGCACGGGACAGTGCATGGGGGAGGGGGTTGGGCCCGTCCACTAAAGATAAGGGTCCTTTGCTACAACCCGCTACCTTCCAGTTTGCTCGTCCTGCAGCTCAGACAGGGAATGGAGGACCTCCTATAGCCGTTACTGTAAATACCCCTGTTCCCGTCCCACTAGCGGCACCTGAGAGGTTTTCTGGGGACAGTGGCAAATATGGGGTCTTCATGAATCAGTGTCACCTGCATTTTATGTGTCGTGCTGCTGCCTTTCCCGATGATACCGCAAAGGTGGCGTTTGTCATTTCTTATTTAGCTGGTACTGCAGCTAGTTGGGCCGTCCCTTTGGTAGAGAGTGATGATCCGGTGCTGTACAGTTTTCCTGCTTTTAAGGCACAGATGCATAGTCTCTTCGCTAAACACGCATTCATGCAAGCTAGTGATGCGGAGCTTCTTAAATTGAGACAAGGGAAGCAGGATCTGTTAACATACGTAGCCACATTCAATCGTTTGGTGGCAGAAACACACTGGCCCCTTACAAAAAGGACATCATTGTTTTATCAGGGGTTGTGTGAAGAACTAAAGGATGTGGTGTCACAGGTTGTAAATCCCCCTGAAGATTGCACCGAATTTATTGATTTGGTGGTGAAATTAAACCACAGACTGTCGGAACGGAGGGGGGAGAGGACACGATTTCAGGCCTCCCGAATGGTAGTGGTTAGGGGGGATTCACGGGACACGGGGGACTCAAAGCCAGTTCCAGAGCCTATGCAGATAGGGGGGGTTAGGGGTCCATTAACTAAGGAGGAGAAGGAAAGGCGACGAACCCAAAATTTGTGCCTGTATTGTGGAAAGGGGGGGCATTATGCTCGGGAGTGCCCCGTGAAACCATCCAGCTTTTCCACCAATAAGGCAATAGCTGTTGTAGGGCGATGTTGTAGTGGATCATCAATTAATGAGGTGTGTGGGAATAACCCTTATGACATTCCAGGAGCAGTACAGAGGGTCCCTCGCCATTTTACCATTACGGCTTGTTTTGTGTTTTCTACCAGTAGCAGGGCTACTCTGTCGGTGTTATTGGACTCTGGGGCCACTGGGAATTTTATGGATATCCAGTTGGCCGAGAGAATGATGGTTCCATGTGTGTACAAGGAACAGCCTGAGCCTGTGAGAGCAATTGACGGGACTGAACTCTCGTCTGGGTCAATAGTCCGACAGACGGAACCGCTATTGGTAACTTGTGATAATGGGCATTCGGAGAGTATCTGTTTTGATCTTATAGATGCCCCTTCCTTTGGTGTTATACTTGGGGTACCCTGGTTACAGGTACACAACCCTAGAATTGATTGGGTGAGACGGACAGTGACTTTGGATTCTGAATATTGCCTCCAGCATTGTTATCAGGAGGCAACTGATTGGGTGGTGCCGTTAACCTGTGCAGTGAGTGATTGTGGAGATCAGAACCGCATACCGTTTCCCTTCACTGCTTTTCAGGACGTGTTTGATGAGGAACAAGCAAGGGTATTGCCACCACACCGGCCCTTTGATTGTCGTATCGATTTGGTGCCAGGTGCTGCCTTGCCTTGTAGCCGTGTTTATGCGTTATCTGAGCCTGAAGAGAAGCATCTGCGGAGTTATTTGGATGAAATGTTGGCTTCTGGTTTTATACGACCATCTTCTTCACCTGTTTCTTCCTCTATCTTTTTCATCCCTAAGAAGGAGGGTGATCTTAGAGCGTGTGTGGATTACAGAGCATTGAATAAAGTAACGATTAAAAACAAGTATCCACTCCCTCTGATATCTGTGTTACTGGATCAGTTAAGGCATGCAACTGTGTTTACGAAGCTCGATCTGAGGGGCGCTTATCATCTCATTCGGGTCCGCGAGGGCGACGAATGGAAGACCGCGTTCGTACTAAGTTTGGTTTATTTGAATATTGTGTTATGCCTTTTGGTTTATGTAACGCCCCTGCCGCTTTTCAGTTTTTTATTAATGAGGTTTTGCGTGAGTATCTGGATGTGTGCGTGATTGTCTATATAGATGACATTTTGGTTTTTTCTCAGTCCCTTGTGGAACATGAATATCATGTGTCTCAGGTGTTGCAGAAATTACGGGAGCATCGTTTGTTTGTGAAATTAGACAAGTGTACATTCAGTGCTGCAGATGTGGAATTTTTGGGTTTTTTGATCTCCAGTAACGGTATTAAGATGGATCCACGCAAGATTGAAGCCATTGTGAATTGGCCTACTCCTACTTGTGTGAAGGATATTCAGGTATTTCTTGGATTCGCCAATTTTTATAGGCGTTTTATTTCACATTTTTCGGATCTCATCTCGCCAATGACTGTTTTGTTGAGAAAAGGAGTGTCTTTTGTCTGGTCCTCTGTAGCTCAGTCCGCCTTAGAGCAGTTGATTGTTAGGTTTACGACTGCCCCGGTTTTGATGCATCCGGATCCGGCTCTCCCCTTTTTGTGGAGGCCGATGCGTCTCAATTAGCTGTAGGTGGGGTGTTGTCTCAGAGAGACAGTGATACGGGTCTGATGCACCCCATAGCCTTCTTTTCAAAGAAGTTGTTACCAGCTGAGCAGAATTATACTGTGGCAGAAAGGGAGCTGCTCGCTATAAAATTATCGTTCGAGGAGTGGCGTCATCATTTATGGGGTGCTCGTCATCCCATTACGATCTATACGGATCATAAAAATCTGGAGTTTTTTCGCTCTGCTAGGGCTTTAACTCCAAGGCAAATGCGATGGGTCTTGTTTTTTAATGAATATGATTTTATCATTACGTACAGGCCTGCAGCTCAACAAGTGAAATCAGATGCATTGTCTCGCATATACGTGGGTCCCTTGGAGGAGGTGTCAAACAGCGATAATAGGCCCATGATATCGGCAGATAGAATTGTGGGGTGTGCCTCAGTAGAGGATTTTCTTGATAAGGTGAAGGATGAGGTAGGCCACCTGGATTTGACTCCGTGGTTGAATGATCCGGTTTTTTCCCTGCGAGATGGGTTATTGTACCATGCAGAGAGGTTGTTTGTGCCTCCTGAATTGAGGACACAGGTACTTACGTGGTGCCATTCTTCGTCGCTTGTTGGGCATCCTGGAATGAATAAGACCAAGGAGATTTGCCTGCGATGGTTTTGGTGGGACACGTTAGGTCATGATGTACAGGTGTTTGTGGCCTCGTGCCCTGTTTGTGCTGTAAGCAAGGCTTCGCATATGCCTCCGTCTGGTTTGTTACGTCCATTGCCTGTACCACCCATTCCTTGGCATACTATTAGTATGGATTTTGTGACTGATCTGCCACTGGATTTAGGATGTACTACCATATTAGTGGTGGTGGACCTATTTACCAAGACAGCACACTTCATTCCTTTGTCGAAATTGCCGACTTCTAAAGAGTTGGCTGAGGTCTTTATTGCTCAGGTTGTGAGATTGCATGGGTTACCCTCTGGTATTGTGTCCGATAGGGGGGCACAGTTTGTATCCCATTTCTGGACTGAGTTCTGTTCGTCGTTACGGATGGAATTACGGTTATCTTCTGCCTATCATCCACAAACTGATGGGCAGACCGAACATACTAACCAGACTATGGAACAGTATTTGAGATGTCTGCTGTCCTCCCTGACGGGTAGTTGGGTAACAGCCCTCCCTTTGGCTGAGTTTGCTTATAATAACAGCTTGCACTCGGCCATAGGGATGACCCCGTTCTTTTGTTCTATGGGATTTCATCCCAAATCCCTACCCATACAACCTTCTGGGCAGGTACCTGCGGTGGACATCTTGAGTAGAGTGCTGATTGGGATATGGGAGAAAGCACAAGAGCAGTTATTGGCTTCCAAATTAAGTATGAAGAAGCAGGCAGATAGGCATAGGCGTCCTGCTCCCTTATATGCAGTGGGTGATATGGTATGGCTAGCGACGAAGAATTTGAGGTTAGCGGGTTCTAGGAAGCTGCAGCCTCGGTTCGTAGGTCCCTTCCCTATCCTGCAAGTGGTAAATCCGGTGGCGATGAAATTATCCTTGCCTGATGAGTATAGCATCCATCCAGTTTTTCACACATCCCTGTTAAAGCCATGCACTCAGACCCTGCAGGCGTTGCCTCCTCCTCCTCCTGTTGTGCTGGAGGGTCATGAGGAATTTGAGGTGCATGCTATTCTGGATTCCAGGAGGAGACAGGGGAGGTTATTCTATTTGGTGGATTGGAAGGGGTATGCCCCGGAGGATCGATCCTGGGAACCGGCTAGTCATGTACATGCACCAAGGCTGGTGCGCCTATTTCATGTTCATCACCCTAGGAAGCCGAGACCAGTGGGAAGGCGTTTGGGTGGGGGTACTGTTGGGATCTAGGGGAAGTAGGGTTCGGGTGCCTTCCCTTTCCCCTGTCGTTTCTTTCTGCATGCATGATTGGGTGCACATGAGAATTTGTGGATAGTCCCTGGGCTATTCGTATAAAGGGGACCTACCTCCGTGATGCCGGTGCTTGGTTTCTTTTATGGTCCCTTGCCTCGGGACTTCCGGTTCCTGTTTGGATTTCCTGGTGCCTTGCTGTTGGATCCCTGGTTCGTACTCTCGTGAGTCTCCTGGATGGGGATATTGGGTACTCTCTTTTTTCCGGTTTTTCCTTTCTACCTCCTTGTTGTTTGGCCCTGGATGAGTCCGCCATCGGTAACACGGAGTAGTACTGATTTAGAGGAGAGACGCGGCTGCGTTTCTCCTCCCTCTCCGGATTGGATTTCCTGGAAGCATATTACCTATCTGCCTCGTTATGTGTGATTAGGCGGAATCACGAAGGAACAGAAGTTCGGTCGTTTTCCTGTGTTCTTCGCTATTTTGGACTAGGGGGTTTTTTGTTTCTGTTTTTCCCCCTTCCTATTCCTCACGTGAGTCCTTGATGAGAAGGTGTGTAATTTTTCTTCTGGGGACAAGACCATTGTTTTGGACTTCCACAGCCCTTCCTTCTTACGTTATTTTCCTACTTTCATTGGATAAGTGGAGTCGGCTAGTTTGAAGTTCGCTCCATGTGGTATCAAGGACTTCTCCATCCACAAGATTGGGTAAGCCAGAGGTATGTGGGTTCTTGTGTGCACCTGGTTATGTATGTATTGGATTTGTGTCATGGTGTGAGATCCCACAGTAATATTTTGTTGTCCCTTCTTTTTTAAGGTCACGGCTGCGGTCTTCCCATTGTTGGTCGGGTGGTAGACAAGAAAGTACGCTGCAGTACCTGAGCAACCACAGTGTTTTGTTCGTTCCCTGATTTCTTCCCCCACCTTCTCCCTGCATCGCGGTCACCCATCACCCTGAATTGTTAGTCGGGTGTGGGGTGACTGCGGTGGGGGTAGCGGACTGGGATATTCTTCACTCCTGCAGTGCGGAGTGGGCAGGCAGGCGGAACACACTTCACCTATGAATAATCCCTTTTTTCCTGTAATGAAACCCGATAATTCATATTGTCTAGTCTTAGATTAGAGACATTTAAATGCATCCACACACACATTTGCAGTATAAAATGCACATAGTGCCGCACTAATGAATAACATTGTGTGGAAAAAATACAAAACAACACAAGACATCTCAAATCGATTCGTCTGCCAAAATATAGCCCCTGGGAGCAGATATTTGACAGCATTCTCGGCGCTAGGCTCTCAAATCCAATTTTGTTGATTACCACAAGGGTATAAGAACAGACACAGGCTATTTTCATCCAGGATAACAGAGTTACTTCTAACTTTTGATGAGGAGGCATTGTCCTATGTAGATGGTATCTATCTGACGGACAATGAATTAACGGAACACATTTCTAGGGTGAACTACATTATTCTTGAGTTTGCCCACCTGTGATACAAATTTAATTTTAAAAAATCAAAAATTGCCCACCTCAGTGTCCTATACTTAGGGTACGAATTGTCAAGTGAAAGCAAAATCTGGTGGCACAGTTTTTAGAAAAAGGTGCACTGCTCCAACCTCCAATGACTCTGAAGAGACTGCAATCCATTTTAGGCTTTTCGAATTTTGGCAGGACATACATTTTGGATTACGCAGAAAGGGTGAAACCTTTCAACGATCTAACTAGACCTGATTTTTCAGTGCATCATTGGACATAGGAACATACAGAAATTATGCGTTCTGTACAAGCTGACATGATAGCTTCTAAACATTTACATACACGTGTTAACACAAATAACCTAGTGATCTGCGTAGTAGCTGGACCAACTGGGTACACTTACATCACTTTCAATGAAGGCAATACAGTCTCTATTGCATACAAATCACATTTGTACATGAGCGCTGAAATGCGTTTTGCATCAACTGAGAAGATACTCACAGCGGTACAGACTGCTTTAGTAAGAGAGAGAGCACTAGTGCAGGGAAAACGTATAATTGTCGTGACCCCGGTACCAACCCTAGAGGCCGTTACAAAGGCATGCATCCCGAATGCTAAAGCATTACATCCACGATTGATTCAATGGGCTAACTCTTTCACTGCAACAGATGTAGATCACAGATTTGACTCTACATTACAAACACAAGCATTGTTGCAGTATGAACAAGAATATCCTCTGCTGAATGAAATAATGCCTCTAGATCGATATAAATGTAAGATTTATACTGATGGATCTGCCCAGCCAGCCGTAGGAATGAAACAACAATATTCTGCAGCATGCGGAACCACCTTCACGGATGGTCGAAAAGAATGGAGGCATAACGACTTCACTAACTGCAAAACAAAAAACGTGGTGTACGCCATATTATGCCCATGCCATAAAGTTTATATTGGCAAAACAAACCAGGAAGTCAAACAAAGGATTGTGCGATTGAGACTGAAAAACAAAATTCTCACAGCGCCTATGGTCAACTACTTTGTGAAGAATAACCATACTGAAAAATACTTTAAATGGACTGTACTTTGTGCTATCACGCCGAATCCCAGAGGCGGTGACCCAGAAATCCTATTACTAAGAAAGGAGGCTTACCTCATCATGAAATTTAATACAGTCACGAGAGGGTTAAACGAAATGACTGAAATCACCAAACTAAAATATAAGCATTCGAAAGCATTGAAGAATCAGCAGTTGCAAACTTCAAAGTCCATCATGCAATTCGACAGCAATAGGAAAATGAATCCATTTTGGTCGTTCGAATTTCTGCAATTGATTGTAGTTCCTTAAAACAACATGACAGTCAGCAGGCTGCCTCACAACGAGCAGACACGAGTGAAGCAAGCGTTCGAGAAATGGACAGAACTCATTGAATTCAAGTGAAACTTTGTAACGAATGGGGCCTCTGAGCACAAGACCGCAGGTGTCTAGCCGCCGATTACAGAGTGCAATAGATACAATGTATTTCACAAGCAGCATACTTAGAAGCTGAGCACACGCCGCGCCTTTGGAAATATAAATGCAAGCAAAAATCCTACCGCTAAACAATTCGTTTTCACCCTCCAGGCTTCATTTAAACAGGCAGCAAAAAGGAATTTATAAGCAGAAAGACAGAAAAGAATAACAGTACGCCCCAATCACAAGGCGAGTCCCTCTTCTTCTCCTTTTTTGAATTAATATCTGTGTTGAATCTGTTTATCACAGTAACCTCAGATGTATTCACACATTGTTTACATTTTACCGATAGAAATCTGACTTCCCTAAACAAACGAAGTGGCAAGAGCTGACATTGGAACTTTCCATTTTGACATGATTTGAGGTATGCTGCTAATCTAATGAGTGTGTAGCAGTAGAACAGGGGTAATTAAGTATTCCAATCATTGTACAAATATTTGTTCCTTTTACTTTCAACAGAAATGACCAGGTCCAGGTCCTGAGTAGAACCCCTGAAAAGTTTGGGGTTTGAAACACGTTGACCCATGCCCCTGGGAAAGGACATTCGCAGCATTAGTGTCTGGGAGAGATTTAGCATTGCAACCACTCCCCATATGACAACAATTTAAGCCAGCGTCCCCAGGGCAATACACAATAGCAGGATATATTACACATTCTAAAAGTGATTTTTCTGCCAAGTGTTATATGCGTCAGTAAAGGACTGGTCAAATATGTTATGTAAAAAATATGTCAATAAGTTTGTACATGTTATTTATGGAAACACAACTGTGGTCTATGTATGTGTGTACTAAGTGTTTTCACAAATCAAGTGTTTCCCTTCATGTAGACATGCTTTAAATGCAACAAACATTTTTCTGAAAAAAGATAAAGAAAAGTGAAATAAACCACAAGGGCTAATGAATTATGGGCATCAGCTCCTTTATTTTTGAATATATTGAGAAATAAGGCAACTAGATATTTTGTTAGTATACACAATTCTAAAAGGCTGCATTCAGGATGGAAAGTTCCATCCTGGAAAAACACACACTCAATCCGTAGGGGATTGTACGGCGCAGCTGGCAGAACTGAAAGCTCTGATACTGGCACTACAAAATACAGATAGTGAATTCCCCACACTAATTGTGTGAGATTCATTTTACTGTGTCTGGTCATATACCGAATATTTACATTATTGTGGCCAGAATGGATTTAGGGATTCCAAAGTTTGCATAGTAAAGCACAAGATGCTTTGGGAACAGGTGGCAAAGCTGAAAGAAGGCCTGCTACGGGCTCATGTTATTCATACATTGAGTCATCAACGTGTTGGCGTTCAGGATGAAGAGAAATCAATGGCAGATGAAACCGCCAAGGCAACAGTACGCACTGCTGCTGCCGTTGCTGCAATAACGTGCTCCAGTACGAGGATAGACAGAACAACTATGCTATCAAGCTGTCAATGCAAGCTCAGCCCTGCCGAAAGGCTTTCCACTCAAGTACACTAACACAGGACCCTTAGAACTATCCAAGGGAGGGAACTAGAGGCTACGGGGTCTTCAAGGTGAGATGGCCTCCAAACCTACTATATACACACTGTAGAAGCTACCCTGAAGTAATGGTCACTCGTAGGTGTACGGCGAGGGACGTACGTGGAGGGTACAGCGACCCCTGTAGTCACATTTGCCTCAAGGTACGTCCCTCGCCGTACACCTGCGAACGTCCACTCCTTCTCCCCGACGAATCATCAGGGAGAAGGAGTGGACGTTCGTAGGTGTACGGCGAGGGACGTACCTTGAGGCAAATGTGACTACAGGGGTCCCTGAACCCTCCTCCCATTGGGCATTAAGGACCCTACAGTGGGGTATCAGAACACCAGTGTTAGGTTAGAGGTTGACATAGATCGCCCTAACATAGTGGCAATATCTGAGACCAAACTGGCAAGATAGGAGCTCAATTTTCGTCCTGAAGAATGCCGCAGACTCATTAGAGCCAATGGCAGAAACATGTTGACTATAGTGGTGATGGGGTAATAGTTCCCCTAATCCCAACACTCCAGCTTTTAATACCAAGTAATACACTATGATTAAATGTGATTGGGGGTAATGCATTGGTTTTTAACTCACTTTTTGCATGGGCCCCCACTTAAATGATTAGAAGTGCCTCCCTGTCTTCAAGTGTAGGCCCGCTCTCTATCAAACCGGGTTTTTAGAGAGCAAGGACTGCCTATGATGAAGCATGACACCTGGTGGTGTGTGAGGACAGTCCTTAACATCTTTTGAGATGCCTAGCACTCTATCTATATAGTGCGTGTAGGGATACAGTTACATAACGTAAGTGACCATTACTTCAGGGTAGCTTCTACAGTGTGTATATAGTAGGTTTTCACTCAAGTACTCCTACAAGTTAGATGCGCAAAACATTCCATATGCTTAGATTCCAGGAGTAGGGGATAGAATAATACCAAACACTGGTTGGGATTGATACTAGCTGCACACAAGGGTCTGGGTTCAGCACATGCTGGGATCACTGCTACAGTTTCACTACTAAAGCAGCGCTATTGGTGGCCAGGTCTTACAAAGCAGACCAAGGACTTTGTCCTCAAATGCGACATCTGTCAGATGATGCAGATGATGTCAGCAGATGAAGGGCTCCACCATAGCACGTCCACCACAAACACCTTTACTGATCTCAGACAAACCTCTTGCATGTGTATATTTGGATCACTGCGGCCCCTTACACTCAGACGGGACTAACAAGTACATCTTGGTTGTAATAGATTCATGCTCCAGATTCCTGTGGGTTTGGCCCTAGCACTCGGCTGACGCTCAAAATGTTATAAAGGATTTGCGAGTCTTTATCAGCACATACACAATTGGCCCACTACATTCCAGCCAGGGTCTGGTGTTTAGCTCTCGGGTTACAAAGAAGCCATGGGAAGTTTAGATGTGGCCTTGCGGTACTCTTTCTCGTGCCATCCCGAGGAAAGTTCGGTTGTTGAGAGGAAAAACCGTGACTAAAAGCAATCCTTGACAGCAAGGGTATGAGGCTCGGTGAGAGTTGGGTCAATCATCTATATGGGGTCCGGAGGGCACTTAACAACATGCCAAGAAAATCCCTGGGGAGTCGTACACCTTATGAACTGCTGTTTGGGGTGAGGATGTGGGTACCCGACCTCGATAGTGTCAGCACAGTGGTGGCTGAAACCCCATTTGACATCAATGATCAATTGGATGTTTTACAAGACCTTAAAGAATACCATGTTTTGCAAAACAACGTCCAAGTAAAATGCACCACCACTGGGGAAGTGAAAACAGTACCAGCAAGACCTGCCTGGGTCCTGAAGATTGGGGGCCTGGTCAGAGAGAAAATTGTGGACAAAAAATTATTTGGGCCATCTTAGAGTGCCTGTACCTGTCCTGGTTGTCGAAGGTATCAGAACTGTACCTGTCCTGGCTGTCAAAGGTACCAGAACTGTACTTTTCCGCCGCTTGCCGGGCACCAATACAAGAGGTTTGTTTAAATTGATCTGATCAAACCAAACTATGTGGCTGATTATCAATAATAGACCACGTGGGCTCCTGGGTAGCCGCCGCACTCCTCTCGCTACCATACAGGAAGTTCAGATGGAAGCTTTAATAACGACTGAACACTCGACATTCCAAAGAGAATCTGTACACAACGATGAAATGATACTTCTCCTTGTTGAAACAACTACAACTGTACAATCAACAAGTACAGAAATTTCAGTTCGAAAATTGATGGCGTCTATGTAAACATGCCACAGATCGAGTCAACTACCAGTTCTACAAAACCTGCTGAGCGGCCAAGAATAGACCGGACGACGTCTGGCTACTTCGTGCATTATGACGATTTTTCATCAGATGCAAGTGAACCTGAACTGCCAACATCTCCTCTCTCCTATTCAAGCTACAAGTGTATGCTTTCTACCTTGGCTGAAAAAGACTTACTTCGTTGTTCCCTGAATACATCTCTGGATTACAATTGGATTACTTTTCCTGGCCCGATGGATTGGTATAGTGACTGTCTTTTTCCTACTTCTGAATGGACACTTTCTCCTAGAACGCTCCGCAGTATAACTCATGAACTTGGTTCTTAAACCACATTCATTATCACACCTTGAACTAAGAGTCTTGTCCCGGGTGAACATTACAGCGGTTTCAGTTCCTGAAGAAACTGTATGGGACAGGGTATCGTATGATGTATATGGTCCTACTGAATTATTGCAAATTTCTTATTTGTTTAAAATTTCCTTTAATCATATCATCACCTCTAGTACTTTCTCTGTTTATTGGGACATTGAAACTGTGCATAATTTACTAGCAAATCTAGAGCAATCAGCTGCTTTTTCTAATGATGAATTGTATGATGGTAATTTTGGAGACATGTTCTGTTACCAGCATTATGGTCACCATTTTTTACTTAATGCTAGTATCCCACGCGCTGTTTAAAATTATACACAATGGGAACACTGCCTAGCACAGCAGAAAGGTAGTTCAAAGACTTTTCCACCAAAGTTTGCTTATTTTTCAGGATTTGAAACATTAGACCCAGCCTCGTATTACTATAGGCTTGCGCCTACACCTGCAAAGAAAAATATGTTAACAAACACCCAGCTGATATACTCTGCTGACTTTATTTCCCAGCTGTCCATTCAGGGTTTCGGCATTTGGAAAGACACCATAGACACAAAATCTGTCTGGGGGACAAAAAATTGGCAGGTTCAGTGAACGGAGGCCTTATTTAGAGCATGCCTCATACTACATCAAATGATTTTCCTGAACAAAACAGTGCAACAAACTTCATGTCTTAGTAAAGCAAAAAAGAAGGATTTGAACACGTATTCCCTCATTCTCACGCTTTGAGAATTGGCAGCATTTAACACACTATAGTGAGGATACGTTAGATCCCATGATACGTAATGGTTCTTTCAATTCATCAGACCACAAACGGGTGTCAATCTAGAATCCTGGGTAACACCGAAGCATTTAGGATCAATATTATGGGTGGATGGCAAACTCTGCTCCGCCAGCGGAGTTTGCAGAGTTTTGGCAACTCAGCACTCCACTTGGAGCGCGAAGTTTGGCAAAAAAACTCCACCTACCGCTGGCGGAGCAGAGTTTACCGGCACACTGCTGCCTGCTGCTCACCCTGCTCAATTTAACAACTTTGAAAGGAGGTCTGCCTAAGTAAACCTTGTCGGGGTTTTAAATGCTTCACCTCTTGCTATCAGAGGTTCCTTTAATAGCACAGGATTGCGTAGTCACAGCCTTTTCATTTCAACCACAGTCTTTCACTCAAATGTCTCCCTGACCCGAGCTCAATCCGGTACAGCCTCCCCACCCACAAAAAAAATCCCCAATACACATGTGCTTAACAGTGGCTTCAACTCTTCATAACTTTGTTCAGTCACCACACCGTTGACCAGGAATTCAAATTGTTTGCTTTTGGTTGCCTTGCAAGCCCCTAAGGTGGCCTCCTCTGAGGCCATACTTTCCTCTCTAGTCTTGGCTCTGAGTCTCTCCGTTCTCCATGTATTCCCCCTTCTCTCCCTACTTTCAGCCCTTTCAGGGTCTGTCACACTTGTCTGTGAGGAAGGGAAGCGGGGGTCCCTCAGCGTGATCCAGACAGCTGAAAGCCTCTCAGTTAAGCCGGTGCCCTGCCATGCCCATCAGAGTGCCCAGTGTGCCCAGCTGGCAGGCGGGGTGAGGGAGAGGCGACCGCCGTGATGCTCCCACTATAGCTGCTGCCCTGGCTCGCACCCCACGCCAGTCTCTCTCCCTCCTCCACCTTCCTTGAACCCGGAAGTGTCGCTGCCTGAGCGGTGCATGACATCACTCTTGGGCTGCTAGCCTGCTACACCAGGGCATGGCCAAGCACAGCAGCATGGACAGACGGACGTGGGAGCCACTCGGGAGAACCATGTGCTCAGGGGCTGTCTGTCTGTTATGAGTGTGTCAGTCATTTGACTATTAAAGAAAGTGAGCGTCTCTGTCTGTCTCTGCAGGTGGGCAGGAGCATGTCGCTCATCTTTCGTGTTTACTTTTACTTAGCCAAGCAATACTCCACCTTCCTGTGGAACTCCGTGGAATTCCACTGAGTTTTTCGTTGACTCCGCAGAATTCCAAGGAGCGAAACTCCACCCACCCTTAGCTTAATCAATAGGCCTGATCAGCAATATGTACAAACACTGGTTCTAAACACCACCCTATTCCTGAGCAGCAGCCAACACGGCCCAGTATGTTGGATTAGAAATGTGGTGCCATGTAGTTCCTACCAATAGCAATGCGCATTGTTTGGACAACAGAAACTAGGTGCTCGGTGCCAAGACTGATTCCGGACACCTCGGCAGGATATGTTGGCTTATAGACCAGCTAGTTCACAGTGCCAACGTAAGCTCCGCTAACCTATCAGGGAGCGAATGGTTTTCTGGCAGGCACAGGTACCAGATGTATGAATGTATGTGATGATATTTATATAACATGAACTTAGCACAATAATTGCAACATGCAGATGATAGGGTACGATCAATGGTCCCTGAATGAATTATTAAGTGCTGAGGTAGCTTGGAGGTCATGGCCCATTAGGGGTCAAATGTGATTTCAGAATGTCAACAAAGGTATTTCTATCTGCCTGGTGAATATATTTGAAAATTAATGTGTAATACCTAGTAGTGTATGTGCGTAATAAATCGACTTATGTTATTATTGTGTTCCAGGGAATGATTACAAGCCCACACCACTTCCCCTGAGTAGGCCTTGGACCTGCTTCGCTACCCTTAGAGAGTCAAGTACTACAATGGGGTGCTTGGTTTCCATAAAGAAGAAATTGTGGACCTATTACTTGTGCAGACCTGACAACCTGCCCAACTAACAACCCAATTTCTTACACTAACCCTTAGGTTACTGAGCTGATTCAGGCTCAGACCTCAAACAGCAGCTCAATCCCTCAGGTAACAGTGTACCTATGAGCCCAGAAGTCAGACTGCAAAGCTATTTCACATATAATGCAGACCTTACAGGCTCAGGATTTAAAAATCAAACCTATTCCTCAATACACACAGTTCCTACAGACAACTTTCTCACACAGAACAGCTATCCATCATGTTCCAAATATCCTATATGTCCACAGTTCATACAACAAAGTCATTACAATCATTAGCAAATTTCCTATGACAATGGTGGTGCTGAGAATTATACTACACACTGCAGTGACCTTAGTCACCCTGCCAACATGTTGCAGTTTTCAATCTGTTTTTATCGTTGTTGTTTTGACAATAGCAGGACAATTTTATTGCAATTTTATCGACTGCCAAAGATTGCTGGGATCTGCTTATGGTGCACATAACTTTCAGGATCAGCTTTGGACTGTGAATCTGTTCTCAGGTAGCACACATCTAACAGGCTCAAAACTGTGACAATGGAGCTGTTCCTTGGATTGTTAACAACTTAGAGACTCATACTTCTAACACCAATGTCATGCCTAAGGTTACATGAACTTTATAGACTCAGGTTTATGGCAATGCAGCTATCCTTCTGCTTACTAATTTAGTGATAAGTCTAGACTTCCTTGAAGACAACTGACATAAGTGCCTATGCTGAACTGAATTGTGGGGCACTGTTCTGGATTGGAAGCTTCCAAAAGCAAAAACGTTTCAAGAACCATAACTTGCCTTGAGTAATAAAAGATAAACAGATCAGTATCCAATATAGTTCAAATAATTTGTGTAAGTTGTAGGTATGCCTAGTATCACAGCATTCAGGACAGTCAGACATTGTGTTTTTTTTAAAAAGGTAACACAATAAGGCAAAATGTTTTAATTAAATAGCTATGTATTCACTTGATGCATTGTATTCAGGTCAGACAACAGGAGTGCAAGCTTTCCTTGCATTTTGACATCAGGGCACTGATCAGCTCTGCATGCCTCCTTCACACCAAGGTTGACTCAAAACACGCAGAAGGAGAATCCTTAGCAGAGGGAGCCTTGAAAGGGTAGGTCTGGAGCTTACTAGGTCCCTGATAATACTCATATCTATTTCAAATTGGATGACAAATTAGGACTTAATACCATGTACCCAACTGTGTTAAAGTCATTTGGTCCTGGAGGTAGAGGAATTTAACTGAACTGAAATCTGATTTCTTACTCATGGGATCTGTTGTCCCATCGCCTCTCCTTTCCTCATGGAACCCTCCTAAATGGTGCATAAAGTACATAGTGCTTGGTCTTGGTCTTGGTAGATGATGCCAAGAGGGCTTGGCATCATCTACACCAACTGCATGGAGTCCTCACTCTGTTCTAGCTTGAACACAAACTTTCATTAGTGATCAATATAATCACCTTTCAATTGCATTACTAGAGCGCTATCTACACAGGCCTGCAAACTGCAAACAATTCAGCACCCATTCACATTCAGCTTCAAATTTCACAGCCATATCACACCTGGAATGAAAGTTCTACATTGGCTTCCAATTAAAGAGATCTAGCACATTTAAGGCATTATGTAATGTTCACAAAGCATGCTATGGATGCTATCCTGCATCTGTGCCATATTTCCAGCTCTGCACTTAAAAAGGAACTCTGAAAAGGGAACTGAAAAGTCTCATAGGTATAGTATGGTGGAGGAAACTCATCCAGTGGAGTCTACTCTGTATTTTGGGTTTGACGCAATTTGAGGATTTTCTTTGCCCTCCAAACTCCAAATTAAACCCTTACTATCTTCCCATTTAAATACAGAAAATATGTAGCTAGTTTTTGCACATAGAAGTCTCCATCATTGCTGCACTTTCCCAGCTTATGTCAGACTTGAGGGTGATGAGTTGAAATTCTGGAGCGATTCTGCCTTTGGACTACTCTGGGACCAATGTGTTCTGACTCAGCTCTAGCGTGAGAAGTACCTTATTCCTGCACTTCAAATGCTTAAGTTCACTCCCCCTCCAAGGTTGCAGGACCGCTGTTGAGTGTCCCACATCCAGCACTTCACCATCTACTATCATGACTAACAAACAGACTATTAAAACATCATGGCTTTGTTTTATCTTTTGATTTGCATTTTCAAAGCCTTTGCTTCCTGATTATTTGCTCTGAGGCAGTTGCTTCAATTTGTCGCACTTTATAAAAATCCTAAATATACTAAATAAATAAGGGTCTGATGTGCTATTATTCCATTTGCAAAAGGTGGTTGGATTTTGTCACTGACTGTTTGCAAATCGAATAATATTTTCTGAATCAACCTATATACTAGCTCAGTTCACAAAATACCAAATCACAAATGGTCTCAGAAAGATCTGCTTAATTAATATTCATTAGGAAGGTTGCATTAGCAACACCCTCATCACAGGGATGGTGGCCTGCAACAGCGGACCACCATCCCTATGACTGCATTCCAAAACAGAACACTCTTTTTTTATAAGCAACATAAAAGAGTCCTGTTTTTGTAAAAATTCAGGGTCCCTTGACCACAGCCCACTCCCCCTGAGGTTGTCAACATGATTCCCAAAAGGATAGCAGTCCTAAGAGGGCCACTTCCCCTTTGTGGGTCAGTTACCACTGGAACTCGGAGGTTGGTAACTCATCAATGGTTTGCAATTGCAATTGTGGTCATAAACAATTGATACAATTGTTTCCGAATCGAAACAAAAGGGAGACACCTCTTTCACACACTCTCCTATTTGCAATTGGAAAGGATTGCAAGAGTCCTTTTATGAGTTGAAGAGCATTTTCAAACTCTTAAAAGGGCTTTTGTACAGAAAGAAAAACACTTTTGCTATCGTATAAGGTCTTTGTACATTATGACCAAGAGATAGTGTTTCAACTAGTTGGAGAAAGGGGTCCATTTATTTCATGTCCATTTCGGATCATATTGTAATTAAGCTGCTTCTGAACATATTGCTCTTCAGAAAAGCAGTCATTGTGTATCTTTTTAATTGTTTACCGTGTTGCCTACAAAACACATGAGGCAAAGTTATAGTTAGCGTTTTATCACGTGCTGGGTGCCAGGAAATTATTAGGTTCACGCTGTGTGCCTTGTGAATGTCGGATCAAATTAAAGCTCTGGGGTCAGCTGCCATGAGCTGCGACTCCACAACTCATTAGAACAGTCTGCTCACCCCAGTGTCCTATATCCGATCGCCTTCAGACTTCTCTGCACCTCCTCACATGTTCCTCAGCACTTGCACAAATACCCTGACACCATCAACACTCTAGTCAAACACCTGCTAATCATGGGATCAGTGGTGTAGCCCTGAATTTGCCACCCGCATGTAAGGGGGAGGGGGAGCTGGCGATTCCTGTCCCTGCTGCCCTGCGTCGGCCGCAGGTAAGAGCGTGGGGGGGGGGCTGACCCCCAAAACTCGTGCCGCCCGGGGTGGACCTTCCACCCAACCCCCTTTGCTATGCCACTGCATGAGATCGAAAAATATCCCAGACACACCTATAGCACCCTTGGACTCTCAATTCACAAAATCACAACATTCACTCTGCATTGCATCCTGTTCAACCAGGCAGATGTCATCTCAGCAAATTTATTCAGTCTTTTAATACTTTCACTTCCTGTGGCAGAGCTCACCACCTCCACACAGGGCCTACGTTCCTGTATCCTCTTTGCCATGGGACTTTGTAACATTTAGCTCATCACTATGACTTTTTCAGGAATTGATCAGATTAATGGGCATCCCTAACCCATTGTCATAACATTTACGCATACCAAACCTTTACATTTTCCTAGGTCTATGATTGAGCCCCTTATCTAGTCCATTTTTCTTTGCATTCTGAGAATTGTAGTCTTGAATTTATAATAACATAAAACGGACTACTAGTCCCAGAATGCAAATGACAGAATCTGGGATGGATGAGGGACTCAAGTCTCAGAAACTTGCCAACTTGAATATATTTGCCTTCAGCAAGACTCATACCACTATTTTTCGAAAAGTAATATTTCGTGTTCATATCATTATAGGCATGGCAAACTTTAGTAGACGTTTTGTATATAATCTATAAAATAAGCCAGTCGTTTCAGGTAGGAGGCTGTTCTGGTTGTGTAAAAAGAAGCAATGCATCGCTGTCCATCAAAAGTAGGTGAATGTCTTCCTTAAGGAAAATATATTGTTCATAAGCTGAATGTAATACGCTTCAGCTGGCATTCTACCCTGGTCCAGACTCTAACGCGCAGTGCATCTATCTGAGGTTTTCCATTATTGTCTGATTAAATGTTTCTGTTGAGAATCAGGGGGATGTGACATGTTTTATAGTAAGTGGGGTGATGTAGAGCTCCTTCTCAATAAAAGCAGCTGCCTCCCACATTAGCAGACTCCCCTAATGGATAACAGCATCAACAGTTTGTACTTTAGTTTTTAGAGATGCCAGGAAATGTTTAATGATCTTGCATTAAAGCTAAACTCGCTCAGGAATGGAAAGTGAAATGGAAGAATTCATGCTAGGATATTTTTATTATTTTTGTAATTTATTTAAGGAATACAGGCTGCTTGACAGGAGTTTGACTAATTCACGATATCATGGATCTAGGTACTGGTTTCTTTCTAACTTGTGGGTTTGAAATTGTTGATTTCTCCTCAAGAAACCAGGAATCCTAGTTAATGCCATATTAGAGAAGCTGGGAAGGAAAGGCAGGCTGCCCTACTATGCCTGTCAGATGAGCTCAACTCTTTCAAAGAGCAGCCCAGCTGCTATCATTTCCAGAGACTCTTTTTGTCACTCATTAGTGTCAAATGTCCCTGGAGGTCGCTAATATTAGACACTGCTGATTATAATCAGAAACATTTCCAATTTTAACATGCTTGCTAACACCTGTAAACGCACCTGTCTCTCTGCCTTCTTATCAACACCTGATCCAGGTAGGGCAAGGTATGTTTCAATTAGCACGTCAGTGATGGCAAGACGTCCCATCTGACTCATGTCAATAAAAGCACCTCTATGGATTTCTGGAATTTAGCCATAACACTTTGCATGTTGGGAATTTAAGAGGCAAGTATGTAACGGAAAAATGTTGTTGGGTAAAACGTCAGGACTTGCAAAAGGTGCTCCTGGTGATAAAGCAACTCTCTGAAAGCACTCACCAGATGCGAAAGAAGTCCAGTGAGGAACGCCTTATCTCAGGCGCGGCCTTTGGCCTTGCGGCTGTGAATGGTTTTCTGCTCCAGATCTCTAAAGTTTCCCTGGTTAATGAGTGAGAAGCTAATCCAGTCTATTTATTTTATTTATATATTTATATAGCGCCTGAATCGACCACCGAAGGGGTATCTCTGCGCTTTAGGCGGGCAGCATGAGTGGAAAGCGGCTTTAATTAGATCAGAGACAAAGACAAGAGAATCAAAGACAGAAGAGGGTGGTCTTGAGCAGCTTCCTGAAATGCAAATAATCTGTGCATTGTCTCAGGAGTAATGGAAGTTCATTCCAGTAACGAGGACCAAGATGTGAGAGGGCCTTTCCTCCCAATTTAGCCTTTCTGACTCGAGGTACCACCAGAAGATGTTTGGAACCTGAGCGCAAAGATCTGGAAGGTAAATACGGAGTAAATTTCTCTGAGAGGTAAGAGGGGCCCAGGTCGAACAGTGCCTTGTGTATTATGCAGCAGACCTTAAATCTTATCCGTTGACGGACAGGAAGCCAGTGAAGTTGTAGAAGCAGAGGGCGGGAGTGAGTCCTGGGGGGGGCATTGAGGACCAATCGCGCTGCAGTATTCTGGACTACCTGTAGTCTGCTGAGCGAGGCCTCATTGGCAGAGATCAATAGCCCATTACAGTAGTCCAAGCGACTTAGTACAAGGGCCTGTGTTATAGTTTTCCGAGTTGAGTCAGGGAGCAAAGGAAAGACTCGACGAAGCAGGCTCATTGTGTGGAAGCAGGAACCCACTGTCTGCGCAGTGTGTTCCTTCATTGTAAGGGCTTGGTCCAATCGAACGCCCAAGTTCTTCACAGTAGATTTGGGGGCAGGATAGACACCCAAATCGGTCGGCCACCACTCTGGTGTCCACAAGGAGGGGGCCTCTCCAAAGAGCAGAATCTCTGTTTTCCCCACATTGCACTGGAGGAAATTACTCTTCATCCAGTGCGAGATGGCTCTCATCCCAGACGAGAAGGCCAATTGTACAGATGGATCAAATTTGTCAAATGGGAAAAGTAGCTGTGTATCGTCCGCATAGGATATGGGAATAAACCCATGTATCCGTAGGAGATTGGCCAAGGGGGCAACATATATGTTGAACAGTGTAGGGCTCAAACAGGAGCCCTGAGGTACTCCCTTGGACAGTTCCATGGGTGCGGAGCGGTACGGGCCTAGATTGACAGTTTGGGAGCGAGCAGATAGAAAGCTTGTCATCCATTGTAAGGCAGAGTCCCTTAATCCAATCTCCTCTAGTCTTCTGAGCAATATCCGATGTGACACTGTGTCGAACGCGGCGGATAGATCCAACAGCACCAGTATCGTGGAGTGTCCCTTGTCTAGGGTCATCCTGATGTTATCTGTGACCGCTAGCAGTGCAGATTCGGGGCTGTATTTGGGTCTGAAGCCGGACTGGGAGGAATCTAAGCACCCAGTGAGTTCGACATGGTTAGAGAGATGGATGTTAGCATGTTTCTCCAGGAGTTTTCTCAGAAACGGAAGAAGAGAGATAGGGCGGAGGTTGGTAAGATCCGTCAAGGGGATTTTTGGGTTCTTACGGATAGGCCTAACCTGTGCCGCTTTCCAGTCTAGTGGAACTTGGCCCTCTCTCAGAGAGAGATTAAGGAGAGATTCGATCGAGGGGGACAGTTGATCAGTGAGAGAGGTGATCACTTTAGCCGGAATAAGGTCTAAAGGGGATCCTGATTTCACCTTAGAAATCAGTGACTTGACCTCTGTCTAGATTTCTACTTGCATCCTGGGATTTGTTGTCCTGTTTTTATATCCTGGGAGAAACAGTTCTACAAATCCCAGACCACAAAGAAAAATCATGACTTTGTGGATGGCACCAAATTAGTATATTCTTTAAAGCAAGGCCGGTTCTAGGATTTGTGGGGCCCCGGGCAAATTAGGAACATGCAAGGCCCCTGTAAGATGTAACATCACAGGAAGTGGCATCAATTGACCATTCATTTTCTGCCATTGTTTAAGCAGCTTTGCAAGAAGCTGCTTACCTAGAATGGCTATAGCTCAAATATACATAATAACTCTAATAAAATAGGTACATATATTTAAATCTCTATTAAGTGGAAATACATTACATTATTCAAACTGGGTTAAAAACCTAGGTCTTTGTTTTGCCAAAACGGATAGGATTACTCCGATGTTCACTAATTGTGTCCAGATTAGTGCATGATTAAAATTCTACAACAGCTTGTCCCAGACCTATACAGTAGCAATTGAAGTGAATCCTCAGCCCTCCCTTCATGCAAGTGAAGTTGAAGATAATGCATTTGTTTTTCAACAGGCATGAGGTGATTCAACACAAAGGGATACGTGTTAGATTAGGTTAGTGGCCTGCATGTACTGCAGCAAGCAACAGAGAGCAGAGATTGCAAAAGGTAAGAGAAGATGGCACAATCTCATACACAGGTGGGGAGGCTAACATATTAGCAGGCAGAAACATCAGAGGCTGGCCCACGCCTGCACAATGAGTGCCTAAACAGAGCAATTAGTCTCAAACCCCATTTTTAAGAGATGCAAAGAGCTGAACTAACTTAAAGGCATGCACAAGAGATGTAAAAAGGGACAACAATGTGTGACCAGGGAAAAATGACTCCCAAAAGCTACACTGGGAGCCAGTGACTAAAGATGCAAATAATATTCTATAGCAACAAAACAAGAGGGACTTACTATAGTTCACTCTGTGCAGTTTACAACTCTAAGGAAAGGAAATTTAGCAACGTGGAATAGGTAGGCTGGGGAGCTGGTGCGTGACTTTAAAAAAAAGCTAGCGTAATTCCAGAGATTAACAGTTTAAAAAATTTGAAGTCATATGTCTCTAATATTTAAGAAGACACTTGCCATATTAGCAGAGGGACCAGAACCATGCCGCTCAACTCATATTTAGCCTTAGAAGTAATTATCAAATGTCCTGCCTCAAGTGAATTCATTGTAATTTGGTTGAAGAAATAATTCAATGCCAGACCCTTCAAGATCATTTCCATCATCACAGCCACTCCAGCCACGTCACTCCAGTCACGTCGCAGGCTACCCAAATAAACACTTTTGCAACAATGCAAGTTGTGCCTCTCCATACCTACTGGCTACCTACTCATATGGGCTCTATGTGCATTGATGTACTTGATGGAATTTTCCCCTTGCAGATCTTTCCAAATTTGTGAGAATTTATGCTACTATGACGTCCTTCCCTTGAAGTGTGGTATCCCACCGGGATCGGCCCTCAGACCCACCCTTTTTAACCACACTATGTAAAACTGCTGAAAAGACAATGTGGATCCTGTCTGCCACTTACACTCTAGTCTCATCCTCCAAGAAATAAAGACCAAGCATTAGGCTTTAATTTCATAGAGATACCCATCTAATGGCTGAATTGCACAGTGATAAACAGGAAAATCTAGGCTCAATCTGGGCATCCCTGCTTGACCACATAATCTTATCCTAGGCAAATGCTTTATTTCACGGAGCCTCTATTTTGTTTATCATACATCAGAGCACTTTCAAATGCAGGCATTCATGGTGTGCACTGAATAGACACCTATTGGGTTTAATGTAACATACTGTTAGAATTGGGGTTCTCTAGTGAGCAGAGGTAGGCACCTTGTCCATGTAGGGACCCTTCCTTCTAGTCAGGATAAGGGAGTTACACACTCTAGATAAACCCTGCTCCTCACCCACTTGGTAGATTGGCACAAGCAGACAGGCTTATTTCAAAGGCAAAGTGTAAAGTAGTTGTACTCAAACACACAATAACACAGTAAAAACACCACAAATGGACACCACACCAGTTTAGAAAAATAAAGTATCTTTATCTAAACCAAACAAGATAAAAATGACACAAATCCACAATATATATATATATATAAAGATGTCACCTTTTAGAATGATTACTTCAAAAATAATGCTTGTAGAAACAAATAGCTCCAATTACTAGTATTACAACGATGTGACAGGCATACATCCAAAGTACGGCGCCAACCATGAGGTGTGCGGGCCAGCCACAGAGTCAGATGGACCCCCAAGTAACAGTACCTTGGAAAACGAAGTCAAAAGATGGTCACAGCGTCATAGAGGTGAAGCGTGGATGGGCCAAGGTGAGACCAGCTCCTTACTGCCACAGAGGAGGCGAGGCGTTGAGTAAGCGAGGAGGTGAGGCTTCGAGTCTGGACTGCTGGGGAGGTGAGGCGGCATCAGCAGTGAGGCGTCGGTTCTCTTCAGCAGTGCAGTGTCGATGAGTTCGGGAAGTCACCCATGTCGGTTTATCTGCTCCACGATGACGTGATGCCGGCGCTGACGGCAACAGGCGTCCTTGTGAGTGCTGGCATCAGGGAGGTCGATAACTTGCAGGCATCAGAGGGTGTTGGCGGGCGTCGGAGCTGTGGTGCAGATGGGGCGGTGCGCCGTGCACTTCACGAGCGGTGCCCCCGACCTCGGTGCAGATTGCAGTGTCACTGGCGGCATTGCTGACAGCATTGGTGTTGTTTTGCTTGGGTTGCAGCACCAACCACACAATTCCAAGGGCCAAGGAACTGGGATTGGCACCCTTTGGCAATCAGGAGTCCAGCAGAGGAGTCCAAATGCTGTTGAGCAAGTTGCAGGTGAAGTCTTTGTGTCCCTGAGACTTCAGAACAGGAGCAAGCTCTTCTTCTAGACCTTGGAGAATCTTCTTAAGCAGGATACCACAGCAAGGTAAAAGTCCAGTCCTTTCCACTGCCCACAGAGAGAAGCAGCAACTGCAGGTCAACCCAGCAAAGCAACACACAGCAAAGGGGCAGTACTCCTCCTGACAGCTTTTCAGCTCTTCTTCTTGGCAGGGTCCTCTTAGTCCAGAAGTAATCTAAAGTTCTGGGGTTTAGGTCTACTACCTATGTATCCAAGTTATCTTTGTAGTTTTTGTTTCCAGAGTCTCTGAGCTCAGTAAAAACCAGTTCTGTCTTCACAGGTCCAGCTTCACTACCGGAGGTGGAGACAGCATTATGCAGAGCAGACACAGCCTATTCTACCCTATGCTAGTGAAAACTCCTCCCACCACTCTAAATGCAAAAAGATCTATTCAGCCTGGCTATTAGTCACCCAGGAAAAGCAGGACATACCCCAACCCCCTTTGTGACTGTCTAGACTGAATGCACATCCCCAGCTCCTGTCACTCAAAACTAGACGGTGAATACACAAACAGGCAGAGGCACACAGAATGGTAAAGCAAGAAAATGCCCACTTTCTAAAAGTTTATTTATAGAAACATGGTTAAAAAAATGGCCAAAAGAATGGTCCAAGAAAGGCGCAGAGCTTTGCGCCCGAATGGGGAATAGTGTAGTTAAATAAGGGAAGGCAATCAATGCTGGAGGGAGCGAAGAAGAGTGTGACCAGGGACACGTTATGATCAGGATAACAATAGTTATTTATTTGCAATAATATGCTGAGAATACTCGTTCAGGTGCTCACATAAACAAAAGTGACAACAAGTGTGAGGTGCTCAGTGAGAGTGACTTTAAAATATGTACATCGCATTGACAACACACTAGAGAACTCCTTATGAAAGAATTTATATAAAGTGTATGGAGGTCTGGTTGTTGGGGGTCAACGACGTTTCGATCTCAGTTAGTTAGAGATCATCTTCAGGACATAGCATATGTGAGCAATCCAAATGTCGAAGATGTCGTCAGTGAGGGAATTCCGGTTTATTCATGGTGCCAGTATATGGAACAAGGTCGCCCAATAATTTGCTTAGGAATAGGTTGTATTTAGTCTTAAGAGTATGGGAGCAACACAGCTGTGTTGATCAGCGGAGGAAAATCAGTTAATTAGTTCCTTCCGGGTGAGGCAAAACTTAGTCGGTGACCGCCGAAGTCAGTCTACGAGGGGAGGAGTGGGCAAGGATCCTCGATTCCGAGTGAGGCACGATAATTGAAGGCCATTGTTTCTATAAACATTATTCCACCCCAGGTTCTATTTATCGGGGTACCCTTGTTTTCCTTTATATACATTTTCTAAAAGTGGCATTATCTAACACACAATTTAAAAACCACCTTTAATAAAAGGTGTGTTATTAAATTCTGAGCTCAGAGAGCCCAACCTCCAAATCTTGAGCTGTTCCCAAATGAAGGTTACACTTGTAAAATGTTACAGGGCAGCTCCAATGATAGCATATGGGAGAGCTAGTCCTTGCAATAGTGTAAAACAAAATGCACAGTATTTCACTATCAGGACATGTAACACACACCAGCACATGTTCTACCTTTCACATACACTGCACGCTGCCCAGGGGGGCACCTTGGGTGACTTACATGTAAGAAAAGGGAAGGTTAGGGCCTGGCAAGTGGGTGCACTTGCCAGGTCGGCATGGCAGTTAAGAACTGTGCATGCAGACAATGCAGTGGCAGGTCTGAGACACATTTTAAAGGCTAGGTGTGTGGGTGGCACAATCAGTGCTGCAGGCCCACTAGTAGCATTTGATTTACAGGCTCTGGGCACACACAGTGCACTTTACTAGGGACTTACCAGAAAATCAAATATGCCAATCATGTATAACCAATCATAATCACAATTTACACACAGAGCATATGCACTTTAGCACTGATCAGCAGTGGTAAAGTGCCCAGGGTCCTATAGCCAACAAACACAGGGTCAGAAAAATAGCAGACAAAAGGCAAAACTTTTGGGGATAAACCTGTCAAAAGGGCCAGGTCCAACACATACTATAAATTCGCTCCATGTATAATAAGAATCTAGCCTACATACCGGGTACACATGAACCATGACGAGACACTTAGTTCACTAATACCATTATCATTAGTGCGGGGGAAGGAATGTTTCTCAGTTCATGTTTAAAAACTACCGCTTTTAATAAATATATCTCAATGCAGTGATATAATCTGATGTACTAAGGTGAAACGCTTCGATATGTTAAAGAAATATGTATTTTTTAATTTGATGATACCATACCATATTCTAAAATGATGTTTGTTGCATGATTTACAAGCTTTGCTTGGGCACGGGCTCTTTGACTTGGCTAGGCTCTGGCTTGGCTCTCCCAGCTCTAATTTGTTGGCTTGCCCACCTCTACCTGCTTTACCTCTTGCTTCATCTCTCTCCAAAGGAGTATATTCATTAAAATGTCCTGCAACTCAGAGAAGTACCCAAAAATGGGGTGCTGCTTTTCTTGAGAGCGAGAGAAAAGGACTGTGGCATATCTACTGAGATATGGTGTTGTCTAACTTACACCCCAGCGCTGGTGTACAATAACTCTGTCACTGGCATGCACAAACCTTAGCACCTTAGTGCAAGTGTTTGCGTCAACTCTAGCACAGGTTTTGCAAGAGAAGTATACCCTTCCAGCACAAAATACTATGCTTAGACTAAGTTTTATTCTTTTCCTACTTTGTATGTGTGCTGTACAGTGGAAAAGTCGGAAAAGATTGGAGAAATAAAAGCATTTCTCCTCAATAATGCCACTGTCAAAGAGTGTTATTTTTTTATGCAAAAGCCTGTCTACTTGATAGAGTTTTGCAACAAAAATCATGGGTGGTTGCAAGAGAACGCCATGTTCCACCCATGGAACACTACTTTAATGCAATAGGTGCTGCTGTGCATTACTTTCAGGTGACTTTCTAGTGCAAAACCTGTTTTGTACATTTCAAATCAAAATGTTGCACCACTATGTGTTACTTCTGTGATGCAAACTCAGCGTAAATTTATCCCGAGAATCTTCCCTTCTCTCACTTATTCTGCCCATCACATACACTGCTCCTCTTCCCCTCTCTGCTTCCTTGAGCCTCTTGCTCTTGTTTGTCATTCAGGCCCCATTGCGCTCATCTTTCACTTCTCTGCTGTACTTTTCCTGTCATCTCTCCCCCACTTCTTATCTTAGTTCTTTCTTTTGTCTTACCCCCTTTATATTCACTGCACCTCCACTCTCTGTGCTTCATTCACCCTTTTACTTCATCCTAGCTGAACAGTGTTCATTGTGATGCAATGTGATTCTGTGTTTTAGTGAGAGCCCTGGAGGATACCCTGCTTTTCATTCAGGCAGTGGCAGGGCTCTCTTCACACCTAAGGGCACTCCAAGTACCCATCTAATCGCTGTTCTCCTGCATATGCAGCAATTAGATTACTGTAGCCCTTTCAGCCCATTGGTGCGAGGGCCAGGGGAGGGGGACCCTTCCCCTAAACCTCACAGTACTGCACCACCATCGCAACCAAGTCTTTTAAAAGGCACTGTTGTGAGGCCCAACTTGCATGTGAGCAGGTGCAGGGCCCTGGGCAGCTGCCCACACTGCCCATGCCTAGCGCCGGATCTGCTTTAAAGACCCTTTTCCTCCTCCAACTGCATTGTAAAATGATGCATGGACAAATAAGTTTGTTTATGTGCTTGTGGCCAGGCTCATATAGAAATGAAGAATCATCTACTTTGCATTGATCATTTGCTAAAGTTACACATGTGGACGGGCATAACAGAAGGTAGTGCATAGTGATATATGGCTTTGGGCCTGATTTAGATCTCGGCGAACGGGTCACTCCATCACAACAGTGAAGGATATCCCGTCCGCCGACATATAAATCCCATTGTATCCTATGCCACTTATATTTTAGCAGATGGGATATCCATCACCGTTGTGACGGAGTAACTCGAGCCCCGAGATCCAAATCAAGCCCTTAATCTGTAATGCCAATATGGCACGCTATTGTCAGAAACATGTGCCGATATCGTTACATGCCAGTCCCACCTTTCTCATAAGGCCTAGCAGTGCTATAATTAGTGTCCCATACCGTGATTCTGGTCTCTATATTTAACCCGAGGGTCTAACAAAAACAAACAAGCCTTTTTCTAAAGGCAGGATGACTACTGGAGGATGAAATATCTCATTGAATATTAGGCTGGGAGTACTTTTGTGTGTTGAGCACTGTAAAACATGTCTGCAGGACAGCCCTTGCAGTCTGTGTGTGAAGGTTTCAATGCCATTTTGACCTGGCAAAATAAATCATTAGCTTAATAAATCATCAGAATGATGCAAGACGTTTTTGTGCTTTTGCACTTTCAGTTATGAAGTCCTTGCCTCTGGATCTTTATTTTTTCATGTTTTCTGCTTTATGTTAGAGCTTCACCTTTTAGGCCCCGCCCACATGTTATTGTTCATTTGGGCAGAGTAGCAAATACAGAGGCTTACGTTTTGGCCCCACCCCTGCGTGATATCTGCACACATGCAAGGGGGCAGAGCTAGGAAACTACTGGACCTGAGAAGATTCAGAAGAAGTACTGCTCTGCTGTCTGAAGAAGGAAGACTGGACATGCTTGCCTTGAGCCCAGTACCCCAGAAGTAACTCCACAGGCCAGTTGGCTGGCCTCCTGTTTGAGATACAGGGACACAACAAGCTTCCAAAGCCCTTTCCTGCTTTCCAGCTGACCAGACCCAACTGGACGTGACTTGATTCCCTCTCCTTGCCTCTGTTGGAGTGAGACCTGACCCCACGTGCTGCCCTCAAGGTCCTAGACCTTTGATTGGAGTCAAGGTGTACTTCCCCCTTAGTAACTGAAGTTTACACTGGATTTGACGGAGAGTGACGCTGAGCCCCACAGAGCTGTGCAGCTCCCCACTAGAAGACCTGTTACACAGTCCTTGCATCAAAGCCAGAAGGTAAAACTTCCAGGGGGCTAACCTGGCCTGTATCCTGCCTGTGCTCCATCGTGGTTGGCCAGAACTTGTGACTTTGCCCTGGTACTGCATGACCAGAAGCCACAGTTGACCCTTCGCGACTTTTGGTTCCATTTTTAACCAGAATTGTTTTTTCTTAAATAATCTTTATTCATTTTCAATTCTAAAACAATCACCCCCACCCCCATGCCTCCCACCCACCGCCACTGACGGGAAAATACTTCAATTCATTAAGCATAATTAATCAAATACATTACATTACATCATTTCATAATTATATAAATACATACCCCAAAAAAGTGTCATTACAATACAACTCAGCTGAAACAAATCCAGTGTGATTCCATCTGAGTCCTAAAGTGACATGTGCAAACTTCCTCCCTTCTATATTGAAGCGATGCTACACCCAGAAACAGCAAGGGAAGATGATAACATAAAATCTATCTTACTCGTCCCTGATCTTGAATCCACTCCAACAGGGGATCCCATATTCTCATATCTTTACGGCGTGAGCGGCTCCCTTCCCGCTTATATATGACTATTTCCAAAATATACGTTGCTAAAAGCCTGGCCAGCCATTGCTGAAAAACTGGGGACCTAGAGTCCAGCCAGGCTGAGGCAATACACAGCCTTAAAACCCCCATTGAGATAAAAATCAATTCATGCCCCTTCCCCAACAGGTCTAACTCCGATATCCCTAACAAAATTACATCATTAGATAATATTACTTCTATTTTTAAAACCTCAGATAAAAAATTTGATATAATCTTAATTAGGTTTTGCAAAACATTACACAACGTAAAAATATGAATAATATCTGCATTATAGATAGCACAGTGTGGGCAGAGCGTTCCCTTTCCAGCCCCCCCATTTAGCTATCTTGTCAGGTGTATAGTATAAAAAGAAGCAGGTCTTATAAAACTGTGCTTGTAACCTGGCTGACATTAAAATAGATTGAGACAGCTCATATGCGTACATAAATGTACTATCAGAAACCCCCACTTTCATCTGCCATTTTTGAGAGCATTTCTCCTAATCATCAGGCATGGCTAAATTCAGACGACCTTAGATCTCCCTAATAGAATGTACTTTATCTTTTATTATTCTCTCTATGGTTTCCACTCTCTCAAACTTAGCCCGTCCACCTCCTTTCCGTAGAAAAAGCCTAATTTGAAGAAACTTTAAAAAGTCCCTCCAATCAAAATTATATTCCTTTTTCATCTCATCAAAGGAGCGGAACCCTGAGGGGGTGAAAAAGCAGCCAATGTGGTCAATTCCCATCTTCATCCATTTCTTCATATAGTAATCTCTGAAGATCTCAGGTAGATTGTGATTATTAAATATGGGTGTATAAAAAGATAATCTACCAATTCCTAAACTTCTACGTACAGCACTCCACAGCTTAAAAACACTAAAAAGAGTTTTAAAGCAGACTTTTTTTATAATAGCTGCCATGTAATTGTTGCCACAAACATCCTCCAGCCTTTCTCCCCAACATGAGTTCGAATGGAGATGTAACCTTGTCTGTTTGTATACTATCACAATTCGCCCTCAACAACATGTGGCTATAAATCAGTGTGGAAGCCCAATAATATAATTTCAAGTTTGGGAGAGCCAATCCCCCTCTCTCTCTCGATAGAGAGAGAAACTTAAGGGCTCGTCGAGGTCGAGAATAAGCCCAAATAAATCGGGAAAATATATTTTGCATAATTTTGAACCATTGGGGAGTAAATTCCAGGCATAAAGCCCTGAAAAGGTTTAAAATTTTCGGAAAAAGAGCATCTTTATCACATTACACCTACCGCCTATGGATAGATGTAAATTGTTTAACCTTGCTAGATCTTTCTTTGTTTTTTTCCATGAGGGGCAACATGTTGTCACTAACCACACTATCTAGTTTTGTAGACAAACTAATACCAAGATATATGGCTTTTTCAACTACTCAGCTGTCAGTCATCTTAACCTGATCATCAAGAACTGTCTGTGTTTTATCTCTATTCAGACCGTAACTGGAAATAGGCCCAAAGAGTTTAGCCTCCTCCTCAATTGCCACTATTGCGGAACTTGGATGAGGTGTTACAAGACAAATGTCGTCCACATAGGCCAATGTCTTAGTTGCCCAATTTTGCGACTATATTGCCGGAATTTGATTATTACTTTCTAACCTTCGGATAAATGGATCAATAAAAACGACAAATAAAAGAGGAGAACAAGGACATCCCTGCCTGGTTCCACGAGAGATTAAAAAGTTTTCGGAGAGAGTACCATTCACCATCACCGCCGCCGTAGGTTCGACATATAGGGTTTTAACTGCCAGAATTTTTTTAATGTAATAAGTCTGGTTCTACTGATTGGATTTCTGTTATTTAACTTAATTAGCATTGGAAGAAGCAAGAAGCAGGAGCACGCAAGGAGACTTTTTAGTCCCGGTATCAGCGTTGCGATTGAGGCTTCTAAAAGGTCCTCCTGTCAAAAATTGACGATTTCATCATTGTCAGAAATTCGGCATTTATAAACTTTCGAGCCATTGCTCCAGTGGCCTTACCCAAATGGGCGCATAATCTGGGTTCTAAGGATGGTTTTACCTGCACCTAAGACTTTAGTAGATCTGTGAAGTGTTTGGAAGTATAAGCCTAAACCCTGAATAATCTCGGATTGGTGCTAGAGAACAACCTCTATTATTATTGTTGCGGGACCGTGTGGTTAACGTGGAGGATTATAATTAGAAAAGAAGGAATACAACATTTTCCTCTTCCAATTCCTTGTTTTTTCATTAGTTTAGACACCAAAACTAACTGCTAGCCTGAAGAAGGTGGTGTATTCTGTCAAACCACCGAAACGCGTCGCTTTGTTTTTGGAATCGCATCCAAGCATCACTGGTTTTGCACAATAGGGAACTTAATGGATATTTAGACCTGTGTGTATGTAATGTGCAATTACAAATGAAATATTGACAACCTTTATGCTTTGGTTTGCTTAATAGAGTCACCGCACTCGATTGTTATCGTTATTTTAATTTTTGTTGCATTCTCCCATGTATTTTTAACAACATTGTTTTTTATATGTGTTTTTTAATAAGGAAAAGAATTGATAATAATATATATACATATATTTTTTAACTATATTAAATGGATTCTATCAATAAAGATATTTTGTA
Organism: Calotriton arnoldi; assembly: GCA_963921515.1. NCBI lineage: Eukaryota > Metazoa > Chordata > Amphibia > Caudata > Salamandridae > Calotriton > Calotriton arnoldi. The sequence continues at coordinate 69,625 of CAWUFW010002735.1, read as the reverse complement.
TTACATTTTCTAGGTGTTCAACTCCATTGTTGGTGATCAGAGTGCTTGTGATATTGGTGTGACATACAGTGTGTGTTTGAGAAATCCAAAGGGATTCTGTGTTTGAATATTGTTAACTTAATTAAAAGACACCCTGTTCTTCTAAATTGGCACAGACTTGTTCTTGTGTCTTATTTTCATTATATTTCTGTTAGAGTACTGTAAAAATACTTTACACATTGTCTCAAAGTTAAGCCTGACTGCTTTTATGCCACGTTGCCAGAGGGTTAAGCACAGGTTTATTTTGTGACTTTTGTGGTTCATCCAGACAGGGACTATGATTACTATTTGAGGTGGGTTCTCACCTCCCTCTCAACTATTAACCCAGTTTCTTACACCAACCTACAGTAACTCATGGGTATGTAGTCCTGAATGTTTAAAGAGAAATTATATTCAGCATCTCTATTTTCTTTTCAAATATGCAATTTTTTTGATTTTACATCTATGCCGATGACATGGATACAAGTTTTGGCCAACCAGCAGTACTCTGAAAAGCCCTTTCATCGCTGTGGAGTTCACCTGTAATACACAGAAAATAATGCAAGGCCAAATGGGCCTTCAATTTGTATTAGTTGTAATTCCCGAATCTGGTGATGTCAGCAGAATCTACATGAACTGAGAACTCTGGGTAGGGCAGTAGTTTTCTATGTGGTATGAGCAAGTACGTTAAGCATTTCTGGGGGAGGGAGTGACGTCGACAGGTGAGTTCTGGCAGAGTTGTCCCAAGAAAAAGGACTGGAATTTGGAAAATACCTGTGGAAATTGGTGCAGTAACACCCATTCCCATTTCATAAAGTTCAAGTTAATTTCGGATGCAGAATGACTGCATTGGAATTCCTAATGCATTACCAATGAGGGCCTTTGAGTTGTATTTTCCTGAGAGATATCAATAAAGACCACAGTAACCCTCTTTTGAGTAGACTGTATTTGTTTCATGCACATCCAATGATATCTATTAAGATTTTAACACATGCCCAACTTAATGGGCCTCATACCGAGTCCCTCAGACCCACACCTAGTAAGTCTGCAACCTCGGAGTTAATTTTACTAGCATTCCTATTACCTCCTCAGTACAGAGTAAGCTGCTATTCTGAGTAGAACCCTGGGGTTCTAGTAAAAAACAGGGAATTACCAGGTCCAAGCCTGGCTCTTTAGGTAATTCCCCATTCCCTCTTGCAGTTTCTTCCAGATTTTTCTTCTGTTTTAAACAGTGGATAGAAGCAGCGGCTGCCAGCTATGGAGGGAGAGGAGGTGGGCAAATGGGGGCAAAAATATAATTCATTTCCGACATGCATGACATTTTCATTCTAAAGTTAAAATGTTTAAAACGGTAATGTAATGCATGTCAGCGATTTAGGACATAAAAAACATAAAATACATTTAAAAAAATGAAATAAAGCACACCTACCTTGCTGCACGTCCTCACTATGTCATGGTGTCCTTCTCTCCTCAGGCCCAGCAACTCCCCTAACCAATCCTGGTGCTGCTCTCATGCTGTTAACCAGCATGAGAGCAGTGCCAGGACTGGATGGAGCAGGCTCTCTCAGTGCTCCAAAGAGCACTGGAGGCCTTTGCTGGGTTGAGAGATTTAAAGTGCACATGTCTGGCTGGCTGTCGCAAGAAGGCCGGCCAAAGAGACATGTGCACTTTAAAGTGCCCAGCCCATCACTCCTCTCTGCTGCTGCCTGTCAGCAGCGGCCCCGCCCCCGTCCTGAGACTCGGCTCGGGATGGGGGTTTGCAGAGTCAATGAAAAATAAAACGGTAATAATGTCTATTACCATTTTATTTTTCATCCGGGAGCATTTTAACTAGTGGTGCGACTCTCCTCCGCCTTAACAGAGGAGCCGCCCCTGGTGGATAGTTGCGGGGGAAACAAGACAGTTCCTCTACGCTTCCGCGGAACTCAAATTTTTTATGGACCAGGTAATCCCAGTTATCGGGCCCATTAGGATTAAACGTTCCATTCATAATGAGGGGTTTTCTGTAGAACAGCTTCACTGTTCTTGGAATAAAGCCCCCAAAGAAAACCCCCTGCGTTTAGAGAAAATATTGATGATGGAGATATCAGAATAAAAAGAGTAATGGTGTTTCTTTGCATTGAAACATATATCTATGGAACGCCATACCTTATTACATACATAAAGTTGACTTTCTCGGGCACCCAGTATAAAAATATAGGGCCTGATTACGATGATGGTGGGACCGCCACTGACAGCCCATCGGTGGCAGTCCACCGCCATCATAATGAAGATTCCCGCCCACCACATTAGGATGGCGGGCGAATGGGTGGCGGTCGGATCTGATGGGCTCAAAGAGCCCATCAAACCGTCAGAGGGAACTTCAATCCCTACAATGGTGGTGGTGCCTGCCAGGCACCGCATAGGGATTATGATGTTCCTCAACGCCGGCCGTTTCATGGCGGTTTACCCACAATGAAAAGGCTAACAGAAAGGGATATTGGGGGCCCATAGCGGGCCCTCTTTCTCCCCTGGCCCTCAGATTTGGGTTTTGGCTAGCACCTACGGTGCCCCCTACATCCCTGAACCATGTGGCAGGCACCGCATGGTGCCTGCCACGTAGTGCAGGGATATGTGTAATGTCTCTTTTTAGTACTGCAGCGTGTGCTGCAGCCTGCAGCACCCGCCGCAATAAAAAATATAGACATTGCGACCGCTGTGGTGGCGGTCGCATCCTAATTGCTATAATGGGACCACCAACAGCCAGTCGGGCGGTCCCATTTACGAAAGGATGGCGGTCGGATGAAAGTCTGATTGCCATTATAATGAGGCCCATAGTCCTCACCTGAATCTGTTGCTTATCTGTACAATGGATAGTGCACAGAAGCCCTCTCTGGTATTGTTGATGCTGTATAGGAAAGTGGATAACTAGTTGGCTGGAGGGCCCCAATTAGTTCCAAGAAAAATAATTAAGAAAACGAATTGAAAAAATATTTTTGGTTAATTCAGAAAGATAAAAATTGTGGAAACTGACTGCGTTTGTGTGTGGAAAGTTTAACATTCAATTTGCACATATGAAAGAAAAAAAATCAATGTAGAAAATGCTGGAAACTTCGAATTGGAAAAAATGAAGCTGTTTCCATGTTTACCAGATTCCCCAGACAGTGTATTTTGTCACCTGGTGAATGCTTTGGCCTTTGACTTGTACATAAAGATGTGTCATGATAGATACCGTGGTGTTTTGAATGATAATGAAGAGGCTCTTGCCTGTTGGCAGACCTGTTGAGTCTTTAACTGCCCCCTTGGGATGTCCAATGTGTTGTAGGTCTGGTATTTCTGACAGCTTGTCTCGAGACATCAACACCATAGGCGCTGATGCACATCCCTGAAACAGAAATCCGCTGAATTCTACCGTCACAACAATATGTGGCTCGGTGTGCAATGTGTTCGGAATTTAAATGGTCACCTTAAAAGGGATTCAATTTGCGTTTTATCAGTGTATGATTTTAATCTATTTTAATAGCTATGCTTAGGAAGTCAGTATGCAAAGAACACAAACGTTAACATCTTCTAATATATGTTTGAATGAAGGGGGCAGTTATGGTAATGAACTATACTCACCATCATTCGCTTTAAAACAGTTTCACTCCCACACCCCACCAATATGAGGCCTCTATTACCAGATGTGAAATAATCATCTGCAATTCAGGTCATGTAGATAGTTTATTCCTATGACCATTAGGTAGGGCAAGGTTAGAAGGCTCCAGTTCATATTTCACCTATTAAGCCTCAAAATGTGATTTGGGGGGTAGAATAATAAATGTGTGCTCTTGATTGAGTGGTGGGTGGATGGGATTTGTATTCAGGGCGGTTTTGTTGAGTTCTGATATGCCGTGCTCATGATGTGTTGTGTTTTTGCATTGCCGTTGTAGCGTTGTGATGTATTGATGTGTTTTTGCTGGTATTGATGTGTTTTTTGTTGAGTTATATTACTGTTTTTGTGATTGTTTGCTGTGCCAGTAATGTGTTTTGGTATTGTTGTGTTGGCATTTTGTGTCTTTGTTTTATTTCTGTGTTGGAATTTAGTTGACTTCTGCTGTGTAGTGCTTTGAAAGTCGTGTCGTAATTATGTTGGCGTTGGTTCTCTCCTTTGTTGTTGCTTTGTTGGTAAGTTATTTGTGTGTTGCAATTATGCTTTTGTAATGTTGTGGTGGTATTCTGTGGATGTGAGTCGGTGAGTGATGTTATTAAATTATGAAAAATGACCGAAGTACACAATAGGAAAAATGGCTATTGCAATATTTTTGCGTGTGTGCGTGAGCTTGCATGCTTGAGTACGTGTGTGATGTTGTTACTCACATTTCAAAAATGATCTATGCCATGGAAAATAGGGAGGTCATATAGCACAGTGTGACTATGAATGGTTTAATTTAAAAATATTTGGGGCCATATGTACAAGGACTGGCGAAAACTACTGCTAACCCTAGTTAGCGGCAGTTTTCTTACCGCTGTGTACCGCTGAAAACTATCGCCTTGTTAGCGACGTATGTACAAGATGTCGCTACATGGCGATAGCTTTAGGGATCAGCGGTGAAAACTGCCGCTAACATTAGCATGATGGCGATAGGAATTCCGGCGTTAGCGGGCGAAAACCAATGAAAGGCCCATTAGCGGCAAAAAAACGCACGTTAGTCAGCCCAATGTGAGTTTTTTTGCCTCCATTGGGAAAAATAGCCTATTAGTCGACCTCCAATAGAAAATAGGCCAAAAAAACAATGAAATGCAGAATGGAGCAGCCATGGGCCAAGTGCAGCACACATCAACAACCCCCTCAAGCCACCCAACATCCAGGATGAGAGCCTGGATGCCTCGCAGGACCTGCGCCTGGAGCCTGGATGCCTCGCAGGACCTGTGCCTGGAGCCTGGATGCCTCGTAGAACCTGCGCCTGGAGCCTGGAGCCTGGATGCCTTGCTCGACCTGCATCTGGAGCCAGGATGCCTCGCTGGACCTGCGTCTGGAGCCTGGATGCCTCACTGGACCTGCGTCTGGAGCCTGGATGCCTCGCTGGACCTGCGTCTGGAGCCTGGAGTGGGATGCGGAGGTGCTGTGGAGTCGATGAGCCTCAATGTCTACGCGCGGCGATTGCCCGTGCCTGGTGGGGAAGTCTGGCAGGTCGCATGGAGACACGTTGCTGACCTGTGTGAGAAGACCACCTTGAGCCCCTTGGAGCTGTAAATGGTAGGGGCGCCCCTGCGCACCAATGTAGGGAGGTCTGCATCGCATACTATGATCCACCACTACACCGGGGTGCATGTAGGGGATTACCAACGGTGGACGGCGCCTCTCTGCATCACAGGCCGGATGATGTTGCGCTGGCCGGATGCTGTGGAGGGTGAGGCCCCTGAGCTGCGCCAAACTTGTGTGGCGGGAGCGCTGCATATTCACGAATAAGAGGGCCCTGTTGCATCACCTGCATCGGGAGGTTCCCCAGCGGACTTGGCGACGACTGCTGTACCCAGGCTTGTGAAATCCTGCCTGGCTGAGGCTCCTGCTGGCTGAGTCACAGATTTGGAGAGAGTGCAGCGGATTGCGCCACAATGTCAATGTCTAGGTAAGGAGAAGGTGAGACGCGTAGCAGATGGGGTCCGGGGGTCAAATCGCCCAGGCCTAGCACCTGTAGATGACGCACCCCCAGTACCGGCTCATCCGGTATGGTGGAGGAGCGTCGCCCCACTGCTTTCAAGCAGTGCAAGAAGAGGAAAAATCATCACACGATGATAACTTACTGATGTAATCGTGCCATGTTTCCTTTGCGGGCGGTAGGGCAGCTCCACTCATGAAGCAGGGCAGGGGCGGAGTGGCATGCCCAACCAAGTGCGCAGTGACTGTTTGGTCGGCCCGCTCAGTCATGCGCACTGTCCTGTTCGCAGTGCAGGCTGCATTACAGCCTGCATGGAGAACATGCCCACCCCTCCAGCCCCTGGCCGAACGCCTTGTCCCGGCGCCAATGACCAATCCCAACGCCGCATTGCAGCGTTGTGATTGGCTTAGGGAGGGAGCCTGACTGCCTACTTCCTGTTCCTGGAAGCAGACTCAGGAGAGCAGGAGCAATGAAGACACAGGACCTGGCCTCGAGGTAAGATTTCTCTCATTTAAATATTTACAACACCAGTCACACCCACACCCACACACCCACGCCCCATCCAGTGTTCTTTCCGGCGTTTTCCACCTCCTAGCTGTCCAGTCCCCCCCGCAGCACTTCTCAATGGCGGCCGCTGTGCGGCCATGCTCAGCGGGCGTACCACTGGTGTGCCAAAGGTATATATGAACTTACGACGCATACCATTACATCGCATTCCATTACAATGCATACTAATACTAGGTATATTGCAACAGTAGGGAAGGTGTTAGATAGCGGAGATGTAAAAATTACTATTCCCACTTCAGTGAGTGCAACCCTAAAACTAACCCTTGCACCCCAAAGCAAACACTGGACCCTAAAATACATCTTTGAGCCCCCAAAACACTCCCTAAAAATCATATTTGACCCAAATGCACACCCCAATTTTCATAATTGACCCCAAAACACCCCCCAAATTTCATATTTTACCCCATAATACACCCGAAATTTCATCTCCGACACACGAAACCCATACCCACCCTAAAACTTAAAAATACCCCATTACTGACCTCACAATGCGCTGTAATGGAATGCGATGTGAAAGGCACCTGCGTTGTTGGAGTAGCATTGTAAAGGCATTACGATGTAATGCCTGCATTGTAATGGACGTCTCCCGTGCCAAAGGCAAGCCATAGGCAAGCCCGTCTGCGTCCGTCTGCCCCTGGGCCACGCTCAGCACCAAGGACCCTTCCTCTCGGACACTCCACCGCTACGACGCCAGCACCCTCCTCGCCATCAACCCTGGACGCCACATCGCCTGCCAGGACCAACCTCTGCTTTGGACCGGACATCGCCATTGCCATCACTGACGGCTACTGAATCACCCGCAAGGACCACCCCGACCGTCCAGGCGGAGGCATTGCCATCACCTACAGAAGCACACTCCGACTGACCACACACTCTAATGACCCAACGGTGACCATGGAACACCTCAACTTCCGGATCCGGACCAACCCCGAGCCCATCCTTTGCGGCACCCTCATCTGCAGGCCCCCGTGCCATTGTAGACCTCATTGCACCCCAGGCTCTCCCATCCACCGACGACATCCTTCTCAGTGAACTCAAATTGCACCTGGACAACCCCAGTGACCAGAACACCACCACCTCCTGGGGAAGCTCCCCAACATCAGGCTCAAGCAGCTAGTCACCACAGCAAGCCACATAGCAGGACACATGGTCGAGCACGTCTCCTCCGCCAGCGTGAACTTCAACTACAGCCACACCACCAGACTCTCCTGGACCGACCATCATTGTATAATCACGTCTTCACCATGCCCAACGTACACCACCGCCATCATCGCCCCCGCGCAGCAGGATCAAGGCCACCGAAGAACATCTCCTCAACTCCCTCAGCACCACCACTCCACCAACGCTTACAGACGTTGACACCACAGCCACCGATGGATCTCCAACTGCCCCGACACCCGGGCACCCCTCAAGAACGGCACTGCGTCAGTACCTTACGCCTGCCTAATGGCAGGCGTAAGGGTGACGCAGTGCCACAGGGATAGGCTGGCCCCATGCATTGCTGGAGTTGCGTCATGCTTGTGACACAATAACAGCAATGCGTGACTTTAGCGCTGACAGATACGTCAGGATTCCAGACGTATCTGTCATTACTTGCGACATGGAGCGCTGTCCAGTGAATCCAGCGCACCCATGGTGTCGCAAGAAGGGCGTAGTGAAAAGTGTTGCAAAGCTGTCTTGTCGCAGCGCTGCAACACTTTTCATGAGTGAGGCCCAGGAATGCGCACTATCTTATTGATGGTGCGCATTCCTGCCATGTAGTTTTGTCGCAGGGCAGCACAGCGACATTGCTTGCAGCGCGGTCCAGCACCAAAACCTGCTGAAATGAGGCCCCAAGTGTTATATCCATTTTTAGGACCAGCTATTTTCTGGTCTTAAAAACTGCCTCTAACTGTAGTTAGAGGCAGTTTTTTGGTCTTCCACACTTCAAGAATTCCCTTGTAAATATCGCTAAGTGGGGTTAGCGGCCTTTTTGCACGGGAAGGCCTCCCTTGCATGTCATTATCGCTAACAGAAGTGGCGATCTTTAAAATGGGCGTTTTCGCCGGAAAACTGCTGCTAACAGAGGTTAGCGACAGCTTGTACATACTGCGATAAAAATATTGCTGCAAAACCGTCAGAAAAGTGCTGCTAAAGCGGCGTTAACTCCTTGTACATATGCCCCTTGGTTTCTTAAAAACTAACATTTATTTTGCATTGCAGTTAGAGTGTACCAGGTGTGCCAAAACCTTATCAATAGCTGTCAAAAAACATAATTGAATTGGAGAGGGTGAACAAGAAGGCAAATAGGGGTCCTGTCCAATGTTTGATCCTTTATCAGAGCCCTTATAGGAAGTATGCGATATTATTTGGGCATATTGTCTATGTGAATCAACAGCGGGAGGGTGTGAACGGCATTGAAATTGACCTGCAAATATCCACACCTTTATAGACATCACGGTGACCCATTAATATACATCAGTAAATTGGAGCTGCGCACTTCCACCAGAAATTACTGCTAATGCACCAAACCTATTGAGCCACCTTTTAAGACAGTCATGTTTGGAGGATGCCTGTATTGAGTTCAACTCAAACAAATCAAGAGCCTTTTTCGTGAAATGCTTTAAAGAGTACATCATTTTCAGCATTGTAATTAGGACGACCCATCATGACTTTCTGATAGTCTACCTTTTCATGTCTGTTGTTTCTTGTGCACTTGCTGTCTAGGCACTCCTCAAGTTATGCTCAATTAGATTGCAACTCTTCTAAACTCCTCCTCTGAGTTGTCAAGCTCCCTACTCCTTAATCTTCATACTAGTACCAGTCCTGCATGATTAAGCCCTGCTTGCATCTGTTTTGATAGGCAGGCTCTATTCTAACTCTGCTTGATAGTTAAATCATGAAACACCAGGCTATCCTTTACGAACAGGAAGATCCAGTTAATCTGAGTACAGTTTTTGAGTTGTCAAAAGCTGCGTGCTTCCACAGAAAGAGTGCTTACCCTAGATCCAGGCTCTCTATCTAGCAAAGCTATCATGTTTGACATTCCAGGCCACACACATACCCTCTAAGGTCAGACAAATACCACTGCAATGCTTTTAAAAAATTCTCCTAGATAATTATGATGCCTGTTTCTCTCCGGTTGCCAAGTGTGAAAACTTATGCTCAATAGAGCCTGGTTTTGTTGTTTATGGTGGCAAGCCAAAGATAAATACTATAAGCTAGATATTTTTATTATGAAACATTCTAATAAAGTCAGTGGGCCTGACATTAATATTTTGAAAAGGATTTGTTAAATTCAATGAGCATTTAGCTTTAGGGATCAGCGGTGAAAACTGCCGCTAACATTAGCATGATGGCGATAGGAATTCCGGCGTTAGCGGGCGAAAACCAATGAAAGGCCCATTAGCGGCAAAAAACGCACGTTAGTCAGCCCAATGTGAGTTTTTTGCCTCCATTGGGAAAAATAGCCTATTAGTCGACCTCCAATAGAAAATAGGCCAAAAAAACAATGAAATGCAGAATGGAGCAGCCATGGGCCAAGTGCAGCACACATCAACAACCCCCTCAAGCCACCCAACATCCAGGATGAGAGCCTGGATGCCTCGCAGGACCTGCGCCTGGAGCCTGGATGCCTCGCAGGACCTGTGCCTGGAGCCTGGATGCCTCGTAGAACCTGCGCCTGGAGCCTGGAGCCTGGATGCCTTGCTCGACCTGCATCTGGAGCCAGGATGCCTCGCTGGACCTGCGTCTGGAGCCTGGATGCCTCACTGGACCTGCGTCTGGAGCCTGGATGCCTCGCTGGACCTGCGTCTGGAGCCTGGAGTGGGATGCGGAGGTGCTGTGGAGTCGATGAGCCTCAATGTCTACGCGCGGCGATTGCCCGTGCCTGGTGGGGAAGTCTGGCAGGTCGCATGGAGACACGTTGCTGACCTGTGTGAGAAGACCACCTTGAGCCCCTTGGAGCTGTAAATGGTAGGGGCGCCCCTGCGCACCAATGTAGGGAGGTCTGCATCGCATACTATGATCCACCACTACACCGGGGTGCATGTAGGGGATTACCAACGGTGGGCGGCGCCTCTCTGCATCACAGGCCGGATGATGTTGCGCTGGCCGGATGCTGTGGAGGGTGAGGCCCCTGAGCTGCGCCAAACTTGTGTGGCGGGAGCGCTGCATATTCACGAATAAGAGGGCCCTGTTGCATCACCTGCATCGGGAGGTTCCCCAGCGGACTTGGCGACGACTGCTGTACCCAGGCTTGTGAAATCCTGCCTGGCTGAGGCTCCTGCTGGCTGAGTCACAGATTTGGAGAGAGTGCAGCGGATTGCGCCACAATGTCAATGTCTAGGTAAGGAGAAGGTGAGACGCGTAGCAGATGGGGTCCGGGGGTCAAATCGCCCAGGCCTAGCACCTGTAGATGACGCACCCCCAGTACCGGCTCATCCGGTATGGTGGAGGAGCGTCGCCCCACTGCTTTCAAGCAGTGCAAGAAGAGGAAAAATCATCACACGATGATAACTTACTGATGTAATCGTGCCATGTTTCCTTTGCGGGCGGTAGGGCAGCTCCACTCATGAAGCAGGGCAGGGGCGGAGTGGCATGCCCAACCAAGTGCGCAGTGACTGTTTGGTCGGCCCGCTCAGTCATGCGCACTGTCCTGTTCGCAGTGCAGGCTGCATTACAGCCTGCATGGAGAACATGCCCACCCCTCCAGCCCCTGGCCGAACGCCTTGTCCCGGCGCCAATGACCAATCCCAACGCCGCATTGCAGCGTTGTGATTGGCTTAGGGGAGGGAGCCTGACTGCCTACTTCCTGTTCCTGGAAGCAGACTCAGGAGAGCAGGAGCAATGAAGACACAGGACCTGGCCTCGAGGTAAGATTTCTCTCATTTAAATATTTACAACACCAGTCACACCCACACCCACACACCCACGCCCCATCCAGTGTTCTTTCCGGCGTTTTCCACCTCCTAGCTGTCCAGTCCCCCCCGCAGCACTTCTCAATGGCGGCCGCTGTGCGGCCATGCTCAGCGGGCGTACCACTGGTGTGCCAAAGGTATATATGAACTTACGACGCATACCATTACATCGCATTCCATTACAATGCATACTAATACTAGGTATATTGCAACAGTAGGGAAGGTGTTAGATAGCGGAGATGTAAAAATTACTATTCCCACTTCAGTGAGTGCAACCCTAAAACTAACCCTTGCACCCCAAAGCAAACACTGGACCCTAAAATACATCTTTGAGCCCCCAAAACACTCCCTAAAAATCATATTTGACCCAAATGCACACCCCAATTTTCATAATTGACCCCAAAACACCCCCAAATTTCATATTTTACCCCATAATACACCCGAAATTTCATCTCCGACACACGAAACCCATACCCACCCTAAAACTTAAAAATACCCCATTACTGACCTCACAATGCGCTGTAATGGAATGCGATGTGAAAGGCACCTGCGTTGTTGGAGTAGCATTGTAAAGGCATTACGATGTAATGCCTGCATTGTAATGGACGTCTCCCGTGCCAAAGGCAAGCCATAGGCAAGCCCGTCTGCGTCCGTCTGCCCCTGGGCCACGCTCAGCACCAAGGACCCTTCCTCTCGGACACTCCACCGCTACGACGCCAGCACCCTCCTCGCCATCAACCCTGGACGCCACATCGCCTGCCAGGACCAACCTCTGCTTTGGACCGGACATCGCCATTGCCATCACTGACGGCTACTGAATCACCCGCAAGGACCACCCCGACCGTCCAGGCGGAGGCATTGCCATCACCTACAGAAGCACACTCCGACTGACCACACACTCTAATGACCCAACGGTGACCATGGAACACCTCAACTTCCGGATCCGGACCAACCCCGAGCCCATCCTTTGCGGCACCCTCATCTGCAGGCCCCCGTGCCATTGTAGACCTCATTGCACCCCAGGCTCTCCCATCCACCGACGACATCCTTCTCAGTGAACTCAAATTGCACCTGGACAACCCCAGTGACCAGAACACCACCACCTCCTGGGGAAGCTCCCCAACATCAGGCTCAAGCAGCTAGTCACCACAGCAAGCCACATAGCAGGACACATGGTCGAGCACGTCTCCTCCGCCAGCGTGAACTTCAACTACAGCCACACCACCAGACTCTCCTGGACCGACCATCATTGTATAATCACGTCTTCACCATGCCCAACGTACACCACCGCCATCATCGCCCCCCGCGCAGCAGGATCAAGGCCACCGAAGAACATCTCCTCAACTCCCTCAGCACCACCACTCCACCAACGCTTACAGACGTTGACACCACAGCCACCGATGGATCTCCAACTGCCCCGACACCCGGGCACCCCTCAAGAACGGCACTGCGTCAGTACCTTACGCCTGCCTAATGGCAGGCGTAAGGGTGACGCAGTGCCACAGGGATAGGCTGGCCCCATGCATTGCTGGAGTTGCGTCATGCTTGTGACACAATAACAGCAATGCGTGACTTTAGCGCTGACAGATACGTCAGGATTCCAGACGTATCTGTCATTACTTGCGACATGGAGCGCTGTCCAGTGAATCCAGCGCACCCATGGTGTCGCAAGAAGGGCGTAGTGAAAAGTGTTGCAAAGCTGTCTTGTCGCAGCGCTGCAACACTTTTCATGAGTGAGGCCCAGGAATGCGCACTATCTTATTGATGGTGCGCATTCCTGCCATGTAGTTTTGTCGCAGGGCAGCACAGCGACATTGCTTGCAGCGCGGTCCAGCACCAAAACCTGCTGAAATGAGGCCCCAAGTGTTATATCCATTTTTAGGACCAGCTATTTTCTGGTCTTAAAAACTGCCTCTAACTGTAGTTAGAGGCAGTTTTTTGGTCTTCCACACTTCAAGAATTCCCTTGTAAATATCGCTAAGTGGGGTTAGCGGCCTTTTTGCACGGGAAGGCCTCCCTTGCATGTCATTATCGCTAACAGAAGTGGCGATCTTTAAAATGGGCGTTTTCGCCGGAAAACTGCTGCTAACAGAGGTTAGCGACAGCTTGTACATACTGCGATAAAAATATTGCTGCAAAACCGTCAGAAAAGTGCTGCTAAAGCGGCGTTAACTCCTTGTACATATGCCCCTTGGTTTCTTAAAAACTAACATTTATTTTGCATTGCAGTTAGAGTGTACCAGGTGTGCCAAAACCTTATCAATAGCTGTCAAAAAACATAATTGAATTGGAGAGGGTGAACAAGAAGGCAAATAGGGGTCCTGTCCAATGTTTGATCCTTTATCAGAGCCCTTATAGGAAGTATGCGATATTATTTGGGCATATTGTCTATGTGAATCAACAGCGGGAGGGTGTGAACGGCATTGAAATTGACCTGCAAATATCCACACCTTTATAGACATCACGGTGACCCATTAATATACATCAGTAAATTGGAGCTGCGCACTTCCACCAGAAATTACTGCTAATGCACCAAACCTATTGAGCCACCTTTTAAGACAGTCATGTTTGGAGGATGCCTGTATTGAGTTCAACTCAAACAAATCAAGAGCCTTTTTCGTGAAATGCTTTAAAGAGTACATCATTTTCAGCATTGTAATTAGGACGACCCATCATGACTTTCTGATAGTCTACCTTTTCATGTCTGTTGTTTCTTGTGCACTTGCTGTCTAGGCACTCCTCAAGTTATGCTCAATTAGATTGCAACTCTTCTAAACTCCTCCTCTGAGTTGTCAAGCTCCCTACTCCTTAATCTTCATACTAGTACCAGTCCTGCATGATTAAGCCCTGCTTGCATCTGTTTTGATAGGCAGGCTCTATTCTAACTCTGCTTGATAGTTAAATCATGAAACACCAGGCTATCCTTTACGAACAGGAAGATCCAGTTAATCTGAGTACAGTTTTTGAGTTGTCAAAAGCTGCGTGCTTCCACAGAAAGAGTGCTTACCCTAGATCCAGGCTCTCTATCTAGCAAAGCTATCATGTTTGACATTCCAGGCCACACACATACCCTCTAAGGTCAGACAAATACCACTGCAATGCTTTTAAAAAATTCTCCTAGATAATTATGATGCCTGTTTCTCTCCGGTTGCCAAGTGTGAAAACTTATGCTCAATAGAGCCTGGTTTTGTTGTTTATGGTGGCAAGCCAAAGATAAATACTATAAGCTAGATATTTTTATTATGAAACATTCTAATAAAGTCAGTGGGCCTGACATTAATATTTTGAAAAGGATTTGTTAAATTCAATGAGCATTTAAAGGTGGATTTTGTCACATGGAATCTCAATCAATCAATCAATCAGGGATTTGTAAGCGCGCTACTCACCCGTGAGGGTCTCAAGGCGCTGAGGGGGGGTCCGCAGATCTGTTTAGCCGAAGAGCCAGGTCTTGAGGGTCTTCCTGAAGGTGTTCAGGGAGGGGGCGTGTCTGATGTCTGCCACTAGCTCGTTCCAGGTCTTAGCTGCAAAGTGAGAGAAGGATCTTCCGCCTGCTCTGGCTCTGTGGATGCACGGGGTTTTGGCCAGTGCGAGGTTGGAAGATCGGAGGTTTCTTTTGGGTACGTGGAAGTTGATTCTGTCGTTGAGGTATTTGGGTCCGTTGTTGTGTAGGCATTTGTAGGCGTGAGTGAGGATTTTGAAAGTGACTCTTTTCTCCACGGGGAGCCAGTAGAGACTTCGTAGGTGTTGGCTGATGTGTTCGTGTCGGGGGATGCCGAGGACGAGTCTGGCGGCGGTGTTCTGTACTGTCTGGAGTTTGCGGAGTAGGGACTTGTTGATGCCGGCGTAGAGTGCGTTTCCATAGTCCAGTCTGCTGGTGATGAGGGCGTGGGTGACTGTCTTCCTTGATTCAGGGGGGATCCACTTGAAGGTCTTGTGGAGGATGCGGAGGGTGTTGAAGCAGCTGGAGGTGACGGCGTTGACCTGTCGGTTCATGGAGAGTGATGAGTCGAGTACGATGCCGAGGTTTTTGGCGTGGTCTGAGGGGGTAGGTGGGCTTCCGAGGGCGGTCGGCCACCAGGTGCTGTCCCATGCAGAAGGGGTGGTACCGAGGACGAGGACTTCTGTCTTCTCGGCGTTGAGCTTCAGGCAGCTGTTGGTCATCCAGACTGCGACGTCTTGCATTCCTTTCTGGAAGTTGAGTTTGGCAGTGGTGGGGTCTTTGGTGAGGGAGAGGATGAGCTGGGTGTCGTCTCGTGAATGCAAAGCCAGTCGGGCATATCTTGAGCGCTAACCCTCCAAGATAGCAAAACCAAAGGGGATGATGGACGGAGTGTTGAACATTGCAAGCACTCACCCCCAGTCAACTGATCTGGGTTTAATCCATCATCATTCTTTAGCTCACTCCGCCACCCCAGTTCAGACATGGCCATATGCAAATCAGTCTGACCCTGTGCCTCATGGGAACAGTCCAGCCCGAACTGCCAAGCCATGTCTTCCCTGGACCGGAAACAAGCATCCTAGTTGGTTTTGCTAGGTTCGCCCTAAGTTGGCAGGGTATGCCCAGACGTGGGTCCCTTGCTCACTTTGCCACTGGATTCAAGCTAACCTGGCTGATGACGGCTGAATAGCCAGAAACCGGTCCCAGGATGCTTGTTTCCGGTCCAGGGAAGACATGGCTTGGCAGTTCGGGCTGGACTGTTCCCATGAGGCACAGGGTCAGACTGATTTGCATATGGCCATGTCTGAACTGGGGTGGTGGAGTGAGCTAAAGAATGATGATGGATTAAACCCAGATCAGTTGACTGGGGGTGAGTGTTTGATTAGCTCAAGCGCTCCGTCCATCATCCCCTTTGGTATCGCTTTGTTCGCCCTAAGTTGGCAGGGTATGCCCAGACGTGGGTCCCTTGCTCACTTTGCCACTGGATTCAAGCTAGCCTGGCTGATGACGGCTGAATAGCCAGAAACCGGTCCCAGGATGCTTGTTTCCGGTCCAGGGAAGACATGGCTTGGCAGTTCGGGCTGGACTGTTCCCATGAGGCACAGGGTCAGACTGATTTGCATATGGCCATGTCTGAACTGGGGTGGTGGAGTGAGCTAAAGAATGATGATGGATTAAACCCAGATCAGTTGACTGGGGGTGAGTGTTTGATTAGCTCAAGCGCTCCGTCCATCATCCCCTTTGGTATCGCTTTGTTCACCCTAAGTTGGCAGGGTATGCCCAGACGTGGGTCCCTTGCTCACTTTGCCACTGGATTCAAGCTAGCCTGGCTGATGACGGCTGAATAGCCAGAAACCGGTCCCAGGATGCTTGTTTCCGGTCCAGGGAAGACATGGCTTGGCAGTTCGGGCTGGACTGTTCCCATGAGGCACAGGGTCAGACTGATTTGCATATGGCCATGTCTGAACTGGGGTGGTGGAGTGAGCTAAAGAATGATGATGGATTAAACCCAGATCAGTTGACTGGGGGTGAGTGTTTGATTAGCTCAAGCGCTCCGTCCATCATCCCCTTTGGTAACCCTCCAAGATGGCACTCAGATTCAACCAAGAAAATAGTGGAGCTCCTGTTCCTCAGAGAGCGAGGTAAATAAAGCAAATTTACCACCAAAATAGCAAGTACAAGCCACAAAACATTCAGATGGTCTTAATATTCCCCCAACAGAGGATTTCAGAATGTTAATGACCTAATTTCAAATGTGCATAAAATGTGATCTGAAATTCCAATGTGAAAGCAGACAAATTCAAAAGTGCAGAGTTTAAATTTAAGAGTAGATTTATGGTGATGGGAATTCATGCAGTCTCACTCAGAGAATCGTGATCAGTATCCGTCTCAGTACACTTGAGTATAAAGTGCACTAAAGCATAAAGATTTATGATAACATATTATGGGAACAGCAGTAGGATCGCCATATTTATTGTGAAAAGCATTTGTCAAAGCCAGTAGGCTTTAATGGGGGGTTGCTGTCATGCTGTGTTTGCTGGCTTTAGCAAGGTATTTTGTTACATTAAATCTCACAGATTGCTATAGTAGGTAAGAGTTTTGGTGTATATCATATCCTGTGGCGAACCCTGGAAGGTTTGAAGATTTTCATCGCAATAATCATTGGTAGGCCCTTTTGAGAGAGGTTATATATTCTTTTGCCAACTGTAATTATGTACATATTTGTAATTGTATAACTGTAAACATAAAAGATGCTAGCATGTGCACAATTCAGAAAGTTATGGTGTCAGCCAATGTTAAAGGTTATGGGTCTTATTGGCTTCAATGGGAAAGTTAAGCCATAATCCAGATGTTTCAGCTGTTTATTATGAAACTTTATGACAAAACCAGTAGGCTTGATTTACTTATTGTGAAAAGCATGTGTTCAAGGCAATAGGCTTTTCGGTATTTCAGGTATTTTGCTACATGGAATCCCATAGATTACTGTGATAGACAAGGGTTTTGGTGTTGGTGACCCACCCGAACCAACCATGGCGATAAAAGTTGTGCATTATGATAATCCTTAATAGGCCCTGTTAGAAATTGAATTATTGATTGAATGAGGTGAGAACCTACTTCAAATAATAATCCCAATCCTTGTTACCTTGAACAACAAAAGTTACTAAATAAACCTTTGCTTAACCCTGTGGTAGCTTGGCACACAAGCAATCATGGTTAACCTAAAGGCAATAAAGTGAAAATAGAGTAAACTTTAATAAATAAAATTACCCAAAAACGGCAGAAATATAATCAGTAGAACCAGAGTTATGACTTTTTCAGGTTAAAATAGCTCCAAAAGCCACAAACCACCAACTGCTGGTATATGGTCGCCCTCGGACAGGGACAAAGTCACAAGTTCTGGCTAACTGGAATGAAGCACGGTCTGCATACAGGACCAGGTTTGTCCCAGTGGAAATTTTACCTTCTGACTTTGATGTGAAGATGGTGTGGCACGGCTCTGCGGGGCTCTGCATCACACTGTGTTAGATCTTTTGAGACTTTCAGTCAGCAGCTGCGCGACTCTGTGGGACTCTGCATCACCCCTCATCGGATCCGGCGAATCCACTGATTAGGAGTTGTCTGGTGTTGTGATGGGAGGCTTTGTGTCAGATCGAGTGAAGCCATTGATCAAGACCAGCATAGTGCTGTGATGCGAGGCCCTTCATTGTTCTGCACCGTTCTGCATCAGGTACAGTGAAACCTTCACTTAAGCAGGTATGCAGACTCCAACCAAGGGTTCAGGACATTGAGGACATCACTTGGAGATCAGGACTCTCTTCCAAAGAGGCCAGGAGAGGGGATCAGGTCAGATCCAGTTGGGCTCAGGTCAGCTGGAAAGCAGAAAGGCCTCTGGAAGCTTGTTGTGTCCCTGTAGCTCCCACAGGAGGTCAGCCAGCTGACGCTGGGAGTCAGATCTGTGTTCCTGGGTTCAAATCAAGCAGGTCCAGTCTTCCTTCTTCAGACAACAGGGCAGTCATTCTTCTGAATCTTTTCAGGTCCAGGTGTGTTCTGATTTCATGTTCCAGGGATGCCACCTTTATGCTTAGTGCCAGTCTCTGGGTGTGGGGATGGCACCCCTTTTTCCAACTCTAAAACTGGTTCTGTCATTTCTTCCCCTTCCCTTGAGTTTGGCTCCAGACTGGTAGGCCTCTTTTGAAGTCAGGAATGGGCTGTGTACAACCACCCAGGCTATCCTGCTCAGGAGAGTAATACCTCTCCCCACACCCAAGACCCTTTTGTACAGTGTCCAGGAGGAATACACATAACACCACAGGAGAACCATTAACAGTCATGTGACCCTGAACACTGACAGAAATACACAATTGGTATAGGCAGGAAAATGCCAACTTTCTAAAAGCATCATTTTCAAAGTAGTAATTTAAAATCTTTTTTAGTTGAAAAGGAAGTTTATTGATATATTATAAAACATCACAATAAGTACAGAAATAGGGAATACAATCTTAACTGTATAATCTGTTAGGTAATATGGAAAGGGAGGGAAGGAGAAAAAGAGGGGAAGGGAGGAGGGAGGAAAATGTCATTTATATGATATTAATTTTAGCATAACCACTTATATAAATATTTATAACTACTGAATTGCATATTAAAAATGGAAAATTGTGCGAGAAAGATAAATAAACAACAGAAATAAATTCATGGAGGTTTAGGAACTTCTTCAATTTGGGGATTATGGGTTTGTGTTACATTTGCAGATATATCTATAAAATGAGTAATAGGTGACCATAGGTATTCTCGTTTTATAGCAAGGGAGATGGGATGGACATATGCTCTATCTAACCTGTGATTATAACAAACACCATACCACCAGGCTTGATAAGAGATATTGGTGGTGTTCTTCCATGCCCTAGTGATTTGTTGAAAAGTAACCGCAAGGAGTAGGTCCATAATATGAAAATTGTTTGGGTATGATTCCCAATCGGAAGATACACTACCTAAAAATATGTTAACAAAAGTGAAGGGCATCTGTGTATGAAAGATACTATTGATTTGTTTTCCAAACTAGTTCCCAGAAGCTATGAACATGAGAGCAAGTAAATAGCATGTGATGCAAATCAGCTGGGGATGCATTACAGGACCAGCAAGAGGGAGAGAGAGCAGGATTTATTTTATGTAATGAAACAGGAGTTAGTAAAAGTCTGTTATAAATATAAAATAAGGTTTGAGTAGTGTTAGCAGCCCTAGAGGATTTCCTAATTTTAATCCAGACCTTATTCCAGGTAGGGATAGATAAGGACAATTGGAGATCAGTCTCCCATAGGAGTTCCACCTCTGTTTTATCTCGAGTAACTGGAGAAGAGGATAAATGTTTATAAACTTGGGATGCGGATGGAGAAAGAGACAAGACAAAGAGGATAGTAGGAGGCGAATATGACGAAGAAGTATTGGGGGTTAAATTGTTGTACGTTGACTGAATCAGCGAAATTAGGGATGTATATTTAGACACACATGAGGTAGGCAAGGAAAAACGTGCTTGAGCGACTGAAAAAGTTATACATGTATCATCTTGATAAAGTTGATGTACCCAGTGAAGCCCTTTAACATGCCAATCTCTCCAAAAAATAGTTCTATTATTGATTTTAAGATGTTTATTGTACCATAATGAAGACTGCAAAAAACGATCACTAGGAGAGAGGTGATTAGTAAGTAAAGGTTGAAGAATTCTGCAACTATTATTAAAAATGGGAAGAGAAAGAGACAAAGGTCGATGAGTAAAGGATAAAAATTCTTGGAAGGAGAAAGGTTGAAGAAATTGTCCACAATGGTAATGGCGAATCTTCGTTGTCCCCTTGAAATAGTAGAGGCTTGTTTAAGAGAGAACGCGGTATGGTAGTCTTGAAAATCTGGGAAATTAACACCGCCTGATTGTTTTGGTCTTTTAAGTTTGTGTAAAGACATACGAGCCTTCTTATTATTCCATAGAAATTTCGATAGAATAGAATAAATTGTTTTAAAATGTGATTTAGGAATGTTTATGGGAAGATTAGAGATATAAAAAAGTACTATAGGAACCGACATCATTTTAATCGTGTCAAGATGGGCCCCACCAAGATAAAAACAAGGGATTCCACTTGGACGTGGTATTTTTCAATAATGTTTGTAGTTCCCTTAAATTTGTTACGATGGATTCTTTAATGGAAGATTTAAACCATAAACCCAAGTACTTGATTTTATCCGAGTTCCAATGGAAACCTGAAGAAATGTAATCCACGGAAAAACATAGTTTGTTTAATGGGAGGATTTCACATTTGTTGGTATTGAGTTTATAACCGGACACAGAGGCAAAAGAGTGTACTTCCGATAAGAAAGCTGGTAGAGAGGTCAGAGGTTGTGATAGAAAGAACAAAATATCATCTGCATAAACAGAGAGTTTTAATTGATTGGAGCCATATTTAAAACCAGTAATGTGAGAATTTGAGCGGATTCTAATTAAAAAGGGTTCAAGAGCTACTATAAAGAGAAGAGGAGAAAGAGGACAACCCTGTCTTACCCCACGATATAAAGGAAAGGACGAGGACATAAGACCATTAGCTAAAATGGAAGAAACAGGAGAAGAGTAAAGTAAGGAAACATTATTTATAAATTTGTGACCAAAATCAAACCAGGACAAAGTGGAAAAAATAAAGACCAACCAACTCTATTGAAAGCTTTTTCAGCGTCCAAAGAGATCGCCACTAAAGAATCTTTACACAATTTGACTTTAGTAAGGACGGTAAAGAAAAGTCTAGTATTATCTGAGAGATGTCTACCTTTAATAAAACCACATTATTCTCTTCCAATTAATAGAGGTAAAAATTTCTCTAAGCGTAAAGCTAGAATTTTTGCTAAAATGTTATAGTCCAAATTAATTAGAGAATTAGGCCTGCAATTTTTACAAAGAGTATGATCTTTACCTTCTTTGGGAAGAAGGCATATCAAAGCTTCTTGAAAAGAGCCACTGGACTTTTTGGAAGAAATAAAGGAGTGAAATAATTGATGTAACTTCGGAATAAGAATACGAGAAAAATAAGAATAACATTCAATCGTGAAACCATCAGGTCCTGGAGCTTTACCGCGTTTAATGGATCGAATAGCAGAAAGGATATCTAACTCTCGGATATCATCTTCTAACACCAAAAAATCTAGATCAGAAGAAGAAGGAGGACTAATAGAGGATAAGTATTGAAGTATAACCTCCTGAGGTACCGGGTATTCAGGGGTGTAAAGGGTTTGAAAAAATTGAGTGAATTCTGATAGAATATCCTCATTTCTGTAAACTAAGTGACTGTTAGAAGAAAGGATAGAATTAATTTTGGTGCATTCTTTTTTAACTTTAAGATAATTGGCTAAAAGTTTCCCGCTTTTGTTTTGCCCCCTATAATATTTGGCTGAGGATTTGAGCAAAAATGAGTTAGCATTTTCAGTAGATATTTTGTTGAATTCGAACTTGGCTTTGATTAGCTCATCCAAGCAGGATTTAGAATTTGTGTGGAAAAAAGAATGTTGTAATTGTTTAATGCGTGCCGTAAGTGATTGTAAATTGAGTAAAGAGGATTTCTTTCGTTGGGACACAAAAGAAATAATAAAGTCTCTGGAGGCTGCTTTAAAAGCATCCCAGATAATCTGTGGAGACATGCATGAAGTTTCATTTTCACGGAAAAAAGTGGTGATAAAAGATTCAAATTGTTGGGTAAACTTGGAATCTAAGAGGAGGGAGTTGTTGAATCTCCATCTGCGAGTACCATGGATAGGAGGAAAAAGATCTAGATCTAAAGTAACAGGGGCATGGTCGGAAATCAGTATTGAACCAATATCTGAATGAGTGATATGTTGTGTGAGTGCTTTTGAAGTGAATAGGTAATCTAAGTGAGATTGGGAAGAGTGTACTGGAGAGAAGAAAGAGTATTCTCGAAGTGTAGGATTGCATAATCGCCAAGGATCTACCAGAGATCTTTGTTGAATAGTGGATGTGAATTGAGAGTGCATAGGAATGAATCTGGAATGGGAATTGCGGTCAATAATAGGGTCCATAACCAAATTACAATCCCCACCAACTAACAGATAATCACCATGAAAAGACATCAATTTAGATAATATTGTAAGCCAGAAAGCAGCATCTGGGGCAGTAGGTGCATATAAATTAAGAAAAGTCAAAGGGATATTATTAAATAACAGTGAAACAGAAGCCCATCTACCCGCATCGTCGGAATCTTGTGAGAGAATTTGTAAGTCAAGACGTTTATGACATAAAATGGCTACACCATTACGATTACCCGTACCCGGAGAGGCAAAAACATGGCCAACCCATTGTCGTTTAAGTTTAGCGATTTCTTTTTCTAAAACATGAATTTCTTGTAAGAAGGCTATATCACACTTTAAATTAGATAAATGAGAGAATACCCGTTGACGTTTTATTGAGAGCCCAAACCCTTAACATTCCATGAAACAACTCTTAAAGCCATCTACATTAATCAATGAGACATAAAATGAATGTAATAATAGTTAAAACAGCTAAAACTTAACAGTATGCTATACATAATAATGTTCAGCATAAACTTTGCAATACCAAACCAGCAAAGATGAATAGCATAAAGGAGGAAATGAGTGGTTATGAAAAAGGAGAAAGTAAGAAAAATAGGTATAGGCAGGTAAGGAGGAAGAGGAGGTATAGAAAAAGAAGAGTAAAATGGAAAAAACATTAGCAAAGGAAGAGAGGTGACTGAAAAAGGATAGGTAAAGTGGTGAAAGGAAGAAGAAACAAATATAACAGATAAAAAACATATACCATAGATTCCAAAAATATAATAACCAACTACAAAAGACATGAACAAGATGAGAGTGGTGAAGCCACATGAGGAAAATGGCACAACTAACCAGGCAACTCAGGGCGGACCAGGGAGGGAGGACATTATCCAAGCAGGCCAGGAATAACAAAAGATATGCATGAAGGAAAAACCGCACCTAATAAAGAGAGAAAACATAATAGGTAAGTATAACATAGGGAAATTCGAGAGACTTAACTAAAAAGGAACAAAAACAACATAATCTGAACAGCAGAGCATATTAGACCAATGACAGCACAAGATTAAACAGTAGCGTATCTGGAGACATCCATATCTTCTTCTCTGCATTGCTCCAGAAATCGTTGTAGTAAAGCAGGATCTTCATAATTCATTGTTCTATTTTTGTATGTCACTTTAAACAGACAGGGGTGAAAGAGACCAAATCTGGCGTTGTTAGAACGAAGTGCCGGCCTCATTTCCAGGAATTTCTTTCTTCGATCTGCTGTTTCTTTGGCGTAGTCCTGTGCAAAGAAGAGATTAGAGCCTTGTCATGAAATACGGCCTTTGAGTTTAGCTGCTTGTAAGATCTTCAATAAATCTGTGTATTCCAAGAAGTATAAAATAACTCCTCGAGATTTGGTTGAGGAGGCTGCCATGGTTGGAATCCGACCTAAATGATGTGCTCTTTGAATATTTAAAACAGGAGAGTTAGGTAAGCCAAGAACTTGTGGAAGGAAGGACTTGAAAAATGAAATGGCATCTGATCCTTCCAAAACTTCTGCCAGACCATAAATGTGCAAGTTATTACACCTGTTACGGTTTTCCAAATTGTCCACGTGTTTTTTGAGCAGCGCAATTTTGGATTTCATTGAAGGAACCTGATTCACCACAACCTGAACAGAGTCTACTTGTTGTTCAATCTGCATAACCCGTCTCCATAGTAGATCACTTGTCATCCAAAGCTTGAAGCCTTGTATTCGTTTCCTCCATGTAGGGTCGAAGGGCTCGTATTTCTTCCAGAAGCACTGCCAGAGTGTCTGGTGGAGGGGACGCAGTAGGTGAAGGAGGATCTTTTTTGATGCGTTTTCCAGACGATGATATATATGAAGTGGTCAATTTAGGAGTAAGCTTGTTGGTGGGTAGCGGAATATTGGATGAAGCTACCAAAGTTTCCTTATTGGAAAGTGGTGACATACTCTCAGAGTTCTCCATATTCGTTGAAAGAACAGAATAAGGATTATGGTCTGCCAAAGATGAGAAAGGTATTGATCAATCAGCGACACAACAAGAAGATTTTGTTCTCCCATAAAATGATGAGTCAGCGTTGGAAGAACTGAAAATGGCAAGACAGCGTGGAAAATATGGTGTAAAAAATGAAGTTTTAGGCTAAGAGCACACGTTGTAGCAGCCAAAGAGAATCGTCGTTGAAATAACAGCTAGAGCTCTTGTAGGGATCAATAAGCTAGGCAATACTTTGAAATTCAACTTAGTTATAGTCCAATCCTGCTTGAAATGAGACCTTATTTAAACATAGTGACAAGCGTCAAAATTCATGTAAGGAAAAAGCGCATTTTCTGCAACAAATTGGTATAGTCCAAATAGTTAATATTAGTTTCCGCTTTTCATTGAGATGAAATCAGAGAATTACTGTGGAAAAGGATCCTTCTACAATCAATCAATCACCGCAACTCTGTGAGAATTCAAGGCAATGTAATGCTGACTGAGTGAAAAAATCAGTTATTAAAAGTAAACCTTGCCAAGCTCCATTGTCTCCACATATTAAATGTTGCCCATTAACAAAAACAAAAAGGAGGGTTTGGACATTAAAATGTGTTCACACATTGTCCTTCCATAATTACTCCCGTTTCTATTGTGAATAAAATGCGGACTAGTTCTGAAGGAAAACAGGCACACAAAATGGTGGGCGCGAGACTCGTGAGAAAAACGCTCCCGCCACAGCTGAGGTGCAAAGACGCTCACCCGCGATGAAGAAATGACAGGCAGGCATTCAGAATCCTTTATGGGATAGAGGATTCCATTTAGGGGCAGTAACGTGGCGCAGGTCTGCCAGAAAAGCCACCACTCCCATAGAGACACCGCGGATCTCCCGTAGCGAGCGGCCATCTTCTTTGGCGTCAAGCCACGCCCCAGTAATTTAAAATCTGACTTTAACTATAAATAGGCTTTTAAATTAAAATTAAAATGAGTGAAAGAAATTTTTTTCTTTCTACACCTATACAGATTTTTATCAGTTAATAAATGTATTAAAGGTAAACCAGTGTTGTTCTATGGGAGGCTAGCCTTGCTACAGTAAAAAGCGACTTTAGAGATTGTTCAGTGCCAGGATATGTAATCGTTCAGTATACATGTCTTAGCATCTAGAGCCTAACTGAGGGGTGGCTTACAAGTATTAGAAAGGAAGGTTTATTTTGCCAGGTCGAAATGGCAGTTTTAAAACTGCCCTCACAGGTTGCAGTGGCAGGCTTGAAACATGTTTTGCAGTGCTACTTTAGTGGATGGCACAATTTAGGCTGCATCCCTCTTGTGGCATTTAGGCCCTAGGTACATGTAGAACCATACATTATGGACTTATAAGTAAATTAAATGTACCAATCAGAAGTATGCCAATTTAACCATGTTTAAAAGGGGAGAGCACAAGCACTTTACCACTGGTTAGCAGGAGTAAAGGTTGTAGACTCTGAAAGCCAGAAAAACAGGCTCAGCAAAAATAAGGTAGTGAAGGCAAAAATCTGGGGTGATCCTGCAGAAAGGGCTCATTTCCAACAAGCTTTCTTAGGAGAGATAGTATTTTGCTTTGTCAACTGCGATTGTGCATACATTTGTAATTTTAAGGATGTATTCAAGGTAGTAAAATCCTACGCTCAGTACAGTAGACCCGAGTTGGTGGTGGTGACAAGCCTACGATAACAGACAGAGGCCTGAT
Organism: Calotriton arnoldi; assembly: GCA_963921515.1. Lineage (NCBI taxonomy): Eukaryota > Metazoa > Chordata > Amphibia > Caudata > Salamandridae > Calotriton > Calotriton arnoldi. Next base: position 43,319 of record CAWUFW010002735.1, on the reverse strand, counting down.
TGGTGCACTATAGGTTCCGTTCATGTATTATGAAAGTGTATGACAAAAATAGTATGTCTGGCTTATTTACTATGTAAATCATTTGTTAAAGCCAACAGGCCTCTAACAGTGGATTATCACACTATGTTACAGGCTATTGCAGGTATTTTCTTACATGTAATTTCACAGATTACTATAGTATGCAAGGGTTTTAGCGATGGTCACCCACATTGAGAAACCTTGGGAGTAGAAGAGTTTCACTGTGCAGATTTTTGTTGATGCCCTATTGCAAGGGGGTTTATTTTGTTGTGCCAACCGTAATTTGGTACATATTTGTAATTTTATAACTATGTGCATGATGATTAACAGTTTATGAGCACTTTGGTAGTCCTGTATTGGTTATGTCAGATTTAGGCGTTATCTGTTTACAATGAAAAGTTATGACAAAGTAAGTAGGCCTGACATAATTATTGTGAAAAGTGTGTGTTAAATGCAGTAGGCTTTTAATTGTGGATTATTATTACATTGTGCTAACGGCTGTAGACAGGTATTTTGTTACACAGAGCCTCACAGATTACAATAGTAAGAAATGGTTTTGATGGTGTTAACTTACCCGAACAAACCATTGGGATGAACAGTTTGCACTATGGCAAACTTTGTTAGGCTCTATTAGGAGGGATTTTAAATTGTTTTGATAATTGTAATTTATGTATTTGTCGTTTTATTACAGTATACCTGATTGTTGTGTTGTGGGGAGCTTATGCTCAGCACAGTATGTTAGAGTTTGCTATTTATTTTCAATTATTCCAGTTTATTGCAATTTATTTCAGATCACACTAATTTATGGGAGCAACTGTTTTGGGCAGGGGGGATAAAATACACAATGTTCTATGAAACCACCAATTGCCTGCAGCACAGATATAGCTACCCTTAAAGAAGTTGATGACAGCCCTCTCATCAGTAGCAAAAATGGGCACTGACTCGTGATGCTTCTCCATATCTCTGCACCCTTAGATACTGCTGACCACCAGATCTTGATCCACACCCTGTGAAGAAGTATGGGATTCCCTGACATAATGCTGCAGTGGTCACCTCCAACTTCGTCAACTGCCACCATATTATCCAGACAGCAACTTGAAGATCTCAGAAACTACCCACTGCCTGCACAGTATCCTAGGGATCTATCCGTAAACCTCTGCCTCATACCCCACGATGCCATAATCCTATACAAGCATCAACATCCAAAAGTACAACAGTAACAACAACACTCAAGCCACCCGTAAAAACTCTTCACAATGTTCAGTGACTCAAAACCTGCCTCCGGCTATTCTAAACTGGATGTTAAATATCTACCTAAAGATCAGTGCAACAAAGAAGATGTCATCCTGGGCGCAGCAACAAGCAACCCTCAGCATGTCCATCAAACATGGACCTAGACGGTTTCTCCCTTTGAATGACGAATAAAATTACTTGGATTCACGTTCAAGTCTCCTTCAAAGAACACATCACCTTGAAAATCAAGACCTCTTGGTACCAGCATCCCCTCCTGAAGAAAGTGAAATCCTTCCAAACAAAACCAACTTTAGAACAGCATTGCAATCCTTGGTCTTTTCCCACCGGGATGGAGGCAATGCTCTACTCACTGTCCTCCCGGCACCACATTGGCACCCCTGAAAGGCATCCTGCATGCTGTGTCTTGCTCCATGAAAGTCCTGAAGACATTGGACAATATCACTCCAACTCTGAAGAAGCTACCCTGACTTCCTCCAGGTCCACAGCATCTTGAAGACCAACTGCATCTCCTACAAGTCCATCAGATATAAGGAAGGAAAGGTTCATAATGCAGGTCTCTTCTATCAATACACCCAGCATCTGGTACAGTATTGACACCTCCATGAAGACCTGCTCCTATCCATCGCAAAGTCAGGAAGAAATTGAAGACACGTCTTTTCAAAGAGCATCACGATCCTTCAGAATAGAAGACAAACTTTTGCCTTCCTTTATTGTAAATGATCCTAAACTGTATCCCTGGGCTCCCACACACCGTTCAGCACTCTGTTGCTCCCTTGTAATGTTTGTGCAATATAACATACGAGCATGCATAGAGAGATGGCTTTATGTTCTTTCAGAACTAATGTCACCATTTTAAAAGTTGTCACCACCCTATATCTCACAACACACAATGTACCCAGTGGTGGAAAAGGAAGCTCATTACTACTCAACCAATTGGAGGTTACATGAGAACGAGCCTGTCCCCAGCCCTAGGCATTGTTCCATAGAGTCCAGGATGAGTATTTACATTTTTCCAGTTTGTTCTAGTGACACCTAAGGTAGATGGAAGAAGTCCCAGAATCAAGAAAAAGAATTGTAGAAATAAATAGGCCCCAAATCATCTCGGAGCCTCATGTAATGATTATTTGGGCTAACCCCTGTTTTTTCATCTTGGTGTCTCGTGTGAAGATGGCATATGACTTCTATGCAGAAGTAGAGTGAGTAAGGCAATGTGATAATCTACTTTTACTCTTGATGCAGTATTTCATTAAAAAAAATTGGGTACTCAGTTGTGCGGATACCTTCACTCTTGAACAACCCAAATTAACTAGATTAAAGTACAAAACATAAGCAAAGCAAAAAAACACTAGTGTTTTGAAAATGACTTGGTGCACAGTGGTAGAGGGATTTGTGAATGTGGGAGACAGTGGCTAAAATGCGTTCCTGTCTTAAAAACCTGTTTTAATGATGAGTAGGGTGCCGAGCACATGATTACAAGCTAAGGTACAGCCGTACTTTAATAGAAGTTGAGCTGTTTCTTCGCTCTTATGGTCTATTGATAAAGTTATTTCATCAGGAACCAGACACCTGAATTCTTACTATGCTTACAAATAGTTTAGTGTTTAGGTCTGATCATACAGAGTCAGTCATATTATTTGAGGGATTACTGGTGTCCTAACCTCCAGCATTATGTTCAACATCAGTAGTGTTCAATGGATGGGACGGCTGCATCCACATCACTTATGGTGTTTGGTGAATTGCATACTAGATGAGTTTCTTATGACTATGCTTCTGATGAAACCCTTAGCTTTTTTGGCAGGATTTGCTGGTATTTTGACTCCAGGCACTGGAAAGATGCTAAAACACTTCTCAGTGCATGCACTCAGACCTGCAAAAATGACCAGTAATTTACTCTCCCCAAAAGCCTTAGGTGATATTTACAAAGGTGCACAGACATAATATCGAGTTGCAAATATCGACCTACACTAATATCGAGTTGGAAATATCGTGATACAGAAATATCGACATCAAGAATATTGTTGTCAAGAATATCGACTTTAAGGTAAGAAATATCGTTTTTGAAAATATCGAAGTTAGTAACATCGTTTGCAAAAATATAGGTGTCCATTACGATACCGGGCGGAATAAAATCCGCCATCCACCATAGCGGGAAAAAACCGCCCGCCTACACCCTCTGAATACCGACCGAGCAATCAGGATGTCGCGAAGCGAACACCGCCCGCGGCGGAAAAAACACACAAAATACCGCCCGTCTATGTCCGAGTCGAAGTCCATCCGTCCGACACGGACGCAAACCCGCACGACAAACCAAAACCGCCCACCCTGACTACCGAGACACCGGCCGTGAAATTAGGATCTTCCCGACATGAGCGCGGCAAATCCACTAATACACCGCCCGCCATCGTAAACAACAGTGATGAAAATGGACATGGCGGAAGCCCTGGCGGCCACGTCCCTGCACAGAAACCATCCGCGGACCAAAGAAACACACACAACATGGCCAACAAGTCCACACAGCAAGCAACGCCCAAATACCCAAACACAGTACACATCCCGAAAACACATCCCCCTGGACAAACAAATAAACTATAAATCCCAGAACACCAGCCACAACACACCTGAAAACAACAGCACATCATGACACACCCACATAGGTAAGTACAAATGCAGCCCCTTCACAGACCACAATCCCTTGCAACACTACAAACTGAGGACGAGAGCACAGAACACAGCGACAAACACGCACCCATCACCACCACCACCACCACCACCAAACACCGGCCCCACAAACCCTCTGCACATCACACACCACACACACACACCGCACCAGCACCACAAACACCAAACCACACACCATGGCAGCACAGAGAATGCCCAAGTTCACGTCCACTGAGCTGACGGTCATGGTCGACGAGATCATCAAGGTGCACCCACAAATCTATGGGAACCAGGTCCAACAGACACCACTAGCCACCAGAAACAGAATGTGGAGCAGGATCGTAGACCAGGTCAATGCAGTCGGGAACGTGCCACGCAACAGAGCCGAAATCACCAAGAGGTGGCACGACATGAAAAGAGTGGTCAAAAAGAAGGAGGCCAAGAATCGGCAGCTGGCTGACAGGACTGGCGGAGGAAATCCCGCGCTATTTAAGACCTTCAAGGCGTGGGAGGAGAAGGTGCGAGGCATCCTACATCCGGAGAGTCTCACCGGAATACCAGGGGGAGTGGAGGCTGGTAAGTACAAACAAATGTATACCAGCACACCGCTATGTACTCACATGCACTACCACTATGCCATAGCTCCGAGGGACAAACACCCCCATGTCCAGTACACAATACACAAGACATCACTCACACATGCAACAGACTAACTAACAAAACCATGGGGGCATGTGTACAGTCAGCCAGCACCGCAACTCCCACCAGGTCCCCTTGTACTCCAGATGCGCCAGAAGGATCACACCCCACACCCACACTCATGTGTCAGCCATAGCTGCACTAACCGACAAGTAACAGGTAAGTAGCCGGAACACAAAGTCAGTGGGTCGGAGGGGGACAGCTGAAGTACAACACCCACCAGGCCCCCAGTCCTACAGCACAGCAAGGTGGAGCACAGCCCACACCCATGTGTCAGCCACTGCAGTGCACACCTTCAGCCGACAGGTACAAATCTTACCGTACATGGAGGGGTTTCTGTGGGTGGTAAGCCATCACCACAACACACAACACCGCCCCCACTCCCACAGACCAGCAAGATGGAGCACCCCTCCCTCCCAGTACCATATGGCATCCATTGCATTGCGCCCTCCAAACCAACAAGTAGGTAGAGTACTGTACAGGGCGGGGTGTCTGTAGGCATGAGGACAGTATTACGACTAACATTTGGGAAATGTCACGCAGCAGAGGAACACACAGCACTGCTCCCTGTCATAATCATGTGACCAATGTGCACACGGACATGTATTACAGAGTCATAGCCCACATGAGCCATCACAAATACAGCAACACCCATGGAGCCACGTCTGCATGCACAAGTCCCACTGGAGTACTGACCCACACGGTGGGCACTGTGCCACTCATCACACACATCAGCAACACCATCGAAGTCCTGTCCATGTAGTCGTTACTGCCTGTTCCCCACAAAACGTACAACATCGCCCATGTAAGTCTAACCTGTCTAGAACTAACAGTGTGGAACCCCAGTAATGCACATAAACACCACTGGACCCATGAAACACACAGCCACACAATGCACATCCAACATACCATCCATCTCATCTGTCAGCCCCAGTGTCATGAAAGGTATGTCATCGGAACAGCTGGCCCTCACACAGTAGTCCTGCAAAGATACCTGCCCATCACAAATAATGTGTCTGCAGTGACTGAAGCGCACATCACACTGATTTACAACATACATAATATAGTCAACACCCCAAGAGCACTGCATTGCTGCACATGGCCGAGGGTAGCACGCACACCAAGGAATTGGCCCATCTGCAATACGTCGTGTGGCACACAACCATCACTCACTCACTACAATGCTTGCAGTGTAATGTCCATAAATGATAACAGTGAGCAGATATGCTGGGGATGTCAGACATACACACACCTTTGTCTCTGCACTGTCATGTTGCCAAAACACATGTCCCGTTCTGCACACATATGTCACAGTATGTACCCCAAAACCATATTTCACCTCAAAAGCGTTGAGGGGCTGTACCCCTTTTGCCATCTGCATTTCTAAGCGTTCCATTTGAACCCCAAAACCATATTTCACCTCAAAAGCGTCGATGGGTCTGGAGCCCGCATACACCCAAGCCACAAAATGTAGGAGTACAGCAACACACACTGATTGTCATCGCTAATCCGCCCCATGCCACATGAACACAACACACAGTTCCATTGCCTTGCTCACGCATACACACATCGTACATCCACACACACGCCACTGGGAAACCTGTGCACGACAGTGCACGAACTGTGAATGTCAGACAACCAATACAAACTTTGCAAGGTGCAACACAATAACCTATCTCATTCTCCCCACAGGTGCCGAACAGCTGGATGCTGGAGAGGGAGACAGCAGCCAGCACAGCCAGTCCGCAAGCCCCCGACCCGGACTCACGGATGTAAGACCTGGACACCTCTTCGGACGAGGACCACCTAGCAGGCCCGTCTGGAGTGGCAGGGCCCAACCGCTCCCCAGGGCCCCTCCTACCCACCAACATATCACCCAGGGCTGCTGACCAGTCACAGACCCCTGCTGCCACGGTCGTTGCGGCCACCACCACCACCGCAACCACCACCACCACCACCACAACACCATCCCTGGCCACAGCACCTGCGCAAGGGGTGGCACGCCCGTCGTGCTCGACCCTGGGTGCCAGACAGAGGACCGTGGTGACCAATGTGGCGAGTGGGCAGGTCGGTGGCAGCAGTACCGGTGGGAGGAGCAGTGTCAGGCCAACGCCATCTGAGCCTGGGAGCCAAGCCCTGCCGCAAATCTCAAGAGTCCTTGGGGCCTATGAAGAGGCCCAAGGACAATGGGCCAGGTCGGCTGCCGACACGCGGGAGGTCCTTGGGGTGTTGAGGTCCATGGACGCACATATGGGCCAAATCGTGACCCGTATGGACAAACTTGTGGACCTCATGGCCCAGCAGGTGTTGGGGGGGAGGGCCCAAGCAAGGCCAGCCACACCACCGCCGCCACCACGTGCTGTGGCGCAGGGTCGTGCAACATCTAGTTCCCCTGCGTCCACAGCGAGTGAGCAGTCCTCAGCCACCACCAGCAGCCCACCAACACAACCCCCCCCTACCAAACGTGGAAGGGGCCGTCCGAAGAGGAAACAGGTGTCCAGAGAGGACTACGCACGCTCCAAACGCCAGTGAGTCAGCCAGCCACCCTGACCACCTACTGCACTGACTTTGACTACGATCCTACCCCACACTGCCATGTGAATGGCATGTGTCTGTTGGACTGTGGACATAGAACTTCATGGGTACACCTTGACCATCACGCAGCCATGTCCGTCAACTCATTGTCACAGCATGCACCACTTCTGTCATCACCTTGCACACAATCACATTTCACCGCTGTAAATAAATACACCTTGATCACAATCTGCTTCATGTGCCCTGTGTTTAATCAACGATGTGCAACCGCCAACATGAGCAGGAATGCCTCTGCTGTGTGGCATGTAGATAGGCCAGGAGATGTTGTAGGGACCTAGGGGTGAAAATCAGAACAAGAGTCCATTCAATTAGTGTGTCACACACCCATCACACAGTACTTGTCACCAACTACATGCAATGTACACACATCTCACAGAGCAACGGGGCACAATGCCACAGCCACTGTCAGTGGCATACTACCCTGGACATGGACCATTGCCACACAGCACTCAGTGAACAAAAGGCCTCCGTCACAATGCACACATACACCTGCACAACTACAGCTACATCAGCCGTCGTACATGGTCACTCACCTTCAAGTGAAGTAGCGGGCGATGAGCTGCTGACGCACATTCACAGCTTCCTCCTCTCCACTGTCCTCTTCACTGGACCCGTCCTGGTCTGCAGGCGGGGGCCCGGGCTGATCACCGTCATCCACTATTAGGGGGATCTGCTTGCGAATAGCCAGATTGTGCAGCATGCAGCATGCCACAACTATCTGGCACACCTTCTGTGGGGAGTACGCCAGTGCACCCCCGGTGCGGTCCAGGCATCTGAATCTGGACTTCAGGAGGCCAAAAGTCCGCTCCACCACACGTCTGGCCCTGCCATGTGCCTCATTGTAGCGGACATCAGCTGGTGTCCGAGGATTACGTAATGGGCTGAGCAGCCAAGGCCCATTCGGATAAGCAGAGTCCACTGGGTGTGAGGAATACCGAGATTAGTTGCAATTCCAACTGTCCCCAAGACAGCATCGCACACCAGGCACGCTACACGAGTACACATACTCACCAACAATCCAAGCACGGTCCGGTTGCAGATTGGTCATCAGATGTGGTAGGATGCTGTTGCGCATGATGTGCGAGTCATGGGCCAATCCTGGAAACTTCGCACACACGTGTGTAATGACCATGTCCGCAAGGCACACCACTTGCACATTCAGGGAGTGGAAGTGCTTCCGATTCCTATAGATGTGCTCCATGGCCTGTGGTGCTACAAGGCCAATATGGGTGCAATCTATTGCACCAACAACGTGGGGGATCCGTCCAAGGGCATAGAAATCACCCTTCACTGCCGCCAATGTCACGAGCCCTGGGGAATCGTATGTACTGGTTCCTGTACAGCATCATAGCTGACAGTACATCACGTAGCACCATGCTGAACATGGGCTGGGACATCCCACTTCCACTGCCCACTGTGTGTTGGAATGACCCAGTGGCGAAGAAATGTAGTGCAGCCATCACCTTAGCCGTGGGGGTAAATGCAGTCGGATACACCCTGCGAGGACGGAGGTGGGGTTCCAACAAGGCACATAGGCGATGCAGGGTGGGTCGGTCCAGTCGGAATTTCCGGATTACCTCCACGTCCTCCATGTCTGACAGCAATTGGTAGGGGCGATGTATGTTTGGTCTCCTCCTAGGAAAGATGGAAGTGGACACATGTCAAAGCAACACGCCACATGGCATTTCCACAAACACAAAACAAAAATGACTGACCAAGCAATTGAATCACAGAACAGCTGACAAGTAGGGACAGCACAGCCACAATACACTTACACAGGTCCCCTTACCAATAGCAATGAGCAGTGACACAAACCATTGCTATGAGCATGCACATGGGGATTTAGGCCTTAACAACTTGTAAGGCATGACGATGATATCAGACTGCATATTTGGGAAGCGGCAACACCACGGCAATATAACTAGCTGCTGTGCCTGACACAGCTTCCGAGGCTGGGTGAGTATGGCACACACCAACAACGCAATGGACACAGGCTGAGCGGCAAAAACAAGTGGGTCCTGTTGCACGAGGGGATATGAGACAGTCATTGATGTCCCTACTTCACCCTATGTACAGCACTGTACGGATCACACCTCCAAAACACATTGACAGGTGTACACATTGATAGCTCCATGACAGCACAGCTGTGTGATTGCAAATACACATCACAAGTGACATGTAACGTAGCACGTGCCAAGTGGGAGATGTGCATAGTGAAAGATGGCATGTGTGTGCATATGCATGTCCCATGCTCCCAAGCCAATGTGTACATGATGATGTGCCAACAGACATGTGGAGGCTGAGCACTGGCCGTCCCTGCCCATGCGCACAGCATGTTGTGGCCCTGTCCAGTGTGGACCTGCTCCCACACACAAGTCATGGCCACACCTGCAGATGCATTGCACACATCATACTGTGTAGTGCACATGGCATCAGCGGACTGTAACCGCCATGGGCCAGGCCCTTACGGCCAACTCCAATGGCCCTCGCGGTTGCACCCTGCGTGTCCCGCAATGGAGGAAAGCGGCACGGGCCAGCTGGAAGAAGGCCATTGTCTGCAATTTAAGCAGGCAGACACGGTACACCAATTGCAGCGGCTTGGACCCACTGAAACTGCCCCAGGGGGATATATGAGTGTGGGAGTGAGACCGCCATTACCACAGCTACCAGGGACTGCAGCCTGGCATCCCTCAACAACACCTGCTCCTGCCACCTGTCCACCTTAACGTCGATGACGCTGAAGATATGTCCATGTCCACTCACCAGCGAGGAGCTGGAGATCCTGGATTCCGAGCTCCACGCACACTGCACATGGCTATCCCTTGCAAAAGTTGTGTGTGTGAGACAACCACAGTGTGTGTGGAAGTGCATGTGGGGGACACACATGTCGTTGATCCGCAGCACCATGAGTCAGAGCCTGTGGGGTTCCAACATGCACTGCTCACCATGCTTACTGCAGGTGGCAGGGGTATGTGAGCTCTCGGGCGCTTTGCCATGTCTGTCCCTCCCGAGTGGTGGTACATGGCAACTTCATGTCAGACATCCAGTGACACAGCCAATTGGCAATGCAGGTCTCAGAGCACTTGTTGCTCGTGAGAATGGCAGGCTGGGGCCATGCTGCCCTTCTCAGTCCCAGCAGGCCTGGGCTGCACATTGACTGCACAATGCCAGTAGGTGACAACACAGACTGCCCAGTGGGTTACATGTGTCTCCTGTTCAGGACCCTCCGGAAAAGCGCTAACTCAGCACTGTCGATTGGACACACCATGCCTCGTGATAGGGATGTGTGTGAGAGATAGTGGCACAGAATGTGACCTCCATTGCGGGGTGGGCCATGCACAGGGCGAGTATGTTGATGGTTGCGCAGTGTTGGACACAGTGGGTACACCCACACAGATGTGTTGCCTTGTGATCTTTGTGTAGGTCCACCTGACAATGGACAGTAGATGTGGACAGGCTACACATTGCTCGATGTACTGTCAACCTGCATGTGAATGGGTTGGTCAGGTACTGTGTACACACTCCCAGCAGCATGCATTCACGTTGTGGTGTACACATGCTGTTAGGCCATGTCCGATTACTTCCTGGCTCTGTTGCACGTCTCGGAGTATTTGGGATGGGTCAGCAGCATGCCACTGTGATTGGTGGATGTGGGTGATGTTCAGAAGTGCATTAGTGACATTCCAAGCCTCCTGTGCACCATCCCTGCAGTTGGAATTCCTCCAGCCCAAGGACTTGTGAGGAGCCATTGCTACCAAGTTGATGCCTTTGTGTGTGTGTGACCGCCAGTGCAGCCAATTGCCCAAAGGGTGTGACGGCATCTGCCGGATGGGCCACTACGTGGCGTTGACGGATCGGGGGATGCCCCCTCGTATTGTCAGGTTAGCACAGCGCTGCATTACACCAGTAATGGTCTGCATCTTGACAGTCACACGGCCTGTGCCGGATGCACGTTAGTTGGGGCATCAGCAGCAAGCAAGTTTACAGTCTTGTGTGATGGTGTCTTTTGCTGTGAGAGGCAGCATGTGTCCACAGCCTACCCATGATCTGGGTAATGTGATGTTTGTTTTGTGATGCAGTGTGTAGTAACTGTAGTCTGTGCTGTGTGCATCTGACATGCATATGCTAGTCCTGGGGCTTAAGATGCAATTAGGGCACTCTGCATTCCCAATGCACTCGGAGTCGTAGCCCTCAGGTACAACCTGTAGTAGGCTGGAGTGGCTATTCACATGTATGTTAGGGGCACTGTGCCTACTCTGATTTCGGTCGGACATATGTGTGCGATGCCTCACCTCATGTCTCTGGTACTTGCACATCCGGCACACCGTGCAACAACAGTTGTGCTCGTGTGAACGACAGGTGGATGGCATGGGCTCATGGCCATTGTGGGCTGTCAGGTTGCAGTCTGTGTGAGTAGTTTCCCATTTGGCTCCATGCAGGTATGTGTTTGGCCTAATTACATAGTGGTCATCCTTGCCACCATCAGGATAGTGGTTGTGCACAACGCGAGTTGGGGCTATGGTCGCAGGGTGACACAGGCCGTGTGTAGTGCGATGTGCACTACATTCGTGGCACTAATTAGCGGATTCCTTTCCTGTACGCCAGCCATTGGGTGTTGATTGTGGTGGCTGTATACTATTGCACAGGTATCGTGCAACATGTGGATTTGGGTATGTTCTGTGCTGCTTCCCTTGCACATGTCTGTGTCATTGATGCCAGATGAGTGGGACCACCTCGCTCTCTCTCATGTGGCATCTCCCCTGGGTGCTGAGGGACAGGGGATGCTCAACAGTGGGGTGGCTTCGGATGTAGCAGCTGCACAGCTGCTGAGTGAGACAGTTGTGACCTGCGCCTCGGAGGGGCTAGACGTGTGCTGGATGAATCACAGGCCCAGTGGGCAATTTCGGCGTCATCTGAGGACTGAGGTGATACATCATGTTGTATGACACAAGGGACGTGGACTCTGGGTCTTCTTCAGCCACGCGGAGGCCAATGACCGCCCTCCCATCCACTTCCACTGGTGCAACACGTGTCGGCACAGGGATGAAGGATAGGGTGTCCTTCACACCAGGCACAGCTGCCCCTGCACATGTGACCCCTGCTGCCCTCAGTGCTGGGTCTGAGGAGCTGATGCACCATCTGTGCGTGGGGCAGACAGCTCTCCTCACTTACGTCATTGCCCATGACATCACTTAGCCGCAGGAGACATGGATGATGGAGGGCCCACATGTACGCGTGGGTGGACTACACCAGACCGTCCAATGGTTGTCACCCCCAGTGAAGGTGTGCCTTCAACTGCGCCAATCTCAGACTGACATTCCTGACCCTTTCCCCACCCCCCCTGGGGATTGGCACATCTGACGGCAGCAGTGCACGAGTCCTAAATCGGAGTAGTGGGGGGACGCTGACGTCCCGACTGGATGTGACATGTTGGAAGGTGGCTTGCACCGTCAGACTTAATGGCCTCCCCTCCCTCACCCCAATTTGCGTTTGCATCTGAGAAGCCAGCGCGTGCACAGGCAGCTCCGAGCTCGCACCAGAGAGGCTAAAGAGTGTATGTGTGGGTCCATTTGAACGAGTTGTCTGTCTCGTGGTATAATCAGTGGCGGGACGCCGTCCACCTGCGTGGTACCCCGACTCGAGACCTGGACAACATTGACAATGCATGACAGGCTCCGCAGTCCGGATACACCACCTGCAACACACAGAGGCTGTAGCTGCCCTAGCGGCCCAGGCCGCGTCCAACTGGAGCTAATGGACCCACACATTCACTCTTTGACCTCTCTGGGGCGAGCTTGGAGCTGCTTGTGCATGCGCTGGCTTCTCTGTTGCAATGGCATGTAACGTGTGTGGGGAAATAGGCAATCAGTGCGATGGTGCGAGCCACCTTCCGTGACGTCACTCCCGGGCGCGATGTGTGCGTCCCCCCACTACTTATATTTGACTTGTGCCATGCTGCACAATGAGGATGTGTTGCCTGCGTGATGTGACCAGGAGGAGCGCGCCATGACCTCTCACCCACCATGCTCCACTGCCATCCCGTGCCCTGGATAGCCCGTGCAGGTGGACAATGTTTGGGGTACACCTGGTCGACAGGGGATGTGCGTGCCTTGGCAAGGGCCTGGCGGACGCACAGCAGTATCCAGCATGTCCCCAGAGGGTGGGCTGACGTCTACACCTGATGCAGCATCTTTCGTGTGGCCGCCTGTTGTGCACACACGTGTTCACATTCATCCCCAGACAGGTGGTCTTTACAAATGCCCAAGACAGCGGTAATCTAGTGCTCCCGAATCCTCCCAACACAGTGTGTTTCAACATTGCATGTGCGCACCTACCCGTCACACCCACCCACCTGGGCCAAGCGTAACTCCCGCTTCACATGACACATGTGTGTCTTCCACAGTTGTGCTACTCTCCCAGGGCCGGACCTGCAACTGTCCCGTAGCACACACACAGCACCGAGTCGTACTGGCATCCTGTTAGATTGGTAGGCACACTCACACATCTCCTTCTGACACAGTGGTGGCTGTGATGGATATTGTGACTGCCATGGCAGTGTTGGCTGGCCATGGCAGGGCACACTAACACACATTGCATCCGCGGCACTACGTGTCACTACTCGGCACATCGAACTGGGCACTGTCCCTGGGGTAGATGAGTTATGCCGCCTGTCGATGTAATCTGTGACTGGATGCTGTTGTTCCTGTAGTCGGTTGTATCTGTGTAGTTGATTATTGCAGTTGTTGCAGTGTGTGCTTGGTTAAGTGGGGCACATGCCGTGTATGCGACCTCAGCAATTGCAATGTCTGGTCTCACATTCCAATGTGTTGTACACGTGGCAGGGACTTCACTTCTTTCAGACTCTGCCACTTGTGTGTGTGATGAATCTGCTTTTCTGTGCAACGGATTGACTGCATGTATTTGGTGTTATTTCTGGGTAAATGTATCCGTGTCATGTCTGCGTGCATGCAATGCACAGGGTGTGAGTCTAGCCACAGGTGGACTGGCAGCATGCGCTGAGTATGCGGGCATGTGTGAGCTTACTTGCTGTGTGGCCAGCGGTGTAGGTGTATGTTGGTCTTGTGATGTGCATTTTGCCTGGGCACATGGCCTACTCTCAATGTGTGCATTTGGGAGGTGGTGGTGGGTGGTGTGGGTGGTGTGAGTTTGGGGTGGCGTTGGTGTGTGTGTGTGTTGTGGCCATGTCGACTACACACATATGTTTCCCAGGCCCATGGTGGATGTTTGTAACCGTGTTGAGGTCTGTGTATATGATGAGATGTGTGTGTTGTATGTTGCACGGAATGCAGTGTGTGGGTGTGTCCTTGCAGTTCAGGATGACTCCTACTTGTTATGGTTCAGACGTTGTGTGTGTGCAGGGTGTGTCACTGTCAAGATTGTGCCTAGTTCAATTGTGCATGTCAGATTTTCTGCAGTTCTTACTCATTGTGCAGTGCTGCCCACCCAAACTGATGTCGTGTGTGTGTATTGACAGGCATTGCTGTGGCATGCTTTTGCGTGGCTCCTACTTCTTGTTGCTGAGTGTGTGGTCAGACTGTGTGGGAAATTGTAGACATGTGTAGGACTGTGCTTTGTATTGACCAGGCCGTCAGTGTTGATGTGATGATCTATCGGGCACCTTCAGAGTCTGACATGTCCTGCTCCAGGAGCTGTGGTATTGCACTGTGGCCACTGTTGCGGCTACTCATTTGCGTTGACATCCAGTGACAGTGGACTACATGGTCATCTCACGTCTGTCGTGTACTTCACACACTCTCATCCTCTCTCATTCGTACTTGTGTTTGTGAAATGATTCAGCGGAGTCACATTTTTGCTTCAAGCCATGTATTTGGACTTACGTCCTCTGTGATGCAGTATAGTGGACACTACTGGCAGCAAAATGCATGTGGAGGATCTACTTAGCATGATTACACATACAAAAGGGGTTAGGGGTAGATGTGATTAGTTGTTGACTGTGGAATGAGGGCTTCAGAGTTACAACTGCCTTGCCCTTGCTATGCTAATGTACATTTGTTAGTTACTGAGGAGCTCTCGAGTTTGACACAGACAGTAATCATTTTGCCTACGAGACAGCTTGACATCATAGGTACAGTACATCTCAGTTCCATGGTACAGGTTTACTACAGTAGTTACTACGATACACGTGCGTGAGGGGTGACATCAGAGCATGAGCCTACGTGCATGCAGCAGCGTGTCACTAGTTGTTGCAATGTGGTGGCTACTGAACATGTCACATTCACTGTGGTCATGTTGTTGGGGGATGCATTTGTTGTCCATGCAAAAGTCCTGGCACGGAAGTACAGACAAAGGTGAGGTGACAGTTCTCACGTGATACAGCTGACAGATTAGTGTGCACTGACCGGTGCATATGTTCATGTGCGCAGGATACATATTGTAGCATAGTTGTTCATGCAGTATTGTACATGTGGTTACTGTACACAAGTCACATACCTCTGCCTCCCCCTGTTCATGCAGAGATATTGGATGTGGTGAGGAACAGAGAGAATGTCCCGAAAATGTCCGATGTCATGGCAGTGGAGTTGATAGTGTGGTGTTTGTTGCAGGTTGTATGGTATAGTTGTTGTACAGGTAACTGCCCAGTCCGTGCGAAAGCCAAGCATAGGTACGGTGTTGAACCTCATTGTTCAATTGGGGGTATTGCGTCGGGGCCCGACGAATTGACAAGTTGTCAGGTATGCGATACCTTCCAGCAGGGCTTCCATGGCATTGGTGTTATACATGGATGCCATCCAATGAAGCGGATGGTGGCTGTCAATGTGTTCATCGTAAGTTGTCCCTTGTAGGAGCCTGATGGGACATGTTGGATGACATTCGATGAAACTGTGATCCAGAATCCGTTGTGTGGAGGCACACATGTCCCATTGCAGTGTGTGTCCGATTGCAGCCACATACGCCATGCCCCCATAGACTGAACAGATCCTGTCGTGTGCGTCCAGGGGGCGAACAGTTGTACCAGGTCCGCCTTTGGACATGCCGGGTTGGAGAGACATAAATCCACAGGACAGTGGAAGGGACACCTCCGACAGTAGAAGACGGGGATGACGCAGCTGAACATTGCGATGCGGTAAGTTACTCGGTGTTAGACTTGGCATCTTTTGGCGTGTTTCCCCTGACTTTTTGCTTTCTGACCTCCCGGTTTTGACTCTGTTTTTGCTGGTGTGATGATTCTGCGCACTTTCCTCACTGCGGTCCAGTGGGAAAGTGCAAGTGCTCCTGTATAAAATGTGTTATGGATTGGTGTTTCCATGATTGGCCTATTTGGTTTATCTGTCAGTCCCTTGTAAAGTGCACTGCGAGTGCCAGGGCCTATAGACCAAATGCTGTTGGTGGGCTGCAGCACTGGATTGTGCCACCCACGCAAACAGCCCGTAAAGTGTAACTCGGGCCTGCCACCGCAGAGCCTGTGCGCAGCCTGGGGCTGCCATGTCGACTTGGCAAGTGCACACACTTGCAAGTCCCTAAACCTTCCCTTTGCTACATGTTAGTCACCCCTAAGGTAGGCCCAAGGTACCCCTGTGGGCAGGGTGCGGTGTATGCGAAAGGTAGGACATGCCCGGGTGTGTGCGGCATGTCCTGATAGTGAATTACAGCCTAGTTCGTTTTTCACTATTGCAAGGCTACCTGTTCCCCCTAGGCCAGAACGGGCAGTTTTGATTATTACAGCTTATAATCCTAACTGACCCCGGGAACATGGTAGAAATTCGAGTTTAGTATGCCTGGACTCAGAATGATAAAATGCAGCTTTTAGTAAGGTTGGTTTTACCATTCTGGGTTTGAAAATACCACTTTTAGAAAGTGGGTATTTTCTTGCCTAACCATCCAAGCCTGCCTCTGCGAGGTTGTGTATTCCGTGTCTGGAATGTGAGTGACCGGGGCTGGGGGATGCCAGGAGACAGGGTGAGTCAGCGCAGGGCTGAATAGCCAGATCGACCTGTAGATGGGTGGGAGGGGTCGCACCTGGGCCCTGAATAGGACAGTGCCTTCCCTCCACAATGCTGGCTCCACCTCCTGTGGTGCGTCTGATGTCCCTGGCCTACTCACTGAAAGAAGGGACGGAGACTTGTCAACAAAGTGCTCCAGAACTGGTTTGGACTAGGCGAAGGCCTCTCTGCCTTCAGAGAACAAAGGAATTTGGGATATAAATATTGGGGCCCTGACCCCATGAATTTAGATCTCGCTGGAATCAAGGAACCTGCCAAGACGAAGAGCTGGAAGAGCTGCCAGGAGGAGTACTGCCCCTTTGCTGTGTTGTTGCTTTGTTGGGTTGGCCTGCAGTTGCTGCTCCTGTCTTGGGCAGTGAAAGGACTGGACTGAACTTTCTACGAACTTGTGCTGAGTATCTCCAAGGGCCAGGAACCGAGCTGGCCTCCTGCTAAGAAGTCTCAGGGACTGCAAAGACTTCACAAGCCTCTGGGTACCGCTTCTGGAACGCTGTTTCAGTTGCCACAGAGGAAGGGAACTGCAACCGACTCCGTCAACCGAATCCATCCCTGGCCGGTGACCTGTTTGCACCGCAGACCGCATCGCCCCGCTTCGCATCGCAACCCTGGTCTCACCGTGGGCGGCGTCCGACGCCGCCAACATCGAGCCGCTGCTTGCACCGTGACCTGTGGGCACCGCAGTTCGCATCGCATCGCTTCACTGGGCCAGCCGGACCAGACCGACACTGTCGCTGCAACTGGCTCAAGAGTCGAGACCGCACCGCATTTGGGGCACCGCTCGCACGTCTGCGACGCACCGCCCCGACTCGCACCGCTGTCCGACGCCAGCTCCCGCACTCCGGCTAGGTCGCCTGCATCGCAACCTGTCAGCACCGCATCGAGCATCGTCTCGCCCTGCATCGCACGCCTTGGACTCACCGACTCCGTCTGCACGACGCTCATCGAGCCGCTGCCTGCACCGCATCGAGGGACACCGCACCTTGCATCGCTCCGTCTTGCACCGCAACCGCGACGAACGCCGACCGGCTCATACACTCCGTACCAGCCACAACGAGAAAAGGTACTGTGACCGAGTCTGTTCATGACTCTGCTGGCCCGTATCGACGCGGTCGGCTGGAACTGTTAGACTCTGTGGTTTTCAGCATCACGGTAGGCTCGGACGGAGCTACCGACTCGTACGAACTTTGCTTTTGTGCTATTCCTGCAAAGAAGAAGTTAACGTATCAAGTATTCATTCGTAAAGTATAGTATTGTGGATTTTTGTCGTAATTGGTCTTGTCTTGAGTATATAAAATATTGGTTATTTTTCTAAACTGGTGTGGTGTCCGTTTGTAGTGCTTACACTGTATTACTGTTGGTTATGTGCAAATGCTTTACACACTGCCTCTGAATTAAGCCTGACTGCTCGTGCCAAGCTACCACGAGGGTGAGCAGGGGTTACTTCACGAGTGTAACAACCCTTACCCTGACTAGGAAGAAGGGTCCCTACTTGGACAAAGGTGCAAGCCCTTGCCAACTAGAGATCCCATTTCTAACATTGGTTGTCAGCGGTGAGGATAGGACTTGTGTTTGCACTTGACTTACAGTGATTGGTGTGCACTACTACCATATCGCAGACCATTACGTACCACATACTGGTTCTTTTTCTTTTGGCCTATTTTTGATCTTGCCAGTTTTCAACTCACGACTTTTGTCATGCCTGAATCAATTGCATCATCCGTTGCATCTCTGGAAGTTATCTTTGAGGAGGACAGGTTGGAATCCTACGCCGTAAAGGAGTTACGAGCGATTTGTAAAAACCTGAAAGTCCAAATTAAAGGCCTCACAAGGAAGGAGGAGCTACAGAAGGCGCTGAGGGCCTGGGTAGCAGCCAGACATGCCAATGGGCAGCCTGGTGATCTCAGTGAGGAGGCGGAGGAGCCTATTTCCAGGGTGGATGTGCTTTTGGATAGGGGGAACCCGCCAGGTCAGGCAGCAGCAGTCTGTCCCCAGAGGAGCTGGAGGACAGGCGGGAGGCAAGGCAGTTCGAGCTGCAGAAGCTCAGGCTGGAGAGTGAGCGGGAGGAGAAGAGATTGGCTATAGAAGAGAGGAAGATGCTCTTAGAGCATGAGAGAGAACTGAAGGAGCTAGAACTTAGGAGTAAGTCAGGCTCAGATGGTGGCAGCAATTCGTCCAGAAAGGCAGACAGGATTGTGCACATTCCCAAGAACGTAGGCAAGGAGTTCAAGAAGGGGGATGACATACAAAGGTGGTTCCAGGGTTATGAGGCAGCCATACACATGAATGGGGTCCCTGAGGAGAATTGGGGAGCAGGATTGTGGCCACTTTTCCCGGAAGAAGCAAGGGATGCTCTGATAGCTTTGGGTAAGGGGTATCACCTCACCTATGCTGACATGAAGGATGCCCTTCTCACGAAGTATGGTCTTACTCCTGAAAAGTACAGGGATCAGTTCAGGTCCAGTAAGAAGTCTGATGTCAACACTTGGTTGGAATGTGTGGATGTGTTCTGCAGGTCTCTGGATGGTTGGGTGAAGGGCAGTAGTGTAACAGATTTTCAGGGGCTCTACAACTTGATTGCATGGGAGCACTTGTCTAGTCTATGTTTTGCAGATCTGCGCCAGCACCTAGTTGATAGTAAGCTAACTGACCCCAGGAAGCTTGCTATGGAAGCGGACCGCTGGGTGAGTACCAGGGTCCACAAGAAAGCGTTTGGGGGAGACTCAGCCAAAGGTGGGCAGGGTCCCCAGCAGAAAGGTGGGGGGACAAGGGTAAAGCACAGGAGTTCTCTAAAGGGCCCCAAACTAGTACCCAGGGTAAAGGTTCCCAGCCCCCGGTGATAAGAAGAAAGGGGTCTCTACAGGGAAGCCTGTTGAGACCGGCCCCCGCAAGTGTTATGCATGTGACCAGGTAGGTCACTTTAAGGGGGACCCCAAGTGCCCGAAGGGGACACAGCCACCCACCAGTGGACAATCCAAAGTGTTGGCTAGTGTAGCGCTTGGGGAGGAGGGGTGCCCACAGGAGGGTGGGGATCCCGCAGAAATGACCCTTGTCTCACTAGGGGACAGTGAGATGGTCCCAGGAAACCAGGTGCCCCCTAACACAAAGAAATATAGCACCTGGGTGACCATTAATGGGAACAGGGTAGAGGCTCTCAGAGATACTGGAGCCAGTGTGACCTCAGTCCGGTGTCACCTGGTGTCTGAGAAGCAAGTAGTCCCAGGAGCATTCCACCAAGTAGTTGCTGTCGACAACTCTGAGCGCCAGTGTATGGTGGATTTGCAGGCTCCAAGGAACCCGTTGAGGGTCCTTCACGTGAACCGCCTCAAGCCCCACTTCGAGAGGTCCGAAGTGAGTATGCTCTTGGCGACAGATGATGGGGTGGAAGAGGAGAGCGAGCCTCTCCCTGACCTCCTGTCTACCAAGGAGCATGATGGGTCAGTAGAGGGTGTGATCCTCTCCCCTACTCTGACTCAGGAGCAGCAGGGGGACTGTCGCCAGTTGTTGGGACAGTTCGCCCCACTGTTCTCTCTGACTGCCGGTGTTACTCACTGGTGTACCCATGACGTGGACACCGGTGACAGCCATCCTGTGAAGCACAAGATTTACAGGTTGACTGACCGGGTCAGATCCAGCATCAAGGAGGAGGTCTCTAAGATGTTGGCGTTAGGGGTGATTGAGCCCTCCCACAGTCCTTGGGCCAGCCCAGTGGTCTTGGTCCCAAAGGCTGCGGCGCCCGGTGCCACTCCAGAACTCCGGTTTTGTGTGGACTACCGTGGGCTCAATGCCGTCACCAGGACTGACGCGCACCCCATCCCCAGAGCTGATGAGCTCATTGATCGGTTGGGAGCTGCCCGGTTCCTCAGCACGTTTGATTTAACGTCTGGGTACTGGCAGATTGCCTTAACCGATGGGGCCAAGGAGAGATCAGCATTCTCAACCCCAGAAGGTCATTACCAATTCCGGGTGATGCCCTTTGGGTTGAAGAATGCCCCTGCCACCTTTCAGAGGTTGGTCAATCAGGTGTTGGCTGGGCTGGAGGATTTCAGTGCCGCCTACCTGGATGACATTGCTGTGTTCAGTTCCAGCTGGGAAGAACATTTACAGCACCTTGAGAAAGTGTTGAGGGCTCTGCAAGGTGCAGGCATCACGATCAAGGCCAGTAAGTGCCAGATCGGGCAGGGTTCTGTGGTGTACTTGGGACACCAGGTAGGAAGCGGCCAGGTGGCGCCCCTACAACCCAAGATTGACACCATTCTGGCTTGGGAGCCCCCAAGACCCAGACAGAGGTGAGAGCCTTCTTAGGTCTCACCGGTTATTATAGGAGATTTGTTAAGGGCTATGGCACCATCGTTGCCCCCTTAACAGAGCTGACCTCTAAGAGGCAGCCCAGGAAAGTGATCTGGACTGAGTCCTGCCAGAAAGCTTTTGATGCCCTGAAGGCAGCCATGTGCACGGCGCCCGTGCTCAAGGCACCTGACTTCTCCAAAGAATTTGTCGTGCAGACTGACGCTTCAGAGCATGGTGTGGGAGCGGTGCTCTCACAACTGAACGAAGAGGGCCTGGATCAGCCTGTAGTCTTCCTTAGCAGGAGACTACTTCCCAGGGAACAGAGGTGGAGTGCCATAGAAAGGGAAGCTTTTGCTGTGGTCTGGGCACTGAAGAAGTTGAGACCATACCTGTTTGGGACTCACTTCCGGGTTCAGACAGACCACAGGCCCCTCAGATGGTTGATGCAAATGAGGGGCGAGAATCCAAAACTGCTGAGGTGGTCCATCTCCCTACAGGGAATGGACTTTACGGTGGAACACCGTCCTGGTACAGAACACGCCAACGCAGATGGTCTGTCCAGGTTCTTCCGCCTTAGTGAAGAGAACTCCCATGGGGTTGGGTAGTTCTCCCTACTTTCAGCTGGAGGGGACATGTGTTAGACTTGGCATCTTTTGGCGTGTTTCCCCTGACTTTTTGCTTTCTGACCTCCCGGTTTTGACTCTGTTTTTGCTGGTGTGATGATTCTGCGCACTTTCCTCACTGCGGTCCAGTGGGAAAGTGCAAGTGCTCCTGTATAAAATGTGTTATGGATTGGTGTTTCCATGATTGGCCTATTTGGTTTATCTGTCAGTCCCTTGTAAAGTGCACTGCGAGTGCCAGGGCCTATAGACCAAATGCTGTTGGTGGGCGGCAGCACTGGATTGTGCCACCCACGCAAACAGCCCGTAAAGTGTAACTCGGGCCTGCCACCGCAGAGCCTGTGCGCAGCCTGGGGCTGCCATGTCGACTTGGCAAGTGCACACACTTGCAAGTCCCTAAACCTTCCCTTTGCTACATGTTAGTCACCCCTAAGGTAGGCCCAAGGTACCCCTGTGGGCAGGGTGCGGTGTATGCGAAAGGTAGGACATGCCCGGGTGTGTGCGGCATGTCCTGATAGTGAATTACAGCCTAGTTCGTTTTTCACTATTGCAAGGCTACCTGTTCCCCCTAGGCCAGAACGGGCAGTTTTGATTATTACAGCTTATAATCCTAACTGACCCCGGGAACATGGTAGAAATTCGAGTTTAGTATGCCTGGACTCAGAATGATAAAATGCAGCTTTTAGTAAGGTTGGTTTTACCATTCTGGGTTTGAAAATACCACTTTTAGAAAGTGGGTATTTTCTTGCCTAACCATCCAAGCCTGCCTCTGCGAGGTTGTGTATTCCGTGTCTGGAATGTGAGTGACCGGGGCTGGGGGATGCCAGGAGACAGGGTGAGTCAGCGCAGGGCTGAATAGCCAGATCGACCTGTAGATGGGTGGGAGGGGTCGCACCTGGGCCCTGAATAGGACAGTGCCTTCCCTCCACAATGCTGGCTCCACCTCCTGTGGTGCGTCTGATGTCCTTGGCCTACTCACTGAAAGAAGGAACGGAGACTTGTCAACAAAGTGCTCCAGAACTGGTTTGGACTAGGCGAAGGCCTCTCTGCCTTCAGAGAACAAAGGAATTTGGGATATAAATATTGGGGCCCTGACCCCATGAATTTAGATCTCGCTGGAATCAAGGAACCTGCCAAGACGAAGAGCTGGAAGAGCTGCCAGGAGGAGTACTGCCCCTTTGCTGTGTTGTTGCTTTGTTGGGTTGGCCTGCAGTTGCTGCTCCTGTCTTGGGCAGTGAAAGGACTGGACTGAACTTTCTACGAACTTGTGCTGAGTATCTCCAAGGGCCAGGAACCGAGCTGGCCTCCTGTTAAGAAGTCTCAGGGACTGCAAAGACTTCACAAGCCTCTGGGTACCGCTTCTGGAACGCTGTTTCAGTTGCCACAGAGGAAGGGAACTGCAACCGACTCCGTCAACCGAATCCATCCCTGGCCGGTGACCTGTTTGCACCGCAGACCGCATCGCCCCGCTTCGCATCGCAACCCTGGTCTCACCGTGGGCGACGTACGACGCCGCCAACATCGAGCCGCTGCTTGCACCGTGACCTGTGGGCACCGCAGTTCGCATCACATCGCTTCACTGGGCCAGCCGGACCAGACCGACACTGTCGCTGCAACTGGCTCAAGAGTCGAGACCGCACCGCATTTGGGGCACCGCTCGCACGTCTGCGACGCACCGCCCCGACTCGCACCGCTGTCCGACGCCAGCTCCCGCACTCCGGCTAGGTCGCCTGCATCGCAACCTGTCAGCACCGCATCGAGCATCGTCTCGCCCTGCATCGCACGCCTTGGACTCACCGACTCCGTCTGCAAGACGCTCATCGAGCCGCTGCCTGCACCGCATCGAGGGACACCGCACCTTGCATCGCTCCGTCTTGCACCGCAACCGCGACGAACGCCGACCGGCTCGTACACTCCGTACCAGCCACAACGAGAAAAGGTACTGTGACCGAGTCTGTTCATGACTCTGCTGGCCCGTATCGACGCGGTCGGCTGGAACTGTTAGACTCTGTGGTTTTCAGCATCACGGTAGGCTCGGACGGAGCTACCGACTCGTACGAACTTTGCTTTTGTGCTATTCCTACAAAGAAGAAGTTAACGTATCAAGTATTCATTCGTAAAGTATAGTATTGTGGATTTTTGTCGTAATTGGTCTTGTCTTGAGTATATAAAATATTGGTTATTTTTCTAAACTGGTGTGGTGTCCATTTGTAGTGCTTACACTGTATTACTGTTGGTTATGTGCAAATGCTTTACACACTGCCTCTGAATTAAGCCTGACTGCTCGTGCCAAGCTACCACGAGGGTGAGCAGGGGTTACTTCACGAGTGTAACAACCCTTACCCTGACTAGGAAGAAGGGTCCCTACTTGGACAAAGGTGCAAGCCCTTGCCAACTAGAGATCCCATTTCTAACACTCGGTAACTTACGTTCAGCATGGCCAGGTTTTCACAGCCCACTGTCTGTAGCAGGCTGTCCATGTAGAGCTGCATCTGTCCGGCGTAGTTGGGTAGGTGTGGTGCGACTGCCATTTTGCTACAGGGCGATGTGATGGCGTGCTCCAGCCGGCTGTGCAGTCAGCAGAGTGCACCCTCCGACGATGCTGGGAAATCTGGAATAGTCGTACGGAGGCAGGGTTTGGGTTATAGTAGCTTGTGCGGAGGACACAGGTCCTCATCCCACATGCTTCTATGAATGGTCAAGGTCAGTGGTGTCTGACTCCTTCCAGATTACTTGCATGTGAACCACATGGAGGAGTGGTCTTATTTCTTTTTTGTGGTCAGAAGTTCTTTCATGTTGTGCGCTATCTGCACATTGGACGGTTTCCTCGGCATGCCTCTGTTGGTTTGTTGTTGGGACAATGGCTGTATTCTCCGGCTTGTTTAGTAGAAATGTGGTTTCAGAGTGGGAATGGAAGGCCATTCAGTGCTATCTGCTTTACCGTATGTGGGCGGCACGCTGCGTTTCCACTATACGTTGGGCCTTGTGTGTGTGTGTTGTAATTGGTAACACCTGTTGTCAGGCACCCGGGGTTTTTTCATGTTACGTATTGCATGTATTGGTATTGGGTGCAGGATGGTATTAGTATTTTTGTATGGTACTGGCGTGCCTTTTGCGGACGAGGTACATATTCTGCGGCGTGATGTCGCAGCCGCTGTGTGCTTCGCCATGTTATGCACACAAGGGTGTGTCCTATTTTGGCGTGACGTCACTGCCCTGTTCGGTACACTTGTGTGGCGTCATGTTGGCACCTGTGAGTTGCCGGTTGGGGACATGACTGATGCAGGAATGCCACGTGACATGTGCGTTCAGGGTGGGGCTGGTGTGTGGTGTGTGTAGTTGTGTGCCTGTGTTATTTGTGTGCGGCCCATGCATGGCGCTGTTGTTGGCCTCTGCGTTGTGCGCATGTGTAGCTGCGTCATCGCCGCTGCGCTGCGTTGCCGTGACGGGGACGTCAGTTCCTGGTCCCGGGTAGTGTGTGCCCGGTAGTTGCGAGTTGTTTCATTTTGCACGGTGTGACATTTGTGGGTGCAGTGGTGGATGTGTCCTGTCCACACAGGGGTGTCTAGGGGGCCATGTTCAGTTTTTCCGCCCTTGCAATGTGTGCGGTGTTTGCGTGCCCTTGTTGTGTGTCTGCCTACCTGCGTCGCCGCGGCGCGTTGACTCCTAGGTGCTGCATCAGGTACAGCATGGGGATGGCCTGGAGTGCAGGATTCATGTCGGGGTGGGCCGCCTTTTTGGTGTCCATACTCGTGCGGTCGGGTTTCCGCCTTGGTATCTCGTACGGTGTCTCTTAGCCGGGGGAGCTGTTTGTTTGCGGCATCGTAATTTGTACGCCGGGCGGTACGTGATTTCGTCGGACGGTGTGCCTCCATTGGCTGGCGCCGCTACGTGAACGGGCGCACTTTGATGGCGGGCGGCGTCACGGGCTTACGGGCGGTGTTTGGCTGGTTTTACACATCCTAATTGGGCAGGCGTGTGGGCCGCGGCGGGCGGACGGTAACTGGTGGTTTTTGCCTCCGACAGCATGCCGGTAGTGCTTCCGCCCGACATCGTAATGGGCCCCATAGTTGTTTAAAATATTTTGTGTATAAGTATTGCTTTTATTTTTTAATGTATGTGTTACATTTTTAGTAGTTATTAATTTTTATGTTAATTAAATTTTGCGTTTTGTAGTTGTGTAGCAAGTTATGGGTTTATAGCGAAATAGGGTGGGAAGTAATTTAATTATAATAAATTAATTAATATTTTTTATTTATTAGTTTAATGGGCCCCATAGTTGTTTAAAATATTTTGTGTATAAGAATTGCTTTTGTTTTTTAATGTATGTGTTACATTTTTAGTAGTTATTAATTTTTATGTTAATTAAATTTTGCGTTTTGTAGTTGTGTAGCGAGTTATGGGTTTATAGCGAAATAGGGTGGGAAGTAATTTAATTATAATAAATTAATTAATATTTTTTATTTATTAGTATATATTTAATTTTGATTTTATAGTGTAAATTGTGGGAATTAATTTATTATTAATTAATTATTAATTGGTTGTTAATTTGTATTAATTAATTAATTGGCAATTATGTTAATTGTGTTTTTTTTTAGGAGCGGGTTGTGAGTTTATAGGGGAATACGGTGGGAAGTAATTTAAATAATAATCAAATTATTAATATTTTTAATTTATTAATATTTTCTTAATTTATATTTTTATGATTAATTAATTATTAATTGGTTGACAATTTTTATTAATTAATTAATTGGTAATTATGTTAATTGTGTTATTTTTTTAGGAGCTGGTTGTGGGTTTATAGGGGAATAGGGTGGGAAGTAATTTAATTATAATAACATTATTAATATTTTTAAATTATTAATATTTATTTAGTTTATATTTTATAATGTTAATTGTGGTAATTAATGTATTATTAATTATTCATTGATTGGTTGTTAATTATTAGTAATTAACTGTGTCATTTTTGTAGGAGCGGGTTGTGGGTTTATAGGGGAATAGGGTGGGTAGTAATTTATTTTTAATAAATGTATTTATATTTTTTAGATATTAATATTTATTTAATTTATAATTTATAGTGTTAATTGTGCAAATTAATTTATTAATAATTATTTATCAATTGCTTGTTAATTATTATGAATTAATTATCTTAATTGTATGATTTTTTAGGAATGGGTGGTGGGGTTTATAGGGGAATAGGGTGGGAAGTAATTTATTTATGATTAATTAATAATTAATTGTTAATTAATTGCTATTAATTAATTAAACATTAAATATGGCAAATGTGTAATAATTTGAGATGTAAGTTATGGGGTGTATAGTGGTAAAGGGTGGGAAGTAAGGGGCACATTACGATGGCGGGCGGAAGCACAACCGCCGTGCTGGCGGATGCAAAAACCACCAGTTACCGCCGGCACGCAGCAGTCCACACGCCCGCCCAATTACGATGCGAAAAGCAGGCCAAACACCGCCGGCAAGCCAGCAACACCGTCCGCCATCAAAGTGCGCCCGCACACGTAGCGGCGCAGCACAACTGACACACACCGTCCGACGAAACACGTCCCGCCCGGCGCATAAATTACGATGCCGCAAACAAACGGCTCCCACGGCAAAGAGACACCGCACGTGAAAGAGAGGCGGAAACACGGACGCAGAGCACGGACAACGAAGAAGCGGCACCCCGGGCATGAATCCAGCACTGCAGGCCCTTCCCATGCTTCTGCTGATGCACCACCAAGGACGCAACGTACCGCGGAGACGCAGGTAGGCACACACACAACAAGTGCACGCAAACAGCGCACACAGTGCAAGGGCGGAAAAAGCGGACAACCCCCACCAGCGCGTGCACACTACACATCCACCATTGCATCCACATATGACACACAGGCCAAATCCTAACATCGCGGAACACATGTGTACACACCACCTGGGACTAGGAACCAACCACCCCGTCACGGCCCCAAAGCGCCGATGACGCCGCCACACATGCGCACAACGCAGAGGCCAACCGCAGCGCCATGCATGCGTCGCACACAGACACAGGGACACAACCAAGCAGCACACACATCAGCCCCACCCCGAACGCACATGACACGTGACAGGCCGGCCACAGACATGTCCCCAACGCCCAATTCACGGACAACACCCAACGCCACACAACCGACGCACACATGTCAGTGAAGACACGCAACTGCAGGACACACCCCAGTGTAACAAACATGGCGTAGCACACAGCGGCGGCAACACCAACTAGGAGAAGCAGGGCTCCTTCGGGAAGAGGAACGCCAGTACCACACTGAAAAACCCATACCACCCTGCACATATGAACAAGACACATGAAACGGAACACCAAAGAGCCCGGGGACCGACAACAGGTGGCCCAAGAATAACATCCACACACAAGGCCCAACGCAGAGCGGAAAGGCAGCCTGCCGCCCACACAAAGGAGAGCAGACAGCACTGAATGACCTTCCATTCCAACTCCGAAACCACAGCCCTACGACAGAAGCCGGTGAATACAGCCATTGTCCAAGAATAGACCAACACAGGCATGCCGAGGAGACCGACCACAGGGCAGATAGCGCATATCACAGAAGCACACAACGGACGGGGAAGAAAGAAGAAAACACTCCCCCATGTCGGCCACATGCAAGTTAATTGGAAGGAGTCACACAGCACTGACCTTGAACTGTCTGAGAAGCATGTGGGAAGAGGGCCCGTGTCCTCCAAACAAGCCAACAGAACACAAGTCCTGTCTCCCTACGACTACACAGAGCTCACAGCAACCCCGGAGCGTGCACATTGCAGACTGCACACACAGCCGGAGCACGCCACCTCAACGAACCGCTGCGAAATGGCAACCGCAACACACCTACCCAACTACGCCGAACAGCTCAAGCTGTACAAAACCAACACGATACATACATTGGGATGCGATCTCCTGTCCCTGCTGAACGTAAGTTACCGACTGACTTACCGCATCACATTGTTCAGCTGCGTCATGCCCGTCTTCTACTGTCGGAGGTGTCCCTACCAGCATCCCGTCGAGATATGCCTCTCCAACCCGGCATGTCTGAAGGCGGACCTGCTACCACTACTCCTCCCTCTGGACGCACACGACAGGGCCTGCTCTGCCTATGGGGGCATGGCGTATGTGGCCAACATCGCACCCGCACTGAAATGGAACCACTGTGCCTCCACACGACGGATCATCGAGAACAGCTACATCGAATGTCACCCAGCATGCCCCATCATGGTCCTCCAAGGGACAACCTATGAAC
The DNA here is from genome assembly GCA_963921515.1 of Calotriton arnoldi. Taxonomy (NCBI): domain Eukaryota; kingdom Metazoa; phylum Chordata; class Amphibia; order Caudata; family Salamandridae; genus Calotriton; species Calotriton arnoldi. The sequence continues at coordinate 13,925 of CAWUFW010002735.1, read as the reverse complement.
AACACCTTGACAGCCACCATCCGCTTCATTGGCTGGCAAACATGTACACCACCAATGACATGGAAGCCCTGCTGGACGGCATCGCATACCTGACAACCTGTAAATACGTCGGACCACAACGCAGGTTCCCCGAGTGACCTATGAAGTCCAACCCCGCACCCATGCTCAGCTTCCGCACGGACTGGCCAGTCACCACCACAACAGCCATACCAAACGACCGGCAACTGTAACCACACCATCAACGACATCGCCATGACATCGGATATGACCGGGACATGCACACTGTTCCCCATCACATCCAGGAACACCGCATGCATCGTGGGAGGCAGTGGCATGGGCTCTGTGTATCGCACCCACATGGACGGAACTGCACGAACAACCAGGACACGACATGGATCCAGCGCACATGGACACACACACCGCTCAGTGGACATGAATAGGTCGCCTGGAGTCTGTGGGTGCTGCACCCCTCCCACCCCCGCCCCGGGAATCCCATACCAGGACCTTTGCATGGACGACAAGTGCATACAACAACAACACGACCCCAGTGACTGTGACATGTCCAGTAACCACCACAGTGCAACAACAAGTGGCACGCCGCTGCATGCACGCAAGCACATGCCCTGATGTCATCTCACATGCACGCGTGCATGAGGAACAACCGCAGCAAACCTGTCACATGGAACTGAGATGGACTGTGCCCATGATGCCGAGCGGTCTGGTAGGCTACATGTATACCGTCTGTGTCAAAGTCCGCAGCTCCGCAGCTATACGTAAATGTACATTAGCACAGCCTTGGCCAAGCAGATGTAACTCTGAAGCCCACATCCCACATGCAACAGCTAATCACATGTAACCCTACACCCTATCCCATTTGTAATCATGCTCAGTATATCCTCAACATGTATCCCGCTGCCAGTAGTGTCCACTATACTGCATCACAGAGGACAGAAGACTCAATATAATGTTTGAAACCAAAACTGTCTCCGCTGACTCATTTCACAAGTACGAATGAGAGAGGATGAGAGTATGTGAAGTACACGGCAGTCGTGACATGACCATGTAGTCCACTGGTATTGGATGTCAACGCAAATGAGTAGCACTACTGTGGAAGACACACATGTGTCGTGTGAAGTCGTATGGACGCAGTGCTCAGGTGGGTGGGTGCGACGGGTAGATGCGCACATGCCAAGTTGGAGCACGCCGTGTTGGGAGGGGTCATGAACAGTACACCACCGCTTCCCTGGGCATTGTGAGAGGACACCTGTCGGAGGGGGAGTGAACACGTGTGTGCACAGCAGCCGGGCACACGTACAAAGCGGTACCAGGCGCACCTCAGCCCACCCTCTGTGGACAAGCTGGATCCTGTTGTGCGCCCGCCATGCCCCTTGACAAGGCACACACAGCCCCAGTCGACCAGGTGTAACCCCAACATAGTCAATCCGCACAGGCGATACAGGGCACGGGATGGCAGTGGAGCATGGTGTGTGTGAGGTCTCCTCGCGCTCCTCCTGGTCATATCACGCAGGCAATAGAACCTCAACGTCTAGCATGGCACAAGTCAGATGGAAGTGTAGGGGGACACACCACAGCACGAGCAGCACTGACGTCACGGGAGGTGGCTCGCACCATCCCATCCATTGCCCATCATACCAACCACGACACATGCCATTGCGACTAAGTGCAAGCGCGTGCGCCACCACCCCCGAGCCCTCCCCAGAGAGGCCAAAGAGTGAATGTGTGGGCCAACAGCCACAGACGGACGCGGCCTGGCCGCAAGGGCAGCCACAGCCACTGGGTGTCGCAGGTGGCGGATCCGGAAGGCGAAGACTGTGATGCATAGTCCATGCAGGCCGGGTCTCCATTTGGGGCACCACGCAGGTGGACGGCGTCCCGCCACACATCATACCCTGAGACAGCCCACTCGTGCAACTGGACCCACACATACACTCCTTGCCCTCTCTGGTGCGAGCTTGGGGCTGCCTGTGCAAGCGCTAGCCTCGCAGGTGAGCATGCATATTGGGGGCGAGGGGAGGACATGAGGGCTGGGGCGAAGATGACTGTATCACTGTCAGTTAGTACAAGGGATGACCCAGATGTGGAAAGGAAGAGACGTGTCCCGTGTGTACTGCAACTAGTCGCCAATCCAACTACCCCCCATGTCCGGAATGTAAGCCCGCACCTAGGCCCGCCCATCCGCCACATCGAACATACCACCAGCACGACAACCTTCCCATTCGAAACACTGACTGGGGGTGGCGACCAGTGAACAATCATGTGTAGCCTACCCACGCGTACATGTGGGCCCTCCATGATCCATGTCACCTGCGGCAAAGACATGACATGCGCAATGAGGGAAGTGAGGAGAGCTGTCCGCCCCACGCGCAGAAGGTGCATCAGCTCCACAGACCCAGCAGCGAGTCCAGCAGGGGTCACATGTGCAGGGGCAGCTGTGCCTGGTGTGAAGGCACATGCATATAGACAGCACATCGACCAATGTGTAGTCTGCTCACATCCACAGTCCATCATCATGCGGACATAGGAATTGAACACAGGGCAACACATCTTAGTTGGTGCACCCACCGTGACCAACAATGCGCAATCATCGACGTACCCGCCCTGTGCATGGCCCCCACCCAACGGAGGCACATCCAGTGCCACCATCCCACACACACAAGCCTTCCACGGAACATGCTGTGTCCAATGGTCAGTACAGAGTCAGCGCCCATCTGGTGGATCCTGAACAGGAGACACATGCACACACATGCCAGCTCCCACTATGTACGTCTGCCACCTGGCACGTGCAATGTAACCTCTCACCTGTGACGTGTGACTGCAAGCACACAGCCGTCTTGGCATGGGGCTGTCAATGTGGACACCAGTCAATGTTTCGGGAGCTGTGATCCGTACAGTGCTGTACATAGGGTGCAGTGCTGACACCTACTACTGTCTCATATCCCCTCGTGCCACAGGTCCCACTTGTATTGGCCGCTCAGCCCGTGCCCACATCGTCGTCGTCGTGTGCCATACTCATCCAGCCTCGGAAGCAGTTCCATGCTCAGCAGACACTCATGTTGCCGTGGCGTTGCCGCTTGACGAATATGCAGTCAGTCCCCATCAGCACGCCCCGCAAGTCATTGGGGCCTAGATCCCCATGTGCATGCACATGGCAGTGGTATGTCTCACTTGCCATTGCCATTGTTGGGAGACCTGTGTAAGTGTATTGTGGCCGTGCCGTCCCAGCTTGACAGCTGGGCTGTGGCTCATGTGCTTGCTCAGTCATGTCAGTGATGTGTATGCGAAATTGCTATGTGCCGTGTTGCTTTGACATGTGTCCTCTGCCATTTAACCCAGGCGGAGACCGAACATTGACCGCCCATACCAATTGCTGGCGGACATGGACGATACAGAGGTAATCAGGAAGTTTCGGCTGGACAGGCCAACTCTGCATCGACTGTGTGCCATGTTAGAGCCCCATCTCCGTCCCCGCAGGGTGTATCCGACTGCTGTCACCCCCACGGCTAAGGTGATGGCCGCCATGCATTTCTTCGCCACTGGGTCATTCCAGCACACAGTGGGCAGTGGAGGAGGGATGTCCCAGCCCATGTTCAGCAAGGTGCTGAGGGATGTACTGGCAGCCATGATGCTGTACCGAAACAGGTACATCAGATTCCCCAGGGCTCGTGAATTGGCGGCAGTGAAGGGTGCATTCTATGCCCTTGGCAGAATCCCACACGTCGTGGGAGCCATTGACTGCACACATGTTGGCCTTGTTCCACCACAGGCCACTGAGCACCTGTACCGCAACAGGAAGCACACGCACTCCCTGAATGTGCAAGTGGTGTGCCTTGCGGACATGGTGATCACCCACGTGTGTGCCAAGTTTCCAGGCTCGGCACATGACGCACACATAATGCGCAACAGCATCTTGCCACGACTGATGGCCAATCTGCAACAGGATCGTGGCTGTATTGTCGGTGAGTATGTGGAGTGGTGTAGCGTGCTGGTTGTGCGATGCTGTCCCCTGTCCAGTTGGAATAGCAATGGTTCTCTGTGTCCCTCACACCCAGGTGACTCTGCGTATCCGAATGGGGCATGGCTGCTCAGTCCATTGAGGAATCCTCGCACCCCAGCAGACGATCGCTACAATGAGGCACATGGGAGAACCAGACGTGTGGTCGAGCGTACCTTTGGCCTCCTCAAGTCCAGGTTCAGGTGCCTGGACCGCACCGGGGTGCACTGGCGTACTCCCCACAGAAGGTGTGCCAGATAGTGGTGGCGTGCTGCATGCTGCACAATCTGGCCATTCGGAAGCAGATCCCCCTCATTGTGGATGACGGAGATCAACCAGGGCCCCAGCCCGCAGACCAGGACAGCTCGAGTGAGGTGGACAGCGGAGAGGAGGAAGCTGGGAATGTGCGCCAGCAGCTCATCGCCCGCTACTTCACTTGACGGTGAGTGTCCATGTACGACGGATGATGTGTCTGTATCTGTGCAGGTGTGTGTGTGCTGTGTCAGGGTGGCCGTATGTTCACTGCGTGCAGTGTGTCAACGCTCCATGGCCAGGGTAGTATGCCACTGTTGGTGACTGTGGCATTGTGCCCTATTGCTCTGTGCGATGTGTGTACATTGCTTGTAGTTGTTGACATGTACTGTGTGATGGGTGTGTGACACACTCATTGAATGTGCTCCTGTTCTGTCTCCCACCCCTAGGTCCCTACAGGCCCTCCGGATTCCATTGCCATGCCACGCATCAGGTGCCTTTCCGCCCAAGGTGGCCGTTGTATTCCGTACAAATAAAACACAGGGCACAAACAGCAGTTAGTGAAAAAGGTGCATTTATTACAAACTGTGACATGTGATTGTGTGTAAGGTGATGACAAAAGTGGTGCGTGCAGTGACAATGAGCTGTCGGTCATGGCTGCGTGATGATCAGGGTGTACCCACTGGTTCTATGTCCATAGTCCAACACACACATGCCATCCAGCTGGCTGTGTGGAGTGGGATCGTAGAGCAAGTCAATGCAGTGGCTGGTCAAGGAAGGCTGGCGGAAGGCTGGCTGGCTGCCTCACTTGCGACTGGAGCGTGCAAAGTCCTCCCGGGAGATCTGTTTCCTCTTCGGACGGCCCCTTCCACGTTTGGGAGGGGGTGTGTGGTGGCGACCTGCTGGTGGTGGGTGAGGTGTGCTCACTGGCTGTGGACGCAGGGGAAGTGGACACTGCTGCCCGACCCTGCGCCCTAGCAGGTGGTGGCGGAGGTGGTGTTGCTGGCCTTGCCTGTGACCCCACCGCCACCACCAGCTGGCCCATGAGGTCCACGAGTTGGTCCATACGGGACACGAATTGGCCCATATGGGCGTCCATGGACCTCAGCACCCCCAGCACCTCCCGCGTGTCAGTAGCAGACCTGGCCCATTGTCCTTGGGCCTCTTCATAGGCCCCAAGGACTCTGGCCATTTGAGGCAGGGCATGGCTCCCAGGGGAGGCTGGCGTTTCCCTGACCCTGCTCCTCCTACCAGTCCTGCTGCCACCGGCCTGCCCACTAGCCACATTGCACACCACGGTCCTCACTGTGGCTCCCAGGGTGGATCCAGTCGGCCGGGCCACCACCTGCGCTGGGGCTGGTGCCAGCGAAGACGTGGTGGTGGTGGAGGCGGTGGTGGTCGGTGCGGCGATGGTGGCGGTTGCGGCAGTGGTAGTGGCTGCAATGACCGTGGGTGTGGCCGCAACGACAGTGGCAGCAGGGGACTGGGACTGTTCAGCATCCCTGGATGATGGGTTGGTGGGTAGGAGGGGTCCTGGGGAGCGGCTGGGCCCTGCCACGCCAGATGGGCCAGCTTGGTGGTCCGTGTCCGAAGAGGAGGACAGATCCTCCAGATCCGTGTGTCCTCGTTGGGGGCTTGTGGGCTGGCTGTGCTGGCTGCTGTCTCCATCCCCAGCATCCGGCAGTTCGTCACCTGTGGAGAGAATGAGATTTGTTATTGTGTTGCACCTGGCGAAGTCTGTATTAGTCGTCTGACATTGGCAGTTCGTGCAATCTCGTACATGGGTTTCCCGGAGGCGAGTGTGTGGCTGTGGCATCTGTAGTTGTGTGTGCTAGGCAATGGGACTGTGTGCTGTGCACATGTGGCATGGGACGGATTGGCCATGCCGATGGGTGTGTTGCTGTGCCCCTACTCATTGTGACTCTGGTGTATGCGGGCTCCTGGCCCATCCTGGGTCTGGTTTGTACTTTGCTTTTGGAGTTCATATGGAACGCTTAGGAACGCATATGGCAACATGGGGGCCATGCCCCAGATTCGCATTTGGGAGGGGATATGCTTTTGGGGTTCAAATGGAACGCTTAGGAACGCATATGGCAACATGGGGGCCATGCCCCAGATTCGCATTTGGGAGGGGATATGCTTTTGGGGTTCAAATGGAACGCTTAGGAACGCATATGGCAACATGGGGGCCATGCCCCAGATTCGCATTTGGGAGGGGATATGCTTTTGGGGTACATGCTGTGAGCCATGGGTGCCGAACGTGACATGTGTTGTGGCAGCATGACAGTGCATGGTCTGAGGTGTGTGCATGCCTGACATGCCCTGCATATTTGCTGTCTGTTGTGATTACTGGACATGGCATTGGACGCATCGTTATGAGTGAGTGATAGTTGTGTGCCAGCCAACGTATTGCAGTTGTCCCATCTCCTTGGTGTGCGTGCTGCCCTGTGCCATGTGCATCACTGCAGTGCTCGGGGGGTGTGGCCCATGTTGTGTGTTGTTGCTCACAGTGTGTTGTGCGCTTAATTGACTTCTGGCACATGGTTGGTCATGGGCATGTGTCTTAGCGTGACTGCTGTATGTGTGGCAGCTGTGCGGATGACATGCCTTTCATGAGACTGGGGCTGACGGATGGGATGGATGGTATGTTGTATGTGCATGGTGTGTCTGTGAGTTTGATGGGTTCAGTGGTGTTCGTGTGCATTTATGTTGTTCCGCTCTGTTGCGTCTAGTGTTGTTTGTCTTACATGGGCGTAGTTGTGGGGTGTGGGGTTGACAGGCAGTGGGGGCTACATGGACAGGACTTCAATGGTGTTTCGGTTGTGTGTGATGAGTTGCACAGTGGCTGCCGTGGTGGGACTATATTCAGTGTGGCTTGTGCATGCAGACGTGGCTCCTTGGGTGTTGCTATGTCTGTGATGGGTCATGTGGGGTGTGAGTCTGTTGTTCATGTCCGTGTGCACATTGTTCACTTGTTCGTGACGGTGGGCGGTGCTGCGTGTTCGTCTGCTACGTGACATGTCCCATGTGTTGGTGGTGTTATGGTCCTCATGCCTCCAGTAATCCAGCCCTGTCCAGTTTCCCACCTGCAAGTTGTTCGTGCGTGCACTGTACTGGATGCCACATGGCTCTAAGCGGGGGTGCTCCATGTTGCAGGTCTGTGGGGGTGGGGGGTGTTGTGGGTCGTGGGGGTGGCTGTACACCCACTGACACCGATTGCTGTGGACCGTGATGTCTGCCTTTCGGCTGTCGTTGTGCACTGCGGTGGCTGACACGTGGCTGTGGGGTGTGGGGGATGCTCCTCCTTGCTGTGCTGTGGGACTGGGGCCTGGTGTGTGTTGTACTTGGGCTGTCCACCGTCCCACCCACTGCACTTTGTGTTCCTGCCACTTACCTGTTACTTGTCGGTTAGTGCAGCTGTGGCGGACACATGGGTGTGGTGGGTGCTCGTTGTGGCGCTTCTGGCATATTTGGGGACCTGTTGGTGGTTACGTGGCTGGCTTAGTGTACACATGTCCCCACGCATCTTACAGTTGTTCGGTTTGGGCTGTGTGTGGTAGTGTCTGTTGCATGTGTGTGTGATGTGTTGTGTATTGTGTGCTGGACATGGGGGTGTTTGTCCCTGGGAGCTGTGGCATGGTAGTTGCGCATGTGAGTACATAGCGGTGTGCTGGTATACATTAGTTTGTACTTACCAGCCTCCACTCCCCTGCTAATCCGGCGAGGATCTCCGGATGGATTACGACTCGCACCTTCTCCTCCCACGCTTTGAAGGTCTTAAAGAGCGCGGGATTCCCTCCGCCAGTGACGGCAGCCAGCTCTCTGTTTTTGCCCTCCTTCTTCTTGACCAGGCTCTTTACGTCATTCCAACGTTTGTTAATCTCAACTCTGTTCCTGGGCAGGGTCCCGACTGCATTGACCTGGTCTACGATCCGGTTCCACATTCTGTTTCTGGTGGCTAGTGGTGTGTGCTGGACCATGTTCCCATAGATTTGTGGGTACACCTTGATGATCTCGTCGACCATGACCGTCAGCTCCATGGGCGTGAACTTGGGCATCCTTTGTGGTGCCATGGTGTTTGTGGTGCTGGTGCGGTGTGTGTTGTGTAATGTGCAGGGGGTTTGTGGTGCCGGGGTGTGGTGGTGGTGGTGGTGGTGGTGGTGGTGGTGGTGGTGGTGGTGTTTGGTGGTGGTGGTGGTGGTGGTGGTTGTGATGTGTGCGTTTCTGTGGTGTGCTGTTGTCCTTGCTGTGTCACTGTGTCCTCTCCTCTCCTCTCTGGTTTGCAATGTAGCAAGGGGTTGTGGTCTGTGGGAGTGCTGCTTTTGTACTCACCTATGTGGGTGTGTCCTCATGGTCTGTTGTTTTCAGGTGTGTTGTGTCTGGGGTTCTGGCCTTTGTATTTTTTGTTTGTCCGGGGGGTGTTTTCGGGATGTGTACTGTGCTTGTGTATTTGTGCGTGCCTTGCTGTGTGGACTTGTTGGCCATGTTGTGTGCTATTGGTTTTGTGTGCGGATGGTTTCTGTGCAGGTACGTTGGCGCCATGGCTTCTGCCGTGTCGATTCTCATCGGCGTTGTTTGCGCTGGCGGGCGGTATATTTGTGGTTTTTCCGCGCTCATGGCGGTGCGATCGTAATTTCACGTGCGGTGTGTCGGCCGTGTGGGCGGGCGGTTTTGTGTTGTCGTGCGTGTTTCCGTCCGTGGCGGGCGGTTTGACTCAGACTCGGACGATGGCGGGCGGTATTTTGTGTGATTTTTCCGCCGATGGCGGTTTTCGGTTTGTGTAATCATAATGGCGTGGTCGGTGTTCAGGCGGTGTGTGCGGGCGGATTTTTGCCGCTTCCATGCCTGGCGGATTTATTTACGCCGGGTATCGTAATGGGCCCCAAAATTCTTTTAATTAATTAATAAGTTGTAGTTAATTGATATTAATTTAATAATGTAAAATTAGTTATGTAAATTGTGTAATGATTTTTAGGTATGTCTTTTGATGTTTATTGGGGTAGAGGGTGGAAAGTATTTTAGGTTTCATTAATTAATAATTAGTTGCTCATTAGTATTGATTCATTATTTGATAAATATTTAGAGTAATTGTTTATTTTTATTTTGTGGGTGAATTTTAGTTTTATAGGGGTAACGTTTGGTGAGTAAACTAATTTTTATCTGTTTTAATGTGTTTTATAATTAATAATATTTGTTTATTTCATAATTATTTATGTTAATTAATGGAGGTACACTCTTTTTAAATTTAGATGTGTGTTGTGAGTTGTGTGGTGTAATAAGGTAGGAAATAAAAAATATTAAATTTAGGTAACAAATAATGTTTTTGATTATAATTAATTTCTATTAAATATAGTTATTTGTTTGTCATTTATTATATTTTTATATATGTTTTCTTTATTTGTTTTTTAACATCTTTTGTATTGAAGTTGATATTTTTTTTATTTTAATTTTGAATTGGATTTAGTGGGAATAGTAATTTGTACCTCTCCGCAATCCAACATTTTCCCTACTGTTGCACTCACTGGAGTGGGAATAGTAATTTTTACCCCTCCGCTATCCAACACTTTCCCTACTGTTGCACTCACTGGTGTGGGAATAGTAATTTTTCCCCTCCGCTATCCAACATTTTCCCTACTGTTGCACTCACTGGAGTTGGAATAGTGATTTTTTCCCCTCCGCTATCCAACACTTTCCTTACTGTTGCACTCACTGGAGTGGAAACAGTAATTTTTACCCCTCCGCTATCCAACACTTTGCCTACTGTTGCATTCACTGGACTGGGAACAGTAAGTTTTACCCATCCGCTATCCAACACTTTCCCTACTGTTGTACTCACTGGAGTGGGAATAGTAATTTTTCCCCTCCGCTATCCAACACTTTCCCTACTGTTGCACTCACTGGAGTGGGAATAGTAATTTTTACCACTCCGATATCCAACACTTTCCCTGCTGTTGCACTCACTGGAGTGGGAATAGTAATTTTTACCTCTCCGCTATCCAACACTTTCCCTATTGTTGCACTCACTGGAGTGGGAATAGTAATTTTTACCTTTCCGATATCCAACACTTTCCCTACTGTTGCACTCACTGGAGTGGGAATAGTAATTTTTACCCCTCCGCTATCGAACACTTTCACTACTGTTGCACTCACTGGAGTGGGAATAGTAATTTTTACCCCTCCGCTATCCAACACTTTCCCTACTGTTGCACTCACAGGAGTGGGAATAGTAATTTTTACCTCTCCGCTATGCAACACTTTCCCTACTGTTGCACTCACTGGAGTGGGAATGGTAATTTTTACCCCTCCGTTATCCAATACTTTCCCTACTGTTGCACTCACTGGAGTGGGAATAGTAATTCTTACCTCTCTGCTATCCAACACTTTCCCTACTGTTGCACTCACTGGAGTGGGAATAGTAATTTTTACCTCTTCGCTATCCAACACTTTCACTACTGTTGCACTCACTGGACTGGGAATAGTAACTTTTACCCCTTCCGCTATCCAACACTTTCCCTACTGTTGCAGTAATTGGAGTGGGAATAGTAATTTTTACCCCTCTGCTATCCAATATTTTCCCTACTGTTGCGCTCACTGGAGTGGAAATAGTAATTTTTCCCCTCTGCTATCCAACACTTTCCCTACTGTTGCACTCACTGGAGTGGGAATAGTAATTTTACCCCTACGCTATCCAACAGTTTCCCTACTGTTGCACTGCCACCACCCGGCCGGCGGTGGCGATCCGCCCGCCATCACAACCTTGTTACCCCCGCCATATTATCATGGCGGGGGTATCGAGGTGAACGCAAAGTGCGTCCGCCACTTTTCCGCCGGTCGGCAATCGTTACGATTGCCGGCTGGGCGGAACAGGGCACCAATATGGTGGCGGTGCCTACCAGGCACCGCCATCCATATTAGAATGGGTGTTCACAAAGGCCGCCATGGAAAGGCTGGCGGGAATTGCTTTGGGGGCCCGTTGCGGGCGCCCGGAGGTGTGGGGGGGGTGGGGTGCTGCACTTGGGGGGTACCTATGGTACCACCCTACATTGCCATGCACAAGGTGGCAGGCACCGCGCAGTGCCTGCCACGTAGTGCATGGCAATGCACAACATGCCATTTTGGCATTGCGGCGGGTGCTGCTTACAGCAGCACCCGCCACAATGTCAAGATAGCGGAATGTGACCGCCAGGGTGGCGGTCGCATCCTAATCAGTGGTGCGGGACCGCCGCACGTCTGGCGGGCGGTCAAAGCACCGCTAGGGTGGCGGGCGGACGAAAGTCCGCCCGCCATCCTAATGGGGCCCTTAGTTGTTAAATACTATTAGTTATTTAATTACAGTGGTAAAGGGTGGGAAGTTAATTAATTTTTGTTTAATTGATAATTAATTATGTTAGTTATGCAAATACTATTTTTTATTTTAGATGTGGGTTGTGACTTGTGTGATATTATAGGGTAGAAAGTAAATAAACTAAATTTATGTAATAATTAATGTTTTTGTTAATAAATATTTTCTAAATAAAAATATTTATTTGATTGGAAATTAGTTTTTATTTTATTTAATATAATATTTATAGCTATTTGTGATATGTATTAAACATTGTAAGATGTTTTTATTTTTTTTCATTTTTAATATTAAATATATTTATAATTTAATTTTTAACATATTTATATAATTTATATAATTTACTTTGTTTTTTATTTTTTTCATTTTGGTGATGATATTTTATTTGTTTTCCAGTTTACACTGACTGCAGTGGGAATAGTAAATTTTACCCCTCCGCAATCCAACACTTTCCCTATTGTTGCACTGACTGGAGTCGGAATAGTAGATTTTATCTCTCAGCTATCCAACACTTTCCCTACTGTTGCACTCACTGGAGTGGGGATAGTAATGTTTACCCCTCCGCTATCCAACACTTTCCCTACTGTAGCACTCACTGGAGTGGGAATAGTAATTTTTACCCCTCTGCCATCCAACACTTTCCCTACTATTGCACTGACTGGAGTGGGAATTGATTGAAAATTTGTTTTTTATTTTATTTAATATAATATTTGTAGGTATTTGTGATATGTATTGAACATTATAATGTTTTTATTTTTTTCATTTTTAATATTGAATATATTTATCATTTAATTATTAACATATTTATATATTTTTCTATTTACTTTGTTTTCAATTTTTTTTTTTTGATGATGATATTTTATTTGTTTTTAATTTTACACTGACTGGAGTTGGGATAGTAAATTTTACCCCTCCGCAATCCAACACTTTCCCTATTGTTGCACTGACTGGAGTCGGAATAGTAAATTTTATCTCTCCGCTATCCAACACTTTTCCTACTGTTGCACTCACTGGAGTGGGAATAGTACATTTAATCTCTCCGCTATCCAACACTTTCCCTACTGTTGCACTCACTGGAGTAGGAATAGTAATTTTTACCCCTCCGCTATCCAACACTTTCCCTACTGTTGCACTCACTGGAGTGGGAATAGTAATTTTTACCCCTCCGCTATCCAACACTCCCTACTATTGCACTGACTGGAGTGGGAATTGATTGAAAATTAGTTTTTTATTTTATTTAATATAATATTCATAGGTATTTGTGATATGTATTATAGCCTTATAGCCCGCCGCAGCGGGCTATACCGGCTATTAAAGGCCCGCTCCAGCTTTAACAAGGGAGCGGGACTTTAATAGCCGGTATAGCCCCGCTACGAAGGGCTATAAGGCTATTAGAACATTCTGCCACTAGAGGGCAGAATGTTCTAACAAATAAAACAAAGGCTTCAGGGAGCGCAAGGGGATTGAAATCCCCTCAGGCTCCCTGAAGCCTTTGTTCACAGCCACAGCTGTGAACAAAGAAACATTGGAATGTTGGAGCTCCGGGCTTATACCAGCCATTATAAGCCCGGAGCTACTCCATTGTTTTCAATGGAGCTCCCAACATTCCAATGTTCTAATGAACATTATAATATGTTTTTATTTTTGTCATTTTTAATATTAAATATATTTATAATTTAATTCTTAACATATATATATATTTTTTTATTTACTTTGTTTTTAATTCTTTTTATTTTGTTGATGATATTTTATATGTTTTTAATTTTACACTGACAGGAGTTGGAATAGTAAATTTTAGCCCTCCGCAATCCAACACTTTCCCTATTGTTGCACTGACTTGAGTCGGAATAGTGAATTTTATCTCTCCGCTATCCAACACTTTTCCAACTGTTGCACTCACTGCAGTGGGAATAGTAATTTTTACCCCTCTGCAATCCAACACTTTCCCTACTGCTACACTCATTGGAGTTGGAATAGTAATTTTTAACCCTCTGCAATCCAACACTTTCCCTACTGTTGCACTGACTGGAGTGGGAATATTAAAGTTTCCTTTGTGTTGTGTTGGTTGAAATGGGTTCAGTAAATATTTTCTATATGTAATGTATTTCTTTTACTACAGTTGCATTTATTGGAGGGAGATTTGTAAATTTTATTTGTATCTAGTATAAATATTTATGTGTTGTGCTAAATGGGAGTGGTACTTTTTTATGTATTTACTTTAATAGTTTTCATAGTGTAGTTTTAATTGTAGTGGGAATAGTATGTATATTAAATGCTATAATTAATTTTATATTGTTATAATTTATATTATTATGTTTTGTT